>OX453029.1:13590673-14790673 GCA_949699075.1 Asteroscopus sphinx
GAGTGAGTGAGTTAGTGAGTGAGTGAGTTAGTGAGTGAGTGAGTGAGTTAGTGAGTGAGTGAGTGAGTGAGTTAGTGAGTGAGTGAGTTAGTGAGTGAGTGAGTTAGTTAGTGAGTGAGTGAGTGAGTGAGTTAGTGAGTGAGTTAGTGAGTGAGTGAGTGAGTGAGTGAGTGAGTGAGTGAGTGAGTCAGAGTCAGTGACTGATGACCGTCCAATTCTAAACTCCAGAAACTACCATGCGTGACTTGATTTGCGTTTATTAATTAAAATGCGCTATATTTTAATTATGTAAATTATAAATGTAATTTGCATGTTGCATTTATGGTACGCTACGAACCGGTACCATATTTTTTTGACTCTAAATATATTTAAAATAAATAAATAAATATCTTTGGGACATTTTTACACAGCACCATCTAGTCCCAAACTAAGCAGAGCTTGTCGTATGGGTTCTAGACAATGGATATAATACGTATATACTTTTTTTTTTTTTTTTTTTTTTTGTAAATACATACTTATAATACATAAGCAACACACCCAGACCAACACAAACACTTATGTTCATCACACAAATATTTGTGTCCTGTGGGAATCGAACCCACGACCTCGTTATCAGCAGTCCGACACTCGAACCACTAGACCACAGAGGTCGTCAAATTACATTAGTTTAGTCAGGAAATTTGTTATTAAGACTAAGGCCAGTATTACAGAACGATACTCAAGCGTTGATCTCTGTTTAAATCTAGTTTAAAGTTGAGCTTTGATTTTAGAACGTCCCTCAAGCAGAGATTTGTTGATCACAGTTCAGCTGAGTTTAGTTTCGTTTTATATTGTCACCTGTTTCGGTATTTTGGCAGAGATATGATCTGTAATCACTCAAGCGTGGTCCAGACTACGCTTGAGTAGAGATTTCTATTATATTTCAGGTCAAATTCGTGTGTTATGTTGTTGAATTAAAGTTTATAATTACCGTTCTGGAATAAGACCGATGCTCAAGTAACGATTCTATCCTTAAGTAGTGATCAGGTGATTGGAGTTTAAACTGTATTTGAGGAAGCTTCTGTAATACGGGCCTAAAAGCTTCATTTTATTTATCGCTTTTCAGTTTCTGTTTTCGTCGGTTCAAATTTTTGATAAAAAGTTCAATTTTAAATTTTGTTGTGGCTAAATTATATCTCCAGGTCTCCATTATGTTGTAGTATCTAGAACTACATTTATATGTGCCAAGTTTCAACAGAATCGGTTAACAGGTAAGAATTTAGTGGGTGAACAAGCACTCATCCCCTGTTTTCTTACCCTTAGGGGTAGATTTTGAATTTAAATGTTAAAAAAAAAAGAATCATCAAAATCGGACAACCCTATAAAAAGCTATACGTAGTCATAGATAAAAAAAGACACGCGTTGAATTGACAACCTCCTCCTTTTTTTCGTCGGTTAAAAATTATCACGTGACCGGCTATCGCCAAATCCTGACCCCATATTGCAAAGAAACCGGGTTTTTGCAGTATAATTGTTATCAGTGCTCTAATTTCGTGAAAAACTATAAACTTGTTTATTCATTAGAATGTGAATTGAAGCAAAATCAAGATGTCTTTTATATTACGGCTATTTTGAGACGAATGGAGTAAAGTTTTACGCCTCGGCACCTTTTAAAAAATAAGTATTAAACATTAAAACGACCAAGAAGATAATAGTAAAAAAAATATTTTTAAAACTTGAATAAGGAAAAATATTCGTTAACTTCGTCATAAGTCATTTTTTGATCGCTTGGTTGGAAACTCTGTATATCATTGACAAATTCGCCTTTTGCGTGTAATGAATAAGCTACAGATGAAAAAGTAAGTTTTGTTCAACTTTCTTAGCGCCGTAATTTGGCTTTATCTGTGCCAGACTGATTAAGGTCTTTGGGATGGCCAATGGGCAACAAATGTCTATGAGAAGCATAGGCGTAACCAGGTAAGGGCAGGGGCGGCTCGCCCCCCCCCCCCCCTTGAATGCTCGAGCCCATCCCATTTTTTTTCTGACTCGAAAACAAAACTTACGCCCAGAGCAAGATTTGAATTTCACACCGCAAACCTTACGCCCAGGACAAGATTACAATCCCCCTGCCCCACTTACGTCCAGACAAGATACCGATTTTAATTTCGCGGCCCCCAAAACTCACGCTCAAGGCGAGATTAGCTACTATTCCCTACAAGTCAAATGACTCTAGGCGCAGGAAGGACATAGTTTGTGGAATGAAGCCGCATAGGACTGCTCTCGCTAGTAGAAGTTTTTATATGAATAGTTCTCGTCTATACAACCGTGTTAACGGGATAGTATTTATTTATAATCTCACTAAAAATAAATGCAAAAAAGAAATATTAAATTACCAAGAAACTGAAAATCTGCTCAAACCCCTACTCAATTAGAAGACTTACGCAAACATACACAAACAACGCATACTTACACCTACTACACTACACATCCAACTACACACCGTCCACATACACACACATCCTACTTTAGCAACTGTGCAATGTAGATTTAGTTTTACAAACATAATTTTTAATTTAATTTTCTCCCAATTTAATTTAATTATTTTAGTTTTAATTCATATTATATTTTTGTAATAATTTTACTGTGTAACTAACTACATGGAAGGCGCTGGTGTCTGTGATACAATGTTTTTTCATTAGTACAGGTACCAACGTTACCTTTTTTTTTCTGTAAAGATATTTTATGAAAATAAACATTTTATTTTATTTTATTTATTTATTAGAATTTTTCATCCCCCAAAACTGACGCCCAGGGCAAGTTTTGAATTTTGCGCCCCCCAAAACTTATTTTTTTGGAAGAGAAAGCATAAACTCGTGCTTTAATTTTGGGTAAGTTCTTAATGAGCCCGTGCCCCAGCGGCCTGCACCCACAGGCTGCGGGGCTGCGAGTGCACCCCCTTCAGGTTTACACCCCTAGTAGCTCCCCTGCGGCCAGCCCCTAGCTACGACGCTGGCAGTGTCACAGACATAAAGAAATCCAAATATCTGACAATCAATCTAACCTCGAGAAGTTTGCACGATGTTTGTAACCCAAACTAATAAATAAAGAAATATTTTGGGACATTTTACACAGCACCATCTAGTCCCTAACTAAGCAGAGCTTGTACTATGGGTACTAGGCAATGGATATAATACTTGTAATACCCAGACTAACTCAACCAAAAGGGCCGGCTTTACCTATGGTGCGGGTGCATTAAAAGAGCCTCCACGAGCAACGATATTTGATCGTCCGGCGCACCCTGGGCAGTCAGCCCCACTACCAACCTGCTGACTGGCTGATCTCTTCGCCACGACATGAGCTATAATCATTATGTACCTCATGTCGACACGATAGAAGAAGACGGGCGCAGGGTCAAAGGGGGCGCCAAACGCCGGCACTCGCGAACGCCTCCAATGGGCCTACGGCACTCGCGGCGGCGCAACGCTCTTCAAGACCATGTGTCCAAGTTAAGGCCGCCGCCGGCGGCAGTTGGGGGCTCCATTTGCACTTTGCACCCTAACTTCCGATCAATGGAGAAAATATATAAAAAAACCGGCCAAGAGCATGTCGGGCCATGCTCAGTATTATAGGGTTCCTTAAGTAGGTGTAATTACAAACGAATCAAATCGAATATTAATCATGGCTATTTTAGTTTTTGCAATAATCGGCAGCATTCGCGACTCAGAGCGTGTTGTTAGTAGCGCCATCTAGCGATAAAGTTACTTTTTGTGATTTTTTCAAATAGAAAGTAGCTAAAAGAGCATTATTTGCTATGATCATTTTTCTCTAAGGTCAATGACCTTTGAACTAGGACGTTTTAAGTATTTTTCAGTTTTCTCTCTATAACTCAAAAAATTATAATCACATTATACTCGAAATAATTTTAAAAGAGAGTTTTCATAAAGGTCTATCAATGTGGAAGATTATAAGTTTCTACATTGCATAGTTTAGAAATGGCAGGGGGGGGGGACACATTGCAAGCCACTTTGGCGGGCTATATTTCGCAGATGGTACACCTGATAAAAAAGTGGTGTATCAAACATTACCTTCATTTTAGTAGACCTATTCAATGATATCCAATACGAGGGGGTGCAGCGAAAAAAATTTTTTTTCCCTATTTCACATGTATGGACGCCACCCCTAAAATACGGAAAAACTTTTTTTTTATTCTTTTAAAATTGAGATCTACCAGGCCCCTCAGAAAGTATTGCGAAAAAAAGTTTTTATATATGGGAGACTGGCCAGTTATAATGTTTTTCGAAAATATGATTATTTATAAGTAAAAATAAGTAAGTTCCAATTTCAAAATTTCCCTCCACATTTTTTGCGAGTTAATTCAAAGTATTGTGTCTCACTGAAATATGGATCTGCGCCGGGAACATTTTAGAGCTATGATTTTATACGATTTCAAGTGTCGCCTGAAACCGGATGAATCGTACGATAGACTTCAAATGGCATTCATGGATGAAGGCCTTTCCAAGGCAACCGTGTATCGTTGGTATAACGAATTCAAGCGCGGTCGACCAACTTTGGGGGATGACGAAAGAAGCGGTCGCCCTTTGACGGCTGTTACCGAAGAAAACGTGCTAGCAGTGAAAAATTTAATCCAAGACAATAGGCGAATTACATATCAGGAGATTCAACACATATTGAAGATTGGATCGGGAAGCGTTCACGAGATTCTACACAGCCATCTTCGCGTGAGGAGGATAGTATCACGCTGGGTGCCGCACAACCTCACCGATGCTCAGAAGCAGGCCCGGGTGGAATGGTGCCGTGATATGCTTAACAAATTTGAAGCAGGCTCGTCTCGGCGTGTTTACGACATCGTTACAGGTGATGAGTCCTGGATTTATCAATACGACCCAGAAACCAAGCGCCAGTCGACTGTTTGGGTGTTTCAAAATGAGCCAACGCCTACCAAAGTGAAGCGATCCAGAAGCGGGGGTAAGATTTTGATCGCTAGCTTTTTTAATTTGACTGGCCACTTGGTATCAATTCCCTTACGGGATCAAAGAAGCATTAATGCCGAATGGTATACTACCAAATGTTTGCCAGAAGTTTTCTCTGTTATAAGCAACAAGCGACCAAACACAGGGCTCCGCGGGCTACTGCTCCACCACGACAATGCACCTGCGCACACCGCACTCAAAACGAGGGACTTCCTGGACAGCACGCCAGTCAAACTCCTGGGTCACCCTCCTTACAGCCCTGATCTAGCACCGTGTGACTTCTTTTTATTCCCAAAAATAAAAAATCAGCTCAAAGGGATACAATTTTCGTCGCCGGAAGATGCGCTGGCTGCGTTCGAGCAGGCTGTAAACGAGGTGTCTGCGGCGGACTGGAAAAAGTGTTTTGAAAACTGGTTTAGGCGCATGAATCTTTGTATAGAGGCTGTTGGAAAGTACTTTGAAAAGATTTGATAAAAATATATGTACGTATAGAACAATTTTTTTTAGTTTCGCAAAACTTTCTGAGTGTCCCACGTATATGTAAACTATTTTTTAAGAAAATTTCATTTACTTATGTTTATAACTGTAGAAGTTATTAAGCTGTAAAGGATTAGGACAGACGGACAGACGGACAGACGGACGGACATGACGAAACTATAAGGGTTCCTTGTAGGACTTCGGAACCCTAAAAAGGTGGGCTTTTTTTTAGATAGGTATTGCATTTTGATCGCGCTTCTACTAAAGAGCGCCAGGGTATGGATTGCACCCGGGCGCTACATGGGCTAGAGCCGGCGCTGACAAGCACTAATGTTTATCACATAAATATTTGTGTCCTGTGGGAATCAACCCGAAGTCCGACACTCGAACAAATAGACCACAGACGTCGTAAAAAATTGGGGTTTGTCTCCTCGGATCCCGTGATCAGACTGAATTAGCCACGGATCCCGGAGCGTTGTATCCACTGATACCGTGATCCGTTTCCCTCAAAGAAACAAATAAATATTTTACCCGCTGATCACGGTATCCGTGGCTACAAAAAAGAAAATACATTTATTTTCGAAACTGATCACGGTGTACAAAGTACTTTTTTGTTTTGTGTTATGTCCCAACGCTCCAGGATCCGTGGAGACAAACCCAAAAATTGTTCTAATGATGGCAATCTCGTGCCCTTGCCAGTCTGCTCCGACTTTCGGTACCTCGGTTCACTTGTGCAAAGCGATGGCGAAATTGACCGGACAGTCAAGCACCGAATTAACACAGGATGGTTGAAATGGCGGCAGGTCACGGGAACTACATGTGACTCCCGAATTCCTCTTAAACTGAAGGGGAAAATCTATAAGACCATGATAAGACCTGCTGTCCTGTATGGATCGGAATGTTGGGCTACGAAAGGAATTAATGAAAGGCAAGTGCATGCAGCTGAGATGAGAATGTTAAGAGGATTGTGTGGTGTAACGAGAATGGATAGGATAAGGAATGAATATGTAAGAGGGAGTCTGAAAGTAGCGCCAGTGACAGAGAAGTTAAGTAGCAACAGACTATCATGGTATGGACATGTGATGAGGAGGAATGGGGAGCATGTTACGAGGAAAGTTTTAAGTATGAATGTTGATGGCTATAAGAAAAGAGGGAGACCGAAGAAAATATGGATGGATTGTGTGAAAGATGATATGAATAGAAATAAAGTAAACACAGAGATGACGGCTGATAGAGATGTATGGAAGAAAAAAACATGCTGTGCCGACCCCAAATAAATTGGGATAAGGGCAGGAGGATGATGATGGCAATCTCTCCGTGCAAAATACTAATATCCAGTCGCTTTACTGGAAGCTGACCCAACATAATTAGGAAAAGCCTAGGCCGTTGTCAATGTGGGGAAGGCCCGCATTCAGTCGAAGACTCATGGCGGAAGGCATATGACAGCAATAAATCATACTGCGTAATGCGTTCAGCTGACAAATGTTTATGTAAAATATTTACATTTCATTGTATACATGTACCCAAGTACAAATACCCAGATATTATTATAAATTCATGAAGCTAAAGGTTCTCAGCACGAACGAGATTACTGATTACTCTTCACGTTTCCGTGAATTTCGTACAACGGTGTAGTTTGAAATGGAATTTTCGATTCGGGGAAAAGTGAGCTCATGTGTACGCGGAGAAAAGTGAGCTTATGTGTACGCGGGGAAAAGTGAGCTCATGTGTACACGGGAAAATGTGAGCTCATGTGTACGCGGGGTAAAGTGAGCTCATGTCCACGCTGAGTGCTTTTGACGTTATGCAATAAAGTGACCGAGTTTCGAGTCAGCACTGCAGGATATCGTGAGGAAAAACAGTTCTCGATGGCATGTGTAGTACGCCAACGCGCAGCAGACCAGCGTGGTGGACTAAGGCTTAATCCTTCTCAGACTGAGAAGAGGCCCGTGGCCAGCAGTGGGACAGTAACGGGCTGATTATGAAGACTTCAGGATATACAGTTTGCACCACCCCTACAGTCCAAATTGTTACATTAATACATTCATTGCAACAAGAAAACTTTTTAACAAAAAATAAAACCGACTTCAAAAACCTTAACTAAAAAGTAAAAAATAATCATTGTATGTATTTTAAAATCTTAACAAAAACAACATTTTTAAGGCGGCGCGTGATTGACCCTTTGCGTCATGTAATGTACAGTCGAGCGCAATATCTATAGTAAAAACAGTTTATGTGAACGTACATTGTATGAAAATCACGCGCCGCCTTCAAAATGTTGTTTATGTTAAGATTTTAAAATACATACAATGATTATTTTTTACTTTTTAGTTAAGGTTTTTGAAGTCGGTTTTATTTTTTGTTAAAAAGTTTTTATTTCATACTTTTTAGTTGAGGGTTGATTCATAAATGTTTATATAACCAATTTGAGAATATATTTCTATTAACCTTTGCTATCCCACTGCTGGGCAAAGGTCTCACTCATGTTCTTCCAAACGTCCAATCACTATCGTGAAAAAAAAACACGCATATCGGCCAAGAATTCTCAGAATGAGGATCCAATGAGCAGATCATCTAGAAAGGCGAAGCTAAAATAAACTGATTTATTGAAGCTAGTTAAAAAACTACTCAACCTAAGTCAATAAAATTTATATGGGACCACCGCGCGGACTTTCTCTACCAAATAAAAAAACAACCACGTAAATCGGCCGACAAATAACGGAGTAATCGGTGTACATACAAGAAAAAAAACAATTGAAAACAATTTAGCAGATTCAGCTCGACTTTGAATTATCTTGATGTTATATATTTATAGTTATATATGTAGGTATGTATAATATATATATTTTATTATATGTATAATGTACATATGTATTTTTTATTATATGTAATTATAAGTCCGTAGTACGAAACATATTTTACTACTTTACTGGTGCATCTACCCTATTCTTTGTCTCTGCATTACCCTAAGATTGTCTGGTAGAGAACGCCTATGGCGTTAAGACCGCCTTTGTACCCTGTTGTGCATAAAGAATTGAAAAAATAAAAAATAAATAAAAAAAAACCCTCGGAATACATAACCTCCTCCTTTTTTTGAAGTCGGTTAAAAAGATGGATTAACTTAGAAATTAAATGACATGAGCCGTTTGTGATGATACTCAAGTACGTGGGGCACAGGCGCACTTTGGGCAATCAGTCCCGCTATCAACTTTACTGACTTACTATTATTTTCATCACGCTATAAACTATTTTCCGTGTGGTGCTGGACATAAAGAATTGCACCACCCTATCTCTTCTCATGGGTGTCGTAAAAGGCGACTAAGGGATTCACCAGAGTATGGACAGCAACATTCTCTGAATATTTAACTAACTAACTGCGATCGCCAACCCGCCTGCCAAGCGTGTCGATTATGGCATATCCGACCCCCTTTTGGGGGAACCCTATGTCCAGCAGTGGACGTCTTTCGGCTGAAATGATGATGATGAGCTATTTTCATATATGTAGCTCGAAAAGACACCACTAATGGCCAAAATTAATATCCAATCTATCCACGATTTACCCTACTAGAGATAGAAAACTGACATATTTTGTATGGAGCTTATGTCAAATTCCTATCTCTAGTAGGGCAAATCGTGGATAGATTGGATATTAATTTTGGCCGTTAATGAGCAATTTTATTGATAACTGTAATCCACAAAGACAATGAAGTTTAGAAGACATGACTTGAAGACACCAAATTGTTAGTTCGATTATTATCCTTAGGCTGGCGACAAGCAGCAGCACCAGTGATAAGACAGAGTCCTCTAACATGGGATAGTAAGAGGCCAAAGCAACTGTAGCCTCTTTCGAAAATCGCAAACTACTCGAAAGATCACCTGTAGTAGTAAAACTAGTTATAGCTACCATTTCCTTATTCCTACTATGTTGGAAATTCTCAGTAGCAGCCCGGAGTCTGGATTTGTGCCCGGTCAATGGCAATAGGCTCGCCCCCTATTACATGGGACTATAACATAACTGGCGAAATGTGGGTGTACTATACACCTCTGCCTACCCCTTCGGGGAAATACAGGCGTGATGCTGTTCACAAACGTTCGAAAAGTTTCAATCTTCGAAGTGAAATTTGACCGGCAAACGAAACAAAACTACCGCTTTCTGCGACCACGAACACTGCAAAGCATTCGAAACGTCAGGAAAACCTATTTTAATAATAATACACGTGTAATTTAATCCGGTTAATGAAATGAAATGAAAAATGTATTTGCTTAAAACATGAGTATACAATACAATGTTAAACTTGTTGTATTATGAAACAATGATTTGAGAATCAAACGGATTCGGAAACGCTATTCATTGTTCTTTAATTTTACATCAAGTGCTTTCTGACAACAAATGACTCTCGGAAGTTTCTGTAAATTTGGCATTGCGTTTCCGAATCTGTTTGGTTCCCAAATAGTTTTGATTCATAAGACAAGTTTAATCAGATTACATAGTGTATTATTATTAAAATTGGTGGTCGTTTTGTTTTGTTTCGTTTGCCGGTCAAATTTCACTTCGGATACGGAAACTTTTCGGATGTTTCTGAATAGTACTGCTGCTCCCCGGTTCAGAACCGCACGATTATTCAGTTACTGACCGGTTTGGTTTGTTATCTCGTTTTGTCAGAGGATTTACGCAACGAGAGAAAAAGAGATAACAAACTGAACCGGTTGACAAGTGGTTATCGCGTGCAAAGGGGAGCAGATGCGGCTATACATCAAAATTTACCACTCAGGCACCGCATAGGTTCGGTCACTCGGTAAAGTTAATTTCAATTTTTTTTTTTTTTTTAATTCCTTCAGGCAAGTTAATTTACATAATAAGCCTAAAGTCCTCTTAAATCTTAATTCATCACTGAACTGTCAACTAGACACAATAGGTTGGGGTGCATTAAAAGAGCCTCCACGAATGAACGGCTGCTTGTCCTTCTGGACACGTCTGGAGGGATCGGCAGTTGTTTGGCCGGTGCATCCTGGGCACGGGCAATAAAATCCTGCCGAGGGATTAACCTTCGGGGGATTTTATTGCCTGTGGCGAATATTCTGGCGCGGGAGGGGCCCTTTCTGGGCCAGTAGGGAGGTGCTCCACGTGACCCTCTGATATCAGCAGAGGGCACAGTGGAGGAGCAGGGGCGGGGCCGGTGTGCACTCACCCTGCCACCGGGCAGGCAGCGGGGGGACTGTCTTTCCCTGCCCCCGTCGATCTAGTAACCCCAGGAGTGCCCGCTGAGTAGTGTTCTCGCGCCTCTTGGGACCGAGGGTCTTGGCTTCACCGCCCGGACCGTGAGGAAAAAAACCTCTATAAAAAATAACGGGAGGTAGGGCCTGCGAGCAGCAGACTCGGGGTAGTCTGCTGCCCGACCAGCAGCTGGCGTAGCTGGCGCAGCCGGCGTAGTTCGCGCAGCTGGTAAAGGCCCATGAGATGAGGTGGCGTGCAGTGTTCCGTGTGCGCCACCTAGGAGGGTGCGGCTGACGTTAGGCCGCACGGGGAGAAGGGGCTCGCCTGCTTGTGGCGAGCCGGGACCTGTCGGGGGTGGTTGTGTGAATACTCACGGGTTCCCACGCCCCCGGCTAAGTTAGTTGAAGGAACACCGTGGTGGTTTTAGTCGGTAAGAGTTCGACACTGGCTCCGCCTAAAAAAATAAATTATTTTGATTTTGATTTTGCCTACCCCGGGCGGAGTGCGTCCATGAGGATTTCCACACGGCAAAAAACCTACCTACCAACCTGCTGACTGGTTAATTTTTTTCCCATGGAATGAGCTGTTATCTAGCTCATACTGTTATGTAGCTCATGTCGACACGTTAGAAGAGAGAATAGGTTTGACGGTTTCGCCGCAGCCGGCTGCTTTGAGCCCGCTGATAGGTTAAATAACAAAAGGAAATGCAATTATTAAAATTAAATGAGTGACGATGATAAAACAAAGTTTATCTTTTGAAGTCTGTTGTGTGGCATTTTAACCTGTTGAATGTGGCAATTCCAGACATAATTAAAATGTCATGTCCGTGGGAGTTCAAGGGTTTAAAGGTTGATCATAAAATTGCTCATTTACTATACAATATAACAATAATGTAATTAATTTTTTCCTTTTTTAAAAACACTATTTTAACGTGTTGAAAATATACATTATTTTTATCAACATTTTAATTTGTTTTTTTTTTTGCCATTATGTTGTTCTATTGGATGAGCGAAATGGTTTTTCAATACACACAGAAAGTAGGTAAGAAGCTGTTAAGTACAGAACAGAATACGTATTTGATTTTGTAATAAAAAGTAAACAAATATATTCATTACAAATTATATTACAAATACCTACATTCTAAAAGTAACAAAAAGTTCCCATAACATTTTCTACTGGAATTTCCTTTTGCACCTACTTTTGCCAAAATAAATCAAGGTATTAAGTTGTCTATATCTAGAAAGTATGTCAACAGTGTCTTCTAGGTCACTCACTACAGTTTAAAGATATAGGTACATTATTTATCAATATTCAAAACCGATTTTCTCGTGATAATAACTTACGTGATAATATTTGCCGACGGAACACACCGTTTTTCTTCACGACAGGCTCACTTAAAACTGAATACTTCAATATTATCACGCAATCCTATGTTAACCATTGGCTCCGAACAAAGTATTTTTTTCATGCCTTTCAAAGTGAAAAAGATCTGAATACATACATCTACCCACTGATAAACACACATAAATAGTACCAAAGTCGATTGGAGTCAAGATCTCTCTTTATTATTCAAATTAATTGAATAAATACACAACCAAAGTTGTCTCTCAAATTTCACTTTTCTATAGCAATCAAATAAAATATTTTTACTCACCAGTAGAGTGTTTTGTTAAGCTGGTTTTTATTAGAACTATATTCACGATTTTTGATGTCTGAGCAATTGGTTTTCGCTTTGAATAAAGCTCAGATTTAATTTAGAAATTAAAAATAGTGTGAACACAACACGCTTCTCGCCATTTTCGGGGTGACTGACGTAAAATAAATCTTTTCTACCATCTGTTATATGTCAATGTCAAACGCAAAACGTCAATAGTAGTACTGCTAGGCTACGTTCACTTATTACGCACTCAGTGTGAAAGTCACCCGGTACGAATATCACTCGATCATTGACGATTTTCTCAGAGTTACTGAACGACTTCGGGCGACCTTATGAAACTGACACTAGAACAATGAAGCACTGACAATTATGACAATCCAATCCTCAAATTATCAGTCATTTCATACTTTTATCTGTCAACATGACAGCAGAGCGTCTTTTACCCTACTATTTCACGGGGTGACCGGTGCGTACGCTCGACGACGCCCGCTCACAATACTGAACGGTTTGGTGTGAACGCCCGGACGATCACTCCGAGTAACTGAACGACCAAACAACGCTCCGGGCGTCGTCCGCCGTCGTCCGACGATAATACTGAACGTACCCCTACATTGACTTGATTTCTTATTTTTTTTTTTTTTTTTTTTTTTTTTATTCATGACCATGGATACGTGTCCTTCAGTCGTAATCATTGAATATATTATACTTGTATCCTAGTAAAGTGATGGAAACTTTACTAGGTTTCTGAGGGGGTGATGAGATAATACGAAAGTCATGTTTTTCAACTTTGTACCATTTATCCACACTTGTACACGTTAACGAGCACTTAACATTTAATAATCCACCATTATTACACATTAACACTCGAAGAAACACAAATTTTGGAAAATGATAAAAAATCCACAACATGATCTTTACGAATTTTCCCGCCAACCCACTTGATTTCTTAATTCAATGTACTGCTACTGGTATTACAATTTTTCTACTAAACTAAGGCCCGCCCGTATTACAGAACGACCCTCAAGCGTTGATCACTGTTTAAAACTAGTTTTGAGTTGAGCTTTGATTTAGAACGTTCCTCAAGTTCCTCAAGCAGAGATTGTTGATCGCAGTTCAGCTCAGTTTAGCTTTTGTTTGTTTCGGTATTTGAACAGAAATTTGATATGTAATCAATCACTCTAGTGTGGTCCAGACTAAGCTTGAGTAGAGATTTATATTCTATTTCAGGTCAAATTCGTGTGTTGCCTATGTTGTTAAATTAAAGTTTATAATTATCGTATTGGAATAAGACCGATACTCAAGCAGTGGCGGTTCTAGGGGGGGGGGGGTGTCGTAGGGGTCATGACCCCCCCCAAAATCGTACACATCAAATTGACAAATCTAAAAATAGCCAATTTACAAAAATAAATTATTGACTTCCTGCTTAAAAGTCCAAAAGTAAACAATGAAATCAAAACTAGGTAAGTGCGGTCGACCGCACGTCGGTGGTAACACTTTGACATTAGCAGCATCTTTATTTCGTAAGCAGTAAGGGCGCTTTTCGAATTGACGTGTTACCACTGTCATGCAGGCGACTGTACTACCTACTTACTCAAACACGACATCTACTCGTACGTCAAAAAATACCTAACATTATTTTAGAGTTTTGTTTATGTACTGAAGTTCAATTTACAGCATAGGTATTATTTTGCTCAAAATAAAGTATGAAATGATATTTCCAGTTTAATGACAAATAATATCACATACGACGGCGGTAGTTGATTTTGTTGAACGGTTTGCGCTACTTTACATGGCGATTGGACACTCAATGGCGCAAGCGATTGAAGCTTTGGCGGTGAAAAAAAAAATTTCGCTTTCTCGCTACGCTCGCGCTTCTTCATTAACGTACATAGCCTACAACTACAAATAATACACTTAAATTGAAGTCAACTTTTCGCATAAATATGAAAAATTCGCGCTTGCGATTGTTCCCAACGTTCGTTTCCTCTTTGTTGACGTTCATTTTGTAAGTAACTATTCTGTTACATAATAAACTAACTCCATATTTTACCTTGTCATTGCGAAAAAAAGAAATGGTAAATTTGGACCTTGAAACTGTATACATAAGCTAAGTTGACCCCCCCCAAAATCTTGGGCTGGAACCGCGCCTGTACTCAAGTAACGATTCTATCCTTAAGTAGTGATCAGGTGACTGAAGTTTAAACTGTACTTGAGGAACCTTTTGTAATACAGGCCTACGAAATTAAAATTAATATCACATTTTATTCCTATTCGGATTAGATAGAACCACAGTAAACGTAACATACAGTACGGTAACTACGTACGAGCAATCCTGGTTGAATTAGGGTTCGTTTATGGGCACGTGGTGCGGTGCGTGGCGCATCGGGAGGTGCGTTGTGCGGGGAATCACGCGGTTCTCTGTGGTGATTCCAGCGACGCGACGGGGCCAGCGGTGGTGCCTGCGGTGTCACACGCGCAAATACAGATACGCAGACTCTCTAATGTAGACGCGGACGTGCTTACCCGCCCTTTCCCTGCAAGGCAACGTGCGCCGCCGCGGGTGCCTGCGCTAACGCAAGAACGCTGCATATCAAAAAATCACTTCTGCGTCAACGCTCTCATACATGGCCATGCGTTTGAATTCTCCACGCAACGTGCCGCCCGAAGCACCGCGCACCGCGTGTCCCGTGTCCATAAACGAGCCCTTAGGGGCCTTGTTTGAGGCGTGCGTCGTTTCTTGTGTTTGTACGTAGTTTCTTTACTGCTTTTGCTATATACTTTCTGTGGTAGAACTATAAATTATTTAGGTAGGATCAACACGGTGAAGTGACAGTGGGCTGGCCATATTAGCCGAAGAACTGCTAACCATTGTAGTTGACGTGTTCTTGAGTATACCTTGACAGCGAATTGGCAAACGTAAGATAGGACGTCCTCAGGCTCGGTGGACTGATAATATAGGCAAGGCGGCTGGTTGTAGCAGCTGGATCAGCTGAATGCAAGTGGCCAAGGATCATTTTTATGTCAGTGGCGTGTTTTTGGAGAGGTCTATGTCCAGCAGTGCCATTAGCATCGCCAGGGGGAGCAGGGGGCAGCTGCTCCCCCTAGAGACTCGAACCTAGAAGATTGATTTAATTTTATACTAAAGTAGTTAGTCAAAAAATTCACAAGAAACGTAGGGTTTTTTCTTGTAGTAAACCATTAAAACTTTACAAATTGTATTTATTATACCTACAATTCATATAATCTATCTATCATCTAGTATTACACTCTGCTTAACCGTGCTGCTTACAGTGCTTAACTCCTTACAGTGCTTAACTCTGAAACCAGCCGCAGTGGAGTAAGGGGCGTGGTGAACAGGCGGACAGCGCGCACGTGGTGCGCACCATAGAAAATACCATAATAATACCTACATAATATAGTGCGCACTATGCGCAGCGCGTGCGTAGACCGGCCCTAACACTGCGAGTAACGAACTAAGTTCATTGATATTGTTTGAAATCAAAATTCTTATAAGTTGTTGCTGATTGTATATTAATAAAGAAAATCGTAAACAAAAACTTCAATAATAAAAGATATAATCGTAGTAGGACGACTCGGCAAAGGTAGTGATAAACCATCAACAGGGGTGTCAAATATTTCACCTTTTCTAAAACAATATCTTCTAAAAGATAATCGCGTTGTGTTTGTCGGCGGTGGCTTAGGAATATCTTCAACAAATGCCTCATAAAATGCATAAAAAAATGGTATTATAACAGATTTCCCGATCGAGACCCAGATTAAAGCAAAGAAAGTTGTTAAAAGTATAACTTGACAAAACATGTAGAAGTAGTACGGGAAGATTATGGGGTCTGGTGTCGTTATTCGCGTGATCTTGCAGACAAGCCATTGTATCATCATCCAGTAGACGAGGCACTGGTTCGTGCCAGCGCATAGTGACACACAGCAGTCCCAGAACCTGGCACATAATATATAAGGAAAGCAGAAAACTTCCCACCAGTTATATCTGAATACATCGTCTGTCTGTGCATGAAACCTCTCGCCCTCTACTTCATCACAGCGAAACCTATCTTGGCGCTTCTTCTTTTTTGGCGCCATATTCAAATTTTTCTTTGTTTCACAATTTCACGGATACCATAAACTAAAACTCATAATTTGAGTTTAATAACTTGTAATTTACTCATGTGCATTGTAAAAATCGATGCCATACGATTAAAATAAATAGATACAAATAAAATAAAATACTCGTCATAGATCGTTGATTGACATTAGCTATAGCGAGCGCCTGACACTTGACGATATGAGTCACAGAAAAAAATTACTACACGAGTGATCAAAGCTTAGAAAAAGTTAGTGAGCTCTCAAAGAGAATCAGTGATGAAGATGACACTGGCTGACACTTTTTGTATGAACTCGGGACTTACTCCCGACTGGTTCGAGTTCTGAACTAAATCGAACTAATGTCAATTCCTATGAAATATTCCTATAATATTCCTATGTTAATTCTTATTATACCACGAGCAGTGTTCACGGTAGCTTAGTGGCTAAAGCACTGGTGTACTGAGCCAGGAGTCGCAGGTTCGAATCCTGCTCGTGAGCGATTTTTTCTTTCCAAAATTGAAATCGTTAGATTTTCGCTTCGCATGCATAAATGCGTTAAAAATAATAAATAAGATAGGATGAATTAATTGATAAGAGTTGAAATCAAACTTCTAATAGTAGGTACCACAGATTAATATATTAGTAGTGCCTATAGTACATCGTATATTAAAACTTTTCTAGGAAAACTTATTATCGTTGCCTAGCAGCGTAGGACGCTCTTCAGCCAGATGTACCGACGCAATGACCTGATGAAGGTACCTAACTGGAATGGACTGAATGCAGAAGGCGAGGAGCCGAGTAGTGTAGTGTAGAGTAGCAGGGCCGGATTAACCATTAGGCAGAGTAGGCAACAGCCTAGGGGCCCCGCGCGCGCACTAAAGTAATTAAAAATGTTCAATACAGTTAAAATTTAATTGGAAAATTTGTATCCTCAATGAAAATAGGTATTATTGCTTTTTTCGACGTATGCCGTCAGTTGATGAAATACTTCATACTTACAGAACAGAACCATCTAGTATCGAGTAGTAGAAAGCGATTTGTGTGTTTTGCGACCGTCATCCCTTCATCAACTTGAAAAGAACTGATAATCTTCAAACGGCTGAGCCCTGATAATTGAATTGCCTAAGGGCCCCAACATGCTTAATCCTTTGTAGTGTTGTGGCACTTGTGGTGCAACTAGGGAGATGTCCAGCTGCGTTTGGCCAAGTTGAGTTGATCGTTGCCTCGACGTTGCACCAAGGATAAAATTTGAACCATAACTTTGATCATGGTAATTCAATTCAATATTTCATTTTACATTTCTCGGATTATTAAATATTTCTCCTTTTCTAAAACAATACTTTCTAAGCGATGGTCGAGTTTGAGTTTTGTTTTCCATAACATAATCTTCAATAACTGCTTCATAAAACGCAGTAAAAAATGGTATTATAATAGATTTAGAGAAAAAGATCCATATTAGAACAAAGATTAATGTTATAAGGAAAACTTGACAGAACATGAAGAAATAATAAGGGTAGATTATTGGGTCTGGTGTTGTCGCTTTCTTGATTTTACAGATACAGTATTGTATCAACATCAGGTATACAAGTAATTGGTTTGCACCAGCGCATAGCGCACCGCAGCAGTCCCAAAACTTTTCACATATTATATAGGGGAAGCAGAATACTTCATACCAGCTGTAGCTGCTTACATTTTCTGTTTGTGCATAGAATTTTTCCCCTTCTATGTCTTCACAGCGAAACTGTGGACGGTCCATCTTCATATTCTTTTTTGGCGCCATGTTTGAATTTCTTATCTACTTTATTTAAAAAACTTGCATATTTCTTTATATAGGTATGGATCTATGTCAAATAAAGTCGATGTCGACTATTTTGCCGTGGAAGTGTGAAGTAGAAATATATTTTGTGAAAAATACAAAATTAATAAAACACTAGATTGAGAAAAGTACTTAATTTGGATCTTATAAGCGATCGATATCAGAATACTGAAACAAACAAATAAAACGCATACATTAACTTTTAGAAATAAATAAAAGCTAACACTTTAAATTGAACTTTTTTAATTGAAGCCGATGTTTTTTTGCTAAAAAGCCATCATATATTGACCACTCACTGTTAATATTGCACTAATCAACTGGGGTGAACCCAGATATTGAAGTTATATCAGAGGAATATTAGAACTGGGAAGGATTCAGTCGTTTATTTTGTTTCATTCTTCTATTTTTTTTATAGTATAGGATGGCGAAACGAACTAAAGGCCCACCTGATGTTAAGCGGTTACCTTTGCCCATAACAACTGCAATATCACCTAGGCGGTTGCCTTAATGGTACCGCAAGTCGGTTCTGAGACATGAAGATGGAAAGTCTCGTGATTGTAATTTCACCGGCACCCTTCAGACCAAAATATAGCAATGCAAGCATCACTATTTGGCGGAGAAGTAGGTACGGTGGTAGCACTTCCCCGGACGAGCTTTTTCACAAAGTAGCTATACTACTACTAAAATGTAAATGTATGGCTAGATTCCGGCAGGCCGCGAAGGAGATGGCGGGATGAAATGGATGCATTCTTAAAAAACTGGAAGAAAGAGGCACGGTATCGGGAAAAGTGGAAGAAATGGAGGGAGGCCTTTGCCCAGGAGTGGGACAGCACAGGCTCATAATATATTTAATATGGCTAGATTAAAAAAAGACAAACCTGTTAGTAGGTTATACACAAAAACCAACTTAATAATATAATATCAATACACAATATCACTTAAAAACAGCAAAATATTTAAAAAATAATAATATTAACATTCCAAAGAAATGTTTTCAGTTTGTTGTTTGACAACATTGACAATGATTGACAAATTGACATGAATTCTTGTCATTAAATTAGCTTTCAGAAACTAATGAAAGGAGTTTGTATTAAACTGAATTTTGGTTAACGATTATTTTCAAAACAAAACTCACTATAGGACTAAGGTCCGTATTATAAAACGTTCCTCAAATACAGTTTGATCTTCAATCAACTGATCACTACTCAAACAACGGGGCCTAGGATTGAATCGTTACTTCAGAATCGGTCTTATAAATTAATCCAACACGGTAATTATAAACTTCAATTCACCAACATAACACACGAATGTAACCTGAAATAGGAAAGAAATCTCTACTCAAGCGTGGTCTTGACTACAATTGAGTGATAACGGATCTCTACTTGGTCTGTGGTGATTACAGATCAAATCTCTGCTCAATCGCTAAACTCAGCTGAACTGTGATTAATGAATCTATGCTTGAGGAATATTTTAAAATTAAATTCCAACTCAGAACTAGTTTTAAACAAAACCAGTTTTAGCCAGGAGTCGCTCGTGAGCGATTTATTCTTTCCACAATTTATATCTTTAGTTTTAAACAGCTGTGCTCAAAGCTTGAGGAATGTGCCGGGATCATAAAAAATCAGTAACTACCCTATAGTTTCTGATTTGTGTTGTAGCTTCAAATTCATAAACAAAATCACACTCAGTGTCACTTAAGGGCAGATCCAGCTTTTGTGTCAGGAATGGGGGGGGGGGTCACGTACAGCCCCGGATCTACATTTTCAAGAGGAGGGTGCGGAGTCTGATTTGCCGCCCTCTAGGAAAAAACTTTCAACCAATGAAATTCTAGGATTTGCGCATGAATTTTTGCTAAAACATGAATTTAAGTGGATTTTAGAGCATTAGATTTTCTATTCTGTAGAATATTAATGTAACGGAATATTTACTTGCAATACGGCAAAAAATATTAAATGAAAATATGTACCGACACGATTGGCGCGCCAAGTACATAATTGTACACGATAACTACCTACTCAACTAATTTCACAAAAATCTGCTAGCCACCAGAAACTTATTTTGTCCACAAGTAGGGGGTCCCGAAGTTCCCAAACCACCAGTTCTGGAGGTAAAATCAATAAAGTAGCAACACTGTGGATGTAAGAATCGGTTAGGTTGGCGGGAAAATTCGTAAAGATCATGTTGTGAATTTTTTATTATTTTCCAAAATTTGTGTTTCTTCGAGTGTTAATGTGTAATAATGGTGGATTATTAAATGTTAAGTGCTCGTTAACGTGTGCAAGTGTGGATAAATGGTACAAAGTTGAAAAACATGACTTTCGTTTTATCTCATCATCCCCTCAGAAACCTAGTAGTTTCCATCACTTTACTAGGATATAAGTGTTATATGTTCAATGATTACGACTGAAGGACGTGTATCCATGGTCATGAATAAATTAAAATTAATTAAGAATCGGTTAGGTTGGCGGGAAAATTCGGAAAGATCGTGTTGTGGATTTTGTATTATTTTCCTAAATTTGTGTTTCTTCGAGTGTTAATGTGTAATAATGGTGGATTATTAAATGTTAAGTGCTCGTTAACGTGTACAAGTGTGGATAAATGGTACAAAGTTGAAAAACACGACTTTCGTATTATCTCATCATCCCCTCAGAAACCTAGTAAAGTTTCCATCACTTTACTAGGATATAAGTACAATGTTAATATGTTCAATGATTACGACTGAAGGACATGTATCCATGGTTATGAATAAATTAAAAAAAAAAAAAAAAGAATCGGTTATATTTTTACCGGGCTTGCTCTTGAGTATAATGTTCTATGTGCTTACCGGATCAGATCAGTAGGTGTGTGCCAGCTAGAACGTTTTGTATGGGTTTCTTACCGGGTCGGAACGGATCGGGTCGGTAAGTCGGTAGGTGTATCTTGAGCCTTACACGGGTAGATTTTTCTTTTGTCTTGCTGGCAACTAAATTCATATCTGTCAATATTCCACAAAAAAGTTTGGGGGTCTGTACCTTGAATTAAACCTATGGAAGTGGCTCATTCTTCTATATCCACCTAGTTTATACAAATATCTATTAAATCGTTATTGAATTATGAAACTATTCTTTGTCTCTTGTTAACCAACGTGTTATGTCGTCTGGTGAAAGAGATCGCATGCTATTTGTATATTCTCTGTTTGGCAACATCTTTACGGGATGTCAAAATACCTACGCCGCGTGGCAAACCCGCTTACCCCGCAATGTGGCCCATAGTACATGAGCTGTCAAGTAAACAAACTAGGGCTGTTGATATTTTTTAAATATCAGATTTTCGATCTATCGATATTTTTAAATATACAATCGGTGTTCGATATATTGAAAAAAAAAAAGATATTTCGATATATTGGCCAAATTTCATGATTCTAGGTCAGTGCGAAGTACCCTATAGGTTTTTTATGTGAGTTTGCGAGTATCAAAATGTGACATAGCCGTATGATTGCCTTGACCTAGAAGCTTGATTTTTTATGTCCTAGGGACAGCCGAACTTAGAATTTGATATAATTGCATTATTTATTACTACTTGAAAATGATTTTAATCAGCACACATCTCTGGTACGAAACACGAGCATCGATATCGATACTTTTTAGTTTTGATTACTTACTTCCCTAGCTATGGCCACCATAACGGTGGCCCGGATATTGTAGGTATACCACGCTTATTTCGTAGGTATTACTGGTCTATAGGTACAAGTCAATGGTCTGTACCAGTGTCTATGCTTACTTTTCACGCTTTTCACATTTTGTTTTTTGTTTTTAATTTATTCATGACCATGGATACATGTCCTTCAGTCGTAATCATTGAACATATTATACTTATATCGTAGTAAAGTGATGGAAACTTTACTAGGTTTTTTCTGAGGGGATGATGAGATAATACGAAAGTCATGTTTTTCAACTTTGTATCATTTATCCACACTTGTACATGTTAACGAGCACTTAACATTTAATAATCCACCATTATTACACATTAACACTCGAAGAAACACAAATTTTGGAAAATAATAAAAAATCTACAACACGATCTTTACGAACTTTCCCGCCAACCTCCCGCTTTTCACAATATTAGCCAGTGCTGCCAGACGTATGATTAAAATCGTATTTGTATAATTTTTTGCTCATTTTACGTTTCACCCAGATATATAACTACATAAGTACACTAACACATAAGTAATAATTTAAGAAATGAATGTAAGTAATCTTGTTGTGTAGTAAAGAGGATTGTTATTATTATTCGACATTATTATTTTTAAGTACTTTTTAGGGTTCCGTAGTCCTACAAGGAACCCTTATAGTTTCGTCATGTCCGTCCGTCTGTCCGTCTGTCCATCTATCCGTCTGTCCGTCTGTCCGTCTGTCCGTCTGTCCGTCTTTCCGTCTGTCCGTCTGTCCGTCTGTCCGTCTGTCCGTCTGTCCTAATCCTTTACAGTTTGGGAGACCAGGTGAACGAGGTACTGTTCCCCTGTCCCTTTTTGTTTACGCGGTGAGGTGAAGGTTCACTTAATCAGTAAAAGTCCGTAAGGGTGTAAAATGGTTATAATATTAACATTACTATAAAAACACTTAACACTAGTACACTGGGAATTACAATGAATAACAAATATCGACCAGTCCAAGCCGTGGCGGGAGAGAGACTGTCGTATGTTAAAACTTAAAACTACTCCAGATTTTTTACTGCTTAGCCTACGGGAACATTTCTATTTATAGACTAAGGGACAAGGGTGCGGTTCCAGACGCCACAACAGCTTAATAACTTCTACAGTTATTAACATAAGTAAATTAAATTTTGTTAAAAATGTTTTTGATATAGATCTCAATTTTTAAAGAATAAAAAAATCTACCTTCCCCACTCGACTGACCGACAACTGACGATTCAAAAATTTCATGCAATAGCGCCAAATATCAAAATAGTTGAAAAAAGTTCACTTCACCTCCTAGGATCTCCAATCTTAGACGAATCCTTCTCAACATTCATTGAGGAGAAAATACAAAATTTTAATGATATTTCGGAAAGGCTTTTTAAAATTAATATGCATTCGGCGTATACTATTATTCGATATTGTTGTTTTGGACCTAAATTTACGTATATCCTACGCTCTTCTCACTTATGGAAGCACCCACAACTTTTGGACAAAGTAGACAAAATTATACGAAACACATTAGCTTCAATTTTAAATGTGGCCCTGGACGACCGAGCCTGGTTACAAGCCACACTTCCCATTCGTATGGGTGGTCTCGGCGTCCGCAAAATTTCCAGTATTAGTTTACCGGCGTTCCTGTCCTCGGTCACAGTACTGAGAAATTAACCAGGAAAATTTTAGCATCCTCACTGGTTGATTTTGAGGTACCGTGTTTGACCGACGCTGTCAACGCTTGGAAAATGGCCTGTCCCAATACGGAGTTGCCCCTCATCTTATCTTCCCAGAGACGGTGGGACGGGCCGCTCTGCAGTTTGACACGGAATCATCTATTAAATACGTCAGTCAATACTGCCGAGCGTGCCCGTCTGCTGGCTGTGGGTGAGTGGGAGGCGGGACTGTGGCTTCAGGCCCTCCCGTCACCCAACTTAGGCACTATGTTGGATAACACAACTTTTCGGTTCGCTACCTGCCTACGGTTAGGCGCTCCATGCGTTGCTCCACATCGGTGTCATTGTGGTGAAGCTGTCGACAGCCTCGGACACCATGGCCTTTCTTGTTGCAGGAGTGCAGGTCGCATATCACGGCACGCCAATATTAACGACATTATTCGTCGTACTCTTGCCACCGCCGGCGTACCAGCCGTACTAGAACCTAATGGCTTGGCACGTGACGATGGTAAGAGACCAGACGGTATGACGTTATTACCTTGGAAGTTGGGTAGGCCTCTGGTGTGGGACGCAACCTGTGTCGACACCCTTGCTCCATCCCATCTTCCTAGCTCGGTGGGCTGTGGCTGTGCTGCCGCTGCAGCTGCGGAGACCCTCAAGCGGCGCAAATATAGTAATCTTATTGGATGCTATGATTTTGAGCCGTTTGGGGTCGAAACGCTCGGGCCATGGGGTCCGAGCGCTCGGCTCCTTTTCAAGGAAATATCTAAGAGACTGGTCGACATTTCGCGTGACCAGAGGGCTGGCTTGTTCTTTGGGCAACGAATAAGCGTTGCCATTCAACGTGGCAACGCTGCCAGTCTTCTGGGCACGCTTCCGGATGACAGTGATGTGGAGGAATTCTTCGACGCCTAAGTCTACTTTTATGATATTTTAATATTATTGTTTCTGTTTTTTATACATGTTTATACATATTTATATTGTATATATTATTTATATTAATGTAGATAGGTAGCAGTTAATTATAATATGTGTATTTATTAAATCCATTATGTAATTAATTAAAAAATCTTGATAACGTATTTTAGGGGTGCGCCCATACATGTGAAATGAGGATAAAAATTATTTTTTCGCTGCACCCCCTCGTGTGGGGTATCATTGAATAGGTCTACAAAAATGAAGGTAATTTTTCATACATCACTTTTTTATCAGGTGTACCATCTGCGAAATATAGCCCGCCAATGTGGCTTGCAATGTGTCCCCCCCACTGCCATTTCCATACTATGCAACGTAGAAACTTGTAATATTCCACATTGATAGACCTTTATAAAAACTCTCTTTTAAAATTATTTCGAGTATAATGTGATTGTAAATGTTTGAGTTATAGTGAGAAAACTGAAAAATACTTAAGATGTCCTAGTTCATAGGTTATTGACCTTAGATAAAAATGATCCTAGCAAAGAAAGCTCCTTTAGTTACTTTCTATTTTAAAAAATCACAAAAAGAACTTTGTGTTATATTGATAACACAAAGTAAGAGCGCCACCTAGCGCTAAATTTAAGAAGTGTCATATATTGATATGACACACTTCTTAAATTTAGCGCTAGGTGGCGCTGTTTGCAAAAACTAAAATAGCAATGATTAATATTCGATTTGATTCGTTTGTAATTAGACCTACTTAAGGAACCATATAATACTGAGCATGGCCCGACATGCTCTTGGCCGGTTTTTTATTACCTGTGATAGTGACCACATAATGTACATGAATATACTTAAAACTAGGGTGAGGGCCTGGTGATCTGTAACACAGGGTTCTCCCTAGTACGGACTCCAGTCTCTCGCAAAGGAGCTATAAACATATATTAAGCCCACCTTTGTGAAAAGAGAAATAAAAATTTATTACTATTAGTATTATAAATAGCGTACGTTTCGATTTAAAAAAACAAAATTGACTTATACGACGTGCTATTAAAATAAATGAAAACCTCTTAAGGGTCATTGTACTCATCGGTATGAACAACTTTACTATCCTAAGCTATGCTTTAATTTTAAGCAAAACATGAATGATCTCATATTTAAGTTTATAACACCTTTTTATACCATGTTTTATGCAAATAAATATATTCTATTCTATTCTATTCTATGGGACAAACCCTGAAACCGTGAAAAAAAAAACAGGTGTTTCTACATTTTGTCGATTTATGTGAACACAAATGTAGGGAACAGCTGCTCTGATATTTTTTTCGCGATTTACCCCTTAGGAGGTTTTCAGTTATTTCAATAACACGTTGTATAATATTTACATTTAAGCGTGTGTACTTTTTTCTGTTTGCTGGTTCCGATTAAGGATCAGAAAATAGGTGTGTGTTGTGGAGTACTAATAGTGATACTGTTTATTATTTTAGTATTTCTGAGTTAAGCTCGCCGATGTACATAAACTTTCCTACTGTAATATAAATGTATATATGTGTGTACAATAAAGAATAAGAATTAATATTAAGTATAAATATAAAACTATGTTTGTTGGTTTGTTTTTCTTTCACGAAGCAACAGAGCAATGGATTGACCTGATTTTTACATGAAGATAGTTTATAGGCCGCATATACTTAGGCAACTTTTTATCTCAAAATAAATGACCCAGTTCCTCTGGGATAAAGAACTACGCTACGAGAGTCAATCCGCGAGTAAAAGCTAGTTTTAAATAAAATAAATAAGATGTTTACTAATTATTTTATAATTTTTAAAGCATTTACGCATGCGAAGCATCTTAAAAAATCGTAAAATATATCGTTTAAATCGTTATATTTTATTGGAATCCAACCTGGAACTGGTAGTTTTCCAAAAAAATAATAATTTGTATCACTTTAGTGTGCTACTCAAGTCAGTGATGGTGGATGTACCTAGTAGCTTGCGAAATTCAAAATTTCGTGTGTTTTTTGCAAATTGTAGCTCTAATTCACGTTGTAGGTTGTTGTAACAATATATCTCCTCAATCTTGGGGGAGGTGCAGGAGGCCTATGTCCAGCAGTGGACGTCTTTTGGTTGATATGATGATCAATTGAATAATAACTTTAACCTAGCTCTATAAGCTCGATAATATAATCGATAATTTGATAGTAACTTTGTTTGGAGATGAATAAAATATCTTCTTCGATAGTTATTTGCGTGTAATTTAGACTTGGGTTTTACAAAATATAATGCGTGTATGTCGACAGTTGAGCGACTTAAGTTTTATGCCACAGTTGCGCCGCCTGGCGGTGAAGTTTTGAGGTACGCCCCGTACCCCTCTCCTCAGCCGTCCAGTGCAGTGCTGATGGCTTGTTATTTGAAGACGATGCGTAGACATGCCGCCCGCCTTGGAGCAGCAGCCTCCAATGAAGCAGTAGAAGATTGATTAAGTTGAGAGAAGTCAGGGTTCTTCCTCCTTAAAAAGTGGACACAATCTTGGGTACGATCTTTGTATCACTCCGTTAGCTGTTTTGATGTCAGCTACACGTGCAAGTCCATCCTTTCCCACTGAAGTGCGTATGACTCGTCCAAGACGCCATTTTAACGGTGGCAGATGGTCTTCTTTGATGAGCACCAAGGTGTTAGGTACTATTGTGTCTGTGTTGGTCTGCCACTTAGTCCTTGTCTGCAGCTCAGCAACGTACTCCTGCGACCAGCGTCTCCAGAAGTTCTGTCGCATTTGTTCGACGCGCTCGTAGCGGACCAGGCGTGAAGTGTTCGAAGCTGTGAGGTCTTCGTAGGCAGGTGCAACGAGCGGTCGGCCAATCAGGAAATGGGCTGGTGTAAGAGGGAGTAGGTCGTTTGGGTCTGAAGACATGGGATACATAGGTCTGGAGTTGAGGATGGCTTCTATTTGTGTCAATAAAGTAGAATACTCCTCATAAGTAAGATTCGAATTTCCTACACGACGGAGATGATATTTAAACGATTTGACCCCTGCCTCCCACAAACCACCAAAATGTGGTGAATAGGGAGGAATAAAATAAAATTTAATGCTTTCGCCGGTAGCGAAATTGAAAATATCATTTTGACAAGTGTTTAAAAATTTAGAAAATTCATTTAAAGCGCCTACAAAGGTTTTCCCGTTGTCAGAAAATATTTGTGCGGGTTTTCCGCGACGAGACTAGAATCTTCTTAAGGTCAGTAAATATGCCTCAGAACTAAGGCTCGTAACTAGTTCTAAGTGTACAGAACGAGTAGCAAAACATACAAATAGGCAAACGTAACATTTCTCTAGTTTTGATCCCCTTCCTTTCCGATTCAGTATGAACACAGGTCCAGCGTAATCCACGCCACAGCGTTGGAACGGATACCCCGGCTCAAGCCTTTCAAGAGGTAAGTTCCCCATTTTTACGGATAGTGCCTTCCCTTTCTGACGAGTACATGTAACGCACTTATGTACTGTCTGCTTGGCTAAATCACGACCTTTGAGTGGCCACCAACTATCCCTGATAGTAGCCAAGAGCAGTTGAGGCCCCGCATGGAGCAGACGTGTATGTTCAAATTGAAATAATAGTTGCGTAAAAATATGCTTGGGACATAACAATGTGGGGTGTTTTTTACCGTAGGAAAAGGATTGTGAATTTTCTAATCTGCCCCCTACTCTAATAATGTGATCAGAATCTAGAAATACGTCAAGACTAGATATGTTTCTCATCGATTTTACAGGTAGGTTCTTCACTAATGCATTAAGAATATCGGGAAATGACGTTTGTTGTGCGATACAGACTAAAACTAAAGTCGATTTATTCAATTCATCAGACGTGAGCGGGCCCGGGCTACGGTCCGCTTTAACTTTAATGCGCGAATTATTAATAAAACGTAACATGTAAGCGGCTGCACGTCTCATGCGATTAAAATTTGAAAAACGTTCAAAGGTAAAAATACTAGTAAAAGTTGATTGTGTAAATAAAGAATTAACATTTGATTTTATTTCCGGTAAATCGTGTAAACTAATTATTTCATTGTGATTATTTTGATTAAAATTAGTATTAATTTCTTTTAAAAACGCTGGCCCGTGCCACCAAATATCCGAATACTGAAGCGCGTCGAGCGTGAGCCCGCGGGATAAAAGATCAGCCGGGTTCTCCTTACCAGCAACATGTAACCACGGCAACTCACCAGTCAATTCATTAATTTGCACTACTCTGTTTTGAACGAACGGTTTTAATAAGGTAGGCGAAATTTTGATCCAATTTATGACTATAGTTGAATCAGACCAGAAATATATATTGTCGAAAGTTAATCTCCATGACTGACTTATTTTTTGGAATAACTTAGCACCAACCAACGCGCCGCACAGCTCAAGTCGCGGTATTGTCACTGGTTTAATTGGTGAGACTTTACTCTTCGCACAAAGTAGCCTAATTGTAACTGGTGAATTGTCGTCGTATGTGCTTATGTATGCACATGCACCATATGCATCTTGCGACGCATCCGTGAAAATATGTAAATCTGTATATTTTGTGTTTACTCCTCTGACATGGCGAGGAATTTTTATGTTTTGTAAATATTGAAGCGTATTAATGAAGTTTTGCCACTTAAATAAAATATCATTAGGCACTGGGTCGTCCCAACTCAACTTACAAAGCCACAATTTTTGCAAAAGTATTTTAGCGATTATAATTGCAGGTGCTAATAAGCCTAATGGGTCGTATACCTGTGAGACGATGGATAAGATGACGCGTTTAGTCACATGAGTCACGTTTTGATCGATTTTAGTGGTGAAATGTAGTAAATCTAAAGAATGTAACCAACCAAGACCGAGAGTTTTTGTTAAACAGTTTTCGCCTAAAGATAATTCTTTTGTTTGATCTGTTGAAGAAGTCTCCGAATTAAACATCCATTTACGTAAATGAAAGCAACCAGATTTTAAAACATCACTAACTTTAGTACAAGTATCTAATAAACATTGTTTATTATCATGTCCAGTTATTAAATCATCAACAAACAGATCTTCGTCTATTGTCCGCCTTATGACGTCATCCTTGCACTCGGAAGCCAGCTGTTTAATGCATCGAATGCTTAAGAATGGAGCGGACGCGGTACCGTAAGTCACAGTATTAAGTTGGTACACACCGAGATCGTCCGATTTATTTTCACGCCAAAGAATTAACTGCAGGGTTCTTTGATCGGGCTGAATATTAATTTGCCGATACATTTTTTCGACATCGGCGCATGCGACAAATCTATATTGTCGAAAACGTAACAATATCGAAAAAACATCATTATGTAAACTAGGGCCAATGAATTGAATGTCGTTAAGCGACTTGCCCGATGTTGATTTGGCACTTCCGTCGAAAACCACCCTAAGTTTGGTAGTACTGCTATGCTCTCTTAAAACACCATGATGTGCAAAGAAATAATTTGGTGTTGAATATTCACTAACACGACTCATGTGCCCTAAACTTAAATATTCATTCATGAAATCGCAATATAATTTTTTATATTCAGGCGTACACCTATCTAACTTACGTTCAAGTGCGTGAAAACGATTTAATGCGAGCGTATACGTATCACCCAGTGTGTCACTAGACTCAGCTAATGGAATGCGCACAAAAAACCGGCCCGTATCATCGCGATACGTACTCTGCACAAACAGTTTTTCGCATTCAGACTCGTCTTTTGTATATTTATTTTGCGGAACTATTTCTTCCAATTCCCAGAATTTCCTAAGTTGAGTATCTAATGATTGTGAGTAATTACATTGAACTCGATTAATGCGTGACGTTTTATAATTTAACAATGAACCCGATATTATCCAGCCCAACTTAGTATTTTGTAAATATGGACCATTACTAAGGCGAATTAGTCCGTCGTTTAATAGTTCCCAGAATTTATCCGCCCCAATTAATAATTCAATTTCTGATGGAGAATAAAAATTGGGATCCGCTAACTGTACATTGTTAGGGATATTTATGTGTGATTTTGTACCTAAAGATGGCAATTGAGCTGTGATTTGAGTTAAAACTAAACATTTAAAGCGCGTATTATATTCTGTAGTTTTAGATCTCAAATTAATTTCACATGACTGCGTGGAATTAGTCACCGAGTTCCCTACTCCGGAGACTTGAACAGTGGACTGTAATAAATTAAGATTTAACCTTTTACATAATGATTCAGCAATAAAGCAATGCTGACTGCCATTATCCAATAAAGCGCGGGTAGTGTGGAAATTATTGCTTTTATCTGCAACCTCCACTATTGCGGTGGACAAAAGTACGGTCTCTAATAATGAATGAGTTGTACCTTGATGTCCTATTTCATGCGTGTGTGTTGTGTGAGATGCAGAATGTAACGTGGTAGTGTTCGTGGAACTAGCACTGATTGCATTCTGCGGTGATGTCTGCGAATTAAGCACAACAGCTGACGACGTGGATGCATTCGCACTGTCACAATTATCGTGAAGTAAACTATTGTGTTTCTTATGACATAACCTACAAGGACCGAACCAACACTCAGTTACCGAGTGGCTTGCGCGTAAACAATTTCGACATAGCTTCTTTTCGTCTATGAATTTTACTTTATCGTTAGTCGATAAATTCAAGAACGAATCGCAAGAATAAAGCGGGTGATTAGCGTGACACATAATGCAATTACGAGAACGTTTGAAGTTGTTATGACTATGAGACTGTTTATTTTGTGTCGATATGAAACTATGTGATTTGTTAGGTTGAAACGATGCCGTCGGCGACGACTTCCTGCCGTTATTGTCTGGTGTAGGTTTACTGTGCGTCAAATTAATAGTTTCTAGCACGTCAGCCCTATCCTTAAGAAAACTAATCAGATCGTTAAGAGATAAACGTGAGTTTAACTGATTTTGACTGTGAATAATTGTGCTTTTGTGAGTCTCCCATTCTCTTTCAGTTGTTGAATCAAGTTTTGATGACATTAAATAAATAATCAAGGTGTCCCAAGACTCGGTCGGTTCACCGAGGTTTTTAAGAGAACGTATATTTTTGAGGACATTATCTATTAATTTGCGAATTTGAATGGGTGATTCTTTATTGAGCGACGTAATAGAAAACAGAGCTTTGACGTGGTTTTGCACAAGTAGACGATTATTGTTATATCTGTTTTCCAGTAACTCCCACGCTATACTGTAATTCTCTGACGAGAATTCCAACGATTTTATGACCAATAATGCACTGCCAGAAAGAGAAGAACGCAAATAATGGTACTTTTGGACATTGTCTATTTCTTTTGAGTTATGTATGAGCGATAAATAGGTATCCCGGTACTCCAACCAATGATCATATGAGCCGTCAAAGGAAGGTAATGAAATTGTAGGTAATTTAATTTTACTAGAAACTTTAGATGTATTTTGATTTTGAAAACTATCTGCGTTAATGATACACTTAGATTTAGTCACGTAAGCATAATACTGGTTTTCAAAAGTTTCCCTCTCAATTGATTCTTTCTCAATTTGACTTTCAGGAATTTTTAAATCTATTTCATCCTGAATGTCTGAAAACTGCTGTAATAATAAATCGGCCTTTTGTAAACGCGTTTGCAATTCTGATTTAATGATTTCAGTGACCGGCAGTTTTTCTATGGAGTCTACATGTTTCATAAAAAGTGTAAATTTACCGCGCACAACACCTCTTTTCTTATTTAAATCTTTAATTAAATCCTCATCACCGCTATCGGATGGTGAAGTTTGCTTATTCTTGGTCATTTTGGAGTTTGTGGAAGACAAAGGATTTCTAACGATTTTTCGATTACTTAATAAGTTGAGGGTAATCGATGCAAAGTAAAATCTTTACGCGTATTTAACACTTAATGGAATTATTACGTTATGATTTCACACTATATTGACACAAATGAAGCACTGAATAATGGAAGAATGGAAGGATAAAGAAGGATGATTGACCTGACCGTTTTATGCTGGTCCCGTTGATGTCTTCGATGCTGGTCTCGAGCGTCCGATTTATGCTGGTCGCGACGATTCCTTGCTGCATCCGGCTCGAAGGACCAAAATATGTTTGGAGATGAATAAAATATCTTCTTCGATAGTTATTTGCGTGTAATTTAGACTTGGGTTTTACAAAATATAATGCGTGTATGTCAACAGTTGAGCGACTTAAGTTTTATGCCACAGTTGCGCCGCCTGGCGGTGAAGTTTTGAGGTACGCCCCGTACCCCTCTCCTCAGCCGTCCAGTGCAGTGCTGATGGCTTGTTATTTGAAGACGATGCGTAGACAAACTTTATATTGTGGAGCTTATAAAGCTAGGATGTTATACTACTAGTACGAAATACCTACTACTACTCACTATATTATTACGGTACTGTGATTATTGTCGCGAAAAATATTCCGATCAATAGGTATATAACGTGAAATATAGCTACAGCTTGCAAAAAACGCAAGAAATTTTGAGTTTAGAGGGTTACTACGTCGCAATCACCAGTATTGCCTTCAATTATAGGCAGAACACTCTGAAAATTTATCACCGTAAATCTGCCGTATTTCTGGTAATTTTGACCCACTGTGCACCTTATTTTCGTTTCATCGATCTGGCAACACTGGTTTCAGTCAGTTTATTAAGAGGGTTGGCGGGAAAATTCGTAAAGATCGTGTTGTAGATTTTTTATTATTTTCCAAAATTTGTGTTTCTTCGAGTGTTGATGTGTAATAATGGTGGATTATTAAATGTTAAGTGCTCGTTAACGTGTACAAGTGTGGATAAATGGTACAAAGTTGAAAAACATGACTTTCGTATTATCTCATCATCCCCTCAGAAACCTAGTAAAGTTTCCATCACTTTACTAGGATATAGTACAATGTTAATATGTTCAAGGATTACGACTGAAGGACATGTATCCATGGTCATGAATAAATAAAAAAAAAAAAAAAAAAAAATCAGTTTATTAATGTCTTTATTTTATTGTTGTCTATGGTTAGTTCCGAGTTGGTCATGGAAGGGTAAAGTTTTCGTAACTTTCTAAGAAAATAATATTACGTGTTTATTACGTTATTATTATGCTACAGACTTAGAAATTAGCCCATCTACTACCGGATTTCTCATAATCCATGCTTGTTCAAGGATTAAGCGCAGGTAGTGTGTTTTTAAATGATTTATTGGAAGTGAAAGTTGTTGTCGTAGTTTACAAACTATTATTAGTTAAAGTTTCAAGGGAATTCGAACGATTTATAACATGTTAATTATACTTAATTAGGCGTAGATATAAGTTGCATTAAGTTCCACATTCAATTGTCACTTTATTTTTGGTGCAAACTGGTTTTTTTGACCTTTATAGTTGCTAATGATGTGAGTAATAAATATTGTAAACTATAAGGCAATATTTGCAACCTTGGATAGGTTTTTTATTTGTTCTACTATCCATGCTATTTACAAGTTATACAACCATTTTCATTGTGTTTCTCTTAAATTATTCATAGACACAACATTTCATACATTCAACATACAAGTAAGTTTGTAAATATTTTTTTTATCTGTTTTTTATTTTTGTTCTCTATCGAAGTTGTGTGATAAATAAGTTTAGCTTAAGTTCACATGTATGTTAAGAGAAGATATTTCCAACTGTTTAGTATGTTGTAATTAACTATCTAAAAAATTTCATATAGATACCTATATGCAAATGGACACAAAAAAAAATCGGTAGAATGTCGATAAAGACATAGCAGAACTTTTAAATATATTTTGTGCAACTAACTGAAATAAGGCAGTAGATAAAAAACTATTAATAAAATTAAAATAATTTATTCTCCACAAGATATTGTGTACAAAGACATTACAATTAATTACTTAAGTCTGTCATATCTTAAAAAGTCAAAGTCAAAAAGTAAAAGCCATCTTAGTATGAAGTTTAAATAAACGATCGAGATAAGTGTATCTATAAATAAATATCTTTAACTAGATTTTGCCCAAAGCTTCGTCCGCATATAATTTGGCTTATCACAGAAAAACATCTCGCATCCCTCAGATACTATTTATTTTCCTAGGATAAAAAGCCTATATTTTAATCTGGGTTATGCTCTATATGTGTGCCAAATTTCATCTAAATCCGTCCAGCTGTTTCTGGGTAATTGAGTTACAAATATAAAATATCTTAACAAACTTTCACATTTAAAAGATAGTCGAAAGAAAAAATCACTCACAAGCAGGGCTCGAACCTGCGACTCCCAGCTTAGTACGCCAGTGCTTTATCCACTAAGCTACCATGAACACTGCTTGTGGTATGAATTTTTTTTTTAATGTTTGGAAATCCTCATGGATGCACTCCGCCCGGGGAAGGCGGAGCCAGTGTCGGAAGCACCACCATCACAGGCCTTGCCTGCAGGTTTGAATCCTGCTCGTGAGTGATTTTTTCTTTCCACAATTTATATCTTTAGATTTCGCTTCGCATGCTTATGCATTTACATGCGTTAAAAATAATAATATAATTTTATTTTAATAAATATTTCTTATTTTTCAGAGCATACACCAACAAAAATGGTCACAAAAATCATTTTTACCCTGGCGACACTGCTGTCTTACACAAATGCTGAGTACATACCTCCCGGCCCAGTACACCCGTGCCCAAAAGACTCAAGCACAACCCTGCTATACCCATGTGTGTGTGAAAAAGGGTCTGATACGGGGTTGTATATAAAATGTGAGAATACTGGCTTAGCTATGTTGAGTGTTGGGCTTGGCAACATAGCGGGATTGGGGTTGCCAGTCGAAAGATTACTGCTAAAGGAGTGTAAAATTTGTGAGTTTTTTTTGTATTTTATTTGATCGAATTCGATTATCACTAGCGGTAATGGTGAAGGAAAGTAGAGGCAAGCTGACCGCTTGATAGGTTTTTAAAATAGTAGATTTTTATACAAGGGTCGAAAGGAATCAATTCCCATACAAGGTATTTAGACTATATTATCGGCCATAGTCCAAGTAAGAATTGATGACTCACCCGAGTTAAAAACACTACTTTTCATTTCGAATGTTTTTCTACTTGTTAAGGAAAGTAAAAATATTTCAGAATTACTTGAACTCATTTTGAATAAATTATTAACCTAGTCTATAACTCCGAGATTTTGAATTTCGGTACAGATGTCAGAGTTAGTATCCCGCCAAATTAATATATAGTCTTTTTTAAATTTTAAATATGGAACACACCGCGTCACAGCCGGCGGACCGTCCCGCTTACTAGGTATTTTTTTTTAATTCACACTGGCTGTTTATATTTATACCCTCACAAGACCGCAGCATTTTTCTTTTTATTGTAATCAATATTTTTCTTATTTAAATAAACATTTTCGTAGCCGACTACCTAACCAAATTTTGTTCTATTTCTAAAATTCATTCCCGCCCTAGGGATGGTATGTGTAGTCTTTCAACCTGTCCCAGGCTAATGTGATGGAGTAAGATTCTCATGCTGTATGCCCATGATCAAAATTGTGCATAGTTATAACTTACAACCTGGTTCTTAAGAGACAGACAAATTAACTTCCACTTTTTGTACGTCATCACAGTTTCTTAATAATATATCGCTGACGTCACCCAAAGACAAAAAGTGGAGGTTAATTTCGATACCACGAGCAGTGTTCACGGTAGCTTAATGGCTAAAGCACTGGCGTACTGAGCCAGGAGTCGCAGGTTCGAATCCTGCTTGTGAGCGATTTTTTCTTTCCACAATTTAAATCGTTAGATTTCGCTTCGCATGCGTAAATGCGTTAAAAATAATAAAATAATTGCTATAAAAATATTGGTAGTATTACACTTGACCATATTACACTTGGCCATAACTGTTACCTTTAGCAATATGACTATTATTACGGTAAGTAAATGCACACAAAAGAGTCGGACGCATTACTGAATTGGAACAATTTTATGTTGTTGGACTTTATTTTTTTATTATACTTTATTGTACACACATATACACATTTTTATTACAGTAGGAAAGCTTATGTACATCGGCGAGCTTAACTCAAAAATGAGTTTAGTTACAACAATGAGAATAGTTACACGTAATTAAAATTAAAAAAAAAAAAACCAAACTTTTGTATTAGGTATTTGATGTCAGATGTCTTCTTTCATTTACTTTTTTTTTCTTGTGCGCGTAATCTTCACTTTTAAGATATACAGATGGGAGGGACCAGCTGAAAATCAGTGCTGTGCATACCTACATGCACAGCAAATACTGAGCTGGATCCCTTGCCACACATATTATTTTGTATACGTGTTGTGTTCTCTGTAATTTGTCCTGTTAGCTTTGCATGTAATATGTATATTTTATATATGTGTGGCAAAATAAAGGGTTTAAATGGTATCAACTGCAAATGGCGCACAGTCATTTCACTGAATTCTCTCAAGCAAGCTTTTCAATTTCAATTTTATTTATTTGCTAACATGGGTACAAAATGGTGTTATAAATTTTATAATAATATAAATCATCGCCATCAAGGGGTTCGTAGCTAAGCAAAGACTGCGCGGATTGTACAATCTGCAAGGTTAAGCTGCACTTGCCGCGGTCAGTCTGTGGATGGGTGACCGTTTCGATACACCTCGAAACCCCTCCGTGCCTCGAGAGCACGTTAAGCTGTCGTTCCCGGTTGTCATAAGATTATCTATGGCAGTCGTTACTGGTAGTCAGAAGCCTGAAAGTCTGACAACTGGTCTAACCTCCGAATGTCAGTATTACCCAGTAACTGGGTTGCGCGGGTCTGATGGCAGTCGCTCCGTGTAAAATACTGATGTTCAGCCGCATCTGGCTAGACTGGAAGCCGACCCCAATATAATTGGGAAAAGGCTCGGAGGATGATGATAAATCATCGCCATATTATGGCTTTCGCCATGCAATTTTTTTACAAAACAATCAATTATGTTATGTTTTATTTAGGTATACGGTTCGGTGATATTACCATTGACAATATTACACTTGACCATATTACGTTTAAGACGTAGAACATACAAATCGCAAAATTACAAACTATCTCAAAACATTCAGATTACATAATGCCAAATCGCAAATCGTCCAAGTAGCTTAACGTCCAAATCTCAACTATTTCTTAAGAATCATGTCCATAATTAATCTTGCTTGCTACCATGATATCACAACTATTTCTCTCTCCTTCCAGCAACTCTCTTCGGTCCTCTCTTCCACCGTTCCACGATCAGGAGAATGGAGATAGTGGACACTCCTATAAAGTCAATAGACCAGTATGCCTTCGCCGGAGTCAATAGGACATTGCAGGAGCTGTACATGACCAATACTAAGATTGAAGAGTTTCCGAAAGATGCTTTTGCGGTAAGTATTTTTTTCGTTTTTAGGGTTCCGTACCCAAAAGGGTGCTAACAGGAATCTACTCTCGCTACGCTGTTCGTCCGTTCGGCCGTCCGTCTGTCTGTCTGTCACAGGGCTGTATCTTTGTAACGGTAATATATATATAACCAGTAGAAATTTTTAGAGAATATGTGTTACTATGAGGGGTATTACGAAAAATACTAAAAACAAAAAAAAGTCTAAAACCAAAGGGGAATGAGGAGGAGGAATGGGGACCCATACAAGAAACCTCGAAAAACATGCATTTTTTCATCGTTTTTGTTCCCGCTCTATCTTTAAAACGGTAATACATATCAACGTCAAACTTGGCCTGATTATAGTGCATACTATGTAGTTTAACAACAAATACTAAAAATAGGGCAAAAAAAGGCATATGTGGTGGTACCTACGTAAGATAGAGATGCAAAAATTCACATTTCGCGTACGATCGTTGATGTCTTTTGATAAATTCACTAAATTAAATCAGTTTCTATCGGGTATCAGGTCGATGGGTGGTACGGAACCCTTACTGCATGAGTCCGACTCACACTTGGCCGGTTTTTTTATCTTTTTTAAATTTGCGGTTTTTATCCATGTGGATACGTCAACCCCATCATGCCTTTTGCAATCTAAGTAAAACCAATACTAGATCAACTTAAGTATAATAAGGGAAGTCTTGATCGATGAAGTAAACCAATTACATAACATACATAACCTGCCCATTACTGGCCCACTGCTGGGCACGGGCCTCTTCTCAGTACGAGAAGGCTAAGGCCTTAGTCCACCACGCTGGCCTAGTGCGGGTTGGCGGACTACACACAACATCGAGAACTGTATGGAGCACTCTCTGGTGTGCAGGTTTCCTCACGATGTTTTCCTTCACCGTTAAAGCAAGTGATAATCGAATATAAATCCGCACATAAATAAATGCGAAAAGTCAGAGGTGCGGACCGGGATCGAACTCAGACCCTCCTGCATGGAAGGCAAGCGTTCAACCACTAGGCTATCACTGCTTAAACTAATTGACATAATCTTTTTGCAACGACAATACAGCCGATGGACGCCTCATAAGAGGCGCCCGATGTCTGCAACACATCTATGAAATTTTACTAATGTAGGTTGCCACTATTCGCCACTTGAAATCTTTAAATCACTTTCGACCACTTAGATGAGTCGTCAAAACTGCCGCGTTAGTGATTAGCCAGTAGCCACCTTGGTAGGGCCAATGGGATTGCAGGGGTTCTACTCCCGTTCGACGATATTCGATAAATCGTACGATTCATCGCACAATTTGCCACTCCGGTCAACGATCGTTCCCTTATCGCATGCGATGATCGTGTTTTGACGTTTATTTTTTCTCATCTCCGGTAAATTGTATACGACTATGAACCGTAGTCTATCTTAATTGTGCATATTTTATGTGCCTATCTTTATTATGTAAGTATCAGTCGGAACGAAAGTTCGTACTTCGTATGTCGTTCGTAAAACGCGAGTAGACCTACAGTACCCCGCTTCAGCTAGTGGTAGAATTTATTATACGTATTATATTCAACATTAGGCGTCTATTGGTCGTTGTCTTTTTGTAACATCTGATTTGGGTTGTGCTAAAATTGTTTGAACCAACTCCTTTAATTTATTTAAATGAAATTCATTGATTAAAACTTCCCTTTCATTCTGGTTCCTAACACAATCCATCAGCAAATGATGTAGGTACATCCTCACATTGCAAATATTACAGTTCGGTGAATTTGCTTTTTTCATTAAGAATGATTAATAATTTAGTTTTTAAGAATGATTAATAATTAGTAATTTAGTTACTTTTTGTATTCTTAAGAATAAAATTGCCTTTCGTCCTGGAGAGTCTGAGTTCGATCCAAGCCCGGACTTGGAAGAAAGAAAGAAAAAAAAAAATTGCGTCTAGAGTGACGCACAAAATTACCAAAAGCATATAGAAAAAAAAACATAACAAATACGAGTGCAAACTTTGACTATATAATATAATCAAAGGGTACAAAGAGTCAAGAAGTATGGTAAGATAAGCCACTTCTGACTTTTTTCTGTTTGAATACATGTGCGGATTACAATTTGATTATCACTTGCCTTAACATTGAAGGAAAACATCGTGAGGAAACTTTTTATGAAACTGTTATCGACATACCGCAGGTGCGAAGCCGTTTGTGTCATGGCGGGGTTGAACAAATGATATTTTATTTTTTGAGCCTCCTATTTCAGATCCTAGGCAACCTATCAGTCCTCTCAATAGATGGCCACAAGATGACCAAGTTAGGCAAAGATATTTTCGCTGGCAGCGAAGCAGTTGGCAAACTGGAGAGATTGCACCTTACCAACGGATTGATCGCCGATATATCGCCGGAAGCCTTTCAGGTATGTCGCGAATATTGGGAAAATGCTTGTAGTTTGCAGTTAGTTGATTAATGACAAATGATTGTTGACAGACCAGATTGTCCCATCCAGAGACAGTGGGTGGAGGTCGCTATAACATAACATGACATAACATCACGCCTGTATTTCCCCGAAGGCGTAGGCAGAGGTGTGTAATACACCCACATTTCGCCAGTTATGTTATAGTCCCATGTAATAACAGGTGGCGAGCCTATTGCCATTGACCGGGCACAAATCCAGACTCCGGGCTCGCTATAGGTTTAAGTAAATAATGTTTTCAGTAATTTATGTACTAATAACACTAATATAGCATTTAAGCACAATCTGTTACTAACTCATCACTAACAACTTATGGGCTGATCCCTGAAATAAACTTTTTTTTTTTTTTTTTTTTTTTCAATCATTATTTTTGTATCAAAGTTTACAAAACGTGCAGATATTTGAAATGTGTGGATTTTTGAAATAATTGATTGATTATTATATTTATTGTTTTTTTTTTAGATTTTTGTGATTGCTGTTTTATTTTTTACTGCTTCTTTGGTCTAGTGGTCGCAAGCGCGACTGCTGAGCGTGGGGTCCTGGATTTGATTCCCGGGTCGGGAAAAGTGTTACTGGGTTTTTTCATTAGGAAATTCTCAATAGCAGCCCGGAGTCTGGATTTGTGCCCGGTTGATGGCAATAGGTTCGCCCCCTGTTACATGGGACTATAACATAACTGGCGGAATGTGGGTGTACTATACACCTCCGCCTACCCCTTCGGAGAAATACAGGCGTGATATTATGTGTGGATTTTTGAAATGTACGAATATTTGAAAAGTATGGTCTTCCGCGTATTGGAAGGTACAGCGTGGGTTCCCCCCACAAGGTGGACCGACGACCTGGTGAAGGTCGCGGGAATCTGCTGGATGTGGAAGGCGCAGGACCGGTCGTTGTGGCGATGCTTGGGGGAGGCCTATGTCCAGCAGTGGGCGTCTTTCGGCTGAAATGATGATGATGGTCATCCGAAGTGCACGGATATTCTGAAATGTCTGCATATTCAAAGTGTGCTGATATTTGAAGTGTGCGGATATCAGTAAATTACAGACAGTTGTAGATTTCATTAATGTTTGTTTCTGCATACTTACACAGACACTAGAAATGGCACAAATAAAATATAACATCATCATCATTTCAGCCGAAAGACGTCCACTGCTGGACATAGGCGTCCCCCTATTCATCATCCTCCTGCCCTTATCCCAATTTATTTGGGGTCGGCGCAGCATGTTTTTTTTCTTCCATACATCTCTATCAGCCGTCATCTCTGTGTTTACTTTCTTTCTATTCATATCATCTTTCACACAATCCATCCATATTTTCTTCGGTCTCCCTCTTTTCTTATAGCCATCAACATTCATACTTAAAACTTTCCTCGTAACATGCTCCCCATTCCTCCTCATCACATGTCCATACCATGATAGTCTGTTGCTACTTTACTTCTCTGTCACTGGCGCTACTTTCAGACTCCCTCTTACATATTCATTCCTTATCCTATCCATTCTCGTTACACCACACATTCCTCTTAACATTCTCATCTCAGCTGCATGCCCTTGCCTTTCATTAATTCCTTTCGTAGCCCAACATTCCGATCCATACAGGACAGCAGGTCGTAGGCGTCCCCCTATTAAGGGGGGGATATGCCATAATCGCCACGCTTGGCAGGCGGGTTGGCGATCGCAGTTAGCTGGTTAAATAGTCAGAGAACGCTGCTGCCCATCCTCTGGTCTGGTCAGGTGGTCTTAGTCGCCTTTTACGACACCCATGAGAAGAGATAGGGTGGTGCAATTCTTTACGTCCGGCACCACACGGAACATGCCTCGTAGATGGCGTAAAACTCGGCCTGTGCAGGTGTTGTGCAGCAGGATTTTTTTGACTGTATCAAGATGACAAGATGTAAATCTATAAATACGCATATTTTACTTTTTTTTTTGCATATTCCAGGTGTTGAAAAAGTTAAAGAAATTGGATCTACACGGTAATAAACTGGTCACTCTAAAGCGAGCACAATTCAAAGGACTGCGGGACACTGAATTATTGGATATAAGGTAATTATAACTCCTATTATTGTTTCAATATGTTACCTATTACCACGAGTACCAGAAGACAGAAATGCAAACATCAGGCAGAAATAGGTACGGTGTCTATTAGACCGAACTGGCAAACTTTAATATAATGTAGAACTTGAGAGATGCTTTGCTCAGGAGTGGGCTGTGCTGGACTGAATTTTAACTGAAACTTTTACACATATTTCAATGTACCAGTGATTATTGTTTTGTCCAACGACTATACAGCCCAATAGACGCCTAATGTTAAACATAATGTGTACAATAAATTCTGCTACTAGCTGAGGCGGGGCACTGCAATCCGATTGGCCCTACCAAGGCGGCTATTGGCTAATCACTAACGCGGCAGTTTTGACGGCTCTTGTAAGTGGTCGAAACTGATTTGAAGATTTCAAGTGGCGAATAGTGGCGACCTACATTAGTGAAATTTCATAGATGTGTTGCAGACATTGGTCGCCTGTTATGAGGCGTCTATGGGCTGTATGGTCGTTGGTTTTGTCCGATCTGTGAACCATTAATAATAATAAAAAAAATACTGGCTAGAAGTTCATCTACCCCCTGATAAAATTTGTATTAACTGTGTATAGTCACCACAGACCACTAAGCCTCAAGACGCCGCATAAACAAAGTTATGAGAACACAGTCGTAAAATATTGGCGGGGGACAGGGGGCGGACGGCGCGTTATGATTGGTCGGCTCAAAAGTTCGGTGGTATGTTTGGTGACGCTTGCTGACGGAGTGACGTCTAGATTGGCCACGGGGCGTATGAGATGCAGTGCTACTGCATATGTTTGGTGACCTGGGGTATCCGGCTAATCGGTGTCTAGAGGCTTACTGGTCAGTGATAGTAACACATTAATTAATAATAAAAAAATATAATATAATTTCCGTTTACTCCCAAGACCCCCCTTTATCTCAAAGAACGTTTCAAGTTCCTTCATGACACACATACACGATACTTAAGATCATCGGAAAACTTGGGGCTTCTGATGCCAATGCATTCTACAAAATTTTATGATAAATCTTTTACTGTTCAGGCTGTGCGTCTGTGGAATGAGTTACCTGTGTCTATACGGCGAGCTCAGTCACTGTTTTCATTTAAAAAATTAGTTAAAGAATAACTTTCCAAATAGATTGTAATTTATTAAGACATTGCCTATGTATCCAATCTCTATTCTAAATTGTAAAATTATTTATATATATATAATATATATTTATGATACCTATATGTGTAATATATTTTGTGCTATTTATTTATTTTAGTTTAGTAGTACGCCACGGACTGCCCCCATTATCTAGATCTTACGTCTTCTTTGTCCATCCAAAGGTTGTCTGGAAGATATCGCTTTTAGCGATAAGACCGCCCATATACCCATAATTTATACGTTGTTCCTGTTTACTACTGTTTTCATGGTGTACAATAAAGTATATTCTATCTTCTATCTATCTATTGTTTTGTTTCTTTCGTACAAGTACAAAATGACATTCGAAGGAAAGAAACAAAATAGAGAGTAACTTTACAAAGCTTATACAAATTTTATAAGTAAGAGGGCTATTGTTTTTGTTTGTTTTCAGTCACAACAGTATAACCAAGTTAGATGGAAGTCATATTGGTGATTTAACTAAATTAGGTTGGTGTAATGCCAGTCACAACCAAATTGGTGATATGCCAAGGTAAATATGAATTAAAATATTTGCATTTCAAGGTCAAAGTATACGCATATGCAGCGAAATTGTATAGTTATAATCAGTGATTGGAATAGGTAGAGCTAATGTGCCTAAAGTTCAAAGAACAGAGACAAAAAAGTGGAGACTTCCTTACGACAATTTTTTTTTTCGGAATATTTTTTACGAGTCTCGGAACATTACTTAAGTACAACTAAAATTAATAAAGTAAAACAACTATCGACTTAATTTCTTGTTTCTCTTTTTTAAAACAGAGTATGCACGATTTTATTGTTTTCTATACTAATATTATTAAAAGGAAAGATTTGTATTTTTGTGTGTATGTTTGTAATGAATAAACTCAAAAACTACCGTGCCGATTTCAAAAATCTTTTCACCATTATAAAGCTACATTCACCCTGAGTAACATAGGCTATATTTTCATGTCCACCCGTGCGAAGCCGGGACGGGCCGCTAGTCAAAAAATAAAGGTAATCTCCTTATCTTCGTTTGAACGACGTAAGTAAGCGCGGAAGCTAATTTAATTTACATACCAGCTTTAATAATTAGAACTAACAAGGGAGGGGTAAAAAAAACAAATATTATTTTCATTTTAATTTTTAATTTATTTATCGAAAACAAATATTCCGAAAAAAAAAAATTTGTCTTAAGGAAGTCTCCATTTTTTTTTGTCTCTGTTCTTTGAAATTTGGGTACATTAGCTCTACCTATTCCGATCACTGGTTATTATAATAACTTTTCTATAAAAAATCGACTTTGTTAAACGAGATCGTAGGTTCGATCAATGGAGTGCGAAAAACATTATTTCATGTATTTATTTCTTTTTCTTTTTTCAGAGGCATGTTTGCAAGGAATACCGTGTTGAAAGTAGTGCATTTGGATCACAATAAGATCAAGAAATTGGATACCAACAGTTTTAGAGGCATGCGGTTCTTGAGGTGAGTCTTCTTTAAATATTTCAGAACGTAAATACAACTGCCTCGTTGGTCTAGTGGTTGCAAGCGCGACTGCTGAGCGTGAGGTCCTGGGTTCGATTCCCGGGTCGGGCAAAGTGTTATTGGGTTTTTTCATTAGGAAATTCTCAGTAGCAGCCCGGAGTCTGGATTTGTGCCCCGTCAATGGCAATAGGCTCGCCCCCTATTACATGGGACTATAACATAACTGGCGAAATGTGGGTGTACTATTACACTTCTGCCTACCCCTTCGGGGAAATACAGGCGTGATGTTATGTTATGTTATGTTAAAATATAATTACTAGTTCTGCACACGTAATTAGGTTAATCAATGTTATTAGTGTGTGAAATTGTTAACATAATGTCTTTTGGTAATTATTATTGAAGAATTGCATTAAAAAGACATGCCAAAATTGTTTACTAAATAAGACAATTAAGGAAAAACAGAAATTACATTCGTTTACCTACGGCGATTGTTCAATAGTTTTGTCTGTGTCGGACACAATTAATAATGTCCTCCCGGCCGAATTTCGGTCACGGCGGCCAATTTCAACAGAGACTAGCCTTCAGCGCGGGACATATTATAGTGCACAAGTGTGTGCGCAAACACAGGAGCACTCTCTATTCCCTCACTCTCATAATCCGATGGGACGGCAATTCGACACGACCGGAGAGAGATCAGGCGCAGGACCGACGGCTTTACGTGCTCTCCGAGGCACGAAGGGGTCTCGATGTGTAACGAAACGGTCCCCCATTCACAGACTGACCGCGGCTAGTGCAGCTTAACCTCGCAGATCGTATAATCCACACGGTTCTTACTTAGCCACAAGCCCCTTCGTGCCCGGACACAGTTAAAGTGTCAACAAACTCTTTTTATATCAATTCGACTAGGTAATTCACACCCAACTCATCATCACAATCCGTTATTTAGCCAAATCCCTAGGTGTATTACAAAATGCCCTATAGTACCTGTTGAGGACAACCCAAGGATCATGAAAGTAAACAAACGATCTGTTGAAAGGCACTTGCCATATGTATTAAAATTGAAAGTACACTCGTTACTACGTAGCTCTGTTCTAGGCGACTAATACGTTATTCTTTCTTCAGGCTTCAGGGTTCAGGACGTCAGGATCAGTTCTTCATAGGTTGAGGTCTTGATCTGAAGCGTAGAACGAGTGACGATCGAATGAAATATTGCCCACACAAAATGCCGCTTATTCACCCGCTTAAGTAGTATTCAGCGGGGCACAAATGGCGCGTAGTGCGCCCTGCGGCTGCTCTGTTCTTCCAACATTTTTTACAAGTCATAGCTAGTTGTAGTTATGTATGGCTTATGACCTGTGATTGGTTCATGGTTTATGACTCATCAAACTGTGATTGGCTGATGATCTGTACCTAGCTATAGTGTGATTATAGCTAGATTTCATGCCCTTGTTACTTTGTACATAACGTTTCAGCTGTGTTAGCACAAGTTTTCAGTTACATTAATTAAGTTCAGGCTTGCGTCCGCAACAGTACCTTCCATCTCTATATTTTACTTCTCTCTCGTCAGACGTCTATATCTTCAAGACAATGAGATCGCAGACATAGGTCGCGGCACCTTCTCAGCCGTGACTCGCATCGGTACAGTTAACCTGGCGCGGAACAGGATCACCAAGGTCGACTTCCAGATGTTCCAGTCTGTTAAGTATGCTGAGGTGAGTGATATTAAGAACCAATGATAGCCTATCAGCCTTCCATGTAGGAGGGTTTGAGTTCGAACCTGGCCCTCTCCCCTGATCTATCGGACTCATTTGTGGATCAGAATTTGATTATCACTTGCTTTAACGATGAAGGAAAACATCTTGAGGAAACCTTGAAAAAATGTCGACAGTACGAGATGTTCCAATCCGTAGTCAATATAAAAACTCATTGTGTAATTATAGATGCAAAACTGCTTTATTATATAAAAGTATTCTAGGTATGGCTCCACGTATATACAATAAAATACTTGATACCATAAAACGTCTCAATGTGGTACAGAAAAAAAAAACAGTTTAAAAAACACATGAAACTGCTATTACTTGAAAAATGTTATTATTCAATAGAAGAATTTTTAAATGCCCAATTAATTTAATAATATTATAATTAGTGACCAAGAATACTATCTGACATTTTTATTTTATAATATTATCATTAAATTTTATCATTTTATTATTTTGTGACATTTCGAATTGTATAATTAAATAATTTTTTACTAGCATAATGATTGAAATTTCTCATCTAGATATTAAATACACATTTGTACGCCTGCTGGCATAACATAGCGGACTCTATATTGTATTTAAGAACTTTATATTATTTTTTGTATCTATGTTACACAAATAAATAGATAAATGTCTTATGACTTAAACTGCACACCTGAGAGTGCTCCATACAGTTCTCGATGGTGTGTGTAGTCCGACAACCCGCACTAGGCCAGCGTGGTGGCCTCAGACCTGAATCCTCATTCTGAGAAGAGGCCCGTGCCCAGCAGTGGGGCAGTAATGGGCTGGTTATATTATGGTTATGAGTGATATTAACTTTTGAACATTCCAAGCAGTGATAATATAATGGCTTACATATGTCTGCTATGCAGGAAAGTCCCAAGTTCTATTCAGGTCAAAGCATTTCTGACTTTTCGAAATGATGTGCAGATCGAAATTTTATAATCACTTGTCGGTGAAGGAAAACACCAAAAATTACTAGACTGTGTGTGTTGTTCAAAAACACGTACGACGTGCGAACGTGGAGTAAGACTTTACCTTCTCATACTGTGCTTGAGGCACAGTAGTAGGACGTGCGAAGATGTCCCATTAAATAACAGTAAGGTGCCCAGTATATTTTGGTATACTTATTAAAATATTGTGCATCAAAATAAAGTGCTCAGCATATTATTATGTGTATTGCAATGTGTTGAAATAGGAAACTAAAAGTTGACGGCACAAGCAAAGAAAAGAATCATGATGTTGACGTTGAATAACTTTTTATCTAACTAACTAACTAACTTCTCTGAGTATTTAACCAACCAACTGCGATCGCCAACCCGCCTGCCAAGCGTGGCGATTATGGCATATCCCCCCCTTAATTGGGGGAGGCCTATGTCCAGTAGTGGACGTCTTTCGGCTGAAATGATGATGAACTTTTTGCAGGAAATCAATCTGGCGGAGAACAAAATCACAATCATCGAGAACCAAGCTTTCACGGACCTCTACCTAGCTGTTGTCAACGTATCACACAACGCGTTGTCAACAATAGAGTCGGGCGCGTTTCAAAACTGCAACAACTTGACGTTGTTGGACTTTAGTCACAACAACTTGTCAGTTATAAGCCGTTATGCGTTCGACGAGAATAGTTACGCGTATCAACTGCAGATGGCGCACAATCAGTTCACAGATTTCTCACAGGTAAGTTAAAAAATAACTTGTGGCAATATTACACTTGACCATATTAACATCGTAAATTTTTGGCTATATTACACTTGGCCATTGGTAATATTACACTTGGCTATATGAAATCTGGCCATATGACATGCGATCATACGCTTGGCCATATTACCCTTTGCAATATTACCTCTTGAGAATATTATCTTTGACAATATTATTACCCTTTTCATAACCATCATTTTAATGGTAACTGGCCACAATAGAGTTGGGCGCGTTTCACTATAACTTGTCAATCATAAGCCCTAATACGTTCGATGATAATAGTTAAGCGTATCAACTGCAGATGGCGCACGCTCTTACAAATTTTCAGGATTTTCTCAGGTAAGCATGTATACGAATTTTGCAATATTACCATTGACAATATAATATTACACTTGACTACAATACCTTTTCGTTAAACGTAGACGCAAAATGTATAAATCGCATACTACCAAATAGCAACACGTCCAAATCGGAAAATGGCAACGCTCTTAAAACGTTCAAATCGCGTAATGTCTAAATCGCAGAAGGTCTAAATTCAAACATCCAAATCGTTGAAGGTCCCTTGGAATTGCACCCTTCGTATCTTGTCTACTGAATACTAAAAATAGCGCTTCTAGTAGGCTTCAGGAAGAGATTTACAAAAGAGGCGCTTTCGCTTAACAGGAACCATATAAGGATCCTGATTAGAACACTTACAGGGCACTGTAAACTGAACAAACATCTACACAGGATGGGCCTCACAGATATCACAGTTTGCAGATTTTGTCGCGAAAAGGACGAAACGCCCATTCATATCCTATGCGAATGTGATGCAGTGCACCACATCATCATCTGCATCTTGGAGGCCACACAATCTCAGCTGATGAGATCAGATCCTCAAACCCCAAGGCTATAGTCGACTTTATGGTTGGACTGCGGCTTGGAGAGGTGCTGTAGTCTACTATTAGAGGCGTTACAATAGATCTTTTAGGTCGCAGTGACATAAGGGACTTGCAAGGACCTTACCTCTTTTTCCAAAATAATTATACTAAAAATAAATCGAAACCTTTTTGTCTACAGATACCCATCCAAAACATGTCAGGCATACAGATATTGAACGCGTCCTACAACAAAATAGAGTCGATTAAGAAGATGGCCTTCCCTAAGCTATATGAGCTGCATACAGTTGACCTAGCTCATAATAATCTGAGCGAGATCTTCAATGCTGTGTTCCAGAATCTATTTTCTTTGAGGTAAGTTTTGTACACATTACAAGTGTCTAAATTTTCGCGGTGATAAGTCATCTTTCGACCACAAAAAGTTCAGTGTTCGAAACGTTATAATAACCTAAATTGTTTTATTACATACTACAGCTGATTCTGTTGCACATCGGACTAAAGTAATTTTGATCAAATTCAAATCTTTGTTTGCTTTTAAATATGGTTACTTACACACACTAGATAGACACACTAGACATATAGTTTTTTTTGCAAACGTAATTGAAAAAGGACAGAAACATTCAAAGCTGTCAAAAGTAGTCTATGCCGTTATCAAGTTGTTATTTACGGGAAATTTTACGCGACCTAAGACGATTGCGACTAAAATTACGTTGATCATAAGAATGTGGTAACTAGCGGTGGGCATTTAATGAACGACCGGCTTTTTAAAACAGTTTTTTCACAAGAAACGAATCAACTGTTATCCATTGCTCAAAAAACAGGTTGAAAAAAATTTATGCATTTGGCAAACGAACAGGTTACAAAAAACTTATGCATTGACAAACGAATTGTTTCAAAAAATCAATTCAATTTTATTTCAATCTCAATAACGTTCAGTAATATTAATTTATAAAATGAAACCGTTTTAAACGCAAAAACGTTAATATTGAAGAAAATTATAAATTCAGCTGTTTTCAAACCTGTTAAAAGTTAAGGCGAATGCTACAGGGTAGCACGCGAAATTCAAATTATTTTCACGTATTTTGCAAATTGTAGCTTTTTTTCGCGTTGTATATCGGTCAAAATATGATTAGCGGAAATAATAACAATATATCTACTGAATATTACTCATAAAAAATATTAACCTAGCTCCATAAGCTGTTCAAGCTCGATAATATTAATTTATCGATTTTCGAGCTTGTACAGCTTATAGAGCTAGGTTTAAATTTTTTATGAGTATTATTCAGTAGATATATTGTAATCAAATTTTGACCGATATAAAACGCGAAATAAAGCTACAATTTGCAAAAAAAGCCAACAATTTTGAATTTCGCGGGCTACCCTGTAGCATTCACCTTAACAACTTTTTCAACCTGGTATTTATGTTTTTATTTTAGAGTTCCGAAGTCCTACAAGGAACCCTTATAGTTTCGTCATGTCCGTCCGTCTGTCCGTCTGTCCGTCTATCCGTCTGTCCGTCTGTCCGTCTGTCCGTCTGTCCGTCTGTCCTAATCCTTTACAGCTTAATAACTTCTACAGTTATAAACATATGTAAATGAAATTTTGTTAAAAAATAGTCTACATATAGATCTCAATTTTAAAAGAATAAAAAAATCGTTTTTACGTATGTTAGGGGTGGCGTCCATACATGTGAAATGGGGCTGAAATTTTTTTTTTCGCTGCAACCCCTCGTGTGGGATATCATTGAATAGGTCTACTAAAATGAAGGTAATGTTTCATACACCACTTTTTTATCGGGTGAAACTGAAAAATACTTAAAATGTCCTAGTTCAAAGGTCATTGACCTAAGAGAAAAATTATCATAGCAAATAATGCTCCTTTAGCTACTTTCTATTTGAAAAAATCACTAAAAGTAACTTTGTGTTATGTTGACGACACACTTCTTAAATTTGGCGCCATCTAGCGGCGTCTAACAACACTCTCTGAGTCGCCAATGCTGCCGTCAAGTGCCGTCTATTGCATTTGGCACTGTATAGCGCCATCTAGCGGCTACTGACAACACTCTCTGAGTCGCTAATGCTGCCGTCTATTGCAAAAACTTAAATAGCCATGATTAATATTCGATTTGATTTGTTTGTAACACCTACTTAAGGAACCCTATAATACTGAGCATGGCCCGACATGCTCTTGGCCGGTTTTTCACATTACATTCGTGTCTAACGAAACCCGTCAATGACAAATCGCTAGTGGTAACTAATTTACAGGAATTTGATAACCAAATGTTTGCCGGTATTCAAAAAAGAGTCACTCTTTTATGAATACCGGCAAACATTTAACTACTATAGTATAGTATAACGGGCTGGTTTCCGCAACTCCACGATCAAGCGTGTATTTTGCGTAAAAACTACTATATTATCTATGTATTTTTATACATGCTGAAATTTGAGTCGCTTAATTCCCGAAAAGGGGTCATTGTACTCATCATTATGAACAACTTTTACTATGGGACCAACCCTGAAATCGTGAAAAAATAATCTATTGGTCCCTACATTTGTGTTCACTTAAATCAATTAAATGTAGGGACCACCTGATTTTTTTTTGCGATTTCAGTGTTGGTCCCATAGTAAAAGTTGTTCATAATGATGAGTACAATGACCCCTTTTCGGGAAATAAGCGATTCAAATTTCAGCGTGTATAATATAATTATTTTCACAGATTCCTAAACCTAAGCCACAATTCCTTAGAGATAATAAAGCCAGGGACATTCGGCACGATTCCCACAGTATTAGAACTGGATCTATCACACAACAAGCTACGTGAGATATCGCGAGGTAGCTTAGCTAAGCTAGCAAGCGCGAGACTTATAGATATCAGTTATAATCAGGTGGAAAAGCTATTTCAGATACCTATTAGTTTGGGGTGAGTACTTTTAGCATAGTTTTTTTTTATAATAGCTATACAGAGTTCTTTAAGAAATAATTAAGAATTTAATATAATTAGGGAACGTACCCGTATACGGCGAAAGACGTCCACTGTCCCGCGACCTTCACCAGGTCGTCGGTCCACCTTGTGGGGGGCCTACCCACGCTGCGCCTTCCAGTACGCGGTCGCCACTCCACAACTTTACTGCCCCATCGGCCATCATTTCTGCGAGCAATGTGCCCCGCCCACTGCCACTTAAGTTTGGCATATCTTCGGACTATGTCGGTCACTTTCGTTCTCCTGTGAATCTCCTCATTTCTGATTCGATCACGCAGGGACACTCCGAGCATAGCCCTCTCCATTGACCTTTGAGTGACTTTGAGCCTTCTTATCAGGCCCATTGTGAGCGACCACGTTTCAGTGCCGTAAGTAATTACTGGCAACACACACTGGTCAAAGATTTTCGTCTTGAGACACTGCGGTATTTTGGACGAGAAGATTTTGCGTAGCTTCCCGAACGCTGCACAACCGAGTCGGATTCGACGATTGACCTCTTTCTCGAAGTTGGACTTACCTAGCTGGATTATTATTTCCGCTTTGGGATATATATCCGAAGATATAGATGTGTCCAGAGTTACCCATGCCTAATACACAAACAAAATTATCTTTGGTAATATTACATTATATTGTTTTTTTTTTATATTAATTAATTTGTTTTTTTTCACAGCGAATTAAACGTAGCCCACAACAATCTAACCGAGATCAAATCCAACACGTGGCCGTCAATGAACGCGCTCCTCCGACTGAACGTGTCGTCCAACAGGTTGGCCGACACGTTCGCTTCCGACACCTTCTCCAGCTTGTTGACGTTACAAGCGCTGGATTTATCGGCCAATGGTTTGACCAAGCCGCCTTGGGAAGCATTGAGTACGCTTAGTAGTTTGCAGTATTTATATGTCCAGGTAAATATATATAACCACATACAATCTACTTTACAGCCCAATAACCGTCTATTATTGATGTTTTTTTATGAGATATAGATCTGCTCTTGACTGCAATCTAGACAGCTTTGTCAAGATGTTGTCGACGATGGAGCGAACAAACCTATTAGGTGCCGATTCACTCCGGTTGTAAGTGCCCGGAAATACAGATGCCGGCAGTGAATTCCACAACTTGGCTGTGCGCATTATGAAAGAGTTCTCAAAGCGCTTGGTCCTGATAGTAGGGATTTCTACCAAATGTGGATGATATCCTGCAGTGCGTCGTGTAGTCCGATGAGAGAAAGAAGATGGCGGAATAAGCTCATGGAGCTCTTGCGCACACTCCAAAGTACAGCCTGTAGAACACCGACAAACAAGCAACTATGCGTCATTTTACTAGCAGTTCATCAAATTCAAATGATTTTTATTTCAAATAAACCTAATTACAGGCACTTTTGAAACGTCAGGCTCTAGTTGCACGGTTCCAAATTGTGGGTCCTATGGAGAAGAACCGGCAAGAAACTCCATGGATATACTCTTTTTAAAATAGGTTATTGTTTATTACATCAAATTTATTCAAATAATGTGAGTATTATGTTGGTTAATGTCAGAAATAAACAAGAGTTTAAAAGTGAGAATATTGCCTTTAGAAATAACCGTAAAAAGCGTTGCCATAGTATGTAGAAGCCGACCTGTCCCGACAGACGGCACCCGTTCACGAGCATGACGCGAGCATCAGCCATCGCTTAACTCAACCATATTGAAGGGAACTTAACGACCCGACACTAACGCCACCATCAGCATGACATTTAAGTGAGCATGACAGACTCATACTGCTAGACAACAAATTGGCAGGACATATAGTATTACTGCACAAACGTTAATGGCATTTAGTTACCTGTTTGTATTTCTGTTGCACTATTATTGAAATGTTGCGCGCCGTTAACTGGGACAATAAACCATTCTTCTTTTTTTCTTTTCTTTTATTTCTACTTTTCCAGGACAATAACCTAACCGAACTTAGCCGATCGGCTTTCGGTAACCTCCCCACGACGTTCAAGCTCGATTTGTCGCGCAACCAGCTGTCGAGCATCGCTCAACGTTCGTTCAGCGGCCTGCAGCAGTTGCTCGACCTGTCGCTCAGCGGCAACCAGCTGTATTACGTACCTAATGAGGCTTTTAAAGGACTTGTGGCGCTCAGGTGAGATGTGTTCACAGAACCCAGAAGGTCAATTCTCGTAATCCGGTAGAGACTACTGTTAAAAACACCAAATTTTTCATGTTATTTAAAAGAAGGTACAGAAACGACAGAATTTGTGAAAATAATAATAAAAATAATTCGACATGTGGGACGTGGATTCAGCAATCATTGTGCCGATAGTTGTCACAGCTAATGGCCTAATGGCCAAGAGCCTCGACCAACACCTTAAAATGCTCTCGTTAGGTGGCTGGGTCAAGGGCCAGATTCAGAAGGCGGTTCTCGTCGACACGGCACGTATTGTGAGGTTTCTGTCTCTGGGGCCCTGACCGCCGGTAGCTTGGACCTTGTTCCCGATGCCGGTGGCCTAATATTTTATATATTTTTAAATGTTTTTATACACATAAATATTGAATACACACAGAAATATTGTAGAAATAGTGTATTGTGTTTTGTATATGTACACAGAAATATTTAAAAATGCAATTAATGTGTGTTTATGAGTGAATAAAGGAAAATAGTTTCATAGGTTTTCGCGATCACTACACATTATAATAAAACCAGCTGTCGAGTACACGATATCTTGTGGCGAATAAATGATTTGATTTGAAACAAAGTTTAACCGGATTATCTTTTACAGTGTTGCGTGCTGTTTGGGACTTGATTATTTTTAGGACTGGGTTCCAAACAGTTGGTAGCTGTCAATATTATTATTATTGATATTGAAATTACACAAAAAATCACACTAATAAATACTTTGACTTTAAAAAACACCCTAATTTTAATAGAGAAGATGGTTGGCAGCTACCACCTGTTTGGAACCCAGTCCTAAAAATACTCAAGTCCCAAACAGCACGCAACACTGTAAAAGATAATGATATTGTGATTGTGAGTGATCACTGCGTGCATCGAAACGATTTTAATTAATAATAATTGTACGGTAGTTTTTTTTTTAAATATCTGTAAAGACGCTTGTCATCTTACGGCCAAAAAATAATATCCAAACTATCCACGATTTGCCCTACTAGAGATAGGAATTTGACATAAGCTCCATACAAAATATGTCAAATTTCTATCTCCAGTAGGGTAAACCGTGGATAGATTGGATATTAATTTTGGCCGTTAGGTTTCCTGCGTCCACGAACGCTGAAAAGCTTTCGAAACGTCAGGAAAACCAATTTAAATAATATACGCGATATAATCCGGTTAAACTTTGTTATAATAAAAACCATGAAAAAATTAAAGAGATACACGCTTTTTAAGTTGTTGGAGGGGGCATTATCTGTCCTTGTCGTGCTATCCGGACATTGTACAGAGACATGTCAAGTTTCTATGAAGGTTTTGAACAATGATGTCAAACTTTGATAGGCAAGCTACTTTACCCAAAAGTAATATAGGCTATATTTTATTTCAGTAAGCGGGCGAAGCTGCGGGTAGAGTCTGGTTTATAATAATTTTATAATTTTACAGGAAGCTGGATCTATCACACAATTTCTTGGAGAAAATTGACAACAAGACAAATGGTTTGCTGGATGACTGTCTATCTTTGGAAGAAGTGAGTTATACGTTTAAACCACAGTTTAAACATTTTATTTACATCTGACCTGATTTTTTTTACTGCACACCTGAGAGTGCTCCATACAGTTCTCGATGGTGTGTGTAGTCCGCCAACCCGCACTAGGCCAGCGTGGTGGACTAAGGCCTTAACCTTCTCATTCTGAGAAGAGGCCCGTGTACCTATAAAGGCAAAATGAACCCCTTACGGTAAGACGGTGTGTCTGTATGTCAGCAGTTTTTCTTAGTAACCGCTTTTTTCTTAGTAGCCGCTATAGATACTGACTTGAAAATGCAATAGATAACTTTAAAATGTAAGTAGAGGACTTGAAAATACAATAGAGAACTTGAAAATGTTAATAGAGAACTTGAAAATGCAAATAAAGGACTTGAGAATCCAATTGAAGACTTAAGAATGCAAATAGTGGACTTGAAAATGCTAATAAAGGACTTGAAAATGCTAATAAAGGACTTGAAAAATATAAGTAGGGGACTTGAGAATGCAAATAGAGGACTTGAAAATGTAAATAGAGGATATCTGTAAAGACGCTTGTCATCTTAGTCTACCTGCGACCACGAAATGCTGCAAAGCTTTCGAAACGTCAGGAAAACCAATTTAAATAATATACGCGATTTAATCCGGTTAAACTTTGTTTTATTATAATAAATAGAGGACTTGAGAATGCAAATAGGGGACTTGATAATGCAAGTAGAGGACTTCTTTATTGAAATTATTTGAAAATCCTAACGTTTACTCATATTCTTTCACAGGTAAACCTAAGTCATAATAAATTCGGCTTCCTAACCAAGAAGATGTTTCCGGCCAACCCCTGGATCCCTTACAGGCTGCGTGAAATAGACCTGAGTTACAACGAGATCCCGGTGCTGACTCACGATCTGACGCTGGGCACCAAGAAACTCAAGAAGCTGGTGCTAGCTGGGAACTTTATCAATGATGTTAGAAATAGTTAGTGGTTTTGAATTTTAGTTATTTAATTTTACTGGTCTAACCTAACCTATACCTAGGACAAACTGTCCAGCTAGGTAAGTCCAACTTCGAGAAAGAGGTCAATCGTCGATTCCGACTCGGTTGGGCAGCGTTCGGGAAGCTACGCAATATCTTCTCGTCCAAAATACCGCAGTGTCTCAAGACGAAAGTCTTTGACCAGTGTGTGTTGCCAGTAATTACTTACGGTACTGAAACGTGGTCGCTCACAATGGGCCTGATAAGAAGGCTCAGGCACTCAAAGGGCAATGGAGAGGGCTATGCTCGGAGTGTCCCTGCGTGATCGAATCAGAAATGAGGAGATTCGCAGGAGAACGAAAGTAGCCGACATAGCCCGAAGAATTGCCAAACTTAAGTGGCAGTAGGCGGGGCACATTGCTCGCAGAACGGATGGCCTATGGGGCAGTAAAGTTCTGGAGTGGCGACCGCGTACTGGAAGGTGCAGCGTGGGTAGGCCCCCCACAAGGGGGACCGACGACCTGGTGAAGGTCGCGGGAATCCGCTGGATGCGGAAGGCGCAGGATTGGTCGTTGTGGCGATGCTTGGGGGAGGCCTATGTCCAGCAGTGGACGTCTTTCGGCTGAAATGATGACTGGTCTTGCGCTTCCCGAAACCAGCGGCTTCCCGCAACCTCCACCAGGTCGTCGGTTTACTTTGTAGGCTTGGTCCCGCATTCTGGTTACCCATTAAAAGGGTTTTCGATAGGGGTTTTTTAAGCGGTTAATCAAAAACCCATACGATATGGGTAACGCTTTTGAAAGGCTTAAGGGTTACATAAGGGTTCATAAGGGTTCCTTCAACGATCTTTCTTTCTCTTTCGTGTATTTTGTAAGTATAAAAGTATAACAGCGTAACATTCCGACTCGGAGCAATGTAATATGATCGCTCGATGATGGGCATATGTTGCAAAGTGCTCCACCACCTACTTCGCACAAGTTTATTGAATTACCATATGGTAACCCGAACAAAACCCTTAAACACATGTAACAAAAACCCTGTTGTTCCTGTGAGCTACGCTATCAGAATCGATATTCATACGTAAGGACTCATTTGGAAAAACTCTTCAACAAAAACAATAAAATTAAATATTAAATAATTAATAAAAGTAGTAATAGGCTCGCCCCCTATTACATGGGACTTACTACATAACTGGCGAAATGTGGGTGTACTATACACCTCTGCCTACCCCTTCGGGGAAATACAGGCGTTATGTTATGTTATGTTATGTTATGTGTTAATAAAAGTGGTTATTACGCTTTCAATGTACAATTAATAATGATGTAACATTAAATGAAATTATTTTTATTTATATAAGCACTGAGTGAGTCAATTATTTAATAATGATGGTACCACCTGTTTGGAACCCAGTCCTAAAAATAATAAAGTCCCAAACAGCACGCCACACTGTAAAAGATAATGATATTGTGAGTGATTACTGCGTGCATCGAAACGATTTTAATTAATAATATTGTACGGTAGATTAAAATCTTTTTTTAGAAATATCTGTAAAGACGATTGTCATCTTAGTCTACCTGCGACCACGAAATGCTGCAAAGCTTTCGAAACGTCAGGAAAACCAATTTAAATAATATACGCGATTTAATCCGGTTAAACTTTGTTTTATTATAATGTGTAGTGATCGCGAAAACCTAAGAAGTTATAATTTAATAATGATTTAATATTTAATTTTATTATTTTTATTAATGAGTTTTTCCAAACGAGTTGTGTCCTTACGCATGAATATTGATTCCGATAACGTAGCTCACAGGAACAACAGGGTTTTTGTTATATATTGTATACAGGTAACTCCTTTTACTGGGTTTCAAGCATATAACCCATTCTAGGGGTTACATCATAATAAAGGTAACCTCAGAAACGGCTGGAATGATGATAATGAATTTTTCTCCCACATGTTCGGGAAATAGGCTCTTTTCCGTACGCAATGAAATAACACGCTAGCAATATCCAACACGACAATAATAGAAATTGCTGGACAGTTTTTATTTTTTAAATTATGCTACCGAGGTTTTTAAGTACACACATGAATTAGCTGTTTTAGGAACAAAATATGTATCATTATAAAGGCTGAATAAGTATTTTTTTTCAAAACTAAAAATAAAACAAGAAACGCGCGCGGACGAATTGGCGCGAATGAAAATTAGATTCTGTTGAATTAATTTGTGTATTGTTTCCTCGCAAATGAGAGAAAAGTACTATACAAGTCTCGGCCGAAATAAATAAATAAATAAATATCTTCGGCACATTTTTACACAGCACCATCTAGTCCCAAACTAAGCAGACCTTGTGGTATGGGTACTAGACAATGGATAACATAACATCACGCCTGTATTTCCCCGGAGGGGTAGGCAGAGGTGTAATAGTACACCCACATTTCGCCATATAAAAAAGTATATAATACTTATATACTTTTTTTTTTTGTAAATACATACTTATAATACATAAGCAACAACCAGATCAACACAAACACTCATGTTCATCACACAAATATTTGCGTCCTGTGGGAATCGAACCCACGACCTCGTGATCAGCAGTCCGACACTCGAACCACAAGACCAAAGAGGTCGTAAAAAAAAAATGCAATTGGCGGCCTCGTTTGGTTAAAAAGGAATCGGCTGGTGCCTCGTCCTTTTAAAATCGCTTGGGAAGTATAATATTATACACTAGCTTTTACCCGCGGCTCCGCTCGCGTTAAATTCTGCTAACCCACGTCAGTCCAGTCCAGTCCAGTCCATTCCAGTCCAGTCCACTGTCCCACTGTCCCGCTGTCCCGCTGCCCCACTGCCCCGCTGCCCTGCTGCCCCACTGCCCCGCTGCCCCACTATCCCACTGCCCCACTGCCCCGCTGCACCACAGCCCCGCTGCCGCACTGCCCCGCGGCCCCACAGCCCCGCTGCCCCACTGCCTCGCTGCCCCGCTGCCCCACTGCCCCGCTGCCCCACAGCCCCACTGCCCCCCTGCCCCACTACACCACTGCACCGCTGCCCCACTACCCCGTTGCCCAACGGCCCCGCTGCCCAGCTGCCCCGCTGCCCCACTGCCCCGCTACCCCACTGCCCCACTGCGCCACTACTCCGCTGCCCCACTGCCCCTGCCCAGCTGCCCCGCTCCCCCACTGCTCCGCTACCCCACTGCCCGACTGCCCCGCTGCCCCACTACCCCTCTGCCCCGCTGCCCCACTGCCCCGCTGCCCCACTGCCCCAATATCCCGCGGCCCCACTGCCCCGCTGCCCCGGTAACCCACTGCCCCGCTGCCCCACTGCCCCGCTGCCCCGGTAACCCACTGCCCCGCTGCCCCGCCGCCCCGCTGCCCCGGTAACCCACTGCCCCGCTGCCCCACAGCCCCGCTGCCCAGCTGCACCACTGCCCCGCTACCACACTGCCCCACTGCCCCGCTGCCCCACTGCCCCACTGCCCCGCTGCCCCACTGCCCCACTATCCCACTGCCCCGCTGCCCCACTGCCCCGCTGCCCCACTTCCCCACTGTCCCACCGTCCCACTGCCACGGTCCTACTGTTCCACTGTCCCACTGTCCCACCATCTCACTCTATCACTATCGTCCCGTCGCATGTCCCATGTCCCATCCTATGTCCAGTCCCATGTGCCGTCCCACTGTCCTGTCCCATGTCCCGTCTCATGCCCCGTCCCATTTCCCGTCCCATGTTCCGTTCCCTGTCCCGTCCATTGTCCCGTCGCCAGTCCCGTCTCCTGTCGCGTCCCCAGTCCCATCCCCAGTCCCATCCCCTGTCCACTCCACTCCACTCCATCGTACATTACTATCCGCTCGTGCAAATGCATAGAAGCTTCGATCTGTCGGGTGAGTACGCAACCCACGATTTTTTTCTTTCTTTTTTTCTTTCTTTCTTTCTTTCTCAAAACCCATACCAGTTTTTAAGTCAGATCATCAGTTTTCAAACAAAAAAAAAACATCAAAATCGGTCCAGTAGTTTTAGCGTGATGCTGGAACAAACAAACAAACAGACGTTAACAATTTTATAATAGTTAAGATTATAATAGTTAAGAAGATAAGATAATATACGTGGGACACTCGGAAAGTTTTGCGAAACTAAAAAAAATTGTTCTATACGTACATATATTTTTATCAAATCTTTTCAAAGTACTTTCCACCAGCCTCTATACAAAGATTCATGCGCCTAAACCAGTTTTCAAAACACTTTTTCCAGTCCGCCGCAGACACCTCGTTTACAGCCTGCTCGAACGCAGCCAGCGCATCTTCCGGCGACGAAAATTGTATCCCTTTGAGCAGATTTTTTATTTTTGGGAATAAAAAGAAGTCACACGGTGCTAGATCAGGGCTGTAAGGAGGGTGACCCAGGAGTTTGACTGGCGTGCTGTCCAGGAAGTCCCTCGTTTTGAGTGCGGTGTGCGCAGGTGCATTGTCGTGGTGGAGCAGTAGCCCGCGGAGCCCTGTGTTTGGTCGCTTGTTGCTTATAACAGAGAAAACTTCTGGCAAACATTTGGTAGTATACCATTCGGCATTAATGCTTCTTTGATCCCGTAAGGGAATTGATACCAAGTGGCCAGTCAAATTAAAAAAGCTAGCGATCAAAATCTTACCCCCGCTTCTAGATCGCTTCACTTTGGTAGGCGTTGGCTCATTTTGAAACACCCAAACAGTCGACTGGCGCTTGGTTTCTGGGTCGTATTGATAAATCCAGGACTCATCACCTGTAACGATGTCGTAAACACGCCGAGACGAGCCTGCTTCAAATTTGTTAAGCATATCACGGCACCATTCCACCCGGGCCTGCTTCTGAGCATCGGTGAGGTTGTGCGGCACCCAGCGTGATACTATCCTCCTCACGCGAAGATGGCTGTGTAGAATCTCGTGAACGCTTCCCGATCCAATCTTCAATATGTGTTGAATCTCCTGATATGTAATTCGCCTATTGTCTTGGATTAAATTTTTCACTGCTAGCACGTTTTCTTCGGTAACAGCCGTCAAAGGGCGACCGCTTCTTTCGTCATCCCCCAAAGTTGGTCGACCGCGCTTGAATTTGTTATACCAACGATACACGGTTGCCTTGGAAGGGCCTTCATCCATGAATGCCATTTGAAGTCTATCGTACGATTCATCCGGTTTCAGGCGACACTTGAAATCGTATAAAATCATAGCTCTAAAATGTTCCCGGCGCAGATCCATATTTCAGTGAGACACAATACTTTGAATTAACTCGCAAAAAATGTGGAGGGAAATTTTGAAATTGGAACTTACTTATTTTTACTTATAAATAATCATGTTTTCGAAAAACATTATAACTGGCCAGTCTCCCATATATAAAAACTTTTTTTCGCAATACTTTCTGAGGGGCCTGGTACTTGAAGAAGAAGGTAATTAAAAATTGTAGACTGAAAATAGTATGTTTTTAGTTACACCAAGATAACTTTATGCTTATTCGTATATTAAGATGGATACAATATAACAACGTTTAGGTACTTCTAAATTTTATTGCTTTTCATACAAAAAATTAGAGAAATCGCAATTTAGAGGTAGCTTCCGGTCCTTGTCTGTAAGTCGAAAGATTCTGATTTTCGGTTGGCTCAAAAGACTGCATTTCCAAGATGGCACCACCCACATACGACAGGATTTTTTTTTCTACTCTGTACAATTCGGCCCGACCAAAAAGTTTTTAATGCAATATCTTTAGCAGCCGTATTTTCTCTATGGAGGCGCGCGCTAGAGCGCATGCGTGCGAATGACAGCTGGATATGAGCGCCTTATTCACCTTAATGTATACAAAATGTTGTAGAAAAATATAATTAAAAATCACCGGTTCCCGTCATCGTAGCGAGGTAAAATACATACCAGTTTTTAAGTCAAATCATAAGTTTTTAGTCACAAACCCTTTCAACAAAATCGGTCTAGTAGTTTTATAGTGATGCTGGAACAAACAAACAAACAAACAGACAACTGACATTTAACAATTTTATAATAGTAGTAGACTATACAATATTACTCGGCCGTCAATTGCTTCATTTCAGGCCTCGTAATGTACGTACTATTACGGGACTTGTAAGAAAATACAGAGAGTACATTAATGTATAAATTTTATCTTTCAGATGTCCTCGGCAATCTAACTTCGCTGGAAATTTTAGATTTGTCTCATAATAATCTAAAAGATTTGATTTCAAGAACATGTAAGTATTTTTGGTGCATTTGTTTTAAGGGTTCTGTACTCAAAGGTTGCCAATAGTACCCTATTATTCTGCTTGTTCGATCTTCCGTCCAACTGTCTGTCATATCACAGGGCTGTATCTTTTAAACCGTAATATAATAGTAAGTATAAATATTGCAACTATATGTCTTCTATCATGGCAAATGATAAAATATGGTATGCAACCTTTAGTGTGCGAATCCAGCAATTGGCTGGTTTAAAAAAAAAATTAAAATGTAATATTCAAATCAAATCAAATCAATTTATTTGCGAAATATGGGCAAAATTACATTTGATGTTAAAAATAAAAATTACATTTAAAAAACAAAAATAAAATAAAATAAATTAAATAAATAATTAATTTAATAATTTTTAAACAACATTTTTTATTATAGCTAATTTATATTTTATTTAACAGCTTTGTTCTCAATTTCAGCCGAAACCAAATTCAGTTTCCCAGAAAACTTAACCGAGCTGTATCTACAAAACAATTCATTAGAAGCTCTGCCGACACAAAATATAATGTCAGCGAAACGCCTGAGATTGTTGGATGTGCGATACAACGAGCTGGTCACCTTCGAGCCGCAGATAGTGAGGAAAGTGAGGGGGGAGGGACTGACTGTGCTGTTCCAAGGTTAGTGGACGTGATATAGGCACATAACATAATGTTAGCGAAAGGTCTGACATTGTTAGAAGTGGACAACGAGCTGGACAATCCGATATACCGAAACTCCACCACTTTCCGCCACTCAACAACGGCTGCCAGGGGGACATAGCGGCGGGGTCCAATGGGGGGGCGCAATGCCCCAGTAAGCCGAGGTCCGAGCCCCTCCCTGGGGGACGCCCTTATGCGGTTTTGTAACCGTGATTTTAATTTATATGTTAGGTTTAGGGAAATTTTCGGTGGATGGAGTCCCTAACGGGATTCTCCGCCACCCGCCCGTTTAAGCAGTTAGGGCATATTATATTATTATTATTTGGCCTATTTTGGGTGCCATCTGCGAGAGTCCATTAAAAAAAAAACAAGGAGCTGTCAGCTTCGAGCCGCAGATAATGAGGAAAGTGAGGGGGGAGGGACTGACGGTGCTGTTCCAAGGTTAGTGTAAGTCATATAGGCACAAAACATAATGTTAGCGAAACGTCTGACATTCTTAGACGTGCGACACAAAAAAATAACACGATTTGGTCAAAAAAGAGGGAGGGGGGGGGGAGGGGTCAAACAATAATTTCTTGACGTGTTTCTACTTCTAAATTGAAGCACTTATACAACGTGTATCAGGAATGCGTGGTCATATTTTAAGAGCTCATTCAGGACATAGCATAGAACAACTTTTAATATGGGACCAACCCTGAAATCGTGAAAAAAAAACTTGTTTCCTACTAAATCATCGAGGTCGCTCGGCAAAATGTATGGATCAGCTGTTTATTTTTCGCGATTTCAGGGTTTACCTCGTAGTAGAAGTTGATTGATACTTGACTTGAGACTTCAGATGCCAGCACATTCAACTATATGCCATGACAAATCTTTCACAGTCTAAGCTGCTTGTCTATGGAATGCGTTACCTGTGTCTATAACGGCCAAAATTAATATCCAATCTATCCACGATTTACCCTACTAGAGATAGTAATTTGACATTTTTTGTATGAAGCTTATGTCAAATTCCTATCTCTAGTAGGGCAAATCGTGGATAGATTGGATATTAATTTTGGCTATGACGTGCTCAGTCGCTAGCTTCTTTTAAAAAACTTGTAAAGGAACATTACCTCTCTGTATAAACTGTTATTTTAGTGAGATGTTGCTACACTGGTATATACACGTTTTTTTTTTTAACCGACTTCATAAAAACGATGTATTCCGCGGGGTTTTTTTTTTTTTTTTTCATGTTTGTGTACAAACAACGTGTACAAACCTTAAAAATGTTGTTTATGTTAAGATTTTAAAATACATACAATGATTATTTTTTACTTGTATATATTGTATTTATTTGGTATATATTTAAGGATATATATTAGAATTTATTTTCTGTATTTATACATGTAATATTTTCTATGGTAGTTAAATATTTATTTATTTATTATATTATATATTAGTAAAATTTATGAAAGTTCACCACCCACTGCCCCATCTATTTTTCACGTCTTCCTTGTCCATCCAAAGGTTGTCTGGAAGATATCGCTATTAGCGATAAGACCGCCAATGTACCCTTATTTTACATGTTAGTCCTAAGTTTAATAATGTTATTGGTGTACAATAAAGAATATTCTATCTATCTTTCTATTGATACCATTCCTGAATGAGCTCTTAAAAATATGACCATGTATTTCTGATACGCGTTGTATAAAAGCTACATGCATGCCAATGTTTCATGTCTTTTGCTGGATGGGACCGTATTTCAATATAATACAATTCTTTATTCGCTAAACATAGGTTAAAACATCGGTTTTACAAGTTATATTGAATACAGTCCTCTATATTCTACCATGCGGCATTCAAATATTTGGATAATGGCAATATTTTCATATAACTATCCAATTTTACAAGGCATTTAAAATGGCGATACAAATAATAGGGTGTTTGACAGGTATTGCCAAAAATTATGAAAATTGTACACAACGTAGATTTTAGGTTGAAGATTAACTTTTACTAAGTTAGGTTAATTTAAATATATTCTAAATATTTTATTTTTCTGTTTGAAATTTTGATTTTTTAATCTGTTGATCACGTGATACAAAACGTCTTGAGACTTGACCTCCATTTTGGGTGACGTCATAGTCCTGTACGACGTAGGGCGAGCTAAATGTTGCCATGATCGTAAAAATAAAATGTACCAGTTTTTGAACGAGTAGGTATATTATTAATAATTATATTCATGTTAATTGTTAATTAAGGTTAATTTTTATTTTATTGAGCCAGGTTATGTACTTTATAACTTACTAACAATTAAACTAATCAGCATTTGTAGGTAATTTGAACGTAATTTAAAAGCTTTTGTTTTATGTGTGCGTGATTCAAACACAAACTACAAAACGTTTTAGTCATGTCTCATGTGACAAAAAAAAACCGCGTTCCGATTTTTTAATTTTTGTCAAATTCCTACCTTTTTGGTAAGCGTGTAGTACTTTTATGGGAATTCCGGCAACACTGACCGGAACTAGAACAGTGACGTAAGTTGGCGATAATGTCACGTGACTCAGCGTTTTACTGCGAAATTAAAAATGAGAATAGGGTGTTTGACAGGTATTGCCAAAAATTATGAAAATTGTACACAACGTAGATTTTAGGTTGAAGATTAACTTTTACTAAGTTTTGTTAATTTAAATATATTCTAAATATTTTATTTTTCTGTTTGAAATTTTGATTTTTTAATCTGTTGATCACGTGATACAAAACATCTTGAGGCTTGGCCTCCATTTTGGGTGACGTCATAGTCCTGTACGACATAGGGCGAGCTAAATGTTTCCATAATCGTAAAAATGAAATTTACCAGTTTTTGAACGAGTAGGTATATTATTAATAATTATATTCATGTTAATTGTTAATTTAGGTTTATTTTTATTTTATTGAGCCAGGTTATGTACTTTATAACTTACTATCAATTAAACTAATCAGCATTTGTAGGTAATTTGAACGTAATTTAAAAGCTTTTGTTTTGTATGTGCGTGATTCAAACGCAAACTACAAAACGTTTTAGTCATGTCTCATGTGACAAAAAAAAACCGCGTTCCAATTTTTTTCTTTTAGTCAAATTCGTACCTTTTTGGTAAGCGTGTCGTAATTTTATGGGAATTCCGGCAACACTGACCGGAAAAAGAACAGTGACGTAGGTTGACGATAATGTCACGTGACTTAGCGTTTTACTGCGAAATTAAAAATGAGAATTTAAAATCTTGATTATTTAATTTTACAAGCATATTTTAGTAATTATTTGTTAATGAATGCTTTAATTGGATGTTTCGCCATCGTTTTACGTACATTTTCAAAAATTGTCAAACACCCTATTGTTTCATTGTTACAATATAATAAAATAAAATCAATTGAGTAGTTCAGAAACAATGTCTGAATATGTTAAAAAGTTATAAAATCAGCAAAAGTCAGAATACAAAACCACATTTTTTTTATTGTGACACATACAAGAATATATCAAGGTTTTAGGGAAAGCTTTTTCATTTAGAAAGTTTGAAATATTATAGTAACTTGAAACTAAACTCCTTGAGCCGCCTTTTAAACATAATGATATTTCACTTTCTAACTTCCTTTCGAGTTAAGAAGCTGGACTAAAGCCAGAAAAAGAAAAAGCAATTTTTTTTGACCTTTTAAATTGTGCCGTTTTAAATTCGATTCGTTCGAGGGTTAAACCATGGTATAATAAGATGTTTCACCAGGGACTGCCTCGTTGGTCTAGTGGTCGCAAGCGCGACTGCTGAGCGTGGGGTCCTGGGTTCGATTCGCGGGTCGGGCAAAGTGTTATTGGGTTTTTCATTAGGAAATTCTCAGTAGCAGTCCGGAGTATGGATTTGCCCGGTTGATGGCAATAGGCTCGCCCCCTATTACATGGGAATATAACATAACTGGCGAAATGTGGGTGTACTATACACCTCTGCTTACCCCTTCGGGGAAATACAGGCGTGATGTTATGTTATGTTATGTTCACCAGGTATTCTCTTCCCGTGATGCCTCGAACGATCAGAGCTATGTAACGATGTAACGATCAGAGCTGCCATTGATTGATATCTTTAATATATTTAAGGAGATTTTGGTTCATAATGAATATAAAATAAATTCATAACTAAGTCTATTTGTTATCTCGTGTTATTCATCTAATTAACTATAAAGGAAACTGTATAAAATTACTAGTTCAAAAGTGATTCTTTATAGAAACAAGAAAATGAAAAAATGCATTTTGCTAGGGTAATTTATTAACACAAAGTGGCAGCACATCAAACTGACAAGTGTCACGCTAACAGCCCGCTATTGGCTCCACAGCCGATGACGTAGTACGGAGGCAATACTACGTCAGGAGGTACAAAGAAGTACATAGCTGTCACGGGAAGAGAGTACCTGGTGAAACATCTTATTATACATTGAGTACGAAACCCAGTTTTTTTGCCGAGGATTGCTGAATCTCGGTCGGACCTTAGAGGTCTTAAACCCTTCTCATTCTAAGTCTCGTGCCCCACAGTTCCGTAACGGCCTGATTCATCATCTTAGCCAGAAGTCGTCCACTGCTGGACATAGGCCTCCTCCAAAGGGCCATAATCGCCACGCTTGGGAGGCGGGTTGGCGATCGCAGTTGGTTGGTTAAATACTCGGAGAACGCTGCTGCCCATCCTCTGGTGAATCCCTTAGTCGCCTGATTACTTATGCTATATTTTTCATTTTCAGGAAACCATCTAAAATGCGACTGCTTCGTTCGTCCTCTAAAACACTATCTGAACCACATGTCGCCATCTTTGTTAAAAATGGACGAAAAATATCAAAATTTAACTTGCTCTGAGCCGTTGACGTTACAGAACGAGAATGTATTAACTGTGGACGAAGACAGATTATTGTGTATTGGCAACACTGAGACTGATTCAGTGATTTTAGAGCACACCAACACTGAGGGAGAGAGTGCGTTTGATTTTATTACTGAACCTGATTTGGCCTTTAGAGATATACAATAGTAAGTATTAAAACATGGTTTTATTAAATTATATACAACTGGTTCGGTTCCGTACCACCCATCGACCTGGGGGTCTACTCCCGTTCGACGATATTCGATAAATCGTACGATTCATCGCACAATTTGCTACTCCGGTCAACCATCGTTCCCTTATCGCATGCGATGATCGTGTTTTGACGTTTATTTTTCTCATCTCCGGTAAATTGTATACGACTATGAACCGTAGTCTATCTTAATTGTGCCTTTTTTATGTGCCTATCTTTATTATGTAAGTATCAGTCGGAACGAAAGTTCGTACTTCGTTTGTCGTTCGTAAAACGCGAGTAGACCTACAGATACCCCATAGAAACCGATTTAATTTACGAGAGTTCATCAAAAGACATCAACGCACCGTGAGCGAAATATGAATATTTGCATCTCTCTTACGCAGGTACCACCACATATGTCTATGTTTACCCTATTTTTATTTGGTGTTAAACAACATAATATGCACTATAATCAGACCAAGTTTGACGTTGGTATGTATTACCGTTTCGAAGATAGAGCGGGAACAAAAACGTTGAAAAAAATGCATGTTTGCCTTTGGTTTGCCATTTTTAGGGTTCCGTAGTCCTACAAGGAACCCTTATAGTTTCGTCATGTCCGTCCGTCTGTCCGTCTGTCCGTCTGTCCTAATCCTTTACAGCTTAATAACTTCTACAGTTATAAACATAAGTAAATGAAAATTTGCAAAAAAATAGTCTAGATATAGATCTCAATTTTAAAAGAATAAAAAAATCGTTGTTACCTATTTTAGGGGTGGCGTCCATACATGTGAAATGGGGATGACAAATTTTTTTTCGCTGCACCCCCTCCTGTGGGTTATCATTGAATAGGTCTACTAAAATGAAGGTAATGTTTCATACACCACTTTTTTATCAGGTGTACCATCTGCGAAATATAGCCCGCCAAAGTGGCTTGCAATGTGTCCCCCCCCCTGCCATTTCTAAACTATGCAACGTAGAAAGTTATAATCTTCCACATTGATAGACCTTTGTGAAAACTCTCTTTTAAAATTATTTCGAGTATAATGTGATTATAATTTTTTGAGTTATAGAGAGAAAACTGAGAAATACTTAAAACGTCCTAGTTCAAAGGTCATTGATCTTAGAGAAAAGTGATCATAGCAAATAATGCTCCTTTAGCTACTTTCTATTTGAAAAAATCACAAAAAAGTAACATTGAAATGAGACACTTAAATTTGGCTTCTTGAATTTATCGCTAGATGGCGCTACTAACAACACGCTCTGAGTCGCGAATGCTGCCGATTATTGCAAAAACTAAAATAGCCATGATTAATATTCGATTTGATTCGTTTGTAATTACACCTACTTAAGGAACCCTATAATACTGAGCATGGCCCGACATGCTCTTGGCCGGTTTTAATATTTGTCGTGTTAGGGATAATAAACCTTTATTTGAAATAAAAAACATTTGAATTTATTTAATTAGATAATTACAGGAACTTTTGAAACGTTAGAGTCTAGTTGCACGGCATAGTAACAAATATTCTGAAAAAAAAAAAAAAAAAAAAAAACCGGCTACCTATTCCCGTTCACAAGATACAGCCCTGTGACAGACAGACGTACGGACGGAAGGACAGCGTAGTGAGAGTAATAGGGGCACCTTTGGGTACGGAACCTTAAAACAGACTACATTCGCTTATATTCGAAATACCTAACTATACTTTTGAAAATCGATAAAGTCGGATTTGACGTTTTTAGGGTTCCGTACCCGAAAGGTGACAAACGGGACCCAATTACTCTCGCTACGCTGTCCGTCCGTCCGTCCGTCCGTCTGTCTGTTTCAGGGCTGTATCTTTTGAACGGTAATAGGTAACCGGGTGAAATTTTCTCAGAAATTGTGTTGCTATGAGGTGTATCACAACAAATACTAAAAACAAAAAAAAGTCTAAAACCAAAGGGGGTCCATACAAGAAACCTCAAAAAACATGCATTTTTTTCAACGTTTTTGTTCCTGCTCTAACTCCAAAACGGTAATATATACCAGCTTCAAACTTAGTCAGATTATAGTGCATACTATGTAGTTTAGCAACAAATACTAAAAATAAGACAAACATAGACATATGTGGTGGTACCTGGGTAAGAAAGACATGCAAAAAATCATATTTCGCGCACTGTACTTTCATGTCTTTTGATAAACTCTCGTAAATATCAGTTTTTATGGGGTATCAGGTGGTTGAGAGGTACGGAACCCTTACTGCGCAAGTCCAACTCGCACTTGGCCGGTTTTTTTATATATGATATAGCGAAATGTGGGTGTACTATACACCTCTGCCTACCCCTTCGGGGAAATACAGGCGTGATGTTATGTTATGTGTTATGTTGTTATATATGATATGCCGCGATAATTTTGTACGAGAGTCCACACAAGAAATCAAATAATTTTATAGAAGTGTAATGGCAAATTTCGCCATGGCTACCAAGTCTTCGGTAGTATAGTGGTAAGTATCCCCGCCTGTCACGCGGGAGACCGGGGTTCGATTCCCCGCCGGAGAGAATATTTTTGCGTTTTTAATAATGTTTTTACACAGTATTTTTGCGATAAAACTAAAAATAGGTTATAATTATGATAATATCGGTTATAATCTTATTTTTTATCAAAATTGTGTAGTAGTTAGTATGTCTGCTTTGTTATTTAAAACAGGCTGACTAAAACACATAAAAACTTTTTGCTGAGATTAAAATTTCATGTCGCAGGTCTGCTGGAAGAAATTTCTTTTAGAGATAAGCAGTACCTTTGTGCTTAAGTGTTTGTTCTTTGTGTTTTCTATAAAAAATGTGTTGTGTGTACATAAATAAATAAATAAATAAATAAAAACATACTGAAAAGTTTTCAACACACTTGCTCGTGAAGTGGCTCTTATGGCACCGCTTGTAGGTTCATAATGTAGCTTTTAAAGCACGCGTGCTTTTTAGGGTTCCGTACCCAAAGGGTACCAAACGGGACCCTATTACCCTCGCTACGCTGTCCGTCCGTCCGTCTGTCTGTCACAGGGCTGTATCTTTTGAACGGTAATTGGTAACTGGTTGAAATTTTCTCAGAGTATGTTTTGCTCATACATTTTTTTTCAACGTTTTTGTTCCTGCTCTATATAATCTAAACGGTAATACATACCAGCGTCAAACTTGATCTTATTATAATAATATAATATAAATTCATTTATTTTAGATAATCAAATGCAAAGAAAAAAAAAAATACATGTCGAAAAATTATAATAATGTTAAGAAAAAATTATTAAATATATTAATTATAGTGCATTCTATGTCGTTTAGCAACAAATACTAATAATAGGGCAAACATAGACATATAATGACCAACTTATCTTACTTATCTGAATTGTAACATGTTACTTATTTTGGAAAATAAACGATTATTATTATTACTTATATCACTTGTAGCATAATGTACTATTTCCTTTTTAGGGTTCCGTACCCGAAGGGTGACAAACGGGACCCTATTACTCTCGCTACGCTGTCCGTCCGTCCGTCCGTCCGTCTGTCTGTCACAGGGCTTTATCTTTTGAACGGTAATAGGTAACCGGTTGAAATTTTCTCAGAATATGTGTTGCTATGAGGTGTATCACGACAAATACTAAAAACATGCATTTTTTTCAACGTTTTTGTTTTTGCTCTATCTTCAAAACCGTAATACATACCAGCGTCAAACTTGGTCAGATTATAGTGCATACTTTGTAGTTTAGCAACAAATACTAAAAATAAGACAAACATAGACATATGTGGCGGTACCTGCGCAAGAAAGACATGCAAAAAATCATATTTCACGCACTATGCGTTGATGTCTTTTGATAAACTCTCGTAAATTAAATCAGTTTTAATGGGGTATCAGGTGGTTGAGAGGTACGGAACCTTTACTGCGCGAGTCCGACTCGCACTTGGCCGGTTTTTTTTTTATTTAGCGATGGGGAATCATGTATAAAGATTTTATTTTATTTTCCAGTTCACAACCCTCAATCTACGCTCACTGGTTCATAACAACGAACAAAGATGTCGGCGAGTTTTTAATCTACATACGAGATAACACAAACAAACTACTGTATTCATCTGACGTCGCGTACAACCTTAGATCTTTGACAATAACCGTCGAAGGCGAATTAAAAAACTCCCTACAAGACGGGAAAACACACGAAGTGTGTATACAAGCGAAAAATTCTAATAATACTCCAAGAAAATGGCATCCGAGCCAATGTCAGAATGTTCCAAGTGATTTTAATTCTTGGCCGAAGAAATTAGTTGTCGATAAAAGAAGGTTGACAAAAAAAAAGGTAAAGTACAGTTGGTTTGGTAATAATGTGTTAGGTTTGGTCAGTGACTCCATTTTGATAACTTTGTGTATATTTTTGGGTGTTTGTTTGAAAATTACTGATGATCTTTGAAGAAAGAGAAAAAATATGATGAAATTGGTTGTGTATTTGGAGATTGAAGTCGTAAAAAAATACATTTTGAATTCTTAGTAAAACTGTTAAGGGGTCATTGTACTCATCATCATGAAACAATTTTACTATTGGACTGTGGTGATACGAATGCGTGTTCTTTAAACTCTCCTTTATTTAAATATTTACACAATTTTTATAGTAATAAATCACTGGTGTCGGCAGACACATATAAATTTAGAAAATAAAATATGGGTACCTACAAAGCTAATTAGGTTAACTGGTTCGTACGTAAGCATAACATAATAAGTGCTAACAGGGACCAACCCTGAAATCGTGAAAAATAAAAAAAATAAACCATTTAAACCATTTATTTTGCCACACATACACAAAATATACACATTACATGCAAAGGTAACAGGACAAATTAATGAGAACACAACATGCATACAACATAATATGTGTGGCAAGGGATCCAGCTCAGTATTATAAAACTGCTGTTATCTACATTTTGTCGATTTATGTGAGTGAATACGAATGTAGGGAACAGCTGATTTTTTTTTCGCGTTTTCAGGCTTGGTCCCATAGTAAAAGTTGTTTGAATTGATGAGTACAATCACCTCTTAAAGGATTGCTAATGAATTTAACATCATCCAGTATTTATAAGTAAGCTTAGTTGGAGGGGATTACAAATAATATTAATAATTTATTAAACACATTTGTAAAAAATAAATAGGTTCGTATTAAAAACACGTATACAACGCGTTATTGAAATAACTGAAAACCTCTTAAGGGGTCATTGTACTCATCAGCTTTTACTATGGGACCAACACTCAAATCGCGAAAAAGAAATCAGCTGATCCTTACATTTTTTCGATTTATGTGAACACAAATATAGGGATCAGCTAATATTTTTTTCGCGATTTCAGGGTTGATCCCATAGTAAAAGTAGTTCATACTGATGAGTACAAAGACCCCTTAAGAGGTTTTCTGTTATTTCAATAACACGTTGTATGTACTAAAATGACAAATGTGTTGCTCAATTTGCATTTCTCAAATGCACCTACGAAACCATCTATAATAAATAGCACATTGATGCGAATAAAGAATTAGATATACCTATTAAGATTTCTCATTTTGAGCTTATTTAAAGAAGTACATAGGTACCTTATTATTAGTTTATATTAAACCTCTGAAGGGGTTGGGTTATTGTACTCATCATTATGACCAAATTTTACTATGGGACCAACCCTGAAATCGCGAAAAAAACAGCTCTTCCCTATATTTTATCGATCTATGTGAACACAAAATTATGTACACTCTGTTTTTTTTTTACTTGTCTTGTTCAGTAAACAATTTTGGCACATATTTTTAATACAATGCGTCAATAATAATTATTAGTTTTGTTGTATATGGATGTAATTTGCCTGAATAAAGATGATAATCACACAACACGTGCAGTGCACACAATCGCACATACTCAAAAATACATTTACCCACACGTATATTAAACTATAACAAACTCTGAAATTCACATCCACACCGTACACTTTCAAAATACACACCAACTCACCCCCACACCACACTAATTGTGGCTTCTCTTTTTATTCTTTTAACACGCTTTAGCTTTACTTGTAACTAACTAACAATGTAAACAAATCTTGGAAGTCGATTTTACCCTACTTCCAATTGTCGTATCGATTTGAAACTTTGCAAGTATGTGTAATCCGCATGACAATATAATAACTCGGTACCATCGAGCAGATCTGATGATGGACTACAGTACCTCTAAAAGCGTGTTTCTTTTTAGTTAAAAAAAAACTGTATATTCTTTCTTTTGTACTGATTCCCAAATGAACAGGCATGCCTAGTTTGGGTTTCAAGTTATTCAAGTAATGCTACATAGTATAACTGTTATGATAGGTATAATCGCTAGTTGTCAGTGGGTGGACGGGCAGCCTCCTGCTACTCGTAACACAGGTTGACTCCTAGCATGGGAGTGGGTAGTCTTTCTGCACACCCGCTGCGATTAGACGTATCTACTTAATCCCTTGCGTAGTGCTCAAGCAGTAACAAATGTAGTATGCGAGATGTAACAATTTTTGTATTCAAATAAAGATTTTATTATTTATTTATTTATTTTAATTTAATTTAATATTACAAGACATCCAGTTAACAATTTCACTAAATAACATTTTTAACCTAATTATATGTTCAGAACTAGTAAATATATTTTATCAGTAGTTATTTGAATAAAGAGACATGCCAAGATTGTTTACTAAATAAGACAAGAGAGAAAACACAGACTTTAAGGAACAGCTGTTTTTTCTCTATGTCAGGGTTGGTCCCATAGTAAGTTGTTCATAATTATGAGTACAATGACCCCTTATAAAGAAATAATGATGAGTACAATGACCCCCTATAAATAAAATAAATAAATAAATATCTTTGGGACATTTTTACACAGCACCATCTAGTCCCAAACTAAGCAGAGCTTGTGGTATGGGTACTAGACAATGGATATAATACGTATATACTTTTTTTTTTTGTAAATACATACTAATAAATAAAATAAATAAAATAATAAATAAATATTTTTTGGGACGTTTTTTTACACAGCAACATCATAATACAATCACCATATGAGGTTTAAGATAACTTTATTTCTCACAAGAATACAAACATTCACTTATATGAGAATTAACCAATACATATATTAAAAAAAATGTTGGGCATATTGCAAAAAATAAACATTAGAAACAAAATATTTTGAAGGTAGTCCTAAAAAAAATGCAATGTTCATTTGACACTGGCTCTAATATAAAACAAGTTCACTTCACGATACAGAAAAACTGGATGTGGCTCGAAGTTACTATGAATTTTTAATGATGTGTTGTTGGAGTAGTTTTTAGGGTTCCGTAGTCCTACAAGGAACCCTTATAGTTTCGTCATGTCCGTCCGTCTGTCCGTCTGTCTGTCCGTCTGTCCGTCTATCCGTCTGTCCGTCTGTCCTAATCCTTTACAGCTTAATAACTTCTACAGTTATAATAATAAGTAAATGAAATTTTGTTAAAAAATGGTTTAGATATAGATCTCAATTTTAAAAGAATAAAAAAATCTTGATAACGTATTTTAGGGGTGGCGCCCATACATGTGAAAAGGGGATGAATTTATTTTTTTCGCTGCACCCCCTCTTGTGGGGTATCATTGAATAAGTCTACTAAAATGAAGGTAATGTTTCATACATCACTTTTTTATCAGGTGTACCATCTGCGAAATATAGCCCAACAAAGTGGCTTACAATGTGTCCCCCCCCCCTGCCATTTCCAAACCATGCACACGTAGAAACTTGTAATCTTCCACGTTCATAGACTTTTATAAAAACTCTCTTTTATTTCGAGTATAATATGATTATACATTTTTGAGTTATAGTGAGAAAACTGAAAAGTACTTAAGACGTCCTAGTTCATAGGTCAATGACCTTAGATAAAAATGATCTTAGCAAATAATGCTTCTATAGTTACTTTCTATTTAAAAAAATTACAAAAAGAAAATTTGTGTTATATTGATAACACAAAGTAACAGCGCCACCTATCACTAAATTTAAGAAGTGTTTTGTGTCAATATATGAAATAAAAAATAAATCTTAAATTTAGCGCTAGGTGGCGCTGTTTGCAAAAACTAAAATAGCATATAAAAAATAAAAAAAAAGAATGTCCCAAAGATATTTATTTATTTATATTCGATTTGATTCGTTTGTAATTAGACCTACTTAAGGAACCCTATAATACTGAGCATGGCCGGCGACATGCTCTTGGCCGGTTTTTGAATGTGGTGAGAGACTTAGATTCTTTTACATCTCTAGGTAAATTGTTATATAGTTTGGATCCTTCATACATAATAGTTTTTTTTCCGTAGTTTGTGCGTGGTATAAGGTTGTATACCTATGTACTTTTTTAAATAAGCTCAAAATTAGAAATATTAGTAGGTATGTTAATGTTTATAATATAAGTGAAGATTTGACACAATTTTAAAGTAAAGTATTATCACTGCCATTTTTTTTTACTTTTTACGTCTTATAGACGTTTACATGACTTATGATTTATTATTTAAAAAAAAATCTTTTACCTAAATGTGCAACGGATCATTGATTTTTAAAAACAAAATATGGATTAAATTGGCTACATCCCATTTGACAAATATCTCATTTCGTAAACTTTACCTTTGTCTACTAAAATTAATTTGAAGTTTACGAAATGGGATTTCTTATATAGAAATAAAAAAGTTGACGAAATGGGATTTATTGCATGGAATAAAAAAGATGACGAAATGGGATTTCGTGAGTGGACCAAAAATGTTGACGAAATGGGATTTCTTGTATAGAATAAAAAGTTTACGAAATGGGATGTATCTTAACAACAACAACAATAATAACTGGCATTTTTTGTATTTTGTGTAAATTAAGCCATTACGATATGACGACATATTTGTTGCATACTATATCCTATAATAATTTTATTTCTGATATTATTATAGTAAGTTTAACAGATCATCACAATATAGCTTTAATTCTAATCTTAGAAGAGAAACCAATCTTGTACAGATCTGTCAATTTTTGAGTTAAGATGACGTTTACTTAATTTGAAATGTTAATACCAAAGACATTTCTATACTGACGTCAGTATAATAACTTTATGGTTAATACCCGGTTTCTGAGGTTTGTTAAACGCAGTTTATTTATTCGATAACTCTTTTTATTGTTGCGATCGATCATCAGTATTTTAATGTGCTCGATTGCCAATATTTTCAATCAATAGCGCTATTGAATAGATAAACCGCGTTTAATATACGAGTTACTGAGCAACGTCAAGGTTATTTTAAACCATATACGTAATAAACACATAAAAAAAACTATTTTTGTAAGTAAATGTGATTTTACGAGCTCAAAAATTTATATTTTATACAAAAGTTGTTATTTGTATTTTATATGCATGTTTAGTTGTGTAGGTGTAATAAATTCTAGTGACATTTGTTATGAAAGTATTTTTATATTTATTACAAATGGAAATCGAATCTCAATAATCTCTATATTCCAAAATGAGCTTTATTTTTATATACATTTTTAATGTAAAATGTAACATATGTATGTTTTATATATTTTAGTAAATTGTAAGGAGAAATGAAATTCCGTCCGTTTTTTGATACTATTTTTTATTGCAATGAATAAATTACCCTTATATTATAAATGCAGTTTTATTTATTATAATAATTATTAACGACTAAGGCTTAGTTCGCAGTATGCTTAAGATTTAAACAAGACAAGTAACATACATTGCCTTACTTTGACGTAAAACGAAAGAATTAAATGTTACTTCTTGAATCTAGAATTCTTGAGTCATGCTCGAGCATCGATAATAATTTAGTTAAGTAGGTACCTAGATAAGTGTTTGTACAAACTTTTGTCTTGGTTATTTACCGCTCGAATAAATTAAAAGCATAGTCTCTAAAGATTAAAAAGTAAAACATAAGTATGATAAGCTTAGTTTAGACTCTAAACTAAGCTCATTGTATGTTATTTTAATAATTAAGCTTAGTTTAGTCTAAACTGAGCTTATTTTTTTTAGTAGTTGACTCTTTCTGTGCATTCTTTGTCAAGACCGTAGCCAAAGTAAAAGCCGTCGTTTCTGTGTATTTAAGTAAAGATATTTCATTATTTTGATATTAAAAACTATGTCAGTTATAATAATTCGTTTATTTATCTTTTAGGAACATTGTAAATTTACATCAAGAAGAAATCCGTTCAAAGTAATTTCTAGAACAATTCATTTAGCGTTAGCTTATAACAACTATTTTGCTCACAAATGCAAACCGAAAATAAAAATAAATTGTACTGAAAAGTACTAAGATATCCTTTGTACAAAATAATGATATTTACTTTTATTCAGTTGAATTTAAGTAATTTTTAAAGAATGATTTTTTACCACCCCTGAAAAAAAAATTGCACGAACAAAAAAATAGCAGTTATATTAATTTTCAGTTTGCATGAAGTGGGGTACATTGTCAGTTGGAGAGATTATCATGAATAATATCAATAATACTATTTCCCGTTAGTCTGGAGTTTGTTTAGGTTCTCACATTTTTGTAGGTTATAGGTAAATATATTAAATTTTTATTCATATAAATTTCTGGCTGCGGTCTTGGATGGTGCTTAAAATTAACTTAAATTAAATAAATAGTTTTACATCTACTTAAAGGAATAAATAAATTACAATAAATTATCTTATTCTAGAAACAAAACAGGTCTTCTGTTTATAGGGTGCAATATTTAGGTACTGTATGATGTGAGGGATTTGTTGTGTTTGCAGAGCACTGACACTGACGTCCTAATGAACATTTAATTTTCCAGATTTGGACGTTTTGAGATTTGGTCATTATTGCATATGGACTTTATGAGATTTGGATATTTAGTGATATTGATATTTCGACATTTGGACGTTATAAAATTTTCTCATTTTGCAATTTTGCCCTTTTGAGATTTGGACGTTTTATCTACAAAAATATTTAGTCGCCGAACGCGTTAAGGTGGGCACTGACGATGCATCCATTCGAACGCCGTTTTAATGAGTACATCCAAAAAAGCTCGACTTGTTCTAAAAACAACATAGGTACGGTCGACCGCACGTCGGTGGTAACACTTTGACATTAGTAGCATCTTTATTTCGTAAGCAGTAAGGGCGGTTTTGAATTGACGTGTTACCACTGTCATGCAGTCGACTACGTTTTTAACATCACGAACAGATTTTGGAATGCGACGACAACGCCATTAGACTGTTGGATGCATTGCCAGTGCAGTCTTAAAAACACTATTATTATAAATATAAATAAAACTATCAACTCCGCGACTTCTTGTCCTCGCTGTACTCGTCGTAGGACAGCTCGTGATCTTGGTTCTTGTACATCGGAATGGTCTTGTACGGAGCTGACACGTCACTCACTTCGGGGGAGAAGGAGTTCCAGTCTGCTGGGAAATATGAACCTGCGGAAGTAACATATGTATTATAAATAAAGGGAACATAGGACGACGTCTATGGTCTAGTGGTTCGAGTGTCGGACTGCTGATCACGAGGTCGTAGGTTCGATTCCAATAGGACACAAATATTTAGGTATTTGATGAACTTCAATGTTTGTGTTGGTCTGTGTGTTTTTTATGTATTTTATTATTATTATTTACAAAAAAAAGTAGGTATACAACGTGTTATTGAAATAACTGAAAACCTCTTAAGGGGTCATTGTACTCATCAGTATGAACAATAAATAAAATCGCTATTTCAGGGTTGGTCCCATCATCAACTCAGCCTATCGCAGTCCACTTCTGTTCTGGACATAGGTATCTCCCAAGTTGCGCCACAACACTCGGTCCTCTGCCTTCCGCATCCAGTCCCCCCCAGCCACGTTCTTCAGGTCTTCGTTCCACCTGGCGGGGGGCACCCTATACTGCGTTTGCCGATTCGCGGTCTCCACTCAAGGACTCGTCTGCTCCAGCGGCCATCGGTCCTTCGACAGACATGGCCAGCCCACTGCCACTTCAGCTTACTGATCCTACAAGCTATGTCGGTCACTCCGGTTCTTCTCCGGATTATCTCATTACGGATTTTATCCTTCAAAGAAACTCCAAGCATAGCACGCTCCATAGCTCGCTGAGCGACTTTGAATTTGTGGACTAGCCCAACTGTCAGTGTCCACGTCTCGGCGCCGTAAGTCATGACAGGCAGGACGCACTGGTTGAAGACCTTTGCCTTCAAACTTTGCGGTATAAGATAGCGGGATGAGTACACTGACCCCTTAAGAGGTTTTCAGTTATTTCAATAACACGTATATTTGTATTACATGTTTTGATCCAATGTCATTCGGTATGGTGGATTTAGTTCTAAAGAATTTTCGATCTAGCGTACCACTCGAAAAGTTGTTCGCTCCAGCGTGGTTCGCAACAACGTCAAACAAATCTTCATACTAGACCCCTTAAACAGACATAGTTCCCAACAAAATCTTATTTAAGTAGGTACAAAGCATATAATAATAGGTATAAATCTTACCGGTGTCTGGCAGACTTCTCTCATACCCTGAAATGAGAAAACATACATAACGCTACATAATTTTATTTTCATAAACAAGATTTTGTTAGATAACTAATATCTGGGAATTGGGTACTCGTAAATATACCTGGCCTATGTCCAGCAGTGGACGTCTTTCGGCTGAAATGATGATGATGAAATACACCTGCCAGAATATGGGAAACTCTTCGTGGATGCACTCCACTGCCACTGTCACTGTTGGCGAATGCAGTCTGTCCCACGCCCCCGGCCAAGCCAAAGGTAGTGAAATGAACACCATGGTTGTTTTACGGCAATATGGCCAGTTTTTTTTTTTTTCGAATGGCCTCTCGCAGAATTGTTACCCAAAATGGATACCCTAACTGCTTAACCGGGCGGGTGGCGGAGAATCCCGTTAGGGACTCCATCCGCCGAAAAATTTCCCTAAGCCTAACTTATAAACTAAAATCGCGGTTGCAAAAACCGCATAAGGGCGTCCCCCAAGGGAGGGCTAGCTCGGCTTACTGGGGTATTGCGGGGGGACCCCGCCGCTATGTCCCAGCCGTTGCTGCATCGGGAATAGTTTTCTCGGAAGTGGCGGATTTTCGGTATATCGGGGGGGATACCATATGGCCAGAGATTCATATCTACTTACGGCCAAAATTAGTATCCAATCTATCCGACGACGACGTCTGTGGTCTGGTGGTTCGAGTGTCGGACTGCTGATCACAAGGTCGTGGGTTCGATTCCCACAGAACACAAATATTTGTGTGATGAACACGAGCGTTTGTGTTGGTCTGGGTGTTTCTTATGTATTATTATAAGTACGTATTTACGAAAAAAAAAAGTATATAAGTATTATATCCATTGTCAAGTACCCATAGCACAAGCTCTGCTTATATAGGAATTTGACATAAGCTCCATACAAAATATGTCAAATTTCTATCTCTAGTAGGGTAAATCGTGGATAGATTGGATATTAATTTTGGCCGTTAGTCGGCAAGATTCCAAGAATGGTATCGATCACAGAAATAGGAGGGTATTGATTCTCTGGTTCACGAATTAAACTTATTTTAAATAGGAGGGTATTGATTCTCTGGTTCACGAATTAAACTTATTTTAAATAGGAGGGTATTGATTCTCTGGTTCACGAATTAAACTTATTTTAAATAGGAGGGTATTGATTCTCTGGTTCACGAATTAAACTTATTTTAAATAGGAGGGTATTGATTCTCTGGTTCACGAATTAAACTTATTTTAAATAGGAGGGTATTGATTCTCTGGTTCACGAATTAAACTTATTTTAAATAGGAGGGTATTGATTCTCTGGTTCACGAATTAAACTTATTTTAAATTATCTCTCTCTTTTACTTATAATAGATACAAGAAAAATTTATAAAATATAATTGTATTTTCTCTGTAAGTGATTATTGTAATCTTTCGAGAAGATAAATGTCTTTAACCGTAAGAAAGGGACGGCAACAATTTTAGAAAAACTGTCAAAATAGTTTACGTGTTACATTTCTTTGTATTTTAGTGGGCACGTTCCGAGACCACGACTAAACTTGTATGAGAATTTTAATTCCGACTAATTTGATAGCACAAAATTGTTGCCATCCCCTTCTTGTATATCTACGATTAGTAAAAGAGAGCGATCGTTTAAAATAAGCAGTGGCGTAGCTACCGTATGGCTAGGCGGGGCAGTGCCCCGGGGCCCCCAACTCAAGGGGCCCCTCGGTCCCTACAACGGCGTTCGAAAAAATTATATAATTTCCTAGTTGAATAATAAATGTTCGACTTTTAACTTTTTGCCCCGGGGCCCTTGGTCACATAGCTACGCCACTGAAAATAAGTATAGTTTGTGAATCAACACCACAGGTTCCGGCTTCCCCGGGTGGAGTGCGTCCATGAGGATTTCCCCACGACAAAAAAACACATGGCATATCCAGTAAAGTCACTGTGTTTGTAATAATGTGATATGGGTGTATGTGTATGACGTCAAACTTATGCCTTGCCCGAAATAAATAATTATTGTTGTTTTTTTTTTTTTTTTTTTAGATTTTTTCAAGTTCCTTTTTAGGGTTCCGTAGTCCTACAAGGAACCCTTATAGTTTCGTCATGTCCGTCCGTCTGTCCGTATGTCCGTCTGTCCGTCTGTCCGTCTGTCCTAATCCTTTACAGCTTAATAACTTCTACAGTTATAAACATAAGTAAATGATATTTTGTCAAAAAATGGTCTAGATATAGATCTCAATTTTAAAAGAATAAAAGAATCTTGGTAACGTTTTTTAGGGGTGGCGCCCATACATGTGAAATGAGGATGAACATTATTTTTTCGCTGCACCCCCTCGTGTGGGGTATCATTGAATAGGTCTACTAAAATGAAGGCAATGTTTCATACATCACTTTTATGATCATCACACTTCTTAAATCCAGCGCTAGGTGGCGCTGTTTGCAAAAACTAAAATAGCAATATATATATTCGATTTGATTCGTTTGTAATTAGACCTATTTAAGGAACCCTATAATACTGAGCATGGCCTGACATGCTCTTGGGCGGTTTATTTTTATGTCTTTTTATTGTCTTTTTACTTGTGTGTTGTGTCCACAGACATAGTAAAAAATATAGACTAAGTGCTGCGAACGACCATAGTGAAGCCAACAAAAACCGTGCTCCTTCATGTACAACCAGTGCTCACGTACACACCATGCACCTGACGGATATTTGTTTTCGCGATGCTTACTGGACGATGCCGCGACATGTGAACTGAGAGGGGTGAGCACGGTTTAAGGTGCATGTGTGTGCGTGAGCGCTGGTTTGTACACGGAGGAGCAAGATTTTATTGGCTTCACTATGATTGTTCGCAGCACTTTGTCTATATTTTTACTATGTCTGTGGCTGTGTCTTGTTTTGTAATAAATAAACGTTTTATCTATCTATCTATCTGTGTTTTTTACTGATCGTTATTCAAGTAATTTTTAACATCAATTATTTCGGCAAATTATGGGTTCAATTAAAATTAATTTGTCAGTTTCCTAGACGTATTTTCAGAATATTACGATCCACTTTTTTCTGGGGCAATAAGCATAAAAGGCTTTTATATTAAATAATTTTTCCACTCAGAGCCAATATATATGGCTCCAAGTGGAAAAATGCCCTTTATTCTACTGGTAATAGTTTTGAAACTCACCATGGTGTTCAATATGTGGTGTCCATGAATACTCGGGTTGACTGTGTTTCGCTTTCAGTGACGTGAAGAATGATGCCACCTGGAAACATTAATAAATTTGTTAAAAGTGTTTTTCTCAAATATGCTTGGATATTCGAACATTATTTTGACAACCTTCTTCGAGATAAATCGAAAATGCTGAGCTGGTCAAATACATGCGAGGAGCGGGCGGCCGGTAAGTATGTATGAAAATCCATATGTCCTGTTTAGCGGCCAAATAAATAACTATGAAAAAATCTGTCGTGTAATTTAAAAATGGAACGAACTTTTTACTCCGAAAAATAGCAACCAAGGAGGTCACTTATCAAAGATTTTATTTAAATTTCGAACTGGCTTGCAAATATAGCTGTTTAGATAATAAAAAAGAAACAAATGAACATACTGAAAAAAAACAGGTTACAAAAAACGTATGCATTGACAAACGAATTGTTTCAAAAAACCAACTCAACTTTATTAGAATATGAATAACGTTCATTATTATATTTTTAAATGAAACTGTTATAAACACAAAAACGTTAATAGGTATTGAAAAAAAATTATAATTTCTGATTCTCCTGATTTCAAACCTGTTAAAATTAACGGCTTTTTCAAGCTGTTATTTATCGGAAAAAATGGTTGCATTACATTGACACGAAAACCATAAATGACCCATCGCTAGTCCTGATACAAGATACATAGAAAAATCCCGTGCCTCGTAGAGTAGGTACGTAAAACCGTCAGTCCGGAGCGCGGGGCTCAACTCGCGTTTGTCGATATTCGATTAAATCGTATCAGTCATAGCGCAATTTGCTACTCCGGTCACCCATCGTTCCCTTATCGCATGCGCTGATCGTGCTTTGACGTTTGTTTCTCTGATCTCATCTCCGGTCAATTTTATACGACTATGAACCGTATAACTTAAGCGGAAGTGGGCGGGGCACATTGCTCGCAGAACGGATGGCCGATGGGGCAGTAAAGTTCTGGAGTGGCGACCGCGTACTGGAATGCGCAGCGTGGGTAGGCCCCCCACAAGGTGGACCGACGACCTGGTGAAGGTCGCGGGTATCCGCTGGATGCGGAAACCGCAGTAGTCGTTGTGGTGATGCTTGGGGGAGGCCTATGTCCAGCAGTGGACGTCTTTCGGCTGAAATGATGGTGATGAACCGTAGTCTATTATCTTTATTGTACCTTTTTATGTGCCTATCTTTACTGTGTAGGCGATGACGGGCGTGACTTTTCATTTCAAAGCGTGTCAACCGTAACTTTAACTCATCAAAATTCATACCATCTACGAAAAAAGTTTTTAATAAAAATTATAACAGAACTTATGTAACGGTAGTACAAAGTCTAGACTTGCTTGAATTTAGGTAGCAATTAAAATGGCCGCCATTTAGCACGTCTCGTTCGTCACGGACAGTTAGAGATAGATTCGTTATTGCAATTAACGTGACACGCATAGATGATGGATGTGCATGCGCTTAATGCAGCTTGATTGGATAAACGAGGGGACAAAAATATGGTAGAATATCATCAACTCAGCCTATCTCAGTCCACTGCTGGACATCATTTCAGCCGAAAGACGTTCACTGCTGCACATAGGCCTCTCCCAAAAAGGGGGGATATGCCATAATCGCAACGCTTGGCAGGCGGGTTGGCGATCGCAGTTGGTTGGTTAAATACTCAGAGAACGCTGCTGCCTATCCTCTGGTGAATCCCTTAGTCGCCTTTTACGACTCCCATGAGAAGATATAGGGTAGTGCAATTCTTTACGTCCGACACCACACGGAACACTGCTAGACAAAGGCCTCTCCCAAATTGCGCCACAACACTCGGTCATCTGCCTTCCGCATCCAGCCCTCCCAGCTACTTTCATCAGGTCGTTGGTCCACCTGGCGGTGGGGGGGGCGCCATACGCTGCGTGTGCCGATTCGCGGTCTCCACTCAAGGACTCGTCTGCTCCTGCGGCCATCGGTCCTTCGACAGACATGGCCAGCCCACTGCCACTTCAGGTTACTGATCCTACAAGCTATGTCGGTCACTCCGGTTCTTCTCCGGATAATCGTTACGGATTTTATCCTTCAAGGAAACTCCAAGCATAGCTCGCTCCATAGCTCGCTGAGCGACTTTGAATTTGTGGACTAGCCCAACTGTCAGTGTCCACGTCTCGGCACCGTAAGTCATGACAGGCAGGACGCACTGGTTGAAGACCTTTGTCTTAAAACTTTGCGTATAGGCGACGAGAAGACTCGGCGAAATTGCCGGCCGGCGAAAAACTCGGCCAAGTTTGGTAGAGTATGCTTACATGTAATGTTTTTTTAAACCACGATAAATCAGTACAAGCACAGTATAAAGAGATACATCCTTACTCTGTGGATACCTACAGGAGTATAAATGCTCGCGCAAGCTCTGACTGTCTAGGGGTCTACTGGCCAGTATAAAAGCCGGAGAGGGTGGAAATAGCGACCGATGGACACTGCCGTGCTATGACAATGTGTTATTGAAATAACTGAAAAACTCTTCTTCTTCTTTTCTTCTTTCTTCTTCTTCTCTTCTTTTCTACTCATCAGTATGAACAACTTTTACTATGGGACCAACCCTGAAATCGCGAAAAAACAGCTATTTCCTACATTTGTGTTCCCATAGATTGCCAAAATGTAAGGACTAGCTGCTTTTATTAATCTGTGGTGGACGGTATCCTGACTGTTTTTGATTGACAGCCAATAACTGAATTGTAAACCTAAATAATCTTTATAGACGATCAACTTTCAAGTCAAAAAAAAAAATCTAAACTTTTTATAATTCAATATCACATCTTTTTTAATGGTAGGTAGGTATATTGTAGGTCAAAATTTCAAGATGATTGATATGTCAAGTGATGCGTAAATACAAATAAAAGTCAAAAAGTTATTGTAATATAATGAGTGGACACTCACTTTCTCGGTCACGGTAAAGGTGTGGTGTGACTGTTAGCGGCTCTTTATTTTAATTTTAGAAGGGGTGCGTTAAAAAACCATCACAAGTGACGATACTTAGGTATCCGTGTCATAAGTCACATGTTTGTCGACGGCATGTTTATAGCAGTGATAGCCTAGTGGTTGAACACTTGCCTTCCATGCAGGAGGGTATGAGTTGGATCCCGGCCCACACCTCTGACTTTTCGGATTCATGTGCGGATCAGAATTTGATTATCACTTGCTTTAACGGTGAAGGAAAACATCGTGAGGAAACCTGCACACCTGAGAGTACTCCATACAATTCTCGATGGTGTGTGTAGTCCACCAACCCGCACTAGGCCAGCGTGGTGGACTAAGGCTTTAACCTTCTCATACTGAGAAGAGGCCCGTGCCCAGCAGTGGGACAGTAATGGGCTGATTATGTTATGTATGTTTATGTAGGCTCGCATTGATGGTTTTCATAGCGGACAGGCTTGACCCAATGTCAAACTTCATGCCACACAAAACTGACGGTTATTTTTTATCGTGTCTTTGTTGATTTTATACAGTGAGCTTCCTTGATTTTATAATATTATTTTCTTCTGTATTTTTTTTCATTTGTTAATTTTAATGCTATGGATAATACGTCTAAACTAAAATATTATTATAACTTCAGTTCAGTTGAAAACTAGCGTCAGGTACTAGTTATAAAAAAAAAGTATATAAGTATTATATCCATTGTCAAGTACCCATAGTAGGTACACTGCACAAGCTCGGCTTAGTTTGGGACTAGATGGTGCTGTGTAAAAATGTCCCAAAGATATTTAATATTCGTTCATATTAACTTATTTTCTTACATTTTTAAATATTTTTACAAAGTACATAAAAATAAAAACATTTAAAAATATACAAAAATAGTAGCCCACCGGCATCGGGAACAGGGTCCAAGCTACCGGTGATCAGGGCCTCAGAGAGAGGAACTTCCTAATAATACGTGCCGTGTCCAGAAGAACCGCTTTCTGAATCAAGCCCTTGACCCAGCTACCTAACCCTTATTATTATTATCTGACAAATGCTGAACTAGGGGTTTACTTGCGTTTCACGAATGACAAACGAAGTACGAACTTTCGTCCCGACTGATACCTACACAATAAAGATAGACACATAAAAAGGCACAATAAAGAAAGACTACGGTTCATAGTAAAAAAAAAAGCTAATATTCTGACTTTCTCAAGGCATTCGCTCTTACTGCGCCCCTACCATTATCCACCACAAACAATTCTAATTACCTACCTACCTATACAATATAGCAAGAGTATTGTTATCAACATTCATGAATTCAATTTACTATAGATGAAAAAGTGAACGTGAACGAAAAAAGCTTGGACTGTGCGTAGATGTTGTAGGTCAAATTGAATGCGTTTTTTGTTTATTTTGAGTAAGTAGTATAGTTACTGATACTGATTGATATCTTGAGGCGATACGTAGGTAGGTACTTAAGATACAGTAAAATTATGGGTTATCTACTATAAGATGTGATATTTCATTAGGAAATTCTTAGTAGCAGCCCGGAGTCTGGATTTGGGCTCGCCCCTATTACATGGGTCTCATAAAACATCACTAACGCAGTGGCGGCGCGGCGTAGCTCTAGCTCTGCTTTTAACTGCTTGCCAAACTTATCACTACATTACTTTTTTTTTTTACCTGTTATGGTTATGAATATACTTAAATAGGTATATATTTATTTAATTCCTTTCACTCTCTTAATGTAGGTACCTACCTACTTAAATATTGTATATATGTATATGTTTTTTGTGGATATTATACTCACACCAAATACAACACACAAACACAAAGCAATCGTTCTTAATTTTTCTCATGTATTTGGTCTGCTCGACGTCCGTATGTCACTGCAGGGATCCAGCAGAATACCAGCGTCAGGTATAATACCTGGCACTTGCTGAGCTGGACACCCATTTGGTTCAATACTGAGACACATATCAGACCTTTTTTATTGTATTTTTACTTGTATGTCCTGTCTTGTTTTTGTACTAAATAAACGTTTTATCTCTCTATCTATCACTTATCTCCTTTTCGACATGCTTGTTACAATTTTCTTTCATTCTTTTTTCGTCTTTTTGTAAGACCACGTGAGACTTTAATTATAGGCCCCTGATAGGTACGTAAAAAAGCCGAACAAAAAAATCTCTGTCATTCGGGTTACAAAAAAATTCCAACACTGATGGTACCAAAGATTTCACCAAATCCAATTAACGATGAAAAAAAAACACCGGCCAAGTGCGAGTCAGACTCGCGCCCTAAGGATTCCTTACCACTGTACCACCACACATGTCTGTGTTTACCTTCGTTTTATTGTACAACATGCTGTAATTTTAATGGATTATTTCCCCGAAAAGGAGTCATTGTACTCTTCATTATGAACCACTCTTACTATGGGACCAAATCCGAAGCGCGAAAAAAAATCACTTCGTCCCTACATTTGTGTTCACTTAAATCAATAAAATTTAGGGACCACCTGGTATTTTTTTCGCGATTTCAGGGTTGGTCCCATAGTAGAAGTTGTTCATAATGATGAGTACAATGACCCAAATGGTACCGCAAATCTCGTTCACCAAATTGAGACATGAAGATGGCAAGTCTTCTGTGATTGTAATTTCACGGGCATATACCACGAGGACCAGAATGTAAGCAATAACTACCAAGTACCACTAGATTGCCTGCTCTCAACTCAGCCTATTGCAGTCCACTGCTGGACATAGGCCTCTCCCAAGTTGCGCCACAACACTCGGTACTTTGCCTTCCGCATCCAGTCCCCCCCAGCCACGTTCTTTAGGTCGTCGGTCCACCTGGCAGGGGGGCGCCCTACGCTGCGTTTGCCGATTCGCGGTCTCCACTCAAGGACACGTCTGCTCCAGCGGCCGTCGGTCCTTCGACAGATTGCCTGCTAGATTGTTTAAGATTTTACTGTTCAATGATTCCTTAACAAAAACTTTTTGGCAAAACAGTGGCAAAACAATAAAAAGAAGCTATAAAGAAGCTGAAAAAATACAAACCGTTAGATTCGGTTTGAATTTTGAAACTGCGATAAAAATCTCGAACCGTTTTGCGATTTTTTGTCGCTGTATCCGAATCCCGAACAATGTATGGCGGTTTGGTGTTTTTATTGAAAATCTGAATTGAATTTTTCTCATCTGTTTTGCATGGTTACTAGACGTTTAACATTGTAGGTATTTTATCTACAAATAAAATAGTAAAAAACAGCTTAAAAGAAGTTTGTTCTGTATCGAACTAGTTAGCTTTTCACTTTCAAAAACTACTGGATGGTATTGCTTTTAACCAGCGATGAATAATCGCTCCGGGTGCCAACCCATGCTCCGACGCCACTGGCCCTATTAGGATTCTCTAGGATTTTGGCCCATAGAGAATCTAGACAATCCTAATAGGGCCAGTGGTGACGTAGCTTGGGTTAGCACCCGGGGCGATTTTCTATTGAGCACCCCCTAAAATAAAACAACAGGAACCAAACGTGCATACGTGACTTTATTTTGCTAAAATATTAATGACATTATCAAGGTTAGTTGCGTTTGGCTCATTGTGGATCATAAGTAAGATTTTATTAACTTTAATTATGAAAAGATTTTTTCAAATGGAGACACCGAAACGACCAATCTTAGACAGCTCTAGACTCGGACGGAACAGACCCAGAACCACAGAAATATATAGAATGGTTGTAATCACAAATTTACTTGCGATTCATGCGTGGCAACTTTCCGAACAAACTACGCCTTACATTTTGACGTCATTATACAAGGTGTTGATCTGTAATCGTGCCATTTTTCTAGATCTGATGATAAATAATGTGCTTAGTCACCTAAAAATACTTAAAAAATTCTACGATTATTTAATACCAAAATTTTTACTTAGAAACATAGCGAGGGTTCGAGAATAAATCCCGAACGACTCGGAAAATAAGTCATCGGCGGCATTGTCAAACGGTGGAAATACCTGCAAATTGTTTTGGTGGTGTCGCACGTGACACACGGGGGGAATTTGTTTGTTTACAAATAGGTATTTAACAAAAAAAATAATTTTTTTGGTATTGTTTTTTTTATTGATTCGTGTTCAGTATCAGTGGTATAGTCACCTCCTTAAATATGGCACGAATGCAGAACAACATGTTGTATAAATATTTTTTTTAATCAAATGTACTTTACAGCTTTTGTTTCTGCGGTTAGAAACAGCACAATAAGGCATTTTTTCGGGTTTTTGTTACAGTATTTATAGAAACAAGTCATAAGGCGTGCTGAAAAAGGCTTTGAAATATCCTGCACTATAGTACATGGTACTGCCACGCGCGCCCTGCTCACATGGCCATTATATCTATTTCTGTGCCCAGAATAGTCCTATTTTACAGAATAATCTCAGAACCTTTCTGGCGGCTTCCAAGTGGCCTCCATCGCCTCCCTTTACGCCGCCACTGCCTAGGGCCCTACTAGAGATAAGAGTTTGACATAAGCTCCATACAAGTTATATGTCAAATTTCTGTTTTACAATAAACGAGTAGGGCAAATCGTGGGTAAGGATATTAATAATGGCCGTTAGTGGGCTAGTTATGTTTAATTAAAATATGATCTATAAAAAAACATTTCATCAAATTATTTGGCGGAGTGCGTCCATGAAGATTTCCCCACGGCGATTTAACATATGAAATTTTGTGTAAAACACAAACTCTTTGTCAGCGCTGGCTCTAGCCCATGTAGCCCCCGGGTGCAATCAATAAATACCCTGGCGCCCTTTAGTAGACGCGCGACCAAAATGGAATACTTACAAATGATTTTATTATTTTTAACGCATTTACGCATGCGAAGCGAAATCTAACGATTTAAATTGTGGAAAGAAAAAAACGCTCACGAGCAGGATTCAAACCTGCGACTCCTGGCTCAGTACGCCAGTGCTTTAGCCACTAAAGTGTTCACGGTAGGTTTGAATCCTGCTCGTGAGAGATTTTTTCTTTCCACAATTTAAATCGTTGGAATACTTACAGTTATATTTTTACTCCATTGATCGGAAATTTGGGTGCAAACGGTGCACGCAACTGCCTTCGGCGTCAGCTTTAACACGGGCGCATGATCTTTGAGAGTTCCGCGAGTGCCATAACCATAGAATAGGTAATAATACTAGTATAGAAACGAATCTCTTTTACATGGACCCCAAATGCCGCCTTATAAATACCTACTTCCCTCTTCAGCTCCTAACGTCCCTCTGTCGTCTGAGCTTGCTGCCAGGGCTGTTAGCTGCTAAATATTAAATGCGTTATGTGTTGGTTTAGTTAGAAAAAATATTTTAGACTGTTCTTTACTATGAAATCATTATTTTATCCTTGTTTTACGTAATAAACAATTTATATTTACTTACTTATATTATTTAATTTAATATTTACCTACTTTACATATTTAGATTTTTTTTTTTTTATTTTTTTTTTTGCACTAAGTGAAATGATTTCAGTACCTATAAATGACCCACGTACAGCGAGAAAGAGAAAAAACAGTAGTTATCATTTATACTTTTACTTAACTAGTAAAAATCGCATGTCCAACAAAAACTGCAGCTTTTAAACACAGATCCTGCTAACTCAATACAGTATAACCAACGTACAGAATAAAAATCAAGGTGATATCTTTTACGCGCGTCTTTTTAATGATACATTCTGGATAATTTTTACACAGAGTAGTACATACATAACATTACGCCCGTATTTCCCGAAAGGGACCTACCCTTTCGGGAAATACTGTATAATGTAAATAATGTAAATTAATTAATTAATTAAATTTAAATTGAAACATTTTCTTTTTATCAAGGCATATTATAGTGTGGTTGAGTATCTTAATTGCCAGGTGGACCGACGACCTAAAGAACGTGGCTGGGGGGGACTGGATGCGGAAGGCAGAGGACCGAGCGTTGTGGCGCAACTTGGGAGAGGCCTATGTCCAGCAGTGGACTGCGATAGGCTGAGTTGATTGAGTATCTTAATGAAAAATTAAATCTACGTTGACATTGTATAATAGGTTTTGACATCACGATGATGCACTTTCAATTATTTACATTTTACATGCTTTCATATTTACTTTGACATTAAGATATTGTATTATTCTTGACGTATGTAATGTATTATGCTTTATTGCTTTAGACGCTTCAGTTAATAGCTTGGCGTAGAACTCTGTATTTCCTGTTGCATGCTAAATGGCAGAATATAGCTGCACAAAGATTGTTTTTATGACAATATTCATGTAACACCTACCTTACCAATATTCGCAATAAACGATTGAATTGAATTGAATTGAAATGTATATCCACATTTCGCTAGTTATGTAAGTCCCGTAAGCTAAGGCGAGCTTATTGCCATTAACATAACATTAGCCTTAGTAGATTGTGCCGTGATAACCGGACAGGAAGCGTGCTACCTTTACTGATTACTTTAGAATTGTGGGTCAGCGGGCCACCTCGAGCCAGTTAGTTTTTTTGACAGATTTACGTACCTACAATCAAAGTGCGTTTACCACTATTTGATTTCGAGTTAACCGTCTTTTCGGTTACAGCGTGGCTTATAATGGAGAATTACAACATGTAACAGAATAAAAGCACGCCCTGTAAGTACAAACTATCATAATAATTTCTTAGGTTTTCGCAATCACTACAAATTATAATAAAACAAAGTTTAACCGGATTAAATCGCGGATAGCTGCTGGCCGTTCATGCAGGGGTTATCTGACACGCGAAAACACACTTCGCTGGTCTGAGACCTCAAGGACCAACATGGGATCCGCTGATATTTCAATTTCAATTTCAATGTTTTTTATTTCAAATAAACCTAATTACAGGCACTTTTGAAAGGTCAGGCTCTAGTTGCACGGTTCCAAATTGTGGGTCCTATGGAGAAGAACCGGCAAGAAACTCCATGGATAAACTCTTTTTAAAATAGGTAGGTGTTTATTACATCAAATTTATTCAAATAATGTGAGTATAATGTAGGTTAATGTCAGAAATAAACAAGAGTTTAAAAGTGAGAATATTGCCTTTAGAAATAAACGTAAAAAGAGTTGCCATAGTATTTAGAAGCCGATCTATCCCGACAGACGGCACCCGTTCACGAGCATGACGCGAGCATCAGCCATCACTTAACTCAACCATATTGAAGGGAACTTAACGACCCGACACTAACGGCACCATCAGCATATACTTATTTATCCTCCCCCAAGCATCGCCACAACGACCGGTCCTGCGCTTCCCGCAACCAGCGGATTCCCGCGACCTTCACCAGGTCGTCGGACCACCTTGTGGGGGACCTACCTACGCTGCGCCTTACAGTACGCGTCGCCACTCCAGAACTTTACGGCCCCATCGGGCATCCGTTCTGCGAGCTATGTGCCCCGCCTTCGTGGCCACGAAATGCTGCAAAACTTTCGAAACGTCAGGAAAACCAATTTAAATAATATACGCGATTTAATCCGGTTAAACTTTGTTTTATTACAAACTACCAGATTCAGATTCGTATCATATCATGTTACATTTTAACCAATTTTTTTATACAATGCATTTTGGCGATAAATAAGTATGTATATCAGCGGATCCCATGTAGGTCCTTGAGGCCTAAGACCAGCGAAATGGGTTTCCGTGTGTTAGGTAACCCCTGAACTCGGGAACTTACTGATGCCAAAAAATCATGCAATTTTGTTATTTTGTAAAAAGTGTTAACTTATAGTATTCATGATATTGTAATTGGGTCTGAGGTTTTGCGGTTATTCAGTTAGGCGTTGCCACAGAAATAGAATAGAAAAGTGGGCAGGGCGCGCGTGCCAACACTCTGCACCATAGTACAGGGCATAGAAATAGGAGAATAGTTAGAATAATCATAACGATTACTTAGTACGAGAGCCAGTGTCGCCAAACTCACACATTTACAACTGAAATTGTACATTACAATACACAAAAAACCGCGACGTGATTGGGTCCCAATTTTAAATTCAAATCGGGCCTTAAACTCGTACAGTGTTTATTTAATTCAATCTTAATGCGAGTTTTTAAAATTTGATTTTAACGATCATGTCAAAATCACTTAAGACGTTTTCCCATTATAATCAAATCGTACGCAACTACTAGTGAGTTCAACTACTCGAAGCCAGGGGGCGCTTCATTTAAATGACGCTATTTTGGCCTCAACGGCATTAGAAATAGATATTTTATTCGCATGCATGCTGGGTAGCATAGCAGATAACTATTCCTGGCAATAACCAACGAGTTCAACTACTCGACGCTAGAGGGCGCTTAAATTAAAGTACGGTATATGCACTCAATTATATTAGAAATAGATGTTATATTCGCATGCATGCTGAGTAGCCTGTCTACTACGGGAATGTCATTCAGCGAACCAACGACAGTCATTCGCGTAATAATACATTGCTTCCTTAAAATTATCGCAGCTTCGACCGCAAGGAACATCATACGTAATGAATATTTTTTAAATTGTATTTTGTTATGGAATCGTTTTCAACGACTATTACATATTTTTTGAAAATTTTGCAATATTTCTTAATTATTGAGGTAGTTAATATTCATTGGTGAAAATAAATCCTCCTTTTTGATGTACTGAGTACTTGGATTCTTGCTTTACAACTTATAACAGCACAGGACGGCATTTTAAACTAATAAAAGCCCCAGCTTTTTACAGCGATACGTTCCGCGAGTAACTAAATGCGTCGTTTGATCATATCATATTACCTAGGTTATGAGCTGTAGGCTATGAGCTTCATGTTCACAGTTAAGGCGGGCCCACCCCGCCCACATGGTTGTTCTAACTATTCTCCTACTTCTGTGGTACAGGGCATTTCAAAGCCTTTCTCAGTACGCCTGATGACTTGTTTCTGTAAATACTGTAACTAAAACCCACAAAAATGCCTTATTGTGCTGTTTCTAACTGCAGAAACAAAAGCTGTAACCTACATTAAGTAAACTACATTAAAGATATAATGACGTCAAATATGTAAGGCCTAGTTTGTTGTTTTTTTTTCTTAACGGGCTTGCGTTTGACCGCCACTGATGTTAAGCGATGGTGCGGTCGACGATGGTTCGAAAGTTGCCACGCATGAATCCGCAAGTAAAATTGTGATTACAACCATTCTACTCTATATATTTCTGTGGGCGTTGCGTTGTATATTATGTCCTAGGATAATCGGACAAATTGAATCTTTGCGAAAATCCTAGGATGATTGCAAAAGATCGGATAGTTGGAATCTCAGAAAGATTTTCGTTATCATACGAGCTATTACCTACCTATTTAAATGCAGTCGTACACATAGACGCTCTTCCTCCTCTCTCCTACCAAACTTTGCTGTGCCCGACAGGGTCCATATTTAGATCATATTCTTAAGCCTACCACCTGTTTATATTAAATACAATATGGAATGCAATAAAAAATTGAGTATTGAGTATTATCAGAATCATTGCAAAAAACCCAGTTCGTTTTACGGCCAAAATTAATATTCAATCTATCCACGATTCGCTCTACTAGAGATAGGAATTTGACATAAGCTCCATACAAAATATGTCAAATTTCTGTTTCTAGTAGGGTAAATCGTGGATAGATTGGATATTGATTTTGGCCGTAAGACTATTGGAAACTTAAACGCTGGCTAATGTAAGAGGCGATTTATAACATCCTCATTCTGGTTGGTCAGAACATGGCTCGAAATACGAAGGAATATAGCCGTAAGCATAGCGTAGCGTAGTCCGTGTGGTGCCGGACTTAAAGAATAGCATCACCCTTATCTCTTCTCATGGGTGTCGTAAAAGGCGACTAAGGGATTCACCAGAGGATGGGCAGCAGCATTCTCTGAGTATTTAACCAACCAACTGCGATCGCCAACCCGCCTGCCAAGCGTGGCGATTATGGCATATCCCCCCCTTAATTGGGGGAGGCCTTTGTCCAGTAGTGGACGTCTTTCGGCTGTAATGATGATAGCCGTAAGCCAATCAGCGCATCCGTCAGTGCATAACGTTCATATCAGCCAATCAGCGCTCATTACGTGAGCGGCTATTCGCGACTAACCTTTTTTCTGCCTATCGCATGTCACACCACCCGGGGAGGTGGCGTGGTTATGTGGGACTCGCACCCACTAAAAACTCCGCCGTGTGCCTACTCTCGCCTTGGGTGGATGGGCTACGAGAACTGCAATGCATGGCATTCGCAACCCATCCAGCGCGGCCCACTTCAGGGCCTTCCACTTCCAACCTAAACTCTCCTTCAGCGATGTCCGGGCACACGTGGAACATCACTGCAACTCGAGGGCCTTGCAACGTGGATGATACACTCCCCAATCTATCACCCAATTATTCAATTATTATTATTCGCGACTAACCTAAGCTAAGTCTGATTTTTGGAATGATCCTAAAAATAGCTCGGATGACAACGAAAAACTTTCACAGATTCCAATTATCCGGTCCTTTGCAAACGTCCTAGGATTTACGAAAAGATCCGATTTTATCGATTATTCTACGACATACAAGTTGTTGATCTATAACCGTGCCATATTTCTAGAGCAAATGATAAATAATGTGCTTAGTAATCTAAAAATACTTTAAAAATTCTACGATTATTTAATACCCAAAATTTCACTTCGAAGCATAGCGAGGGTTTGAGAATAAATCCCGAACGACTCTGAAAATGAGTCATTGGAGGCATTGTCAAAGGGTGAAAATACCTGCAAATTGTTTTTGTGCCGCACGGGACACACGGAGGGATTTTTTTTGTTAGCAAATAGGTATTGAAAAAAAAAAATTGGTATTGATTTTTTTATTGATTCGTGTTCAGTATCAGTGGTATAGTCACCTGCTTAAATATGGCACGAATACAGACCAACATGTTGTATATACAACGACAAAGAATATGCCGCTATAGATGGGCAATTCACCGGGTTTAACCTAGTGTTTGGGTTATAACCCAATAAATACCGAGAAATTATCCAATATACACCCAGTTTTCTGGGTGTTTATCGGGTATTAACCTAAGCACTGGTTTAAGCCCCAGTGGATTGTCCATCTATACTATATGCCACCCATTTTCACCTTTGGATTTATTGTACGGTAGACCGCACGTCAGTGGTAACAGTTTGACGTTGACGCCTTTATTTCGTAAGTAATAAGGGCAGTTTTCTCATCAAGTGTTACCACTGTCATGCAGTAGACTGTACGTTTTCTCGACCTTACTTAACGTTTCAGCCGGTGCCCTACTGTCACTTATAAAACATTCCACTGTAGAGATTTTGTTATAACATTTTTTACACTAACAATCTTTTATTTTGAAAGCCTAGTTACTCTCTAAATCTGCAAGAACATTGGTATAAAAGTAAAAGTAAATTCTATTATAATATATTTTATTTTGGTTTTTTATCTATGTCATGCTTTTGTACGCGTAGACATTTAAAATGGTTGTTAGACCTTAAAATCAGGTAGCTATCTTTCTTGACTGATATTTTTTTCATAAAGCCCCAAAGTCTGAAGACAAAAGCCACTGACAATCGGGCTAGTCCACAAATTCAATTCAATTCAATTTATTCAGAAACAATTTTTACATTGTGTTTGAAACATAATCACTTCAGTTACAATTTAATAATTCAAATTAAAAAACATAGCTATTGAAATTAAAAAACATCCTAATTTTAATAGAGAAGATGGTTGGCAGCTACCACCTGTTTGGAACCCAGTCCTAAAAATAATCAAGTCCCAAACAGCACGCAACACTGTAAAAGATAATGATATTGTGAGTGATTACTGCGTGCATCGAAACGATTTTAATTAATAAATATTGTACGGTAGAATAAAATATTTTTTTAGAAATATCTGTAAAGACGATTGTCATCTTAGTCTACCTGCGACCACGAAATGCTGCAAAGCTTTCGAAACGTCAGGGAAACCAATTTAAATAATATACGCGATTTAATCCGGTTAAACTTTGTTTTATTATAATTCAAAGTAGCGAGCTATGAAGCTGGTTTGATTGAATTGATTATAAGTACCTGATCCTCTGAGAAAATGTTATTCACTCCAGGTTGTTTTCCTTGCTTTGACCTACCTACCTCCGAAGCCTGTTATGAGACATTGCAAAACCAGCTATAGGTTCAATTAGTGTTAAGCAGTTACCTTTGCCCATAATAACTGCAATACTAGCTTTTTCTTTTTTTTTCGGGTGGAAATCCTCCTGGATACCCTCCGACTGGGGACGTCGGAGGGGTATGTCGGACTCTTACCGACTAAAACCACAAGGTGGCCATCCTCTGCACAAAATAGAGGAGCTCCGGGAACTCCATTGGACCGCGCCGGTGCCCCTCTAGTGCTATGCCTTTGGCACGTCCCGGGAAAACAATATTGTTTTCCCCACAGTAGCACGCGACCACCACGTACTGCTGTCCTCCCCAGGGTCGCCTAAAAGACGTCTCGAGTCCCCCCACTCTTAGCGTCCACGATCCCGAAGGTCCCCCTGCCAGATGTGGTGGCAGGAGATGCGGCCTGTCGCCCTATTTGAGCCTTGCGCCAGGGCGGTTGCCTCCCTGGCGCCTCCTTCTCCGAGCGGGATCGGCCCTCTCCCGATCTCGCTCTGCGGCCTCCTTCTGAAGCATAACGGTTCACAGAAGGAAGCCATGGCCAAACGTAATACTACCTAGGCTGTTGCCTAAATGGTACCGCAAGTAACTGCAATACTACCTAGGCTGTTGCCTAAATGGTACCGCAAGTAACTGCAATACTACCTAGGCTGTTGCCTAAATGGTACCGCAAGTCGGTTCGCCAAACTGAGACATGAAGATGTAAAGTCTCGTGTGATTGTAATGTCCCCGGCACCCGTACCACGAGCACCGGAACACAGCAATGCAAGCATCACTGTTTGGCGGCAGAAGTGGGTACGGTGGTAGTACTTCCCCGGACGGGCTCTTCACAAGAAGCTCTACCTACTACTGCTGAGTTCTAGGTAGGTACTCCTTTTGTTCTATAATCTTAGGCAGGTACTAGATTTCCATGGTAGCCAAGGCAACTCATGTCCACGTAGTAAGTAGTAATAAAGACGTACCTTAGCAGAGCTGACAGCAATCTTGAAGACCAGGAGAGCAAGTCCGATGGCGACTGACTTGGCGGCCATGATGCTGGTCAGCAGCATCCAGGTGGAAGTGGCTCCCACATGGAAGATCAGCGGGATCATCGCCATGCCCATCTTCTTCATGTCTTTGCCTTCTGTTGAATTAAAACAATTATTGTTACAAAAAGTGGTTGATAAGAAAAAGCTCAGAATACAGAACAACTAAAAATAAACATAAAAAAAAGTAAAGCATTTGCATTCAGAAAGTATAATTTGGTGAATATCTGATGTAGATCTTCGGAGATAAAGAAGGGAACTCTTCAATGGATGACAGCAAATCATCGGGGATTGCAGCAATCGCTTGTCTTTCTTTTGTTAATGCCAAGAAAAACAGAAGAAAAAAAACTGACTTCAAAAGGAATAAAATAATTTGTGTGAAACAGTTCAGGAAGTCGGTGCCAATTTTTTCTTAAATCAAAGGCACCTACTTCCTAAGCTGTTTCACACAAATTATTTTATTCTTTATGAAGTCGGTTTTTTTTCTTCTGTTTTTCTTGGCATTAACAAAAGAAAGACAAGCGATTGCTGCAATCCCCGATGATTTGCTGTCATCCATTGAAGAGTTCCCTTCTTTATCTCCGAAGATCTACATCAGATATTCACCAAATTATACTTTCTGAATGCAAATGCTTGATTTGATGATAAAAATACCAAAATCGCTATATGCATGCCTATAATATTTGACGAGTTCTCTCAATTCCGCATGGATCCAATGGGATTCTGATAATGATCAGAACTGGATTTTGATAAAAATGGGACCAATCTGAAAGTATATAGAAAAAAGAACATTCTTTCAAATAAAAAAAATCCTAATCGTTTTTAACCGACTTCATATAAATGATGGAGTTCTGAGGTAACCATAGAGGAAATGAAATTTTGTGGAGGTAACAAACACAAAAAAATAAAAATAAAAACAATCGACTTGAGAACCTCTTCCTTTTTTTGAATTTGGTTTAAATTTTTAACCGACTTCAAAAAAAGGAGGAGGTTATGCATTCGGGGTTTTTTTTTAATGCTGCAAGAGGCGGAGATCTTATCAGGTCGCAGTGGCTTTGGGGCGTTCAAGACCCCTACCTTTTTCCTCAAAAATAATAAGTTCCGTAACTGCAATTTCACCGAAAATTGCCCTATCCATAACTACCATAACAGATCTACATAAACAATTCGTTCCCGCAAAACAATGATCAAAATAGTTTTATAAAATTGGTACCTCGTTAACCTGCTTATGAAAGCAATTTCGCTTTTATGAAAAAAAGATTGGTGAGGCAAAACAACATTGGTGACTTGAGCACAGGTTCCGTACAACAGTGAAAATAATCACACACGCACAAAGGGGGCGTCCTTAATCACGTGACGCTACCTAGGGGAGGGGAGGGTTGTCGTCCAGTGTCATTTAGGGTCACCTAGAGGGGTAATGTCATGTGATATTTTGTGCTTTATTATACATACAAGCTGTCTTTGTACATTCAAAGAGGTGATACTGAACCCAATAATAAATTCTACAAAAGCAAGACCAAATATTGTTTGAAATTCCTACTTTATTAGTTTATCATAAAAAATCCTTTCTGACTATTTTAAAGCTGCAAATTAATTGAGTTTTTAAAACAGAGCTGGAGGGACAAATCCAAAACTATTAGGTAAAGAGAAGAGTCAAAGTAGTCGTGAGCTTGATTTTGCGGAATTAAAAAACTGCATTTTTTATTTCTGCAAAAGCAGTTGGTTCGACCAGGAATAGAAACCAATCTTTTTAAAAGTGTCGTTGCTAAGGTTATGAGTGCCCGGGCAATATTTGAATTTTGCGCCGTCTAAACTAGGCACCAGCTGTCCCCGCAACCAGCCCTTAGTTACGACGCTGCTGTATAAAAAAAAACTAACCCAGATTTGAAGTTAAGATTTAAATAAGTCAAATTTGCGACACATGGAGTTGGTCGTTACCAACTTGACTACGGAACCCTAAAACTTTATGACGTGTTAATCTTTAAATAAGTGTCATGGATTGAGATGATGGTAACGCGGTTACATACATACATACATATTATCACGCCTGTTTCCCATTGGGATAGGCAGAGACTGGATTTTCACTTGCTACGATCCTACACATGTCTTTTTCTTCATCTACGTTCATTTATATCCTATTATGCCAATATTATTCAGAACACCATACTGGGTGATCTATGCCGATGCAGCAACGGCTGCCAAGGGTACAAGTGGTGGGGTCTCCCAGTAATGCCCTAAGCTGAGGTCCGAGCCCTTCCCTGGGGGACGCCCTTATGCGGTATTGCAACAAATATTAAATGTAAAGTTCACATACATACTTTCTGACTTGCGAACATAAGTCGGGTAAAAAGGCGGTTTATTTAAATAAAAGTACAAGAACTCACTTCTTCCACTTTCCATGCCGAATTTAGGTTTTAAATCCTCGTACCGAAGTATTCTCCCCAATTCACTGTTCCCTAAATGTTCATCATTAAAATTTTCCAACCATCTTGCAACATAATTAGTAAATTCACTTAATTTATTTTGAAATTTTTCTTCTAAAACTGTCATTAAACTATTTTCTTCCGCCATATTAATTTTGAAATTGGAACATAAAATAAAAACAAATAATATTCGCGCCAAAGATTCCATATTGGATTTTTGAATTTCGAATGCGCGCGCTCGCTCGCGTTCCGAAAATGCGACTGTACGGTGCTTATTTACTTCAATTACTTCGAAAGTCTATGTGAATAAAACAACCAATTTAGGTTGATCCACATTCTTTTTACTAGTTCCATTAGCGAGCGGGTCACAGTAAAATGGACGATGACGAAAAAAATGTACCAAAATAGGCTGAACTCTATCTTTGTAACATTTCAGTCATCAATTAGATCATAATGAAATGGAAAATTTAATTGTTTGTTACCTATAGCAAAATTCAATTGAACTTTTATTTAATATTTTGAAGATGATTTCCAAAATCATAAAGTTCAAAATTAATTAGGTAGGTAGGTACGTAATCTATCTTCAGGCTATCTTTTTCGATAAGAAAGGTCTATGAAATGGGAAGTACTTTTTACCTAGTTATAAAATTGAAGATCTTTTTCATTAGGTCTTTAATTATTTCACGAGCCTTCCAAATTATGCTGACCTGTCGTAGTTTATAATTTCTACTATACAATTTGGGTCATAATGATGTGGATTTATAAACCTACTTACCATGTTCAATGCCTAGTAACCACTTATGAAAAAAAAACCTCTTTACAAGTTTATTTTTCAGAGTTTTTATACCAACCTACTTCAATGGTTAGTAAAAACCACAACCACCAAACTAAATAATGGCCCACGTTTTTATAGCAAATATTCGAGACCGGAGGTCATACTGAAATGGTATTTGGTCAACGGTAAGGCTTCCCGCGGCCCGAACCAATGCGTTCTTTTTTAAACTTTTTATATGTACATAATGACAATAGTCATTAAAATGCTAGGCTGAATGTAGTCTAGTATTAAATTACTTAATTAGATTTCACTAAATAGTAATTTGTTATAGATTAAGGCCGACTTGAGCAGCATTATTTAGCCCTGGAGGCAAAATCACAATCTAACGTTTTGGCAGGCCATATTTCTAGAGCAAATGATAAATAATGTGCTTGTCATCTAAAAATACTTGAAAAAATCTATGATTATTTTATACCCAAATTTTCACATAGAAATATAGCGAGGGTTTTAGAATAAATCCCGAACGACTCTGCATTTTTTTTTGGTGGTTTCGCACGCGTCGATTTTGTCTCGCACGTAACACACGGAGGGAAATTGTTTGTTAACAAATAGGTATAAAAAAAAAAAGACGTGTGGCACTCGGAGACTACCGCGGTAAAGCTATTGCATAGCATTTTTTATGTAAATACAAAGAGGAGGTGCCCTAACGCCGAAACTCTAAGCAGGCATGAGTCACCAGATTGCGGGCGAAGAGGGGGATTACGCATGGGCAGTAACGCCGATACAACCAATGCCACCTAAAGGCGATTTGCAGAACTAAAGACACAAGCGTGATATTTCAAAAAGTCATTAAAAGTTCTGCTATTCATCGATAGATGGCAAAACTAAAAAGTATCACCGCTGTGCCGGTCGGAGTGGGTGGTATTATTTTTTTTTTGTTATGGAATTTCTGGATTCGGTCTCCACTCAAGGCCCGCGATAGAAGCTATGCAATAACTTAAGCGCAGTAACGCCGATACAACCAATGCCATCTAGAGGCGATTTGCAGAGCTAAAGAGACAAGCGTTATATTTCAAAAATTCATTAAAAGTTCTGCTATTCATCGATAGATGGCAAAACTAAAAAGTATCACCGCTGTGCCGGTCGGAGTGGGGGGTGTTAGGTTATTTTCGTTACGGAATTTCTGGATTCGGTCTCCACGCTCAAGGCCCGCGATAGAAGCTATGCAATAGCTTAAAATTGTTTTTTTATTGATTCGTGTTCGGTATCAGTGGTATAGTCACCTCCTTAAATATGGCACGAATACAGATCAACATTTTGTAGTTGGAAAGAAAAATTCGCTCACGAGCAGGATTCGAACCTGTGACTCCTGGTTCAGCACCTACACCATTGTTTCAGCCGCTAAGCTACCGTGAACGCTGCTAGTGGTATCGAATTTAACTTCCACTTTGTATCCCTCTTTAGGTGGCGTCAGCAACATCTAAGATAGCGATACGAATAACTATTTTTTAATATGCAAGTGAGGTCAGAGTCAGAGAGATCTAATTGTTTTTAGGCTTCCGTACCCAAAGGGTGCCGAACGGGACCCTATTACTTTCGCTACGCTGTCTGTCCGTCCGTCCGTCTGTCTGTCACAGGGCTGTATCTTTTGAACGGTAATAGGTAGCCATTATACTAAAACAAAGTTTAACCGGATTAAATCGCGTATATTATTTAAATTGGTTTCCCTGACGTTTCGAAAGCTTTGCAGCATTTCGTGGTCGCAGGTAGACTAAGATGACAAGCGTCTTTACAAATATTTCTAAAAAATAATTTTAATCTACCGTACAATATTATTAATTAAAATCGTTTCGATGACGCAGTAATCACTCACAATATCATTAACTTTTACAGTGTTGCGTGCTGTTTGGGACTTGATTATTTTTAGGACTGGGTTCCAAACAAACCAGTTTATATATTTAATAATATTGTACGGTAGATTAAAATTATTTTTTAGAAATATTTGTAAAGACGCTTGTCATCTTAGTCTACCTGCGACCACGAAATGCTGCAAAGCTTTCGAAACGTCAGGGAAACCAATTTAAATAATATACGCGATTTAATCCGGTTAAACTTTGTTTTAGTATAATTTGTAGTGATCGCGAAAACTTAAGAAGTTATTAATAGGTAGCCAGTTGAAATTTTCTCAGAATATGTGTTGCTATGACTCCTATCACAAAATATACTAAAAATATAAAAAAGTCTAAAACCAAAGGGGGTGTCCATACAAGAAACCTCGAAAAACATGCATATTTGCAACGTTTTAGTTCCTGCTCTATTTTCGAGACGGTAATACATATAAGCGTCAAACTTGGTCTGATTAGTGCATATTATCTAGTTTAGCAACAAATACTAAAAATAGGGCAAATATAGATATTACTGCGTAAGAAAGGGATGCTTATAAAATAACAGTTCATTATCAAAGGGTGTTAAATTCATAAAATAATTTTCACCAATCTATATTTTCCGTACAATGCTGGGCATCGATCTTTGATGTCTTTTGATGAATTCTCGTAAATTAAATCAGTTTCTATGGGGTATCAGGTTGATGGGTGGTACGGAACCCTTACTGCGTGAGTACGACTCGCACTTGAACGTTTTTTCAAATCTTGGCTTTATGTTTGAAGAAAGAAGAGAGTTGTCTTTAAAAACGTTTTAACAGTCACTCTTTAGATTTTTTGGGTTTCGAGTAACCCGCGTCCCTAGGAGAGTACCTCTTTTCCGAATCCCTGCACGTGATCCCTGGGTGGTGCAAATCAGGTGACATACTGGTGGTAGGCCACGGCCGACGGCTTGGGACCACCCACCGGGCAAAGACGTGCCGCCAAGCGACCTAGTCGTGTTCCGGTACGATGCCCGGTGTAGTCACTTGAGAGGATGGGTCGAAATATTTCACTGCTTTCCTCTCACCTTTGCTGGGCAAGCGTGAACCATCGTCGACCGCATCATCGCTTAACATCAGGTGAGGTGGCGGTCAAACGCAAGCCCGTTATGTATAAAAAGAAAATCTTGTATAAATAAGATTATAGCTTTTTTTAACCGGATTCTACAAGACGTTAATTTACAGTTCATTATTACTAAACTTCCGTTTCCTAATTAACAGTTGAAGAGTAAAACACATACGTTATGTTTAATAATAATTAACACCTGTTAATTAACTTTTATAAAATTGGTAATTATTTACGCTGTTGTAGCAGCAGTTTTCGCTTTTCGAATTTGAAAAGTGAAAAATACCTAATTTGAAAATGAAAGTCATAGTTTGCTATTCATTAATTTAATAAATATCTGGAGTCGTATAGAAAAACATGGGCAAAGGGTCGTTCAGATTATTTTAGGGCACCATAATAAGGTAGGACACCCTCAGGCTCAGTGGAGCGATGATAATCATAATCATAATCATTTATTGCTTTCATGGTCTTCAAAAGGTGTTACAATAGAATAATAGTATCAAACAAGCAAGATATTAAAAAATGAAATTATCTTGATCTTATATATTTATAGTTATATATGTAGGTATTTATAATATGTATATTTTATTATATGTATAATGTACATAGGTATTTATCTATTTTTATTATATGTAATTATAACTCCGTGGTACGAAACATATTTTACTACTTTACTGGTGCATCTACCTTAAAATTTGTCTCTGCATTACCCTAAGGTTGTCTGGTAGAGAACGCCTATGGCGTTAAGACCGCCTTTGTACCCTGTTGTGCATAAAGAATTAAATAAATGAATAAATATTGGCAAGGGAGCAACTGCATGCGAATGGCCGAGGATCGGTCACAGTGGCGTTGTCTTGGAGATGCCTATATGTCCAGAATTGGAGTAAAAGAGGCTGATGATGATCATCATCATCATCATTTCAGCCGAAAGACGTCCAATGCTGGACTTAGGACTTAAGCTTTTGTAATGTACAGAGCTAGAGTAATTTTTTTCTAAAATTATGTGCACAAAAAAATCGTATGCCTACTAAAGGTGGATTTGTCGGACACCTAATGTGTAAAAACATGTATATTTAACATCTTCTGTGCCATATTCTTGCGAATAAATATCTTTATCTTTAAAAGGGGGGGTTATGCCATGCTTGGCAGGCGGGTTGGCGATCGCAGTTGGTTGAATAAATACTCAGAGAACGCTGTGTAACTAATAGGTAATCTCTGACGCTGCTGCCCATCCTCTGGTGAACTCCATATTCGTTTTTTACGACACCCGTGAGAAGAGATGGAGATGATGATGATGATGATAAATTAAATATTTTAATTCTCACTATACTGCCATAAGGGAACGTATCCTTTTTTGGATATGTTCCCTTATGACCGTGACCCTTTTTTTACCCCCACATCCCTTGGTGACCACCCGTAGTATATGTCAAGACCTGCCCTCCCCCTCTAGTTTTCACGTAGTAATTCATAAATAGACCTCAGAAGCACACACCCCCACAAGGTGGACCGATGACCTGATCTGATACGTGATCGAATCAGAAATGAGGAGATTCGCAGGAGAACGAAAGTAACCGACATAGCCCGAAGAATTGCCAAACTTAAGTGGCAGTGGGCGGGGCACATTGCTCGCAGAACGGATGGCCGATGGGGCAGTAAAGTTCTGGAGTGAAGACCGCGTACTGGACGGCGCAGCGTGGGTAGGCCCCCCACAAGGTGGACTGACGACCTGGTGAAGGTCGCGGGAATCCGCTGGATGCGGAAGGCACAGGACCGGTCGTTGTGGCGATGCTTGGGGGAGGCCTATGTCCAGCAGTGGACGTCTTTTGGCTGAAATGATGATGATGATATTGACTACGTAACGAAAACCTAAACCCCCCCTCCCCCGCTGTGACCAAACGTGGTATGTGGAAGACCTCCCCCCGCTGTGCCCAAACGTGGTATGTGGAAGACCTCCCCCCCCAGGACGGATCACGTAGTATAGGCACAGTGTAAGGATGTTAAAGGTACGTTCCCCAATCTTTTATTAGGCTAGGCAGAAGTGTATATCAGTGAAATCCGGAAGCATAATTATTTATCGGGATATTTAGTGTTTTAAAGATGGCTATGGGGGGGGAGGAGAGGATTCACTATTGTAAAAATCCTACATCTTGAGGCCTTTTGATGATGTTCCAACCGAAATAAAAAACGTAATTTAAGTGAGGTAGGTACCTATTCCGTGAAAACCAAGGTGCAACAATGACGGCTATAGGGTCCAAAGAAACTAACTATCATTAATCATTGGAATAACAAGTTTCTTTATTAAATCGAAAATAACTACAGAACATGGTGTTTTTATATTTTATTTACACAATGCTTACAGAAGAAACTCATGAAACTAAGAAAAAGAGCTGCCTAGGTGATGAATATGAATGGATGGAGAGGGAGAGAGAGACCAAAGAACAGAATGATATGGGTGAAATGGGAGTGAATGATGAGATGACGGCAGACGGAGAATATGGTAGACGAAAACATATTACGCCAACCCTAAGTAACTTAGGACCAGGGCAGGAATATGACGATATTGAGAAGGCCTTGTCCTACAATAGGCGTAAGGAAGATGATGTCACAAAGCTCACGTACACTGAAAAAAAAACATCCATTTATCGGTAATATTCACCGCTTTGGTAAGTAAAAAGAGAGCCTATTGTCCAAAGAAGTAAAATTAACTGAAAAAACAGTGAAAATAACTGAAACAACACCCCAGCCTCTACCCCACGAGGCCGGTAGCCTTATGAAGGTTTCCTCCTCGAAAAAAAAAAAAAAAAAAGTATCTACGGAACTGTTAAAATTAATTTTAATTCCCGCTTATCTACAACGTGTTGATCTGTATTCGTGCCATATTTAAGGAGGTGACTATACCACTGATACTGAACACGAATCAATAAAAAAAATATATTTTTTTTTTTTATATACCTCTTTGTAAACAAACAAATTCCCCCCGTGTGTCACGTGCGACACAAAAACGATGCGTGCGACACCACCAAAACAATTTGCAGGTATTTCCACCCATTGACAATGCCGCCGATGACTTATTTTCAGAGTCGTTCGGGATTTATTCTCAAACGCTCGCTATGTTACCAAGTGAAAATTTGGGTATTAAATAATCGTAGAATTTTTAAAGTATTTTTAGATGACTAAGCACATTATTTATCATTTGCTCTAGAAATATGGCACGGTTACAGATCAACAACTTGTATTAGAGAAAGTACGACAAAAAAATTCAAAATCCATATGAAAATGGTCAATTATGTCCCTTATATAATTGTTCACATAAATTCCATAACGCACCGCGGAATAACAAAAGATAGCAACAATAAGCCTACTGCTTCTCATGGTACGTTTACACGATACGAGCGCGAAACGATCACGACTTTGGAAAATATAAAACTGAAGTAATAACCTATCAGGTAACTATGATTTTGAGCCGTTTGGGATTTAAACGCTCGGGACTTGGGGTCCGAGTGCGCGCTTCCTTTTCAAGGATATCGCTAAGAGGCTGGTCGACACTTCGCGTGACCAGAGGGCTAGTTTGTTCTTTGGCCAAAGAATTGCGTTGCCAGTCAACGTGGCAACGCTTTATCTAATAGTACTAACGTACAGAACGGCCACTCACCGCCCCCCACCAATCTAAGACTTACTGCCCGCGGTTTGCCGGCAATTGGACTGCAAGATTGGAATGGATCCCCAGTCGCTATACAAGCACGCCATCTCTGAGAACTACTGAGAAGCGCTTGGAACCCAGTCGGCATTACGAGCGTCGAGCATCTTTTTTTTTTTGCCTTATGGAAATCCTCATGGACGCACAACGCCCGGGGTAGCGTGGGAACCCGTGTGTATTCACACAACCACCCCCGACAGGTACCGGCCCGCCCCAAGCAGGCGAGCCCCTTCTCCCCGTGCGGCCTAACGTCGGCCGCACCCTCCTCGGTGGCGCATACGGAACACTGCACGCCACCTCACCTCATGGGCCTTTACCAGCTGCGCCAACTACGCCGGTTAGCATCCCTAACCTACATGTGTGTGTGCGTTCCTATCAGACGTCATCTTGTGTATGTAGGTGGTGCTAGCATTCATATTGTATTGAGTGTCCTATGTTTAGTCGTGGTAGCGATCGTATCGTACCCGTGTCGTAGAAAGTAAATGGAAGTAATTTCTTTACCAAAATCTAGTGAAATGTTGTGGTTTTAAGCTTTGTTGTTTACTTCTATTGTGTGCAGTCGTTAGTAGTGATGAAATAATTTATTTTCTAAGGCCAATCTGGTCTTCATCTATAACAATAAACTCTTGTATAAAAGAAAAACCTTTCCCAAGTTAGCCTTTCCAAAGATTAGAGCATAGAAATAGATAGAATGGAAAACTGGGTGGGGCGCGCATGCTAACACTCTGTACAGGGCATCTCAAAGCCTTTCTCAGTACGCCTTATGACTTGTTTCTGTAAATACTGTAACAAAACCCGCAAAAATGGCTTATTGTGCTGTTTCTAACTGCAGAAACAAAAGCTGTAAACTAAAAATTAATGACGTCAATAGGTAAGGCGTAGTTTGTTCGAAAGTTGCCACGCATGAATCGCAAGTAAAATTGTGATAACAATTACAACCATTCTACTGTAGGTATCTATTTCTGTGGATCTAGGAGGCTGGTCGACACTTCGCGTGACCAGAGGGCTGGCTTGTTCTTTGGTCAAAGAATAAGCGTTGCCATTCAACGTGGCAACGCTGCCAGTCTTCTGGGCACGATGCCAGATGACAGCGGTGTGGAGGAATATTTTGACGACTAGACACGCCTTTTTGTATCATTTTATTTTGTACTTTGTAAATATTGTATCATTTTATTTTGTTGTTTGTAAATATTTTCTATTACTTAACTAAATTATAATAACTAAATAAACTTTTCTGTGGATTAGAGTTACATAATAAAAATAAATAAGAATAAAAATTTCTTTATTGTGCCAAAAAATATACATAACATTGGTTGAAGCCCTAGACCTCACACTAGGATTCCCTGTGTCGTGGGGTCTAGTCTCTTTCAGTCCAGAAGACATACTTGACACGGTTCAGAATTAATTTAATGGTCAATGAGTTATAAATAACAAAAACAAAAAACAAAAAAACAGCTAAAAATATTGGTATCTTGTGTATGTGTGTGGGTGTGTATGTGGGGGGTTGTTGTGTGTGTTTTTTGTGTGGGGGGTGTTGTGTGTGTTGTTTGTGTGGGGGTGTTGTGTGTGTTGTTTGTGTGGGGGGTGTTGTGTGTGTTATTTGTGTGGAGTGTTTGTTGTGTGGGGGTGTGTGTGTATGTGTCCAGCCCTATTTAGGTATGACCAGGATGTCCTCAGTTTGCATATAATTCAAATTCAGTAGCCACGTCAAAACTTTACTCTTACATGGCTTTTTTAGTAGTGTATCAATTTTAAGCTTGGAATCTAATATTCCATAGATATATGGTCCCATGAAAAGGAATGACATTTGCTTAGCATTCTGTTAGTAAAATAAAATTATAATACAAAAACTTTTAAAAAACAAGCTTTTAATGAGCTAAGAATTAATAAATAGGTAGATAGAATATACTTTATTGTACACCATGAAAATAGTAGTAAACAGGAACAACGTATAAATTATGGGTACATGGAATAGAATTGAATAGAATAGAATATATTTATTTGCATAAAACATGGTATAAAAATATATGGGCGGTCTTATCGCTAAAAGCGATATCTTCCAGACAACTTTTGGATGGACAGAGAAGACGTAAGATCTAGATAATGGGGGCAGTCCGTGGCGTACTACTAAACTAAAATAAATAAATAGCACAAAATATATTACACATATAGGTATCATAAATATATATAATATATATATAAAAATCTTACAATTTAGAATAGAGATTGGATACATAGGCAAAGTCTTAATAAATTACAATCTATTTGAAAAGGTAGTATTCTTTAACTAATAAAACTTTCAATACACATAAACAAAGAAATTTATAATATTTTATTAAAAGCTTGAGGCGTGAAAAATTCTTCTTATACCAATTTTTTTCTTATAGTATAGAATGACGAAACGAGCTAAAGGCCCACCTGATGTTAAGCGATTGATTACCTTTGCCCATAACAACTTCAATACCACCTAGGCTGTTGCCTAAACGGTACCGCAAGTCGGTTCGCCAAACTGAGACGAAGATGGAAAGTCTCATGTGATTGATTATACTTAAAATAAGTCTCAAGCTTTTAAGAAAATATTAAAGTTCTTTTTTAGGGTGCCGTACCCGAAGGGTGCCAAACGGGACCGGGAGAGTAATACTCTCGCTACGCTGTCCGTCCGTCCGTCTGTCTGTCTGTCACAGGGCTGTATCTTTTGAACGGTAATAGGTATCTGGTTGTAATTTTCTGAGAATTTGTGTTGCTATAACTACTATCACGAAAAATACTAAAAATAAAATAAAGTCTAAAACCAAAGGGGGTCCCTATACAAGAAAACTCGAAAAACATGCATTTTATTCAACGTTTTGCTCCCACTCTATCTTCAAAACGGTAATACATACCAGGCTCAAACTTGGTCTGATTATAGTGCATACTATGTAGTTTAGCAACAAATACTAAAAATAGGGCAAAAATAGACATATGTGGTGGAACCTGCGTAAGAAAGAGATGTAAACATTCATATTTCACGCACGTTGCGTTGATGTCTTTTGATGAACTCTCGTAAATTAAATCAATTTCTATGGGGTATCAGGTCAATAGGTGGTACGGAACCCTTACTGCGTGAGTCCGACTCTCACTTGGCCGGTTTTTATGTGTATTTTAAGTTCTATGTGGTATATTTTAGTTTACTAAAAGCTTGTTTAAAAAAAAAACATTGTAATTTTTTTGCTTATTTCTACCAGTATAACTGGATTCGCTCGCGTGTTCCATCCATCCCTAGTGACGTAGTTGTAATTGTGGTACCTATAGTTAAATGAATATTAGGTCTTTCTTTGCTTAGTTCTGCCAATTTTCACACGATTTCTTACGCAAAATCTCTATTCGAACTTTTCAAATTACTTTAGAAACTTTTATAAAATCTACGTGTTATTTGACCAATCACAAACCGACATTAAGTAGCTAAGTATACTGAACTGGTATTCAAGTTTCAAAAATATGATCCCAGCTCACTGTAGGCTGCTATTAGGTTAAGTACAAAAAATAGTGACATTTCGTCTGTCAGATATTAACTTTCAAGAAAAAACAGTCTACAACTGTATCTACCGATCGCATTCCGGTGATCAGGAGACGACCAGGCTGTTTGACTATTTAACAAAGACGACAGATTTGGTCATGCAGCGATATCCAACGGCGGAGCTTGTTTTCCTGGGGGATTATAATGCCCACCATAAAGACTGGCTGTACCCATACCGGGAAACTGACCATGCTGGACGTGAAGCGCGCAAATTTGCGTTATCGCTAGATCTTACCCAGCTGGTGAACCAAGCAACGCGTGTACCGGATATCGACAGCCATCAACCCAATTGCCTGGACCTTCTGCTGACAACAGATCCACACAGACACTCAGTATCAGTCTCAGCACCGCTGGGAACGTCTGACCACTGTGTGGTGAAATCCGTGTCGATATGCTCCCCTCAGGATAACAGCCCTAGAGGCACGAGGCGAGTGTGGCGATACGAGTCAGCAGATTGGGATGAGATGCGTCACTTTTTTGCATCTTACCCTTGGCGGCAAGTGTGCTTCTCTTCCAGCGACCCGACTATCTGCGCTGATGCTGTCACTGACGTGATACGGCAGGGAATTGAGTATTTTATTCCGTTCTCTGACATACCACTCGGACACAAAGCCCGACCTTGGTACAACGCGGACTGTGCTAGAGCTGAGGCTCGCAAAGAGTCCGCTTACCAATCTTGGGTCAAAGCTCGTGACCGCAAGGACAGACGTCGGAAAGTGCGTGAAAAGAAGAGAGCCTTTAATACTGCCGCCAAGTCCTGCAAGCGGGTACTACGAAAGGCCCGTTTCAACCATGTTGGGCATATAGGGGCCAAGTTAGCTTCATACCCTCCAGGTAGCAAGCAGTTCTGGTCCCTGTCTAAATCGGTCGAGACGAACTTCTGTCGTCCTTTGCTGCCTCCAATGCAGAAACCTGATGGATCACTGGCTTACTCCGCAACAGAAAAGGCCAATTTATTTGCATCTTTGTTTGCGAGCAATTCGCGTCTCGACTCTGGCTCAAAACTACCACCATCTATTCCTCACTGCGATTTTTCATTCCCGAATATCGCTATTCACACTAAAGAGGTTCGAAGAGCGCTTTTCTGTCTTGATGTGAATAAGGCCAGTGGACCCGACGGTATTTCTGCAAGGGTTCTCAGGCAATGTGCACCTGAGTTGTCTCCTGTACTGACACGCCTGTACCGCCTCTCTCTTAGTCAGAGGACTGTGCCCAAGTCCTGGAAGCTTGCAAATGTACAGCCAGTACCCAAGAAGGGTGACCGTGCTGACCCGGCCAATTACAGACCAATCGCCATCACCTCCATACTGTGTAAAGTTATGGAAAGGTTACTGAACAACAAGTTGCTGGCATACCTAGAAGACAATGATCTTCTCAGTGATCGTCAATATGGCTTTCGTCAGAAACGATCAACTGGTGATCTTCTTGTGTTCGTCACGCACTGTTGGGGCGAAGCTATCGAGAAACATGGCGAAGCCTTAGCTGTGTCTTTGGATATCTCGAAAGCTTTCGACCGGGTTTGGCACGCAAGTCTGCTGAACAAGCTTCCAGCGTACGGCATCCCACCTGACTTTTGCACATGGATAGCTGACTTTTTGAGTGAACGGTCCATTCGAGTGGTCATTGACGGCTGCTCCTCTGCCCTCTTGGCTATAAATGCCGGAGTTCCTCAAGGGTCTGTTCTCTCTGCGACACTTTTCCTGCTTCACATAAATGATCTACTTCAGTTAGGTCTTATTGGCTACGCAGATGACAGTACTATCACAGAGAGATACCTGTCCAGTGTGAGAGCCAACCAACGGGAAATCTGTTCTCTACGACAGGCCATGATAGAGCGGACTAATTCGACCTTAAATCTCGTTTCCCAGTGGGGAGATGACAATTTGGTCAATTTTAACGCCTCTAAAACTCAGGCGTGTCTTTTTACCGCTAAACGGAGTCCAATGCACCTGGCTCCTACTTTCCAAAGTACACCTATTAGCATCGCTGACCACCTAGACCTTCTTGGCATGGAGTTGACAACTAACCTCAACTTCGGCACCACAATCGAGGCAAAGGCTCAAACTGCGGCCAAAAAGTTGGGCATTCTTAACAAGGTGAAGCGATACTTCACTCCTGGACAGCTTTTCACTTTATATAAAGCTCAAGTCCGATTGTGTATGGAGTATTGCAGTCACTTATGGGATGGCTCCGCCAAATACCAGCTTGCGGCTCTTGACTCGATTCAACGCAGAGCTGAGAGGCTAATTGGTGATGAACTGCTAGCAAAATCTAAGCTACAAAGCTTACCCTATAGACGCACAGTTGCTTGTTTGTCGGTGTTCTACAGGCTGTACTTTGGAGAGTGTGCGCACGAGCTCCATGAGCTTATTCCGCCATCTCCTTTCTTTCATCGGACTACACGACGCACTGCAGGATATCATCCACATTTGGTAGAAATCCCTCCTATCAGGACCAAGCGCTTTGAGAACTCTTTCATAATGCGCACAGCCAAGTTGTGGAATTCACTGCCGGCATCTGTATTTCCGGGCACTTACGCCTTTAAAGCTGGAGTGAATCGGCACCTAATAGGTTTGCTCGCTCCATCGTCGACCACATCCTGACAAAGCTGTCTAGATTGCGGTCAAGAGCAGATCTATTTATAATAAAAAAAAAAAAAAAAAAAAACCGGCCAAGAGCATGTCGGGCCATGCTCAGTATTATAGGGTTCCTTAAGTAGGTGTAATTACAAACGAATCAAATCGAATATTAATCATAGCAATTTTAGTTTTTGCAATAATCGGCAGCATTCACGACTCAGTGTGTCTATCAATGTGGAAGATTATAAGTTTCTACATTGCATAGTTTAGAAATGGCAGGGGGGGGGGGGGACACATTGCAAGCCACTTTGGCAGGCTATATTTCGCAGATGGTACACCTGACAAAAAAGTCGTGTATGAAACATTACCTTCATTTTAGTAGACCTATTCAATGATACCCCACAAGAGGGGGAGCAGCGAAAAAATTTTTTTCATTTCCATTTCACATGTATGGACGCCACCCCTAAAATACATTAAAACGATTTTTTTATTCTTTTAAAATTGAGATCTATATGTAGACTATTTTTTAACAAAATTTAATTTACTTATGTTTATAACTGTAGAAGTTATTAAGCTGTAAAGGATTAGGACAGACGGACAGACGGACGGACATGACGAAACTATAAGGGTTCCTTGTAGGACTTCGGAACCCTAAAAAGAAAGTGAATTATTAAGGCCAGGATGTAATTTCATAGAATAATGTACTTACCTGTGTATGAATATCACATAGTTATTTTTTTTATGGTACAGGATGGCAAAACGACCTAAAGGCCTACTAGATGTTAAAATTGGTTACCTTTGCCCATAACAACTGCAATACCACCTACGCTGTTGTCTAAATGGTACCGCAAGTCACGTTCGCCAAACTGAGACATGAAGATGTGAAGTCTCATGTGATTGCACAGACCAGTAAGCCTCAAGACGCCACATAAAAAAAGTTTTGCATGAGAACACAGTCGTAAAATGTTGGCGGGGACCGGGGGGCGGATGGCGCGTTATGATTGGTCGGCTCAAATGTTCGGTGATATGGTTGGTGCCGCTCGCTGACGGAGTGACGTCCCGATTGGTGGCTGAGCGTAAGATATGCAGTGCTACTGCATATGCTGTAACTTGTAACTATGGGTGGATTTGCCTGAAATAAATAATAGTACATTATGATACAAGTGAGCTAAGTTGACTATTATGCTCGAGGCTGGATTGCAGTCCGAGAGACGTTTTTCAACACACTTGCGAGGAAAAAAACATAAATTACACATTTTAGATAAATATTGAATTTGTGAAAAATGATAAAAATGGCGCTCGGACCGCGCGGTGGCACCGCTATGCGCGCGCGGGTGGTCGAAGGAAACCGCCATACAGTCAAATATAAAAATATTATAAATTGATTTTTTCATTTATAACACAAATTAATAATAATTTGTTGACAAAAATTAATAATTTGATGAAATGAAATGTTTATATAGCATATTTTAATTAATACAGTTGATTTATTCCCAAAAATGTTTAATTTAGTTCAGGCATAAAAAACTCTTTGCTGCGATTTAAAAATAAACTGTAAAGTAAAAAGCACTAGTGCAATAATATAATGAAAAAAGCACGCGTGCGTTATAAGCCACATTGTGAACCTAAAAGCGATGCAATAAGAGCCACTTTACGAGCAAGTGTGTTGAAAATTTATTTATCTACACTCGTATCGTAAAATTCGAATTATGAACTCGAAAGTAATGTCATAATGACATACTTTACGCACATGCACCTGTTATGAATTTAAAAAGTTTCATTACGATACAGTTTGCTGAACAAAACAATGCGGTAATTTAATTTTTTTTCCATAACCGCACACTTCAGCCTAACTAAGGAGTTTTTAATGCCACTTCGACCTAACCAAGGAGTTTTCAAACCTTTTTTTTAGCAGTCGTACAGTTTGGCACCAATGAGTACACAAAATTCAGGGTGGCGCCACTTGTCATACATTGAAAATTTTTATCGTTTAAAATCGCGTTTTTGGCAGAACTTTTGATTGTCATATTGCTTTTAATTATATTTAAGTGTTTACAGGCATATTTTTTGTATGATAAAACAGAGATTGACGGAATCCTGACAAGGATAGAAAATTAGTTCCGATTATAATGTTGTCGCCAGACAATATTTTATTATCTGTGTAGGCGCGCACCAGCGCGCGTGCGCGGCCGCGCGCCTGGCCTACTGGATATGGACATCGTTACTTGTAAATTTATTGTTATTGTTTACGTTATTATTATGGTTTTGTATGTCGAAAGTTTTATTCTGGGCAAAAATATCTGACTACAGCAGTGATACTGAACTGAGGAAAATATGACCCCGCCTGAATTTCTGGATGCAGCAACGTAAATGACGAACAATCTTTTACCAGAGAAATCAAGAAAAACAACGACAATGTTACTAAGATTTTGACTTTGGTATTTTATTTAAAATTGTATGAGTGTAGATAAAATAGTGTATGAAACTGACATAATTAGGTATTAAAACACTCGTGTGATACTATTAAAAACCTCGCCTACGGCTCGGTTTTTAAACTCACACTCGTGTTTTAATAACCCCTATTATGCAACAGTTTCATAAACTACTATTATCTACACTCGTATCGTAAAATTCGAATTATGAACTCGAAAGTAATGTCATAATGACATACTTTACGCACATGCACCTGTTATGAATTTAAAAAGTTTCATTACGATACAGTTTGCTGAACAAAACAATGCGGTAATTTAATTTTTTTTCCATAACCGCACACTTCAGCCTAACTAAGGAGTTTTTAATGCCACTTCGACCCAACCAAGGAGTTTTCAAACCTTTTTCTTAGCAGTCGTACAGTTTGGCACCAATGAGTACACAAAATTCAGGGTGGCGCCACTTGTCATACATTGAAAATTTTTATCGTTTAAAATCGCGTTTTTGGCAGAACTTTTGATTGTCATATTGCTTTTAATTATATTTAAGTGTTTACAGGCATATTTTTTGTATGATAAAACAGAGATTGACGGAATCCTGACAAGGATAGAAAATTAGTTCCGATTATAATGTTGTCGCCAGACAATATTTTATTATCTGTGTAGGCGCGCACCAGCGCGCGTGCGCGGCCGCGCGCCTGGCCTACTGGATATGGACATCGTTACTTGTAAATTTATTGTTATTGTTTACGTTATTATTATGGTTTTGTGTGTCGAAAGTTTTATTCTGGGCAAAAATATCTGACTACAGCAGTGATACTGAACTGAGGAAAATATGACCCCGCCTGAATTTCTGGATGCAGCAACGTAAATGACGAACAATCTTTTACCAGAGAAATCAAGAAAAACAACGACAATGTTACTAAGATTTTGACTTTGGTATTTTATTTAAAATTGTATGAGTGTAGATAAAATAGTGTATGAAACTGACATAATTAGGTATTAAAACACTCGTGTGATACTATTAAAAACCTCGCACTCACACTCGTGTTTTAATAACCCCTATTATGCAACAGTTTCATAAACTACTATTATCTACACTCGTATCGTAAAATTCGAATTATGAACTCGAAAGTAATGTCATAATGACATACTTTACGCACATGCACCTGTTATGAATTTAAAAAGTTTCATTACGATACAGTTTGCTGAACAAAACAATGCGGTAATTTAATTTTTTTTCCATAACCGCACACTTCAGCCTAACTAAGGAGTTTTTAATGCCACTTCGACCTAACCAAGGAGTTTTCAAACCTTTTTTTTAGCAGTCGTACAGTTTGGCACCAATGAGTACACAAAATTCAGGGTGGCGCCACTTGTCATACATTGAAAATTTTTATCGTTTAAAATCGCGTTTTTGGCAGAACTTTTGATTGTCATATTGCTTTTAATTATATTTAAGTGTTTACAGGCATATTTTTTGTATGATAAAACAGAGATTGACGGAATCCTGACAAGGATAGAAAATTAGTTCCGATTATAATGTTGTCGCCAGACAATATTTTATTATCTGTGTAGGCGCGCACCAGCGCGCGTGCGCGGCCGCGCGCCTGGCCTACTGGATATGGACATCGTTACTTGTAAATTTATTGTTATTGTTTACGTTATTATTATGGTTTTGTGTGTCGAAAGTTTTATTCTGGGCAAAAATATCTGACTACAGCAGTGATACTGAACTGAGGAAAATATGACCCCGCCTGAATTTCTGGATGCAGCAACGTAAATGACGAACAATCTTTTACCAGAGAAATCAAGAAAAACAACGACAATGTTACTAAGATTTTGACTTTGGTATTTTATTTAAAATTGTATGAGTGTAGATAAAATAGTGTATGAAACTGACATAATTAGGTATTAAAACACTCGTGTGATACTATTAAAAACCTCGCCTACGGCTCGGTTTTTAAACTCACACTCGTGTTTTAATAACCCCTATTATGCAACAGTTTCATAAACTACTATTATTTATTTATATTTAAATGCTTTGTGACCGGGGGTATCCGGCTAATAGGCGTCTAGATGCTTACTGGTCTGTGTGTGATTGTAATGTCCCCGGCACCCGTACCACGAGCACCGGAACACAATGCTAGCATCACTGTTTGGCGGCAGAAGTAGGTACGGTGGTAGTATACGTACTACGAAGTACGCTTCCCCGGATGAGCCTTTTACAAGTAGCTCTCCCACTAAAGATTTAAATTCTGGAAAGAAAAAATCACTCACGAGTAGGATTCGAAACTGCGACTCCTGGCTCAGTACGCTAGTGCTTTAGCCACTAAGCTACCGTGAACACTTCTCGTGGTATCGAAGATATCGCTGACGTCTCCCAAAGACGTACCATAGTAGAAGATAATTTCGATACCACGAGCAGTGTTCACGGTAGCTTAGTGGCTAAAGCACTGGCGTGCTGAGCCAGGAGTCGCAGGTTCGAATCCTACTCGTAAGCGATTTTTTATTTCCACAATTTAAATCTTTAGATTTCGCTTCGCATGCGTAAATGCGTTAAAAATAATAAAATAATTAGCTTTGCTACTGTTATGTAGAAATATTAAAATAAATGATAATAATAATAATAATATAATAAAAAAGTTTTATTTCTCTTTCACAAAGGTATGTTACTTAAAATAATTACAAGTTAAAACAGTCCTTAGGTTAATATTCCTTTGTGAAGGACTGGTATCCGTACTAGGTTTCCCTGTCTAACAGATTACCAGGCCCCCGTCATACAGACTATGAACTGTAGAATATAGTTAAGTATGACAAGTAGGTACATACGTATCGTTGAAATAAGAAACAGAATAATAACAATAAAAAGTAAAATAAGAAAGTAATCAGAATATCTAAAAGTTATTTTTTTTTTTGTCGTCGAGTATCGTGTCAGCGTTGTACGTGTGTGTTGTGTGCTTGGAGTGTGAATGTGTGTGTGTGTTGTATGTTGTGTGTGCTAGGAATGGTGTTGCGTTATCTGTTTGTGGATGTATAATATGCTTAGTGTTGGAAATCATGTCACCACAGTAAGAAGATCTTCAGTACTATAGTAATCAAGTTGTAGTAGCCAAGTTGTGAGGACTTGTTTACATTTAAACTTTGGGAGGGAATATATTGATAATATTGAGTTCAGTTTGTTATAAAGATAGTTACCAACAAAACAAAAGAACTTTTGGGCAAAACTCGTGTAGCAGAATACGGAAGAACAAATCAGTTTTTTATTGCGTTTGTGAGCCAGAGCGGAGCTGTTGTAGTTTAGTAGTAAATGCTTTTTAAGGACAGTGAACAAAATATAAAGTTGGCGAACAGTAAGGACTTTGCAGAAATTGTACAAATCCTTGGTTGGATGAAAGAATGAGAGGAAATAGCTAACCTTCAATACTGCTCTTTGAGCACGTTCTAATTTAATTAAATAAGTTAGTGAGGAGCCACCCCAAACAGTTATACAATATGTCAGCAGTGATTGACAAAGGGCAAAGTAGGTTGATTTAATTATGCTAGTATCAGCAATATGACGAATACTTTTAAAAACATAGATGAGTTTCCTGATTCTGGATGTCACGAGATCTATATGATTATAAAAATTCAAGTTTTTATCTATAACTATTCCTAAATATTTGATTTTATCCACATTTTGTAGTGTTGAACACGGGCATGTGTCTGATGAAATGTTATTACAGACGTGCGCTTTTATCTGGTAGTTGGTGATCTGTGGAATGTTACGATTTCTGATGGTAAATGACATACATTTGGTTTTTTCAATATTGAGAGTAAGTAAGTTATCGTTGAGCCATTTTGAGACAGTGTCAAATCCCTGCTGTGCACATTGATAAACTTCATGCCAGGAATCACCGGTGAAAACAAGCGCTGTGTCATCAGCGAAAGTAATGATCTTTCCGTTAGTGAGCTGGATATCGCAGAGATCATTAATAAAGGTCAGAAACAAGGTAGGACCTAAAATACTACCCTGTGGTACCCCGTGCGTGACGTTGAGATCATCACTTACATAATGATCATCATAATCAATATATTACTGTCCACTGCTGAACATAGGCCTCTCCTACGCCATCCGCATCCAGTCCCCCCCCAGCTACCGTCTTCAGGTCATCGTTCCACCTGGCGGGGGGGGCGCCCTACGCTGCGTTTGCCGATTCGCGGTCTCCACTCACGGACTCGTTTGCTCCAGCGGCCATCGGTCCTTCGACAGACATGGCAAGCCCACTGCCTTCAGCTTGCTGATCTTACAAGCAATGTCGTTCACTCCGGTTCTTCTCCGGATCTCGTTACGGATCTTATCCTTCAAACAAACTCCAAGCAGAGCTCGCGCCATATCCACGTCTCGGCACCGTAAGTCATGACAGGCAGGACGCACTGGTGGAAGACTTTCGTCTTCAAACTTTGCGGTATAGGTATATTATTACTAGTTCAAAAACATAATCACTAAAGAATTTATAATCTTCGCCAAGTGTTGGCAATTTGGCAACATGTAATCACGTTCATACCATCCAATTGCAAAGATACTTATCCAACTTGTTATAATGATCGTTAAAAAGTATTTGCTTATTGTTTTTGTTATTTGTTATTAATCTTGAGATCTAATATTATATTAAAAACCGGCCAAGAGCATGTCGGGCCATGCTCAGTATTATAGGGTTCCTTAAGTAGTTGTACAAACGAATCAAATCGAATATTAATCATGGCTATTTTAGTTTTTGCAATAACCGGCAGCATTTGCGACTCAGATCGTGTTGTTAGTAGCGCCATCTAGCGATAAATTCAAGAAGCCAAATTTAAGAAGTCTGTCATGTCAAAGTTACTTTTTGTGATTTTTTCAAATAGAAAGTAGCTAAAGGAGCATTATTTGCCATGATAATTTTTCTCTAAGGTCAATGACCTTTGACCTAGGACGTTTTAAGTATTTTTCAGTTTTCTGTCTATAACTCAAAAAATTATAATCACATTATACTGGAAATAATTTTAAAAGAGAGTTTTTACAAAGGTCTATCAATGTGGAAGATTATAAGTTTCTACGTTGCATAGTTTACAAATGGCAGGGGGGACACACATTGCAAGCCACTTTGGCGGGCTATATTTCGCAGATGGTACACCTGATAAAAAAGTGATGTATGAAAAATTACCTTCATTTTAGTAGACCTATTCAATGATACCCCACACGAGGGGGTGCAGCGAAAAAAATTTTTTTTTCGCCATTTCACATGTATGGGCGCCACCCCTAAAGAACGTAAAAACTATTTTTTTATTCTTTTAAAATTGAGATCTATATGCAGACTATTTTTTAACAAAATTTCATTTACTTATGTTTATAACTGTAGAAGTTATTAAGCTGTAAAGGATTAGGACAGACGGACAGACGGACAGACGGACAGACGGACAGACGGACAGACGGACGGACATGACGAAACTATAAGGGTTCCTTGTAGGACTACGGAACCCTAAAAACCGACTTGCTTGTCTAGACATTTTTGGTTGCGCGTGCAAGTAACATATCTGTACTTTTAAATATCATTGCCTAACTACCTACCTATTCACAAACACGTTACTTTAAAAACGTTGAAAGTGTAACCAGAAACTAACTTTCACTTCTCGAAATAAGAAATTAGCGAGAGATAAGAAAATTATTAAAAGTGTTCAAATTATTTTTGAGATGTAGGTATTAATTTATTTAAAATAAGTGCTTAGATTTGATACAGACTTTTATTAGTTACTTGGGTTTTACTCATGTTTCACAAACGAAAAACGAAGTATATACGAACTTTCGCTCCGACTGATACCTACACAATAAATATTCAATTTAATTTTTAATTTCAAATTTTTATTGGTCTAAAGGGTACGTACCTACTTCTCCGCCAAATAGTGATGCTTGCATTGCTGTGTTTCGGTCTGAAGGGCCGATGTAATTACAATCACACGAGACTTTCCATCTTCATGTCTCAGTTTGGCGAACCGACTTGCGATACTATTTAGGCAACAGCCTAGGTGGTATTGCAGTTGTTATGGGCAAAGGTAACCGCTTAAAATCGGGTGGGCCTTTGGCTCGTTTCGCCATCCGATACTATAAAAAATAAATAAAGGGGCATGAAAAAGGCACACGGTTCATAGTCGTATGAAATTGACCGGAGATCGGCGAAACAAACGTCAAAACACGATCATCGCATGCGTTATGGGAACATTGGTTGACCGGAGTAGCAAATTGACCGATAAACGCGAGTAGACTGCGGTCTTGTAGCGACCAACTTGTGTCCCGTAACCAAGCGACCTCCAAACCCCACTGCAACTCACCTCCGGGAGGCAAATGCTCAGCTGGCTCTATAAAGTCCTGATGCGCTTCAGGGAGTTTAATATGCCAAACGTGACACCTTCTAGCTTCCTTTCTCCGAAATTTGTCATATAGACTGTTACATAACTTCATGCCATACTGGGTGTCAGGGAAACGCTTCCGAAAACGAAGATAGGTGATAGTGCTGGTGATTACTGATACGAAACCACAAATAAAATGCGATTCTTTTTTTAGATTTTTTCATATTATTTTTTGCGTTTTCATACATAACCAGCATAGGTAATAAGGCAGTTAAATAAAACTGATTTGCAAAAAACCCCATTTATTTACATATTTTTTTAAAGTTCGCAATGTAATTCAAATAAAATATCAGCTGGTGCTAGGGGTGAACGACATCCACTCACATACGCAGTCCGTGTCGTAGCGAGCGTAGGTAGGTTAGGTACGCGCATTGATCCCGAGTTTTGTACGCTTTACATTGCGGGTTTGCAAAATACCAAATCACTAAAACAATGAGAATAAGGCTAATGGTTATTGGTATTCGATTGTGTTTAGGTAGCCTTTCAGTTTCGGGAGCGTTTCCCTGACACCCAAGGGATTTTGTTAGGATTATAATCTGACTGTCGTCTGACTGCTGGGAAGATCACTGAAGTTTAAAATCACATTTAACATGATTTTTGAAGCACGGGCTGGTCTTGGGCTACGTTCAGTAATATCGCCCGACGACGCACGGAGCATACTTTGGTCGTTCAGTTATAGTTACTCAGAGAGATCATATAAAAGAACGTCCAAAGAACGCTCCGAGCGCCTTTGAGCGATTTATCTCGAATAATCTCGATGTAATTTTAACCATGAGCTCCTCAAGAAATGGAAATAAAACTTTATAAAATCCGAATTACAATTTATTAATATAAATTCACAATGGTACTTAAAACTAGAACTATTGATATTTTTAGGGCTCCTGAGCTGCCTCTTTGGGGTGCGAAAAGGGCCACGTCATGGTAGTTGGAGCTCCAGCCTATTAGAGGCTCGTCGCGATTCTGGACTCGTAGCCACAGTTCTAGGGGACGAAAGTATCTGCAAACAATTTTTTGTAATGTAAAATGTAAAATTTACGTAAAATAATATACTTCCATTTGTATACTAAGCACGCAAGCACACGCTTACAAACACGCATACACCCCCACATTTGCTACATAAATACACACAAACACCCTCACATCCATTTACATACACTCCACATCACGCTACACACTTACACCGACTTCCACACACAACCCCCGACACACACTTACATACAAAAATACCGACACTCAGAGCTATCCATTCATAATTTTAATTTTATACTGAACACGAATCAATAAGAAATGACAATGCCGCCGATGGCTTATTTTCAGAGTCGTTCGGGATTTATTCTCAAACCCTCGCTATGTTTCTAAGTGAAAATTTAGGTATTAAATAATCGTAGAATTTTTCAAGTATTTTTAGATGACTGAGCACTTTATTTATCATTTGCTCTAGAAATATGGCACGGTTACAGATCGACAACTTGTATAAAAAAGTTTCGTGATGATGAGAACTTACTTCACAAGAGCTTCAGGTGATATCCTATTGGTCTTCCCTCTGGTCATGGCCTTGATGATTTCAGAAGCTGGCTTTGAAGAACCGTTCTGCATTATTTCACTGAAAAAATAATAATAACTAATTAGTGTCCGAAACTAGAAAATATTCTTAAACTGTCCGAAATATTGGTGTCAATTCTCTAGTTCACAAAATAAACCTATTTTAAACTATCGCTCTCTTTTACTAATAGTAGATACAAGAAAGGGATGGCAACAATTTTAGAACTGTCAAATTAGTCGGAATTTATATTTCCATACAAGTTTAGTCGTGACTCGTGAAAAAATAATCATTGTATGTATTTTAAAATCTTAACATAAACCAACATTTTGAAGGCGGCGCGTGATTGACCCTTTGCGTCATGTAAATATAATGTGCAGTCGATCGCATATCTATAGTAAAAAAAAACCCGCCGAATACATAACCTCCTCCTTTTTTTGAAGTCGGTTAAAAAACAGTTTATGTGAACTTACATAGCATAGGCCTCTCCCAATATGCCATAATCGCCACGCTTGGCAGGCGGGTTGGCGATCGCAGTTGGTTGGTTAAATACTCAGAGAACGCTACTGCCCATCCTCTGGTGAATCCCTTAGTCGCCTTTTACGACACCCATGAGAAGAGATAGGTAGTGCAATTCTTTACGTCCGACACCACACGGAACGGCATAGGCTATATTTAAATAAATAAAAAGTCCAAAAATACTTTATACTGTCCGGACACAGAAATAGTAGTAGTTTAAACAACGTGTTATTGAAATAACTGAAAACCTCTTAAGGGGTCATTGTACTCATCAGTATGAACAACTTTTACTATGGGACCAACCACAGAAATATATAGAATGGTTGTAATCACAATTTTAGTTGTGATTCATGCGTGGCAACCACAGAACATTCCGAACAAACTACGCCTCCCATATTGACGTAATTATTTTAATAGTACATTATGATACAAGTGAGCTAAGTTGACTATTACACTCGAGGCTGGATTGCAGACCGAACCGAAGGCGAGGGCATAATGGAGCCGAGAGTATAATAGTCAATGCTCACGCGTGTCATACGACGTTTTTCAACACACTTGCGAGGAAAAAAACATACTTTTTACATACATACATACATATTATCACGCCTGTTTCCCATTGGGGTAGGCAGAGACTATGGATTTCCACCTGCTACGATCCTGACACACCTCTTTCGCTTCATCTACGTCCATTAACCTCGTCATGCATGCTCGTCGGTTTAGAGAACTCTTAACCTGGCATTTTTTGAGAACATCCGCGATTTGATCGCGATACGTTCGCCGATGTCGTCCCCTTCCAACTCTTCCATCCACACTCGCTTCGTATACTTGTTTCGTCAATCTCCTCTCGTCCATCCTCTCTATATGTCCAAACCATCTTAACATACCTTTCTCAATCTTTGTCACTACATCTTCTTTCACTCCACAACGCTCCCTTATCATGTTATTCCTTACTTTATCTCTTAAAGTTACACCACACATACTTCTCAAAGCTCTCATTTCTACTGCATTTATTCTACTTTCATGTTTCTGCTGCCATACCCAACTTTCACTACCATACATAAGTGTAGGCACTAACACTCCCCCATGAACAGCCAGCCGTGCCATTTCCGACACTTTGCGGCTGTTCATGAACATACTTTTTAGACAATTAATATTGAATTTGTGAAAAATGGCCCGCGGATTTCTGTAATGCAGCGGTTCTCAAACTTTTTTGGTCACGGAACCCTTTTGACAAGCAAAATACTTGACGGAACCCTACAATAAAACAATAGTTTTTAAAAGTGTATTCTTTATTATATAAGCATAATAAAAGTACAATGTAACAGTTACTAATTATTACTTACTTTAACCACATGCCAAGTACAATAATAAAAGATATTAAAAATGAAAAAATCTTAACTAATGGGAGGTATGAAACTGTTTTTTATTTTTCATCAATTGGTTGATATCAGGTTTGATAGAAGACATTTGAAGTCTCATATCAGGTTCGGCGTCCAGTCTATTGCGATATTTTGTTTTCGTGGCTGCATAGGTTGAGAATCCTGTTTCGCACAAATATGTTGTTGGGAACGGGAGAAGAATATTCAGAGCCATTCTGCCAAGCATTGGATATTCATCACGGATTCTGCACCAAAAATCGTTGAGAGGCGTCGTTTTGAACAGTGACTCCATACTTGTGTCTGATGACATTTCTAAAAGAGATTCATATATCTCGTTTGACATACTTTCGGGCTTTTGCAAGTTGGGTAAAAAAGGATTATGAATCCATGAATTCAGCTTCATTTTTGTATTATGTTCTTCGGGAAAATACTTTACAAAAGATGCGCGCATCGAAGTGAGATATTGGACCAATTCTTCAAACACATCATCTTGAAACATTTCCGAGTCGTTATCGCTAACAAACTCACTGAGTGACGTAAAGCTTTCTATTTCTTTCTTACCAACGCAAATAATCCAAAAATTTAATTTTCTTTTGAAGGCAGTTATTTTGTTATAGGCCTGGAACACTGTTGTCTGTTTACCTTGCAATGATAAATTCAATTCGTTCAGTTTTTGAAAGATATCTGCCATAAAAGACAATCGGAACCAGCAAGTTTTATCATACAAACGGTCTTTCAAATTAAAAGAAACTGTATCTGCTGAAAGAAACATTTGTAACTCGGCTCTAAGTTCAAATAGCCTTGTTAAAGTTTTACCCCGAGACAGCCATCGCACTTCTGTATGGAGCAGCAGTGTTTTATGTTTGCTGCCATAATCTTCACACAATAATGAGAACAATCGGGATTGTAGTGGTCGTGATTTGATAAAATTAATTATTTTTACCGCTTCATCCATAACTAATTTTAGATTTGACGGCATTTGCTTCATCGCAAGTGCTTGTCTATGCAGAATACAATGGCTGGAACTACAATTAGGCGCTTTACTTTTTATTCGTGATACTGCTCCTGCTGTTTTACCTGTCATCGCCTTGGTCCCATCTGTACAAATGTCAATGCAATCGTTCCAACTAAGATTATTTTCTTTAAAAAATATGTTTATTTTATTAAAAATTTCTTCCCCGGTAGTGTTTGTGGGCAGCGGTGAACACATAAGCATGTCTTCTTCAAAAGAACGTTCATATGGATATCTCACGATAACCAGCAAGATAGCCAGACCAGTGACATCAGTTGACTCATCCATTTGCAAGGCGAATCGTGTTTTTTGTAGACGTGCAACTAGTTCTTGTTTGACGTAGCTTGCCAGATCATGGATTCGCCGTGAAACAGTATCGTTTGATAGCGGTACAGTAGAAATATGCTTTGCAGATTTTTCATCGAGCATACATTTTGTTATGTCTAACACACATGGCTTTATTAAATTCTCAGCGATAGTGTGCGCTTCACCTGCTTGTGCAATGCGATAGCTAACTAAATATGATGCCTCCGTGGCCTTTTCATTGATAGTTTGTGTTACATGCATCATATTTTTTTGACTTTCCAATAACTGTTCTTTTTTACGAACAAAAAATTCTTTATTCTTGTCTTTAGACTCGGGGTGTACAGTTTCTAAATGTCTGCGTAATTTGGCAGGTGCCATGGAACTATTAGGAAGCAGTTTACTACATAACATGCAGAGAGGTGAGCCGTTGGAATCAACAAATCCGAAACTGATATATGATTCATCATACTTCCTTTTTTTCGTCTTTGAAACCGTGGAGCTTGACGTCGTGGCATCATCGTCTGGATCGGTAATTGCTGTATTCTCCGCGCGTACTGCTTTTGAACATTCAGCGTCATTAGAAGATGTCGTTGCAACACGTTTAACACCTTTAAGCCAACGTTCCATTCTTCTTTATTAATAATGTTACACGTCAGGATGGTAGGGTCAAAATAATGCACAATCGTTACTGCGTTTATGAGACAAAGTTTAGTCCAAAGAAGAAATGTACAAAACTGATACAATCAGAATACAGCGGGCAGTAGAACTTACAAGAAGGCAGCAGGCTAGCCAGCTTGTAAGTAGGTAGGTACGAACTTATCGCTCCGAACGCTAATCGTCAACTGACTGACGAGGCGCGACTTTTTTTATATAATAGCGCTTTTATACTTAGTCCTAGACTCGAACTCGAACATTCTCAAAAATACTCGAGTCGGCGCCTTTGATAAACAAAAAGCGGAAATATAAATACAAAAAAATGCGTTGTAAACAATCTCGACTTTATGCTTTTGAAGATAGAGCCGAAAGTCGCTTGTTCACAACTATAGCGTCTAATTCAGAGGCGGCTTTTATCAAAGGGACTGCGCGCTCACAAGTATACGCGCGGCGGGCGGATTCAAAACGTTCGACCAGTGACCAGAGAGAGGTGTTTTGTTTTTTTTTTCTAAATTCTTGCGGAACCCCTACAGGGGTATCGCGGAACCCTAGGGTTCCGCGGAACACACTTAGAGTACCGCTGCTGTAATGTAATCGCACGGTGACATACAAGCTATCCGCGCGCAGGTGGTCGAAGGAAACCGCCATACAGCCTAATATTAAAAATATTATAAATTGTTTTTTTTTATTTAAAACACAAATTAATATTAATTTGTTGACAAAAATAAATAATTTGATGAAATGAAATGTTTATTTAGCATATTTTAATTAATACAGTTGACTTATTCCCAAAAATGTTTAATTTTGTTTAGGCATAAAAAGTCTTTGCTGCGATTTAAAAATAAACTGTAAAGTAAAAAAACCGGCCAAGAGCATGTCGGGCCATGCTCAGTATTATAGGGTTCCTTAAGTAGGTGTAATTACAAACGAATCAAATCGAATATTAATCATGGCTATTTTAGTTTTTGCAATAATCGGCAGCATTCGCGACTCAGAGCGTGTTGTTAGTAGCGCCATCTAGCGATAAATTCAAGAAGCCAAATTTAAGACGTTTGTCATTTCAAAGTTACTTTTTGTGATTTTTCCAAATAGAAAGTAGCTAAAGGAGCATTATTTGCTATGATAATTTTTCTCTAAGGTCAATGAACTTTGAACTAGGACGTTTTAAGTATTTTTCAGTTTTCTCTCTATAACTCAAAAAATTATAATCACATTATACTCGAAATAATTTTAAAAGAGAGTTTTTACAAAGGTCTATCAATGTGGAAGATTATAAGTTTCTACATTGCATAGTTTAGAAATGGCAGGGGGGGGGACACATTGCAAGCCACTTTGGCGGGCTATATTTCGCAGATGGTACACCTGATAAAAAAGTGGTGTATCAAACATTACCTTCATTTTAGTAGACCTATTCAATGATATCCCACACGAGGGGGTGCAGCGAAAAAATTTTTTTTTTCTCCATTTCACATGTATGGACGCCACCCCTAAAATACGCAAAAACGAATCTTTTATTCTTTTAAAATTGAGATCTATATGTAGACTATTTTTTAACAAAATTTCATTTACTTATGTTTATAACTGTAGAAGTTATTAAGCTGTAAAGGATTAGGACAGACGGACAGACGGACAGACGGACGGACATGACGAAACTATAAGGGTTCCTTGTAGGACTTCGGAACCCTAAAAAGCACTAGTGCAAATTATTTAATTAATTATTTAATTATTACGCGTGCTTTTTTCATTATATTAATAATGAAAAAAGCACGCGTGCGTTATAAGCTACATTATGAACCTAAAATCGGTGCAATAAGAGCCACTTTACGAGCAAGTGTGTTGAAAAAGAATTAACTTTATACAAATGTACTTTACAGCTTTTGTTTCTGCAGTTAGAAACGGCACAATAAGGCATTTTTGCGGGTTTTTGTTATATTATTTATGGAAACAAGTTATGACTTGATTCTATAAATACTGTATCAAAAACCCGCAAAAATGAGGCGTACTGAGAAAGGCTTTGAAATATCCTGCACTATGGTGCATGGTGCTGCCACGCGCGCCCTGCCCACATGGCCATTCAATCTATTTCTGTGGGACCAGCCCCGAAATCACGAAATCAGCTGTTCCCTACATTTGTGTTCACATAAATCGACAAAATGTAGGGAACAGCTGGTTTTTCTAACTGTCCGGAATTTGAAAAATACTGTCCGGCCCTAAAAATTATGTCCGACTATTAAATTTACTAACCTAAGCACTCGTCCGGCGTCTCTGCTTCTGTAAATGTCACACTCGTACAGGTGTCCGGTGTGTCCGGACACTGAACACAGTTGCTCAAAGATCTGGAACTCCAGGATTGTCGCTAGGAAGTATTTAATGTATTCCTGAAATTATAAAAGAAAGAATGTAAAAATAGTAAGGTACTGTCGAGGCTTGAAATAAAGCAATTGACGGCCGAGTAATATTGGAAGTACGAGGCGAAGCCGAGTACTGCCGAAGTGATTTTATGTGATTTTTAACTAAACGAGGCCGTTAATTGCTATTTCGGCCGAGACTTCTATAGTACTTTTCTCTCACTTGCGAGGAAACAATACAAAAATTCATTCAACAGTATCACAGATAATATAATACTCAGTATCTAATTTTCATTCGCGCCAATTCGTCCGCGCGCGTTTCTTGTTCTAATTTCAAAGTTTTGAAAAAAAAAAATGGGCATTCTGCCTTTATAATGATAAATATTTTGTACCTAAAAACACTCACTGCCTCGTTGGTCTAATGGGATTTTTCATTAGGAAATTCTCAGTAGCAGCCCGGAGTCTGGATTTGTGCCCGGTCAGTGGCAATAGGCTCGCCCCCTATTACATGGGACTTATAACATAACTGGCGAAATGTGGGTGTACTATACACCTCTGCCTACCTCTTCGGGGAAATACAGGCGTGATGTTATGTTATGTTATGTTAAAAACACCCAATTTATGTAAGTGTGTCCTTAAAAACCTCGGTAGCATAGTTTAAAAAATAAAAACGGTTTAGCAATTTCTATTACATATTGTCCTGTTGGATATTACTGGCCTGTTATTTCGTTGCGTACGGAAAAGAGCCGATTTATGTATTCTTTTTTGAATAATGAACCAATTTCCGAGCAAGTGGGAGTTTTTTTTTTCTGTCTTTACGAAGGAACACTACACTTGAGAGTGCTCCGTACAGTTTTCCATGGTGTGTTTAGGTAGTCCGCCAATCCGCAGTACGCTAGCGTGAAGGACTGAGATCTGAATCTAGTATAAGTAACTGCGGTTTCTATTGCCTATTTTAATAGTCCTAGCTGGAATTATATTCTGCGTTAGGTCGTAGAGCAACACGATGGCCAATGCATGCTTGTTATCAGTTGGGACAGCTCCGCTCCAGTTGAACTGGCACTTTCTTCAAAAAGCTAGTCCAGGCGTTGTTGCCCTGCATTGTCCTCACTCAAATACTTAATACAACATGTCTGGCCTTTAAAAGAGACTTTGGTTCCTCAGTTTGTTTCGGGATTTCTTCTCAGAAACCTCTTCATAGGAAATTAGGCTTGTGTAAAGCCCGAGACCGACGCTTTCGATTTCATTTGCAGATCAAAGCATCACTATATCTGGTTTTTGCCATGCTGGATAGAGTTCTACGTTATAATTTCCACTTAAAATATTACCGCTTTAATTAATCAACCAATTGTAGTTCCACAGTGTACACTGGTGGACATAGGCCTCTCCCAAGCTGCGCCATAACCTTCCGCATCCAGTACCTCCAGCTACCTTCTTTAGATCATCGGTTCACCTGGCGGGGGTGCCCTACGCTGCGTTTGCCGACCCGCGATCTCCACTCAAGGACTCTTCTGCTCCAACGGCCATCGGTTCTTCGATAGTCTTGGCCAGTCCACTTACCTGATCAGAAATGATGTGGTATTTGGAGCCAGGATCGAATTCGCCTTCATCTCTTGGTATTGGCGGTATTACACCCTGAAATAAAAGATATTTCATCATTTAAGTAGAATTCTGATGAAGAATGATGGTAATGGATGACATCTGTATTTACCTGATACCGCAATTTCATTTGCCACCATCTTTGATTCATGTTTTGGACACCATCTTCGAATATTGACCAGCGCCACTGTGAACGCATAATTATTACATAAAATGTGATTCTTAGTTTTGTAATGAGTTAATGGCTGTTCATGGGGGAGTGTTATTGCCTACACTTATGTATGGTAGTGAAAGTTGGGTATGGCAGAAGAAACATGAAAGCAGAATAAATGCAGTAGAAATGAGAGCTTTGAGAAGTATGTGTGGTGTAACTTTGAGAGATAAAGTAAGGAATAACGTGATAAGGGAGCGTTGTTGGAGTGAAAGAATATGTAGTGACAAAGATTGAGAAAGGTATGTTAAGATGGTTTAAGTTTAAGTTAAGGAGATTGACGAAACAAGTATACGAAGCGAGTGTGGATGGAAGAGTTGGAAGGGGACGACCTCGGCGAACGTATCGCGATCAAATCACGGACGTTCTCAAAAAATGCCAGGTTAAGAGTACCCTAAACCGACGAGCATGTATGTCGAGGTTAATGGACGTAGATGAAGCGAAAGAGGTGTGTCAGGATCGTAGCAGGTGGAAATCTATAGTCTCTGCCTACCCCAGTGGGAAACAGGCGTGATAATATGTATGTATGTATGTAATCTCTCATTATTTTCATCATCATCAACTCAGCCTATGACAGTCCACTGGATCAAGTCCACATTCATCGCACAACGACCGGTCCTGCGCTTTCTACGTCCAGCGGATTCCCACAACCTTCACCAGGTCGTCGGTCCACCTTGTGGGGGGCCTACCTACGCTGCGCCTTCCAGTACGCGGTCACCACTCCAGAACTTTACTGCCCCATCGGCCATCCGTTCTGCGAGCAATGTGCCCCGCCACTGCCACTTAAGTTTGTCAATAATTCTTTGAGCTATGTCGCTTACCCTCGTTCTCCTGTGAATCTCCTCATTTCTGATTCGATCACGCAAGGACACTCCGAGCATAGCCCTCTCCATTGATCTTTGATTGACTTTGAGCCTTCTTATCAGGCCCATTGTGAGCGACCACGTTTCAGTGCCGTAAGTAATTACTGGCAACACACACTGGTCAAAGACTTTCGTCTTGAGACACTGCAGTATTTTGGACGAGAAGATACTGCGTAGCTTCCTGAACGCTACCCAACCGAGTCGGATTCGACGATTGGCCTCTTTCTCGAAGTTGGACCTACTTAACTGGACAGTTTGTCCTAGGTATACATAATCGTCAACAACTTCCAGTGTAGATTCTCCAAATGTTTACGGGAATGGGTGCTATATGGGAATTCGACATAACCTTTGTATTGTCCATATTCATTTAAATTTTAGGAGCTACCAACTTTTTTCAAACCACATTTTTTTGAAGAAAATAATCATAAGTGTTACCTGGTCCACCATAAACGCGAATGGTAGGTAAGCCACCTTCTCCAGTGCCATCGTCATCAAGAAGTTCATGCCCACTTCGTATGGATCGTGACTCCTGGAAACAAAGGGTCAAATCCCGATACTGAGTCCAGATCACGTGATACTGAGCCCACGTCGCGAGCGGAAGGAAATACTGGGTGTAAGGGAAACGCTTCCGAAAACAAAGATAGGTGATAGTGCTGCTGACAACTGATACGAAACCACAAAAAAATGCGATTCTTTTTTTAGATTTTTCATATTTTTTTTTGCATTTTTCATACATACCCAGCTTTGGGCAGTTAAATAAAACTGATTTGCAAAAAAAGCCTATTTATTTACTTAGTTTTTTAAAGTTCGTAATGTAATTCATATAAAATATCAGCTGGCGCTAGGGGTGAACGACATCCGCTCGCATACGCAGTCCGTGTCGTAGCGAGCGTAGGTAGGTTAGGTACGCGCGGCATTGATCCCGAGTTTTGTACGCTTTACATTGCGGGTTTGCAAAATAACAAATCACTAAAACAATGAGTTTAAGATTTATGGTTATTGGTATTCGATTGTGTTTAGGTAGTATAATAATAGCCTTTCAGTTTCGGAAGCGTTTCCCTGACACCCAGTATCTTTTGATTTAAACTTTTTAATTATTTTCATGTTTCAATTTAATTGTTTTGGCAAGTCTGAATTTTCATTTCGTATTGTACTTAATTTTATTTTAGGAGAAAATTGAGGTTTAAAAAACCTTGACGTTAAAATACCGCTTCATAGCGTTTAACCAACATGGCGGCGGGGAAAAAGGGTCATTTTTAGTCTAAGACGCAATAAATGAAAATTATACATAATTTTATAGTTCTATGGCATGAATAAAACTATCATATTCCAGAAACAAAATTTAAAATAAACATATCTATTACTGAGATCCACGACGCCAAAAAGAAGGTGGAATCTCGCTAAACAAAGACACAATATGAATGAAGCACTTAATTTTTTCCTAAAAACACTATAATTTCGAAAGCTCTACAACAATGACTACCGTCACACTAGATTTTTTTGCGGAATCCCGGCTTTTTGGCATACTATGGATGTGAATGTGTGCGTGCCGGCTCGTACTTTTAAGCGAGAGATACTATGGATGCTTCACTTATTGTTTACCGAGATTCCGTTCGCCTTTTTTGTTCGTCCGAGCTTAAAACTCAGTTTTCTTGCGTTTTAGGGTTCTGTACCCGAAAGGTGCCAAGCGGGACCCTATTACTCTCGCTACGCTGTCCGTCCGTCCGTCTGTCTGTCACAGGTCTGTATCTTTGTAATGGTATGAGATAACTGGTTGAAATTTTCACAGAATATGTGTTACTATGATGTATATCACGACAAATACTAAAAACTAAAAAAAACTAAAATTAAAGATCACCATACAAGAAACCTTGAAAAACATGCATTTTTTTCAACGTTTTTCTTCCTGCTCTATCTTCAAAACGGTAATACAAACCAGCGTCAAACTTGGTCTGATTATAGTGTATACTATGAAGTTTAGCAACAAATACCTACTAAAAACAAGGCAAACATAGACATATGTGGTGGTACCTACGTAAGAAAGAGATGCAAAAATTCACATTTTGCGTATGATCGTTGATGTCTTTTGATTAACTCTCGTAAATTGAATCAGTTTATATGGGGTATCAGGACTATCAGTGGGGTAATTGTGTAATGCATTCACATTGACATCAGCTTTCATTTTGAAATTACAGCAATATTCATTGCGTGGTACGTAGTTGTCAATATGATGGATTGTCAAAACACACAGAGCAATGAACATTGAAATCCAGATGATTGCGATCGCGAGTGAGTTACGCAATTAGGCAGCAGGTCGATGGGTGGTACGGAACCCTTAATGCGCGAGTCCGACTCGCACTTGGCCGGTTTTTTTGTCATGCGGCTCTTAACAAATCAGTTGCACTTACTTATTTTGGTAGAGTCCGACTCTTTGTAGATGCGGTAGATTGTACACTGACAGAGTGGCTGCGTTCGCCACTGCCTCGTGGAAAGCTGCAAATAAAATAATACTCAACTAGGCAATTAACAATGTAAATACCTATATGATTAATCAGCCTATCGCAGTCCATTGCTGGACATAGGCCTCTCCCAAGTTACGCCACAACACTCGCTCCTCTGCCTTCCGCATCCAGTCCCCCCCAGCCAAGTTCTTCAGGTCGTCGGTTCACCTGGCAGGGGGGCGCCCTACGCTGCGTTTGCCGATACGCGGTCTCCACTCAAGGACTCGTCTGCTCCAGCGGCCATCGGTCCTTCGACAGACATGGCCAGCCCACTGCCACTTCAGCTTACTGATCCTACAAGCTATGTCAGTCACTCCAGTTCTTCTCCGGATATTCTCATTACGGATTTTATCCTTCAAAGAAACTCCAAGCATAGCTCGCTCCATAGCTCGCTGAGCGACTTTGAATTTGTGGACTAGCCCAACTGTCAGTGTCCACGTCTCGGCACCGTAAGTCATGACAGGCAGGACGCACTGGTTGAAGACCTTCGTCCTCAAACTTTGCGGTATAGGCGACGAGAAGACGGCGAAGTTTGCCAAATGCTGCCCATCCCAACTGGATCCTTCTGTCGGCTTCTTTCTGGAATTTTTGTATACCAAGCAAAGTCAGTTGGGCCACGTCTACCCAAATTGACTTGGCACTTTCTTCAAAAGGCCAGTCCAGGCATTGCCGTTGCGAGGCCTAGATTTTAGACTAGATGATTACTGATTCCTCCCAATTCGCCTGGGGGGGGGGAGCATAGAAATTAACTGCCATAGGCTGTACACTCACCAGGGTTAGCTCCATCCCTGAAGAGTTGGGGCTGCTCGGAGTACTGGAGGTAGTACTGCACGTGTGCCATCTCATGATGAGTGGACACCAGGTCTTGCATCGTCACTTCTGTGCATTGTTTGATCCTGAAGTTGATAGGAAAGTATTCGTTTTGTTTACATAGTATGTAACAAAAACCCTGTTGTTCCTGAGAGCTACGTTATCGGAATCGATATTCATAAACTCTTCAATAAAAATAATCAAATTAAATATTAAATCATTATTATTTCTAAATTGAAAGATCACTCAAAACTCAGTAATTATATCAATAAAAATAAATTCAATTCAAACGTTAAATCATTATTAATTGTAAATTGAAAGTGATATAATCACTTTTAATAATGATTTAATATTTAATTTGATTATTTTTACCGAAGAGTTTTTCCAAATGACTTGTGTACTTACGTATGAATATCGATTCTGATAACGTAGCTCACAGGAACAACAGGGTTTTTGTTACATGCTGTATAACAAGATCTAATCTCTGTATCACCCTAAGGTTGACTGGGAGAGAATGCCTAAGGCATTAAGTCCGCCTATGTACATATGGGCACGCTAGTGTTGCCATCAATTTGTTTACACTTTTTTGACAGAACTTAATATTATCTTTATTACTGGTCAGTATTGAATGTTTCTTCCTGGCGTTGGTTGAACATTGCGCCCTCTAGTGTAATTTGAGAGTAATATAGCTTTCCATAGCTTATAACATTAAAATATTAATTTATACTCGGACTCAGACCAATTAATGTCTATGCTATATCGAATATCGATGCTTACAACGCAATCTATTGGCATTTTGAGGTAACTAGTTTATACAATGAATTACTTTTAGATTATAAAGTATTTTGAAATAAATATCCTTTATTTCTAGAATTTGCTATGTAGTTTGCTGTTGTATTTGTTGTACAAAGATCAAAGATCAAAGAAGATACCTTTTTGTTTAGCAAAGTTTAATATTTGATGATCCATATTAATTAAATTAATGTTGTAAATAATGTTAATATTATCAATCAACTCAGCCTATCGCAGTCCACTGCTGGACATAGGCCTCTCCCAAGTTGCGCCACAACGCTCGATCCTCTGCCTTCCGCATCCAGTCCCCCCCAGCCACGCTCTTTAGGTCGTCGGTCCACCTGGCAGGGGGGCGCCCTACGCTGCGTTTGCCGATTCGCGGTCTCCACTCAAGGACTCGTCTGCTCCAGCGGCTATCGGTCCTTCGACAGACATGGCCAGCCCACTGCCACTTCAGCTTACTGATCCTACAAGCTATGTCGGTCACTCCGGTTCTTCTCCGGATAATCTCGTTTCGGATTTTATCCTTCAAAGAAACTCCAAGCATAGCTCGCTCCATAGCTCGCTGAACTACGAGAAGGCCTTCGACTCTATCGAAACTTGGGCAGTTCTGGATGCTCTTCAGCGATGTCACATTGATGAGCGGTATATAGAGATGCTGAGATGCCTATACAACGCTGCTACCATGACTGTTCAGCTCCAGGACCAAAAGACGAAGCCAATCCAACTGCGCAGAGGGGTGAGACAAGGGGATGTAATATCCCCGAAATTGTTCACTAACGCGTTGGAGGACGTCTTCAAGACACTGGACTGGACTGGACAGGGTATCAACGTTGACGGCGAGAACATCTCACATCTCCGTTTTGCCGATGACATCGTTGTAATGGCTGAGTCGCTGGAACAACTGGGCGAAATGCTGCACAGCTTAAACGGAGCCTCTCGACGTGTCGGTCTCGGCATGAATCTGGACAAGACTAAAGTCATGTTCAATAAGCATGTCATGCCGAGGCCAATATTCGTCGAAGGGTCGACACTCGAAGTTGTAACGGAATACGTCTACCTAGGGCAGGCAATTCAGCTTGGTAAACACAACTTCGAGAAAGAAGCCAACAGAAGGATCCGTCTGGGCTGGGCAGCGTTTGGCAAACTTCGCCGAGTCTTCTCGTCGCCTATACCGCAAAGTTTGAAGACAAAAGTCTTCAACCAGTGCGTCCTGCCTGTCATGACTTACGGTGCCGAGACGTGGACACTGACAGTTGGGCTAGTCCACAAGTTTAAAGTTAATATTATGATAATTATAATTCGAATATTCTAATTAGATTAATGAAATGATTGTATTTTTTATTTTTTATAGTACAGGATGGCGAAACGAGCTAAAGGCCCACCTGATATTAAGCGGTTACCTTTGCCCATAACAACTTCAATACCACCTAGGCTGTTGCCTAAATGGTACCGCAAGTCAGTTCGCCAAACTGAGACATGAATATGGAAAGTCTCATGTGATTATAATTTCACCGGCACCCGTACCCTTCAGACCGAAACACAGCAATGCAAGCATCACTATTAATTTTAAATGTTGTTAATTTAATTTTGTGGTTCTGATAATACCGCTTTATATTGTTTCATATTTTAATATCTGGCATGATTTGTTAGTTTATATAATGTTTAGAGATTATCTAAATTAATATTAGTTTTATCACAACGACTGGTTAATTATTTTAGTGTTCATTTATAAATCAAAATGTATTTAGTGACTCCGTTGGGTCTATTTGATTGCAGTAATATCAAGATGGAGACACTGTGCTTTGCGCGGGCTTTCATTCTTGTTGTAAGACTTCTTTTTCTAGTTAGTCCATGTAATAATCGGGAAAATACATAATTTGGAGTAATGAGAAATTTATTTCGTGATGAATCCTGATGAAACCTTGAGCTACGCCCGGACATACACAAGTTGCATGAAGTTTAAATAAAAAATGAAAAAAACTTATTTCTAATATCTTTAAAATGTAATAGCGGCGTATTTGTTGCTGTTGCACAGGTCCCAGGCGCTGCTGAGTAATGCACAACTCGGGGAATCGGCTTTAGATCGCAATGTGTAGTTGTTACCTGTAGTCGATCCTGTTGCACAGGTCCCAGGCGCTGGCTGTGCACTGCACACTGCGCTGCGCAGGTCGCACTAGCATGGAGCCACGCCAGAACTCGGGAGGAACTGGTTTCAGACCCATGGATGTGTAGAATTCCTCGGCCATTTGGAACATTCTGGAAGAAATTGAAGATGACCTTCGTTAGGTAATTATATTATAAGGTAGTTGTCAATATAAAAGAAAAAAGAAAAAAAAAGACGTGTGGCACTCGGAGACTGCCGCGGTAAAGCTATTGCATAGCATTTTTTTATGTAAATACAAAGAGGAGGTGCCCTAACGCCGAAACTCTAAGCAGGCATGAGTCACCAGATTGCGGGGCGAAGAGGGGGATTACGCATGCGCAGTAACGCCGATACAACCAATGCCACCTAGAGGCGATTTGCAGAACTAAAGACACAAGCGTGATATTTCAAAAAGTCATTAAAAGTTCTGCTATTCATCGATAGATGGCATAACTAAAAAGTATCACCGCTGTGCCGGTCGGAGTGGGGGGTGTTAGGTTATTTTCGTTACGGAATTTCTGGATTCGGTCTCCACGCTCAAGGCCCGCGATAGAAGCTATGTAATAGCTTAAAAATAAATGTAATAATGGTGTGGTAGGACTTAAGCGATGGAGTAGCTGCTGATAATGTCTAGATGGCACACAGATGGTGGGGTAACCGTACCGAGTGCCGTAAAATGCTCCCTAAAGCATCGTCACAACGACCGGTGATGGATTCCCGCGACCTTCACCATGTCGCCAATCCACCTTGTGGGGACCTACCCACAATACGCCTTCCAATATTCGGTCGCCACTACAGAACTTTTCGGCCTCATCGGCCATCCGTTCTGCGAGTAATGTGCCCCGCCCACTGTCACTTAAGCTTTGCATTCTTTAGGTTATGTCGGTTACTTTCGTTCTCCTGCGGATCTTCTCGTTTCTGATTCGATCACGCAGGGAAAATCCGAGCCTCCATTTGATTGTCCTTTGGATGACATTAAGCCTTCTTATCAGGCCCATTGAGGTTTGGGCTTATTAAACTTGACTACTTCTGAGAAGAAACGTCAAAACAAACTCAGGGGTCAAAGTCTCTTTTAAAGGCCAGAAATTTATCTTATATTAAGAATTTGCACGAGAACAATCGAGGGCAATGGCAACGCCTGTACTGGCCTTTTGAAGTGTCAGGTCAATTTGAGTCTCCACTGTCTGTGTGTCTGTCCAAACTGATGGCATGCATGCAACAGCTATCGTTAAGCTCAACCATATTTTAAGGAGCTAAACGACTTGCATTGTAAGGTAAAGGCCTCCCTAATCTCCTTCTACTTCTCCCTGTCTGTTGCTAAAAGAGACCAGTCTTTTTAGGAGTCCAGCTCATCCCGCCATCTTCGTCTGGGTCTATCGCGTTGATCTGCAATGTCAGGGACCCATTGAGCTGTCAGTTTGGCTCAGTGGTCGTCTGACATAAAGCAGATATCATCATCCTCCGAGCCTTTTCCCAGTCTAGCCAGATGCGGCTGAACATCAGTATTTTACACGGAGCGACTGCCATCAGACCCCCGTAACCCAGTTACTGGATAATACTGACATTCGGAGGTTGGACCAGTTGTCAGACTTTCAGGCTTCTGACTACCCGTAACGACTGCCATAGATATTCGTATGACAACCGGGACCAACCGCTTAACGTTCTCTCCGAGACACGGAGGGGTCACGATGTGTAACGAAACGGTTACCCATCCACAAAATGACCACGGCAAGTGGAGCTTAACCTTGCAGATTGTACAATCTGCGTAGTCGTTGCTTCGCTACGAACCCATATGGCAGATATGTCCAGCCTAATTCCACTTTAGAGTGGCAGCCTTCCGGGTGACATCAGCGTTTTTTTGTTCTGGAATGGATTGTTGTGTTCCTTCGTTTTTTTTACGCAGATAAAACGCGTTTCATAAAAATTGTGCAGGAGGCTATAGGAAATGGCTAGATGATGCTGTTTTGTACCTGAGCGGAGTGAATCCTTGTCTCAGCATCTCAGCGGTGACGTCGACGTTGGGAGACTGCGGGAACGGCATCACGAGATCCATTATCGACTTCCAGTTTTGAGCCCACATGTTACCTGATGACAAAATAAAATGAAAATGTATTTCGTCATATATGAAATCGATCACGCAGGGACAATCCGAGCATAACCCTCTCCATTGCCCTTTGAGTGACTTTAGCTTTCTTATCAGGCCCATTGTGAGTGACCACGTTTCAGTACCGTAAGTAATTACTGGCAACACACACTAGTCAAACACTTTCGTCTTGAGACACTGCGGTATTTTGGACGAGAAGATATTGCGTAGCTTCCCGAACGCTGCCCAACCGAGTCGGATTCGACGATTGACCTCTTTCTCGATGTTGGACTTACCTAACATGACAGTTAGCGAACGAGTGGACGGAGTGACCGACATAGCTTGTAGGATCAGTAAGCTGAAGTGTCAGTGGGTTGACCTAGTGTGTCGAAGGACCTATCGCCGCTAGAGCAGACGAGTCCTTGAGTGGAGACTGCGAATCGGCAAACGCAGCGTAGGGCGCCCCCCCGCCAGGTGGACCGATGGCCTGAAGAACGGAGCTGGGGTCCTGGATGCAGAAGGCAGAGGACCTAGTGTTGTGGCGCGATTCGGGAGAGGCCTATGTCCAGCAGTGGACTGCGCTAGGCTGAGTTGATGATGATGAACTGGACAGTTTGTCCTAGGTATAGACTTTTGATGATGAACCTTACCTAGTAGATGAGCAGGAATAGGTCCGTCACTCCTGACACTGGTCTCTCCATATCTGTGCAGCAGTCATCTCCTCACATACGTGAACAGTTGCTTGTAAAACGGCTGCACTTAGTTATATATCTCTAAGCGCTATGAGAACAGCTAAGGGGCGAGTTTATGAAGACTCAAGTAGCTTAAAGATACTGTTAGTGATGCATGAGAAAGATAGCCCAGGGTGGTGCCTATGAAAAACTTACCTGAGTAGTTAAGTAGCCCAAACTGGTGATAGGCAGCAGTGTCATTACAAGAGGGCTGGCTTTGACCACTTACACGCTTGCCCAGCGTGATGACTCCAGAAGCTGGGTTGCTTAGTAAGTAGTGACAACGGGCATTAGCTTGCCCTTTGTGGTGATCATGGGTAATTTGAAGAACCTTGAATACTCTTCAAAAACAGAAATACAAGCTGGGTGCTTGTATTTCTGTTTTTGAAGAGTATCACGTTTCCGCCGATTTCTTGCAAGTTTGACTTCCAAGACACTTAAACAATTTCCAAAAATGTCTGAATCAGACTTGGTCGTACCTAACAAATGAGCAGGTATAGGTCCGTCACTCCTGACGCTGGTCTCTCCATATCTGTGCAGCAGTCGTCTCCTCACATACGTGAACAGTTGCTTGTATAACGGCTGCACCTGGTTGTACATCTCTTCGACGCTGGCCCTGAAGGATGTGTCCTCGTATGCTGCCCGCATCTGGTCTCCAGCGTCTCTGTATCCTGGAGAAGAAGAAGCCATTTAGAAAATATTCCTGGTTCGTTCATAGGACTCATGGAGTTACTAGGAGAACAGTGACAGCCTAGCGGTTGAACAATCTACTTCCATGCAGGAGGGTCTGAGTTCGAACCTGGCTCGCAGCTTAGAAGTTCTGAATTTATATAGATAGATAGATCATTTATTTGTCAGAATATGGTACAAAACAGTTGTTACAAAAAAAATTGGATGCATCATACTCTGCCGTTCCCGGCGTACAAATATTTCAATTTTTTAATGGTTTTTTTTTATATACATGAACAGCTTGGGAAAAGCCTATGTCCAGCAGTGGACGTCGTTCGGCTGAAACGATGATGAGCTATTACCATTATGTAGCTCATGTCGATATGACAGAAGAAGAAGACCCCACGAAAGAAAGGAGAGTTATGTACTTCAAAGTACCTACCTGTAGCCACAGCCGCCTGATTCGCCAACTGCACATATCTCATGAACCGGTTCCTCAATTTCGGTCCAGTCTGATCCCGAAAACTCCTCCAAACATATAGAAGTTCACTCTCTATCCTCGAATGGGCCAGAATCCTAGATATTTCAGGGTCCAACTGCATATCACAGTAGTTGGATTCCGTGGACTCTGTGTAAGGTTGGTAGTGCTGGTACGGCTGGTTCGCAAGTTGGTAGCCTTGGGCCATGTCCTGGTATTCGTGGCTGTATGGAACCCTTGGTATGTGAGGGTCGTAAGGCTTGTGGCCGTAGGGACAGATCTTGGCAGAGTTGTAGATCTCTTTCATTTCTGTTATTAATTGCTGCAGCTGGAACGAAGATTTATAAATTAAAAAATATGTTTGATGGTTGGGTTATCAGTATTACCTTGTTAGTAGGTAGGGCTGAGATATTGTTGGTTTACTTCATCATTATTATCATCAACCCATTACTGTCCCACTGCTGGGCACGGGCCTCTTCTCAAAATGAGAAAGTTAAGGCCTTAGTCCACCACGTCGGTCTACTGCGGGTTGGCGGACTACACACACCATCGAGAACTGTATGGAGCACTCTCAGGTGTGCAGGTTTCCTCACGATGTTTTCCTTCATCGTTAAAGCAAGTAATAGTCAAATTCTGATGCACACATGAATTCGACAAGTCAGAGGTGCGGGCCGGGTTTAAACTAGACCCTCCTGCATGGAAGGCAAGCGCTCAACCTTTAGGCTATCAATGCTCAGTTGGTCTACTTAATGAAAAAGTACATTATTTTCTACCCACCTCAGAGTACTTATCATCCGGAAGCGCTGATCTACTAGCCTGCACTATCTTCATCAATTGCCTCCTTCCCTGAGGATCAGATAGCCTCGAGGAGTCGTACGCCGCTGCCTTCCTCCAGGAGAGGCGCTCGAACTTGGAGCTGAGAGCTAGCTCCTCAAGCATGCGCCGGCGGTTGTAATCTGTTATGTTTGTCACAAACTTCCATTGAGACATGGTCACTCTGGAATTGGGAAAATAAAATTACAATCACATGAGACTTTCCATCTTCATGTCTCAGTTTGGCGAACTGACTTGCGGTATTTTTAAGGCAACAGCCTAGTTGGTATTGCAGTTGTTATGGGCAAAGGTAACCGCTTAACATCAGGTGGGCCTTTAGCTCGTTTCGCCATCAAAATTCAAATTCATTTGTTTGCCAGAATGTAGGTGTACAAGTATGATCTTAAATTTAATGACCCATTTACATTCTACTATTACATGTGGTGTGCAAATATATATGTATTATGACTAGCATTTAATTTTTATTTTAAACAACAAATAGGAACTCAATAATTGTGTTTATACATATGATTATTACAAGAAAAAAACTAGGATTAATTGAGTCCTACACTATAAAGTGGTTTTATTGATTGTTATCAGCTCATGAATTTCCAATATTCAACATGGTGACGCCAATAAAGGCGCTATTACATACACAGCACAGGGTAGTGATTCTCGGGGTGCTGGCCAGAAAACCTCCACGTGTGTCTGACGGCTGCTTGTCCTTCTGGACACGTCTAGAGGGAACGGCAGTTGTTGGGCCGGTGCACCCTGGGCACGGGCAATAAGTCTCCTTTGGACCGGGGGACCTTTTTGCCTGTGGCAAATATTCTGGCACGGGAGGGGCCCAATGTGGGCCTATGGGAAGTTGCTCCGCATGTCCCTCTGAGAAAGCAGAGGGCACTGTGGAGGAGCAGGGGCGGGCCCGGTGTGCACTCACCCTGCCACTGGGCAGGCAGCGGGGGGACTGTCCTTCCCTGCCCCCGTCGGTCTCGTAATCCCAAGAGTGCCTGCTGAGTAGTGTTCTCGCGCCTCTTGGGACCGAGGGTCTTGGCTTTACCGCCCGGATCGCGAGGAAGAAAACCTCTATAAAAAATTACAGGAGGATGGGCCTGCGAGCAGCAGACTCGGGGTAGTCTGCTGCCCGACCAGCAGCTGGCGTAGCTGGCGTAGTTGGCGCAGCTGGCGTAGCTGGTAAAGGCCCGTGAGGTGAGGTGGCGTGCAGTGTTCCGTGTGCGCCACAGAGGAGGGTGCGGCCGTCGTTAGGCCGCACGGAGAGAAGGGGCTCGCCTGCTTGTGGCGAGCCAGGACCTGTCGGGGGTGGTTGTGTGAATACTCACGGGTTCCCACGCCCCCGGCTAAGGTAGTTGAAGGAACACCGTGGTGGTTTTAGTCGGTAAGAGTCCGACACTGGCTCCGCCTACCCCAGGCGGAGTGCGTCCATGAGGATTTCCACACGGAAAAAAAAAAAAAAAAAAAAAAAGGGTAGTGATTCTCGCATCGCCGTTGAAAATATCTCGAACTCGACATAATATCGAAACAAGAATTACGATTTGAAGAACAGAGAGAATTATTAACCCACGAAAAAAAGGAGGAGGTTCTCAATACGACGCGTATATGTTTTTATGTATGACCACGCATAACTTTTTACAGAGTAGTCTGATTTTGATGATTCTTAATGGATAGGGTATATCTCGAAGTTGGTCCTATTTACCCGACTGCGCCAGAAGGAGGGTTATGTTTTTCGAGGGTATGTATGTATATATGTATGTATGTATATTTCTTTGGCACGCTCTGTAGCTTAAACGGCTTGATGGATATTAGCTTGAGAGCTGTCGTTGGATTAATCTTAATTGTGAGAGTGACAATGGGTATATCAAAATTATAAAAATCAAAATGGCCGCTTTTTGGAGCCATTTTATGTGATTTCAAAATTTTTTTTTTGCTCAAAACCTATCGAGTGGGCTATCAAAATAAAGGGTTTTATAAATGGTTTACGAAAATATATACAACTTATATGTTTAAATGTAATTTGGAATGAGAAATGCTAAAAAACAACAAAATATTCAACGTTAAAAATGAATTTAACTTTTCAAAAAAAACATTAACAGTATGATAAATAAAACATGACAAAACTAAAAAAATTCAAATAAAAAAATTAATTAACAATAACAAAAAACCCGACTGCGTCTAAAAATAACAGAAAAGATATAAACAAGACTTATCAACACGCAGTCGGAGGCTACGTATGTTTTTGGTCATGAATTACATAATAGTTCATAGGTAGCCTCCGACTGCGTGTTGATAAGTCTTGTTTATTATATCTTTTCTGTTATTTTTAGACGCAGTCGGGTTTTTTGTTTTTGTTAATTAATTTTTTTATTATATTTAAAAATCAAAACTACCCCTAAGGGTAGGAAAGCATAAAAGGGGATAAGTGTTTGTTCACCCACTGAACTCTTACCTGTTAACCCATATTCTGTTGAAACTTGGCACACATAAATGTAGTTCTAGACACTACAACATAATGGAGACCTGGAGTTAGATTTTAGCCAAAAAAAATTTAAAAATAAAACTTTTTAATGAAAAATTTAACCGACGAGAACAGAAACTGAAAAGCGAAAAATAAATGTAAATAACTAATTATGAGTCGGCGCCAAACAAACAATCAACGAAGATCATTAAATTACTTACTAGTTACTACTACTAATAAAAACAAAATAACATCAAATACAACATGAAATTTTCTACTATAAACAATAACTTTGCAAAAATGCGTTCTCCGCTCGACCACTTGCAACTCGCACGCACTTTGCTTGTTTGTTTGGCGCCGACTCATAATTAGTTATTTACATTTATTTTTCGCTTTTCAGTGTCTGTTTTCGTCGGTTAAATTTTTTGGTAAAAAGTTTTATGTAAATTAGGTATTTGAAATATCGCTGTCGTTTTGCAAACACTCGGCCTCAAATAAGTGCAATAAGGACAACTGCAGCTCTGACTAAATAGCCTTAGTAAAAATAAAACCGACTTCAAAAACCTTAACTAAAAAAGTAATAAATAATCATTGTATGTATTTTAAAATCTTAACATAAACCAAAATTTTGAAGGCGGCGCGTGATTGACCCTTTGCATCACGTAAATATAATGTACAGTCGAGCGCATATCTACGTGGGACACTCAGAAAGTTTTGCGAAACTAAAAAAAATTGTTCTATACGTACATATATTTCTATCAAATCTTTTCAAAGTACTTTCCACCAGCCTCTATACAAAGATTCATGCGCCTAAACCAGTTTTCAAAACACTTTTTCCAGTCCGCCGCAGACACCTCGTTTACAGCCTGCTCGAACGCAGCCAGCGCATCTTCCGGCGACGAAAATTGTATCCCTTTGAGCTGATTTTTTATTTTTGGGAATAAAAAGAAGTCACACGGTGCTAGATCAGGGCTGTAAGGAGGGTGACCCAGGAGTTTGACTGGCGTGCTGTCCAGGAAGTCCCTCGTTTTGAGTGCGGTGTGCGCAGGTGCATTGTCGTGGTGGAGCAGTAGCCCGCGGAGCCCTGTGTTTGGTCGCTTGTTGCTTATAACAGAGAAAACTTCTGGCAAACATTTGGTAGTATACCATTCGGCATTAATGCTTCTTTGATCCCGTAAGGGAATTGATACCAAGTGGCCAGTCAAATTAAAAAAGCTAGCGATCAAAATCTTACCCCCGCTTCTAGATCGCTTCACTTTGGTAGGCGTTGGCTCATTTTGAAACACCCAAACAATCGACTGGCGCTTGGTTTCTGGGTCGTATTGATAAATCCAGGACTCATCACCTGTAACGATGTCGTAAACACGCCGAGACGAGCCTGCTTCAAATTTGTTAAGCATATCACGGCACCATTCCACCCGGGCCTGCTTCTGAGCATCGGTGAGGTTGTGCGGCACCCAGCGTGATACTATCCTCCTCACGCGAAGATGGCTGTGTAGAATCTCGTGAACGCTTCCCGATCCAATCTTCAATATGTGTTGAATCTCCTGATATGTAATTCGCCTATTGTCTTGGATTAAATTTTTCACTGCTAGCACGTTTTCTTCGGTAACAGCCGTCAAAGGGCGACCGCTTCTTTCGTCATCCCCCAAAGTTGGTCGACCGCGCTTGAATTCGTTATACCAACGATACACGGTTGCCTTGGAAAGGCCTTCATCCATGAATGCCATTTGAAGTCTATCGTACGATTCATCCGGTTTCAGGCGACACTTGAAATCGTATAAAATCATAGCTCTAAAATGTTCCCGGCGCAGATCCATATTTCAGTGAGACACAATACTTTGAATTAACTCGCAAAAAATGTGGAGGGAAATTTTGAAATTGGAACTTACTTATTTTTACTTATAAATAAACATATTTTCGAAAAACATTATAACTGGCCAGTCTCCCATATATAAAAACTTTTTTTCGCAATACTTTCTCAGGGGCCTGGTATAGTAAAAAACAGTTTATGTGAACGTACATGAAAATCACGCGCCGCCTTCAAAATGTAGGTTTATGTTAAGATTTTAAAATACATACAATGATTATTTTTTATTCTTATTCTTATTCTTATTCTTTATTGTACACACAGATATACATTTATATTACAGTAGGAAAGTTTATGTACATCGGCGAGCTTAACTCAGAACTGAGTTTTCTAACAGCAAACCTTAGAGCGTTAGAACCTTTTTTACTTTTTTAGTTAAGGTTTTTGAAGTCGGTTTTATTTTTTGTTAAAAAGTTTTTATTTCATACTTTTTAGTTGATAATTCACAGAATAACGAAACTATTAGTAGATCATCTAGATAGGCGAAGCTAAAATAAACTGATTTATTGTAGCTGGTTAAAAAACTGCTCAACCTAAGTCAATAAAATTTATATGGGACCACCGCGCGGGCTTCCTCTACCAAATAAAAAAACAACCACGCAAATCGGCCCAGAAATCTCGGAGTAATCAATGTACATACATGAAAAAAAAAAAAAATCCTTGCCGAATACATAACATCCTCCTTTTTTTAAATCGGTTAAAAAAGTCATAATTCGAGGTTTGGCTCTCGACTATTTTCTGCTCTAAAACTGGACCAATTTAAAAGATATTCCGTTAGTTGAATAAGAAGAATATGTACAGACTGTGTCGCTGTTTTTTCTTTTTTAGGGTTCCGTACCCAAAGGGTGCAAAAGGGACCCTATTACTCTCGCTGTCCGTCCGTCCGTCCGTCTGTCTGTCGGTCACAGGGCTGTATCTTTGTAACGGTAATAGAAAACCAGTTGAAATTTTCACGAAATATGTGTTACTATGATGTCTATCACGACAAATACTAAAAACAATTTTTTTTTACTAAAACCAAAGGGGGTCCCTATACAAGAAACCTCAAAAAAACATGAATTTTTTTCAACGTTTTTGTTCCTGCTCTATCTTCAAAACGGTAATATTTACCAGCGTCAAACTTGGTCAGATTATAGTGCATATTACCTATGTAGTTTAGCAACAAATACTAAAAATAAAACAAACATAGACATATGTGGTGGTACCTGCGTAAGAAATACATGCAAAAATTCATATTTCGCGCACTGTACGTTGATGTCTTTTGATAAACTCTCGTAAATTAAATCAGTTTTTATGGGGTATCACGTCGACGGGTGGTACGGAACCCTTACTGCGTGAGTCCGACTCACACTTGGCCGGTTTTTATTAATATTCGTCAAATTTATACGCTGGACCTCTGTAGACAGCGGTATAAATAGGCAATTTTGAGAATTTTTTAGGGCTTTGAAAAAATAGGAGCATAAATAAGTTGATATTTTTTTATTGTAAATAATCATTGCTCCAGGGTTATAAACCAGAAAGAAAACAGTAAATAGCGTTTGTACGGAAAAAAGACCACCCGCATTTCCTCTTAAGCCACGGTGGTGCTCGCGTCATGCTTTTAAGCACGGAGAAGCGGAGTAGGGAAGCGAGCAAAGTCTAGCTTCAAAATGGTCGATGCTTGGTTCATCCCCTCCTGTATACAGGGACATGACAGTATTGTCTTAAAACTTATATTATAATGTACCTGTAGCACATTCCTGATGCCTCTCTGTCATATTCTCGAAGAAACTGCGATGCTTCCGCTGTATTTGTGTTTGTACCCTGGAAAATTAAACATGTGTTGTTATAAGTAATGATCAGAAACCATTTAGACTCCATACACGGCATTCCAAAAACTACGATAAAGGCTAATTTCTGGTGACTTTTTACTGCATTGGTCTTTGCTATGTGACCAAAATTTGAAACAAGCACGGCTGCCGAACAGAGGGTCTTCTATCAAAAATAAATAATTGAGTAGCATGATTTGGCTTTTCTGATCAAAATCACAGTTGTATCTTGAATAAATTAGATTTGTGCACGGTCGGAAAGGCAACAGGCTCACCCGAAGACTACGTCATTAACCAAATTTGAATGTATTAACAACCTAGATCCCTATTTTGCAGAGATATCCTCATAAAATTCTTTGCCCGTGGAAGACGGAGAGCTATGTCGGACTCTTATCGACTAAACCACGACGGTATTCCGTTCTGGTGTTCAAAAGGCTGCCGTTCGGTCGGAAAGGCAACAGGCTCACCCGAAGGCTTATACGTCATTAACGAAATTTGAATGTATTAACAACGGTACCTACATCCCTTTTTTGCAGAAATCCTTATGGAATTCTCTGCCCGCGGAAGACCGTACCGTTGACTATCTACCGTTTTATAGCTCTTATCGACTAAAACACCACGGTGTTCCGATCCGGTGTTCAAAAGGCCTCATGAAGAACGGAGGTCGGAGCGTGTGGCATTTTTATCGCACTAAATCCCCACCCCTAGCTAATAAGGGGGGCTGGAAGCCAGTTCTTTTAAAAATTAGACGGCATCATTTTCTATGTGACTACCTCTGAGAAGAAACGCCGAAACAAACTCAGGGATCAGTCTCTTTTAAAGTCCAGGCATTTGTCTTGTATTAAGAATTTGTGCAAAAACAATGTAGGGAAACGGCAACGCCAGGACTGGCCTTTTGAAGAAAGTACCAGCTCAATTTGGGTGGAGCTGTTCCAACTGATGGCACGCATGCATCAGCCGTCGTATAGCGCAACCATATTGGATGGAGCTCAACGACCTAACGCACAACGCTTAAGGGATGTATCATCATTTCAGCCGAAAGATGTCCACTGCTGGACATACCCATACGTGGCCTCACCCAAGCATCGCCACAACGACCGGTCCTGCGCTTTCCGCGTCCAGCAGATTCCCGCGACCTTCACCACGGTCGTCGGTCCACCTTGTGGGGGGCTTACCCACGCTGCGCCTCCCAGTACGCGGTCGCCACTCCAGAACTTTACGGTCCCATCGACCATCCGTTCTGCGAGCAATGTGCTCTGCCCACTGCCACTTAAGTCTGGCAATTCTTCGGGCTATGTCAGTTACTTTCATTCTACTGCGAATCTCCTCATTTCTGATTCGATCACGCAGGGACACTCCATTGCCCTTTGAGCGACTTTGAGCCTTCTTATCAGGCCCATTGTGAGCGACCACGTTTCAGTGCCGTAAGTAATTACTGGCAACACACACTGGTCAAAGACTTTCGTCTTGAAACACCGTGTAGATATCACCTTCATAATCCTCATGGTAATCAGACATTGTAATCTTGATCACAAAAAGCATAATGCATGCGACAATGCCACAAATCGGCGGAAATCCTTAAAGTTATTACTTGGGTTACAACCGTTTCAGCAATAATGTTATTATGCGACCTTCAGCAAGACATTGTCTTCACATGGACTGGCCTTGTGTGAGGGAAAAACCGCGAGGAAACTTAAGTATGTCAGCCTAAGTAGTTTCTATTATGTGATTTCAATGCAGCGTCCTCCCGTTTGAGTGTTGTGGCCAATTTGGGAGAAGCCTATGTCTAGCAGTGGACTGCGATATGATGAGTTGAGTGAGAGTCCTCCCATTTGCTTCGTCTTTGTGTCGATGGAATAATATTCATAATACTGCTGGCCCAGAAATTGGGCATTCACTTGCATTGTCTGTGGCATTGGGCGAACATGCTGGCCCGCAGATTCGCTCGATGTACGGACGCAGTGAACATGACTTTATTCAAAACGTACTGCCCCCCTAGCCAAGTTGACAATCTACAATCGACACCAAGAGCTATAGAAAACAATAAAAATGTATGGGAATGACATATATTATCTCAACCTAGGAGGAACGAACAACGAACAACGTAGAACGAGAACGTAGGGCGTTGTCCGTGCGAGCGAACATACTTGCCCGCAGGTTTGCGCGTTGTTCACTGGAGGCTAAGATCACCTTGTTCCAAGCGTATTGTACGTCTTTTTACACCAGTGCACTGTGGCCAAGGTATACTCAAAAATCGTACAACGCTCTACGGGTTCAATTTAATAACGCTTTCCGGGCGTTGGTGGGGCTGCCTCGATTCTGCAGTGCATCAGGAATGTTTGCAGTAGCAGGAGTAGACTGCTTCTACACCACTATTCGCAAACGATGTGCGTCCTTGCTCTGCAGAGTGCGAGCCAGCCCCAATCGCGTAATGGCTATGATAGCCAGCCGTCTGGATTATCTGTACTTGAATCGCTGTATAGCGATGCATGTGGAGATAATCCAGACAAAACGTAGATTTTAGTGTATTATACTACAGGCTTCGTTCTCGATATATGTATTAACCATGCAGCTTTCTCGAGTTACTCGGCAACTGAACGCAATTTTCAGAGCTAAAACTAAACGTAATTATAAGTACATTGTCTATGTCCTTACGTCAACTGTCATTCTTTTCGTTTGCGCGGCAACTGTTACTGTGTTTCTCTGTGTTTATTTAAATAATTGAGTGTTAAAACTATATTTCAACCAGAATATAAAGCGTCGTCGGAAAGACGAACATTATTCGTCATAAAATAAAAGTGATAGACATCTTTTTTTAGTGTTCCAGGTAATAATACGTTGTCTTGTGATTGCTATTACACCGGTACGGCTACTAGCTTTTATAGTAGGTAAGGCCGCAAGGGTTTTTCGTAACCTTTGTACCGGTTGACACGGGTGGTGTACGAGATACATTGACGTGCTCATTCGTCTCGGGGCTTATACGAGATATACGCACGAGATCCTTCTACTCTTATGTGAGGTCCGTGAGACCTTAATAAGCAGTTTTATCAATCACTTGTACGATCAGTTTTTCAGTGGTATGGACACCACCACCAGGATGACCAGATCGGGTTCCAAAAGAACCCAAACCTCTGTTAGCGGAAAATACTATCTCCACCCTAACGGTTGATCCTGAGCGTACCTCAGCAGCACCAACAATAAGCTATAAGGTATTGTTAGCAGATAAGCCACATCTTATGCCAGATAAGCCAAAATGTGGTCCTATAAATAGAGACTTCGCTTTTATTTGGAGCTATATTTTGAAAAATGTCTTAAAGACACAAAAACTGTCTATAGTAAGTAATGCATTATCACTGTTGTTGGTAACGATACAGTAGACCGATTGAAATTGATCTCACTAGGTACTTAGTGATGCTGGAAGGATCCTGATGGATATATCCATCGTCTAGTACCCACAGTACAAGCTCTGCTTAGTTTGGGCTTAGATAGTGCTGTGTAAAATGTCCTAAGAATATTTATTTATTTATTTATGGATTTAAATTGTGTCCAAACAAAATCAAGGACCAACTTCCCTGTAGTATATCTATGAAACTAGTCTTAGTGACAAGATCAAAGTTTTGAAAACTTGTCAATAAAGCGGTCAGTCAAACTTACAACAAATCATAAGGGAAACTTAACTGCGGTTTAGGTATGGACACCCAGTGCTCAATGCAGGCCCGGGAACATCACAGCCAGCATTATCAGTCCACGGTCAAGAAAACCAAAGCCTACCAGAAGAAAACTTCTGCTCGAACATTGAAGTAAGTCATGCCAGAAGGCTAGCAGACTTTTTACCTTGCTGGAATTAAATTTGCAAAGACAAGTCCATACTTAACTATATCAAAGGTTACCTAATTACCATTGTATAGAAGGCTCATTAGAATTTTGTGCCAGTACCTGCTTCAGTAAAATCAGCTGAGAAAGATCGTGATATACTATATATAGCTATCTGCAATATAATAAAATTAGGTGTATATCCCCTTACAAGCCATGCCATATATTTTTATTCCAAAATATAATTTTAGTGTACCTACGAGAACATAACATAACATCACGCCTGTATTTCCCCGAAGGGGAAGGCAGAGGTGTATAGTACACCCACATTTCGCCAGTTATGTTATAGTCCCATGTAATAGGGAGCGAGCCTATTGCCATTGACCGGGCACAAATCCTGACTCCGGGCTGCTACTGAGAATTTCCTAATGAAATAACCCAATAACACTTTGCCCGACCCGGGAATCGAACCCAGGACCCCACGCTCAGCAGTCGCGCTTGCAACCACTAGACCAACGAGGCAGTTTACGAGAAAACTTGTCTCTGAATACATTTGTAATGATTTGTAGACACATCTCATTTCAAGATGGGGGACTATAGGATGGCAACATTACCACTGTCTTCGGGAGATTACGTGGCAATAATTTATTTGAAGAAATCATATTTATTAATACTAATAATAAAAACATTTATTTCTCCAGCACATTAAGGATATTAACATCAATATTCACTTAACATATGTTATAGAGGCTGGAGCCTTTACTAGATGAACCTCTGTTACAGGTCTCAATTGTATGAGTTTACTGCCCTCCCTTATAGCTTGGGCTCTGTACTTAATAATCATGAAAGTTGTGGTGACACATCTAAGACCTACTTTGTAAAGCATCTAGTAATCAATCATGTTTAGATGATATTAAAGAAATATTAGTTCTCTTAGTGCTTGAGATTTGTTATTTATTTTGATAAAAGCATAATAGTACCATCAGTCTTGATAATTAAATTCAAAGTTTTGTGTCTGACACAAGAAATATGACATTGCAATATTGCCTACAGGCAAAGTATTAAACATTAAAAAGTCTGTCCAAAAGTACATAGACCTGAAAAGTTGTATTATAAGAGATCTGGAATATTAATTACAGCCTGCTCAGGGGCACCTAGGCACACTGCCACTACTGTGGTACCATATGGTTGGTGTTACCTACCAAATTTTAAGAACATCATAAGTCAAAATAATAATTATTATTATCCTCTTTATTGCACAAGAGGTCATGATAGTTCAAACAAAATTACATAATTATTCCCTTTATTTGCTACATTCTCTTATTAATATTTACATATTGAAATATTTTAATAAAAAAAAAAAATAAAAAAAAAAAACAAAAAACAAAAACAATATCTTTACATACATGTTATTATATCTTTATTTTCATAAAATGTGGTATAAAATATGGTTACATTTTAATCTATAGAACGGGCATATTTTTCCAATGTAATAAAATAAAATAGGAAAGCAATATAAATATAAATAATGTAAAAGTAAACTTACATTCAGAAATAAAATTAGATCTGCAATGCTGGGCTAATAATATCAGTACAGAATGGGAATTAAATATTGTGACATTTCAATTGTACCTGAACTGGGAGAACCTAAAATAGATTATTTGCATCCCGCACTAATTCTAAATGTATTTTCTATGCCTGTTGGCGACAAAATCCAAATATTCTGTCTTGGACAGAATATTTCTTTGCCTTTTGTCCATTCAATTTAATATTTTATTTATTTACTAGTCTATGCTCGCCACTTCACCCGCGTGAATATCGTTTATCGTGCACCCTTCCGGAACTGTTCATCTTCCCGGGATAAAAAGTAGCCTATACACTAATCCGGGTTATGTTCTATCTGTACGCCAAATTTCATCAAAATCGGTTCAGCCATTCTTGACCTATAAATGGTGTAACTAACCCGACTGTTTTTAACCGACGAAAAAAAGGAGGAGGTTCTCAATTCGACGCGTATATTTTTTTTTTTTTTTTTTTTTTTTTTTTTTTTTTTTTTTTTTTATGTATGACCACGCATAACTTTTTACAGAGTGGTCCGATTTTGATGATTCTTTTTTTATTGGATAGGGTATATCTTGAAGTTGGTCCCATTTGAATTTCAAAATCAAAATCCACCCCTAAGGGTAGTAAAACAGGGGATGAGTGTTTGTTCACCCACTGAATTCTTACCTGTTAACCGATTCTGTTGAAACTTGACATACATAAATATAGTTCTAGACACTACGACATAATGGAGACCTGGATTTAGAGTTTAACCACAAAAAAATGAAAAATAAAACTTTTTAACAAAAAATTGAACCGACGAAAACAGAAACTGAAAAGCGAAAAATAACTAATTATGAGTCGGCGCCAAACAACCAATCAACGAAGATCATTAAATTACTTTAAATAAATAATAAAAACAACGTCACATCAAATACAACGTGAGATTTTCAACGATAAACAATAACTTTCCAAAAATGCGTTCTCCGCTCGGCCACTTCCAACTTACACGCACTATGCTTGTTAAAAGTTCGTTTGGCGCCGACTCATAATTAGTTATTTTTCGCTTTTCAGTTTCTGTTTTCGTCGGTTCAATTTTTTGTTAAAAAGTTTTATATATATTCAGATGCCTATAAAATACTAAAAGGCTACAGGTATCATGGTCAGGCCCCACTGGCCTTCACAACCCTGGTATCATTACAGTTTAGATACATTTACTTCCATCTCTACCATTTATTACATATTTCTAACAAAATCATTTTATTCTGGGGCTGCCTATGGTACCTCAAACTTAAACTCTCATAAGTCAGCTCTATCTTTGTAGGGCTCTAAAATTGGGGAGGATGCTTGTACAAAGAGACCCTTTAAAGGACATAAGTCCAAACCAGCGTTGGCAAAATATCAAGCAACATGGGATCCAAATAAAGTTCTAAGTGTATTTACAAAACTGGACTCCTAATATGGCATTAAGTCTTGATGTAGTATGTCAAAACACTGGTGGTTTTTGCTTCTACTAAGTACAGCTGAATGAGCACAAACTTTATTATTTACTAAAATATCTAAAATAACGCTATAAAAATAAAATATATTTATTTTACAAAGTTATTATAAGTAGAACTAACAATAATTATCAGATTAAAATATATAATAGTATTATAGCTCACACTGAGTGATGTTTGAGACAATATTGCCATTAATTACATAGTATGATTACGATGATCACTAACAATGTGTATAAAAAATTAAATAAAAATTGATTTGCCCTGCCAAGTCACAAATTGTGTGATTACATGATTCAATATATATCTCTATAGAGGGCATGACAACCATTTCTAATTATCAAAAAATAAAAAATAAAACTGTTTTCTGCTTCTACCATTGGTAAATGGATTTAAAGTACTCTCAGTGTGCGGTATATTTATATGAGTGGCTTTTCAGGACATATTAGCTAAATATGTCGCCTCTACGTCCAAAGCTAAGTCAAAAGGAACTTATTAGATGTAATCAGAAAGAGTGCTGGTTGGATAAATAACTCATAAACATTTTCAAAAATGTTTATGACCAACCATTTTTAATTCAGGGGATTTAGCCCATGCTGTGCTGAATAAATAAAAATAATTTTATTTACTAGTAGTACTATCTTAGTCACTGTTGATCTCAAACATCATAAGTGCCACGAGTAGAAAACACTTTCCTGTTCTTATAGCAAATAAGACTGATCGTTAACATTTTTACTTTCTAAGATTATTAACGTTGGAATTTCTATAGATGTTTAATCATAGAGAAGAATCTAAGTGGTTCTAAATAAACAATGTGATTCCATAACAAATGTTTATTCCATAACAAATGTTTATTCAATAGGAATCCATAATGATTTTAAGGTTCATCTCAAGTTTACCATCTCTCTAAACATCTGCATGGTTAATACATATATCGAGAACGAAGCCTGTAGTATAATAGGTGATCAAACGAACTTACCTGTGATGTTCGATCATTATTATACGAAGGGCTTCGTTCGAAGATATATGTACCCTACCCGTCCCACCCCCGGTAAAATTGAGAAGACCTTACAAGACTCTAAAAAGAATGACAGTTGACGTAAGGACATAGACAATGTACTTATAATTACGTTTAGTTTTAGCTCTGAAAATTGCGTTCAGTTGCCGAGTAACTCGAGAAAGCTGCATGGTTAATACATATATCTTCGAACGAAGCCCTTCGTATAATAATGATCGAACATCACAGGTAAGTTCGTTTGATCACCTTTTTTTTTTTTTTTTTTTTTTTTTTTTTTTTTCCGTGGGGAAAATCCTCATGGACGCACTCCGCCCGGGGAAGGCGGAGCCAGTGTCGGACTCTTACCGACTAAAAACCACCACGGTGTTCCTCTGATGACCCATGGCCGGGGGCGTGGGAAAACTCCTGTAATCGCCCGACCATCCCCGGCAGGTCCCGGCTCGCCACTAGTCGGCGAGCCCCTTCCCCCCGTGCGGCAACTGCATCGGCCGCACCCTCCTCTTGACTGGCGCGCGTGGAACACAACGCGCCACCGTCACGGGCCTTGACTGATCGGGCGGCGGACCACCCCGAGTCCGCCGCCCGCAGGCCCACACCTAGGGTGGCTGGAGGTCAGCATACGCCCTCCTACGACGCCCGGGTCGCCTCCTGCGGATGGGAAGAGAGGTTATCGCCTCTCGAACCCTCTCCGCCGCCTCCTTAGCGAGCATCACCTCCTCGCAGAAGGAGACGACGCCTTCCCAAGCGCTCTCGCTTCCGACCATAGACAGAACCACGGCCGGAAGCGAGAGATCGCTGCCGCCTACTGCAGTGATGAGGTCACGGCGCTGTGCGGCCCAAGCTGGGCACTCCTCCAGTGTGTGCTGCGCCGTGTCCTCTGGGCAGCTCCCGCAGTGATGACACTCGGGCGTCGGCTCCCGGCCTATGCGAAACAGATACTTCCCGAAGCAACCGTGCCCCGAGAGTATCTGCGTCAGCCGGTAGGTGAGGGCACCATGGCTCCTCTCCAGCCACTCCTCCATGACGGGCCTTACCGCCGCTATCGCGGCGTGCCCTGCGCTGGGTTGTGCAAGTCGTTCCTCCCATTCAGCCACAAGGATCTGGCGGACTTCGCTCCGATCAGGCGGGTCCTCGCGCTGATGATACCTCAGCGCAAGGTCTCTCGCCTCCAGATCCCAGGGCAATGATCCGGCTAGGAGGCTCGCCGCCTCAAAGGAGATCGTACGATATCCCCGTATCACCCTGATGGCCATCGCACGTTGTGGTCTACGCAGCTGCGCGACGTTGCGGCACGTCAGGGTTTCCGCCCATACTGGGGCCCCATAAAGGGCCATGGACCGTACAATCCCCACGTAGAGCCTCCGGCAGGAGGCGTTTGGCCCCCGCAAGTTTGGGAGCAGCCGCGATAACGCAGCCACGGCTCCCATCAGCTTTGGCGCCAACCACTGAAAGTGCGGTCCAAAGCCCCACCGGCTATCGAGGACGAGTCCCAGGTACTTCATCGTCGACTCAATGCCGATGCGGACGCCTCCTACCACTATGTGGGATCCCGGAGGCGGCCCCCTCCGTGGCCCGTGGAAACATAGGGCCTCAGACTTATGTAGAGCCACCTCGAGACCCAACCGCCGGATCCTTCCAACGACCTGCGCAACCCCCGCTGTCGCCAGAATGGTCGCCTGCCGGTGCGTCTTCCCCCTCGCCGTGACCAGCGTGTCGTCGGCGTAGCATGTCACACCGACGCCTTGGAGGAGTGCACCGCGCAGCACCCAGTCGTAACCGATGTTCCACAGAAGCGGCCCCAAAACCGATCCCTGTGGAACACCGCACGACATCTCTCGCCGACCCCATCCTTCCCGACCCGGGTAGATGACGGCCCTGTCCGTCAAGTAGGCCCCGATAGTGTGGCGGAGGTAGTTCGGCACCCGATGAAATTCAAGTGCCGCCCTAATGCAACTCCAGGGCAAGGTGTTAAAAGCGTTGGCGATGTCAAGAGACACCGTCAAAACCACCTCGCCCCGAGCCACCGCTCTCTCCGCCAGAGCCCTCACGCGCATGATGGCATCCACAGTGGAGCGCCCCCGGCGGAAACCATACTGGTTATCCGCTAGATCCGGCCCCACCCTAGTCAGGTGCTGGACAAGGCGGTCTGCAATTACTCTCTCAAAGAGCTTGCCCACCTCGTCCAGCAACACGATGGGGCGGTATGCAGATGGAGAGTCTGCAGGGCGCCCCTCCTTTTTCAGCAGGACCAGTTTGCCAGTCTTCCACCTCCGTGGAAACTGGCCCCGCTCAAAACATGCGCTCAAGAGTCCTCCCAATCGGGGCCCAAGGGACTTCAGGGCCAGGACCCATGCTCGGCCAGGTATGCCATCGGGCCCTGGGGCAGTGTTTTTGGCTTGCAGCCGTTTCACCGCCGCCATCAATTCTTCCCGGGTCACTTCGGGCACGTCGTCGTCATCGTCCGCGTTAGGCACCATGTGAGGAGGAACCATCGGGGGAGGGGTGTGCTCCGCCCTTGAAGGGAACAGAGCGCTCACCACACCCTCCAGCAGCTCAGGCCGGAGACTCTGGGATAGTGGGGGGGCCCATGGGCGAAGTTTGCCCCGTACCATACGGTATGGACGCCCCCACGGATTTGCGTCCAGAGTCGCTCGCATGGCGTCAAAGCCTGCCACCTTGGCTTCCGCGATGGCCGCCTGAAGGGCCACCTTCGCTGCTCTATACCCCTCGTACAGCTCCTCCTCTACGGATGCATCCTCTGCGGTGCGGGAACGCCTCCTGAACCGCCTCCTGAACCTGGTGTACCGGCGTCGCTCGGTTACACACATAACTCGCATTTCCGCTATGTCCGAGGACCACCAGTACATCTGGCGCCTCACAGGACCAGGCTTAGCCCTAGGCATTCCCACATCGCAAATATGCGTCATCGTCTCCTGGAACCACCCGGCCTCCGCGTTGATATCGACAGGCCTGTCCGGTGCTGTCACCCAGGCCTGCACGATTGAGGCCTCCAGGAGAGCTTCCCGATTTAGTTTAGCTAAAGCCCAACGTTCGTTTGATCACCTATTTTATTCAATTGTTACTAACAATAGTTGTTAAACTTGTACTAACACATTATGGGTCCTAGATGCCCGAATAAAGAATATTTAATTAATTAATTATTTTTAACGCATTTACGCATGCGAAGCGAAATCTAAAGATTTAAATTTTTTTTTTTTTTTTTTTAAATTTAATCACAGGTCTTTAGTTTTACTTAACTAGAAAACTCGCCAAACTTTCAAGTTTAACGGCGAGAATTGTGGAAAGAAAAAATCGCTCACGGGCACGATTCGAACCTGCGACTCCTGGTTCAGTACGCCAGTGCTTTAGCCACTAAGCTACCGTGAACACTGCTCGTGGTATCGAAATTATCCTCCACTATACGTCTTTGGGTGACGTCAGTGATAACTTATTAAGAAATATCAAAGTCGTATAAATATGCCTACCCTTACTAATTATTTTTAACGCATTTACGCATGCGAAGCGAAATCTAAAGATTTAAATTGTGGAAAGAAAAAAAAAAAAAAAACGCTCAATTTTTTTTTCTTTTCTTTCCACAATTTAAATCTCTAGGAGGATTTATTCCTCCTAGATCTCAACGAATGACTTTTTCGATGAGATATGTCATTCCCATACATTTTAATTGTTTTCTATTAGCGTTGACGATTGTAGATTGTCAACTTGGTTGTACATTCAATTCAATTCAATTCAATTCTTTATTGCATTACCATGTGTATTTACAAGGTCTTAATAATAATACAAGTCCACATGGACCCTGTCGGGCACAACAATTTGAATAGTAGCATCAGATAATATAAATCGTTAAAGTAAATAGCAATTAATTCTATGTCATAATTATAATAAATGCTTCAGTCATCTTTAAAAATTCAATTCTTGTAAAATAAATAGTAACAAATTAAAATTTTTATAAATGTCTCCAGATAGGTAAAATTATAAAGTAGTTAATCATCAAACAGTAATTCTTTGAATAATAAATTAAATAAAAATGTAAAAAAAAAAAAAAAAAAACAGTAAAAATTAAATAACAAATGTCTTCAAAACAAAGCAATCACGTTATAAAGTCATCATCAAAAAAACATCACTGTACTCAGCGAGTCTGTGGTTCAGGTATACCCAAAAAACCTACAATTCTCTACGCATCCAATTAAACAATGCCTTTAGGGCGCTGTTGCGTCTTCCAAGCTTCTGCAGTGCGTCAAATATGTTTGCTGAGGCACGCACGCACGCCGAGTTTTGATGCTATCTGGCGTAAAAAGGCAGCTTCACTGTTAAGCAGAGTCCGTGGCAGCAGTAACAGCATCCTGAATATGATAGGTCATAGGTTTGAGAGCCCTCTGTTGTGGAATCTCATCCAGAGGACTAAGTCACTCTGGTTATACTAATACAGTTTTAAGTTCTTACTAACAATATATTTATGTAATGGATCTGGTTGTCCGAATTAAGGAATTAAATTATTATTATTATTGTAAAAGGTCCGAGGTTCGATTCCCGGGTCAGGCAAAAAATATTATTGGAATTTTCTGTATTGAAAATTTCTCAGTAGCAGCCTGGAGTCAGGAAGTTGGCGGTGCTACACCCCCGCGCATCGGAGAGCACGTAAAGCCGTCGGTCCTGCGCCCGATCTCGCTCCGGTCGTGTCAGATTGCCGTCCCATCGGATTAAGAGAGTGAGGGAATAGAGATTGCACCTGTGTTTACCGCTGTTCCCTTGTCATCATCATCTTCATTTTAGCCGAAAGACGTCCCCACTGCTAGACATAGGCCTCCCCCATTAAGGGGGATATGCCATAATCGCCACGCTTGGCAGGCAGGTTGGCGATTGCAGTTGGTTAGTTAAATACTCAAAGAACGCTGCTGCCCATCCTCTGGTAAATCCCTTAGTCGTGCAATTCTTTATGTCCGGCACCAGACGGAACATTATGGTCATGCTAATTGGTCATAAGCAGTGATAGCCTAGTGGTTGAACGCTTGCCTTCCATGAGGAGGTTGCGAGTTCGATCCCGGCCCGCACCTCTGACTTTTCGGATTCATGTGCGGAATAGAATTTTATTATCACTTGCTTTAACGGTGAAGGAAAACATCGTGAGGAATCCTGCACACCTGAGAGTGCTCCATACAGTTCTCAATGGTGTGTGTAGTCCGCCAACCCGCATTAGGCCAGCGTGGTGGACTAAGGCCTTAGCCTTCTCATACTTAGAAGAGGCCCGTGCCCAGCAGTGGGACAGTAATGGGCTGATTATGTTATGTATGTATGTAATTTGTCATACCGCGTACACACTTGTGCACTATAATATGACTCGCGCAGATGGCCGCCGTAACCGAAATTCAGCCAGGAGGACATTATGAGCGGAACGGCTTAGTAAGTAAGTTTCATACAAGACAAGTTCTGCTTATAGTGGTTTTACCATAAATATGCGTTTGATTGTACACTTTCATTACACCATTGTTTAAAAGTTGTGATAGACAGACGGATGTCTGACAATAGACACTTTCGCTTTTTTTTAATTTTGCTATAGTATCATCACACGGTGTTTGGGTATTGTGGTGGGCTTAAGAAAAAATATTTCTAAGGTATGGTTAGGTCTGACAGTTGGGCTAGTCCACAAATTCAAAGTCGCTCAGAGAGCTTTGGAGCGAGCTATGCTTTGAGTTTCTTTGAAGGATAAAATCCGTAACGAGATCCGGAGAAGAACCGGAGTGACCGACATAGCTTGTAGGATCAGTAAGCTGAAGTGGCAGTGGGCTGGCCATGTCTATCGAAGGACCGATAGCCACTGGAGCAGACGAGTCCTTGAGTGGAGACCGCAAATCGGCTAACGCAGCGTAGGGCGCCCCCCCGCCAGGTGGACCGACGGCCTGAAGAACGTGGCTGGGTGGGACTGGATGCGGAAAGCAGAGGACCGAGTGTTGTGGCGCAACTTGGGAGAGGCATGTCCAGCAGTGGACTGCGATAGGCTGAGTTGATGATGGTAAGATCGAGGTATGCAGACAGGCTAAGGAAGCACTCCCCGTCATCGACGAGGGTAGGATCACTAAACAGCTCCTCCAGCTGTCAAAACAACAACTACGTACGGTTACAGCCGCCTACACCGGACACGGTTCATTTAACAAACACCTCTTTGACATAGGTGTGACTGACAGTCCTGTGTGCAGAGCCTGCATGGAGACAGAAGAAATAGCGGCCCACGTGCTTCTCAACTGCCCGGAGGTCACCTCATACAGAGCTAAGTACTTCTGAGATCCGGATACTCTCCGAGAGACAGTCATCGACATCAAGCGTCTGCTGGCCTTCCTCGAGGAGCTGAGGTGGCTCTAGTAAACTTTTTTTTTTTTTTTTTTGTTACATAGGAGGGCAAACGAGAATGCGGGTGGGTTACCTGATGGTAAGCAATCTCCGCTGGACTGGACTTCCGCAACACCAGGGGAGTCGCTGTTATCGACCTTTTAAAAAGACGTATGCTCTTTTGAAGGCTCCCATGTCACCCACTCACGCTCACAGACATAGTAAAAAATATAAGTAGACGAAGGGCTGCGAACAATCAGCATCATCCTCCGAGCCTTTTCCCAATTATATTGGGGTCGGCTTCCAGTCTAGCCAGATGCGGCTGAACATCAGTATTTTACACGGAGCGACTGCCTAAAGAGCGTGGCTGGGGGGGACTGGATGCGGAAGGCAGAGGACCGAGCGTTGTGGCGCAACTTGGGAGAGGCCTATGTCCAGCAGTGGACTGCGATAGGCTGAGTTGACGTTGACGACTGCCATCAGACCCCCGCAACCCAGTTACTGGGTAATACTGACATTCGGAGGTTAGACCAGTTGTCAGACTTTCAGGCTTCTGACTACCCGTAACGACTGCCATAGATATTCGTATGGCAACCGGGACCGACAGCTTAACGTGCTTTCTGAGGACGTTAGGCAGTGGTCTCGATGTGTAACGAAACGGTCACCCATCCACAGACTGACCGCGGCAAGTGCAGATCGTACAATCCGCGCAGTCGTTGCTTCGCTACGAGCCCCCGTTGTGAACAAACATAGTGAAGCCAAAAAAACCGTGCTCATCCGTGTACAAACAGCGCTCACGCACACACATGCACACATGTCGCGGCATCGTCCAGTAAAATCAAAAATTCTTCAGTTGCATGTGTGTGCGTGAGCGCTGCATGGTTTGTACACGAGAGTACGGTTTTTGTTGGCTTCACTATGATTGTTCGCGTCTATGCTGCCGTGTCAGGCCTATCTCTTGTATCTCACGAAACATAGTTTTGAGATATCACCGTTTAAAGTTTTTTACAGATAATTGCGATTATCTTAAATGTTTCAAAACTTTCGGGAAATATTTTTACATAATTGGTTGTATTAAAGTCTAAGGAAAACCGGGAAATTTATAGATTTTTGAAAACTTCGAAATTTTCAGAGTTATTAGCTATAACAGAGATAGGTGTAATAAGCTCTCTATACATTGGTTGTTACGCGGTGCTCTGTATCTTAAGATACGTGACTTAGCCGCAACAAGTGTAATATGGAATGTTTTGCTAAACACAGGTATCTTTAACTAAAGTTCGTCTGACTGATTATTTAGTATTAAATTAAATTAGTTTATAAAGGAATAGAAAAAATAGTACTCATCTAAACAAATGAATAATGACTTATGACTTATCTAGTAAAAATACAAATTTTCAAATGCATTAAAATATCCTTTTTAATGAGTCAAAAAGTAAAACGAAAACTCAAACTTCTTCTAACCAAGATTCGATAACTTTTAAAACAAATAAACTTAATTAACTTCATAACTAACATAAAAATTGGAATGAGAACTTAGTATTATCAAAATTATTTTAGATACAAAAAAAAACTAAATCAAGAAGATACTGATATGTAAGATCTTATCTAAATCTACATCTGCATCGAAGTCTGCTTTCTTCCTTGCACTAACACTCCTTCGCCTTACTTCCCGGGGTACATCTTTTTTAACTAAGTCCAACACACTTTTGCAATACACATGCAAATCTTTGAATTATTTTTCATCGTATGATTTCTTGACGAGTATCGGCCAAAATTAATATCCAATCTATCCACGATTTGTCCTACTAGAGATAGGAATTTGACATAAGCTCCATACAAAATATGTCAAATTTTTATCTCTAATAGGGTAAATCGTAGATAGATTGGATATTAATTTTAGCCGTATGTAAGTTGAGCATCTGCAAATTCAACTATTCTTAATGCCTAAATACGTGGATTGAAAAGTTCGCGGTCTTATATAAAAATAATAATGCAATCGAAATGCTTTTGATCTCATTAGAATCGTCAACCCTTCAGATGATTTTACGTTAAATTTCTTTGTTGTATTACTTTTGCTTCCAGACTTAGAAGGATTTAATCTGAGCCAGGTAATAAATTTCTTGCATTCGAAAAAAAATAATCTCAACAATGCGCTGTCAGTACATGTCCGTTTTAAATTTTGTCCAAAATAGCACAAAACTACATAGTGACGGAATAAGGAGAATCTATTGCATCCGATGCTGTAGTTAAAAATCAGTTAGCTGAATTAAATCCCAGTAGACAGAGCGTTGAATATGTCCTCTACTGTAAATAGCCTTCAACTTTCACTATAAATAAAATAAATAAATAAATATTTTTGGGACATTTTTACACAGCACCATCTAGTCCCAAACTAAGCAGAGCTTGTGCTATGGATACTATAGCACAAAACACCGAAAAGATATTGAATCTGATGGTAGAAAATCAATAATGAAATATTAAAGAGTAGGTAATGGTGGCAGTTTTTTGGGTCTAAGTTGACTGCTGATTAACGGGTATCGTCATAAACTGCATTTATAACTGCACTTTTTATACAAATTTTGTAGTTATTAAATAAACGTCGAACAGTAAAAATTACCAACGAAGTTACTAAAAACTGTTTGGTTTTATCTAAGCACAATTCGCGCGTTCTGAAATTATCTGAAACTCTGAAACCATGACTGAAATCCATAACTTTAGGTGCCAGTTGGCTTTTTATTGCCTTGTTTAGGACCTATTTACTTTAATTTCCTGTGTAATAAAATAATAATTGATTAACACACATTTTCATAAAATAACCAGTGGAAAACCAACCACAGACAGTGCGTATTTTGAAGGCTTTTGGAAATTATTTTCAAGTACGTACACTTTTCAAAAACCCGGTAAATGAGATACATCAAGCTGATATACTAACCAACATAAATAGGTTTGTGAACATTACTCCTGCATATTCGACCGCGATTTTTTAAATCCACCTATTGATTTCAGAAAGGTAGTTATTTTTCTTCAGCTGGTCCATAAATAGTATCATGTTGCCGTGGGCTATTACTTTTAGAACCATGTTTGTTAATGAAGCTCTCATAATATCCACATCATCATCAGTTAATACGCGCACTACAGTCACGGATAAATACTGTATCTAGTAGTTAGCAGAGTTAGGATTTGCTCGATGTCCTCGCAACTTATCACGCGTATTTGATGTAACTTAAGATACAGTATTTTACCATAACTAATAATGGTAAAACCACAGTTTCAAGAGTTAGGTGGTAGGCAATTGTGACTAATTGGTAATAGTTAATTAAAATATCATTTTACTGGGTGATAGAGGATCATGAAAAAATACGATTTAGACCTGTTACGCGTAACTCATGTATCTTAAGATAACAGACCTGCGAGTGACACGGCAGTATGGTTCACACATAGACATACAATTCCGAGTTCACAGCACTTCATCTATATATATTTTTTATAGTATAGGATGGCGAAACGAGCTAAAGGCCCACCTGATGTTAAGCGGTTACCTTTGCCCATTCAGCTGCCTTTCGGCTGAAATGATGAAAATTATGAACCAAAGGGTGCCAAACGGGGCCCTATTATTCTCGCTACGCGGTCCGTCCGTCTGTCTGTCACAGGGTGTATCTTTATAACGGTAATAGGTAGCCGGTTGAAATATCAGAATATAATTTGTTGCTATAACTACAAATACTAAAATTTAAAAAGTCTAAAACCTAAACTAAAGGGGCATACAAGAAACCTCGAAATACATGCATTTTTTCAGTTTTTGTTCCTGCTCTATCTTCAAAACGGTAATGTATACTGGCGTCAAACTTGGTTTGATTATAGTGCATACTATGTAGTTTAGCAACAAATACTAAAAATAGGACAAACATAGACATAAGCGGTGGTACCTGCGTAAGAAAGAGATGCAAGAATTCATATTTCGCTCACGGTGCGTTGATGTCTTTTCTATGGGGTATCAGGTCGATGGTGGTACGGAACCCGTACTGCGTGCGTCCGACTCGCACTTGACCGATTTTTAAAGCTTAATCTCGAAAAGCGATTGCCCAAATATGACTTTTTATACATCTTCCAGCCAATTTGTCATCTCGGTCATGCCTCGAGTTGTACGAAGGTTAGGCGACAAAAAAAGTCATATGTAATGAGTAAGGTACATTTATGTAAGTTTAGAACCGTGACCAAAGACAATAGAGTATGTGGGTCATGTTTATAGAAGCATCTTGGTGGGTATTCAGATACTTAGGCGTATATCATCGGACAACCAGACGCACGGCGATGCGCCACCGTTATAAGGTAGAAATTCCACCCTTACGCACGAACCGAGTTGCTAATAGATTTATCATGCGTACCGCTAGGGTGGAATTCTTTGCCGGGGTCTGTGTTTCCCGATAAGAATAATCTGGTTGCTTTCAAGACTCGAGTCGTGTATCATCGTCGACCGCACCCTCGCCTAACATCAGGTGAGGTGGCGGTAAATAAATAAATAAAATGTCTTTATTTCAGGCATCAGCCCATAAGTTGTTAGTGATAAGTTAGTAAGAGATTGTGCTTATTATGCTATATCAGTGTTATTAGTACTTAAATTACTGAATAATTATTTATTTAAATCTGCAAAACGCAAGCCAGCGAACCAAGATCTAAAAAAATAAAAATTTGTTTAATAGAAAACGATATTTTTATTTCATAATGTTCCTATAGAATTTTAGATGTTTGTGTACAATCATGTTACCTTTAGTAGAATTTGTAACGTGTAAATTACCAATTTAGGAATTACTTAGTTGATAGTAGAGTGGTTATTTATATGTTTCGAGTCACTAAATTGCTTGTAAAAGCACTGTTTTAGAAAGCAATCTTTTCGCTGTCTAGCAGACACATAATTTTTTGTGACTTGTGGTATTTTTGAAACAGAAAACTTAACCACATTTTTCGCTACCTGGGAATCAAACATTGGACGAGATGATCGGCAACCAAGCTTGCATGAAGCAACAAAAACTTGAAGATCTTATAAGACAGTAAATATATATAGTTATGTTTTCTTTCTGCAAGTCTTGCCATTGCAATATTATGTAAGGTTTTGCATCACAATGCATCAGTACAGGCAGATTTTACGAGATAAAAACTATGTAGACTAAAATTTACATAAACTGAGTTAATGATCAGTGAAAATTTGAATTAAAAACGCTAAATTAACAGATAATTGGTACGCTTACCATTCTGAAGTACTCCTGAGATTGCGCATACCGTGTGAAGAAAGCAAAAAATATTAGACGCACTGCCGCGCCTTCGCGAGCGCTCATTTTAAAAATACAACTTAAACTGTCAACTTCAACATTAATTTAAACACATAATCAACAAAACAACTGTTTTAAAACTTTTAATTAACTTATAAACGTTTAATCTGAATAATCAGCATAATTTATAATGAATATTCATTTATTTAACTGCATTGAGATGAAAAAGTTAATAAAATTTGAATAGCATAAATATTTACGCGGCAATTTTTGACAGATTGTTTTTTTATACTATTTTACTATTTAGACAATGGTAAGCAAGCACACAGCCGAGGTTTTATTTAAATTGTTATTTTATAATAATAAGTATTTGTATAGAAAACTGTCCTCTGGGCTTTCTTGTCGTCGACTGGAGTAATATTTCCGTTGCTTTTGTTTTCTGCATGCTTTGATGAACACGGCGTGACTTGCAAGGGAGTGGCACGAGCCAAGTTTCGTTTATCTTCAGATATTATTGATAGTATTTTGTTCTTCCTTCATGTCCATCTTTATTTTACATAAAATGACGACAACCACTCGGCAGAATATGCCCTAGTATGCCCGGTTATCAGTAGTCAAGGAACGAAGAGGAAGGATCGGAAGTGGGCCGCGCAGGATGGTTCGCGAATGATGGCATTCGCGAACCATCATGGGCATTGCAGTTCTAGCGGCCCAACTACCCAAGGCGAAAGTAGGCACACGACGGAATTTTCAGTGAGTGCGAGCCCTAAAATAACCATTAATTTTTAAACAACATTTTCCCGTCTGCTGGGTGTGTGTGATTTTTACCCACTAAAACCCCCCCGGTAGCCGTCATCAGCACAAAAAGGGCGACTCCGGGAATGTATTATGCCTCCAGAACCCTTCCTGTGCTACGGCTGTAAGGCACATCTCAGGGGAGACTTTATTGACTCCCACACACACACATTTTTGTAAACTTTCCCGATTGGATCCCACGAGGGCACGTGACCACTTCGTGCCCTGTGTGCTTCATCCCTGAGGTCAAGAAAAGACCCACTTTACACTTTAAAAAACCACACTTAAGATGTATCTTAGTATCCATCAGATGTATCTCAGGGTAGTTGCCTCATGTGTGCCTGCGCAAGCGTCGCGCCATCGCGTGCGTTACTGTGACATACTTGACCAAGACTAATATGTTGTAGAGAAGACATAAGAACTGTTACTTTTGATAAAAGCCACTATAATAATAAAAATGTCCTCCTTGCCGAATTTAGGTTATGGCCAATAAATCTCAACGGAGACTAGCCATCTGCGCGGGACGTATTATAGTGCACAAGTGTGTGCGCAAATACAGGTGCACTCTCTATTCCCTCACTCTCTTAATCCGATGGGACGGCTATCCAATATGACCGGAGAGAGATCAGGCGCAGGACTGACGGCGTTACGTGCTCTCTGAAGCACATGCGTATAGTACAGCCAACTTCTTGATTTCGGGCTGCTACTGAGAAATTTTCTTGACAGAAAATCTCAATAACACTTTTTGCCCGACCCGGGTAGCGAACCCAGGACCCCACGCTTAGCTTGCTTGCGACCACTAGACCAACGAGGCAGTCAAAAAAGCCACAAAATCAAACCTGAAAAGCCTCTATAGTAAGTTAGCTACCAACAGCTTTGTTAAGCGTACAGCTACTGGAATTCTTTGCTTCATTGCTCCGTCTACTATGCTAGTCTGTGTTGCCTCAGGTATAATCTAGTGGTCTTCAAGGCTCGAAAGGATAGGTTTTTGCTGGATAAGCGTGCGCCATCGTCGACCGCACCATCGCTTACATTAGGTGAGTGAGGTAGCGGTCAAACACAAGCCTTAGAATTTTAAGATTAAAAAAAACTGTATATACATCTGACTAACCCTATGCAGTCATCCCCGCTACCACCTTGCTGACTGGCTAATATTTTTACCAAGACCTGAGCTCTTGTGATAAGAAGCCGACAGAAGGATCCAGTTATGCTGGGCAGCATTTGGCAAACTTCGCCGGATCTTCTCGTCGCCTATACCGCAAAGTTTAAAGACGAAGGTCTTCAACCAAAGCCTCCTGCCTGTCATGACCTGTGGTGCTAAAACGTGAACGCTAGCCAGTCCACGAATTAAAGTCGCTCAGCGAGCTTTGCTTGGAGTTTCTTTCAATTCAAAATCAAATCATAAAAATAAAAATAAGATTCGTAACGAGATTATCCGGAGAAGAACCGGAGTGAACGACATACCTTGTAGGATCTGAAGCTGAAGTGGCAGCAGTTTGCTGGCCATGTCTGTCGTAGGACTGATGGCCGTTGGCAGACCAGTCCTTTAGTGGAGACTGCGAATCGGCAATCGCAGCGTAGGGCGCCCCCCCACCAGGTGGACCAAAAACGTACGTCCTGAGAACCTTCTCAGCTACCTAGCTGGGGAGGATTGTATGCGCAAGGCAGAAGGACCGAGTGTTGTGGTATAACTTAGGAGAGCGTTGTGGTATAACCAGCAGTGGACTGCAATAGGCTGAGTTGATTGAAGATACCAAACTTTTAACAATAGGTACCTACTTCTCAGCGCCGGCTCTAGCCCATTTAGCACACGGGTGTACCCTGGCGCTCTTTAGTAGACGCGGATCAAAATGGAATACATACAGTAAAATTTTCCCCATTGATCGGTATTTGGGTGCAAATGGTGCACCCAACTGCCGCCGGCGCGAGTGACCTAGGCCCTTCGAAGGCGTCACGAGCACTGGCGTTCGGCGCCCCCAAAGACCCTGTACCATAGGTAAACCCTGCTACGTCTCCTCTATAAAATAATCTATGGCATATATTTATGTAGGTCCGTCACCGGCGGGAGAGAGTTTAATGATTTGATTTATAGCTAATAGCAGTAACTCTTGAGATGTTTGACTAAATTAGCACACGCGAACTAGCAAGATTATCTGATCAGCACAATGACATTTAATAAAACAAAGTTTAACCGGATTAAATAAAAAACCTGAGAAGTTATTACAATGACATTTATTTGTATGTATTCATTATTCATACACACAACCATTAGACGAAGTGCTGCGAACAATCATAGTGAAGCCAAAAAAACCATGCTCCTTCGTGTACAACCAGCGCTCACGAACACACCATGCACCAGTAGGATATTTGCTTTCGCGATGCTTACTGACTGGATGATGCCGTGAAATGTGTACTGTGAGGGGTGAGCACGGTTTGAGGTGCATGTGTGTGCATGAGCGCTGGTTGTACACGAAGGAGCATACTTTGGTTTGGCTTCACTATGATTATTCGCAGCACTTACTATGTCTGTGTTGCCATTTCAATTTATTACAATAAAAATTTGTTGGGGTGTCTGCGGTTTTGTGCTATTAAAATATCACATTGTATCTCAATTTTTCTCTGCTCTGGCTCGTTTAAGAGATGAACAAACTCCACTGGAGTACCCTACAGTTCCACAAACATGGTCTTAGAAACTTGAAACCGCTACGGTCTGTAATTCTTATTGTATATTATAACACCGGCATCGCATCACATCGCTTTTGTTTTGGCGGCGTCGAGTTGACGGGACTAGATGTGCGGTGTAGCGAACTATGTATGTTTTTAGGGTTCCGTACCCAAAGGGTGCCAAACGGGACCCTATTACTCTCGCTACGCTGTCCGTCCGTCTGTCTGTCACAGAGCTGTATCTTTTGAACGGTAATAGGTAAACGGTTGAGATTTTCTCAGATTGGTGTAGATTCTCTTGTTCATGAACTTATTTTATACTATCGCTCTCTTTTACTAATAGTAGATACAAGCAGGCGCGGTTCCAGCTCAAGATTTTGGGGGGGGGGGGTCAGCTTGGCTTTCGTACAGTTTCAAGGTCCAAATGTACCAGCAAATGTGAAAATGTTTTTTATTTTTATTTACGCAACAACGACAACAGTATTTTGGAGTTAATATAATATGCAACAGAATAGTTACTTCCAAAATGCGCGTTGACAAAAAAGAAACTATCGGCCCGTACAAGCGCGAGCGAAGCGAGCAAGAAATTTTACATATTCATGCGAAAAGTTGGCTTTAATTTAAGTGAATTTTTCGAGGAAGCGCGAGCGCAACGAGCGCGAAGTTTTCATTATTATTAATTTTTTCACCTCCAAAGCTTCAATCGCTTCTGCCTTTAATATAGTGTCCAATTGCAACGGCAGGCTCGTGCAAAGTAGCGCAAACCGTTGAATTGGAAATTTCATCCATACTTTATTTTGAGCAAAATAATACCCATTACCCATGCTGTAAATTGAACTTTAGTAGGTACTTACACAAAATTCCAAAATAATGTTAAGTATTTTTTTACGTATGAGTAGATGTCGTGACAACTCATTATTTGAAATAACACTTAATCTTTCTTGTTTAGTTGTTAGGATAATTTTGAGGTACAGCTTGGATGGTTTTTGGGGGGGTCATGACCCCTGTGACCCCCCACCCCCTAGAACCGCGCCTGGATACAAGAAAGAGATGGCAACAATTTTAGAACTGTCAAATTAGTTTACGTGTTACTTTTCATTGTATTACTCAATTGGTAAACACGAACTTTCGATAAATGATGTATTCAGGGAGTAATATTTTTTTTACTGATGGGTTTAGTTGGCTGCTACATTCCCCTTAAGAGGTTTTCAGTTATTTCAATAACACGTTGTATCAATGAGGCATAAATACATCCGCGTTAGTGAATGGCCGAGAGCCGCCTTTAGAAACAACACTGGGAAAAGTGAGTTACTTATCTTTAAAGCAGGTAACAAGGGCGCTGAGAACTACCCAACTGTCACTTTATGTGGTGGTGTCTTGAACCGTGTTCATCAGTTCAAATATTTAGGACATATTGTAACGGATAATATGAAGGACGATCCAGATGTAGAACGGGAGCAAAGAGCGTTGGCGGTGAGGTGTAACATGCTGGTCCGAAGATTCTCACGTTGCACAGGACCGGTAAAAATTACACTTTTTAAGGCATAGTGCCAAGTATTTTACACGTGTAGCCTTTGGACTAGCTGTACTCTAAGAACCGTCAACGCTCTTCGTGTGCAGTACAACAATGCGTTCAGGATGTTGCTGGGGCTGCCACGCTTCTGCAGCGCGTCGGGTATGTTCGCGGACGCGCACACTGACGGGTTTGCAATGATCAGGCGTAAGCGCGCTGCGTCCCTGTTATACAGGATGCGTGCCAGCACCAACAGCCTCCTGGGCGTCATTGCGAACAAACTGGATTGTCCTATTTTGTGTTACTTAAGTAAGCTACATATACTTACGTAATTATTGTTAGATTATGGTTATGGAAATGTATTATTTAATTTTAATTTTTATATGGGTCTGCGTGCCTGCAATAAAGAATTTTATTTATTTATTTAGTGGCTAAAGTTAACACAAATTATCGCTGATTTTAATTTATAATTTTCAAAATTGGCCTTTTTAGGGTTCCGTAGTCCTACAAGGAATTATAGTTTCGTCATGTCCGTCCGTCTGTCTGTAACGTAGTGATTATTTTCTCTGTGCGTCTGTCCTAATCCTTTACAGCTTAATAACTACTACAGTGATAAACATAAGTAAATGAAATTTTGTTAAAAAATAGTCTAGATGTAGATCTCAATTTTAAAAGAATAAAAAAATCTTGGTTACGTATTTTAGGGGTGGCGCCCACGCCCATACATGTGAAATGGGGATGAAAATATTTTTTTTCGCTGCACCCTCTCTTGTGGGGTGTCATTGAATAGGTCTACTAAAATGAAGGTAACGTTTCATACACAACTTTTTTATCAGGTATACCATCTGCAAAATACAGCCCGCCAAAGTGGCTTGCAATGTGTCCCCCCCCTGCCATTTCTAAACTATGCAACGTAGTAACTTATAATCTTCCACATTGATAGACCTTTATAAAAATTATCTTTTAAAATTATTTCGAGTATAATGTGATTATAAATTTTTGAGTTATAGTGAGAAAATTGCAAAATACTTAAGACGTCTTAGTTCAAAGGTCATTGACCTTAGAGAAAAATGGTCTTAGGACATATGCTCCTTTATTTACTTTCTAATTGAAAAAAATCACAAAAAGTAACTTTGTGTTATATTGATATGACACACTTCTTAAATTTAGCGCTAGGTGGCGCTGTTTGCAAAAACTAAATTAGCAATGATTAATATTCGATTTGATTCGTTTGTAATTAGACCTACTTAAGGAACCCTATAATACTAAGCATGGCCCGACTTGCTCTTGGCCGTTTTTTTTTGTTTTCGGGTGGAAATCCTCATGAATACCCTCCGTCTGGGGACGGCGGAGGGGTATGTCGGACTCTTACCGACTAAAACCACACGGTGGCCATCCTCTGCACAAAATAGAAGAGCTCCGGGAAGTCCATTGGACCGCGCCAGTGCCCCTCTAGAGCTATGCCTTTGGCACATCCCGGAAAAACAATATTGTTTCCCTCACGTAGCATGCGACCACCACGTACTGCTGTCCTCCCCGGGGTCGCTTAATAGACGCTTCGAGTCCCCCCACTCTTAGCGTCCACGATCCCGAAGGTCACCTGCCAGATGTGGCGGCAGGGGATGCGGCCCTTCGCCCTATCTGGGCTTTGCGCCAGGGCGGTTGCTTCCCCGGCGCCGCCTTCTCCAAGCAGGATCGGTTCTCTCCCGATCTCGCTCTGCGGCCTCCTTCTGAAGCATAACGTCTCGCAGAAGGAAGCCATGGCCCTTCAAGCCTCCAAGATCTGCCAGCATAGCCGTCCCTACTGCTGGCAGAGAAAGATCCTGCCCAATCCAGGTGACCAGGTCCCGCCGTTCGGAGCCCCACGCAGGGCACTCGTCCAGCGTGTGCTGTGCGGTGTCCTGGTCACACCCACAATGGTGGCAATTTGCCGTGGCTTCGCGTCCGATCCTATTCAGGTACTCACCGAAGCAACCGTGCCTGGTGAACACCTGAGTAAGCCGGTAGGTGACGCGGTCGGTCCTCTCGCTCGCCTATCAGACCAAGACACATCACTGCCGATTTATTAAAGATTAAATTAAAACAACTACAAATATGATAAAATATTGCTTTAATTATTTACATAAGTACTGTATAAGAGTATAATAATTGTATTTACAATAATAGTACACATAAACTAACGAACGCTCAAACTGAAAGAAATTACAATGCAAGAAATCAGCATGATGCGTGCATTCGCCAATGTGTAATGCAACATTAAAATCTTTATCTTCAAGCCATCTATTTCGTACGGGATTTTATGAAAGAATCATGACAAGATCCTTAAATTGATTTATACAAAAAAATCAAGATTTATAGAGAAGTTGGAATAGTTTTGATCCTCAGTTCAAGAAACTTTCGGCATTTGAAATATTTTTAAAACCCCGCAATTAAAATATAAAAGGTATAATTTAATTATTTTTAACATGCATGCGAAGCAAAATCTAAAGATTTAAATTGTGAAAAGAAAAAATCGCTCACGAGCAGGATTCGAACCTGCGACTCCTGGCTCAGTACGCCAGTGCTTTAGCCACTAATTTCGATACCATGAGCAGTGTTCACGGTAGCTTAGTGGCTAAAGCACTGGCGTACTGAGCCAGGAGTCGCAGGTTCGAATCCTGCTCCTGAGCTTTTTTTTTTTCTCAGTTTAAATAATAATACTGCAACAGCTTAGGTGGTATTGTAGTTGTTATGGTCAAAGGTAACCGCTTTACATCAGGTGGTTCACATCGTCCTTTAACTATGATATCATTTGTAATACTTTCTGAATAAATTGATCTAATTGTAAAATAATTACATTAATAACATGTACATTCATTCATTTCAGCCGAAAGACGTCCACTGCTGGACATAGGTCTCCCCCAAGCATCGCCACAACGACCGGTCCTGCGCATTCCGCATCCAACATGTACATAACAATCATCAATTATTTCCATCCCAAAATAAAAACCAGCTTGAAGATAAAGAAAGCTTACAGCGATACAAATTTTACGTTTGATTTGTCTCAACGTCACTGCCACTGTGTATACTGGGTTCATTGTCAACGACATTGTTATATCTCTTCCTCGACGTATCAATATTATGTCTCCGCTTCATATGCTTCTTAAAATTAGACCCGTTTGTAAAGTCCCGTTGACAGTAAATACATTTATAAGGCTTAGCACCTGTATGTTGACGTAAATGGAGGTTCAAACGAGTTTTAAACCTAAAAGTTTTGTTGCAATACTCACAAACATACGGCATTAAATCCGTATGAACTATTGAGTGTGATTTCAAATGTCTTTTTACACGGAAACTTTTTCCACATTGTTCACAGACAAACGGTTTCGCACCGGAGTGGAGACTGATGTGGGATTGAAGATTTCCTCTTGCACGGAAGGCCATGGGACAGAATTCACATTTAAACGGTTTCATATCATCGTGAGTCATCATATGGGTACTCAAAGTGCCTTTGGTAAAGAACATTTTACCGCAAACATGACACGAAAAGTCTCTACTACGTTGTGTGTGCACAAGTTTGTGTTGTTGTAAGTTGCTACGGGATTTAAATTCTTTTTGGCAGTGTTCACATTTTAGATCACATTCTATCTTTTCACATTTCAGCGCCCGCTTTCTGTTGCTTTTTGTGTAGATAATTATATGGTCTTGTAATTGTTCTTCATTCTCGAAGTTTGCTCCGCAGTCCTGACAAGTTGTTAAGTATGATGTAACGTGGAAGCTGTTTCTATGCTTTTTTAGAAATGATGCCATCGTAAAGCGTTTGTTGCAGAACTCACAGCAGTATCTTAGTACTTTCGTATGTGACCGTACATGGTTAACGAAGGATTTGTAGTTACTAATTACTTTTCCGCAGTCAGAACATTTGAATGTACAGCAACGACTGTGAATTTGTAACGAATGTAAGCGTAACGACATAACATTCTTACATTGAGCATCGCAGTCAGCACAGCGGCACATGTAGTCATCCCAAGTCAGTGGAGAGCAGTTTTCGGACTCTTTATTATTGCTGCCGGTATCTAAACTAGAATTATATTTTAATTTCTTCTTTTTCTTAGCCTTTTTCTTCTTAACTGCCAAATGTAGTGGAATATCACTGTCTGTAGTATTGAAACCATCAGATAGAAGGATATCATTGTCACTAACTCTTTCTATTTTCACAGCTGACAAGTCTATTAAAGAATTTGGGTCTACAGTAACTATTTGCAGTTCTTCTCCCAAAATTTCAGGTTTTACTTCTTGTTTCATGTCCTCAAAGTCTTCCCAGTCGACATTTACCGGTTTCCCATTATCATTATCGTCTTTTTTGACTTCACAACACGAATTTTCTTTGTCATCTTTTTTCAAGAATATATCGTTTAATTTTGTTTGTGCGGACCTTACGTTGTGTAAAAAGGACCACGTACGTTCTAATGCGTCGAAACATGAGAAACAAATGCATTTTGGAAGTGTATCAGTGGTTGAAATATTAATATTTATCCATAATAATTTTGTGGCTATTTTTGAGTTGATTCCAACATCTTCGTCTGGTGATATAAGAGTTTCTTTAGTCGTTGGTTCGGCGCATAATCGACAGTAATCTTCTTCGTCGTCAGACATTTTTGATTATCAACTGAATTTACTTATCATTTCTTGTAAAATGTTTAGTTATTTTTCGGAAAAATTGTGAATAACTCCAATGATAAACAACCACTTTGACAATAGATGCGACAATGTTGCCACTACTCTAGTCAGAAAATCTACCCCGAGACTTTGCATGCATGAAGAATTTATATCTTCATTGATAAATAAACTGCAAGTTCCATAACAACACATACCAAAATATTTACCCCCTTATTACAAAACGTGGACTAAGGTGGTTTAAAATTATAAACCATGGTTTTGGTAAATTTCTTATTACAAAAGCAGGTTTATATCATAATTTGGTTTAAGTACGGCACTAAAATTAAACCTACGCGACCCCTAGTTTAACAACACTAAACCATACTGGTTGGCGGGAAAATTCGTAAAGATCATGTTGTGGATTTTTTATTATTTTCCAAAATTTGTGTTTCTTCGAGTGTTAATGTGTAATAATGGTGGATTATTAAATGTTAAGTGCTCGTTAACGTGTACAAGTGTGGATAAATGGTACAAAGCTGAAAAACATGACTTTCGTATTATCTCATCATCCCCTCAGAAACCTAGTAAAGTTTCCATCACTTTACTAGGATATAAGTATAATATGTTCAATGATTACGACTGAAGGACAAGTATCCATGGTCATGAATAAATTTAAAAAAAAAAAAAAAAAAAATAAACCATACTAGGAAACGTCAAATGTAATTTTAGGTTATTTTCAGCTATGTTTGTTTTGTTTACTTATTGCTTTAAAAATCATTGAAATTACGTGAATATGGATGTTTTCGTTTGTGCAGCTAATATAATTTTGTTATGGAGGTTTCGGCGACGTGAAAAATATCAAGTTAATGTAAAACAATTCACAAGTTGTGTGGCGAAGAATTTTAATTTTATTGCATTTTTGGAAAGACAACATGCAGTGAACGTAATGTAAGAAGATTTGGTCTACAAATTTTGGGGATTACCACTAAATGTAAGTAGTATGCTATGCTAAATCACTGTGAAACAAGTTAATAACTTTCCAAATAAAACCACTATTGACACTCATATTTTACTAAAGAATCACCATTGTTTTGTTATAGATTCAAGTAGGAAGACAAAAGAAGATATTCAGTAACTCGGACAAATATGCTCAAACCTTGCAAAAACCTAGTTAAGACCATTTATCATAACAAGAAAGGTCAATGTTTTCATGGAAATGCAAATAAGGTTTACTATGATTTTCTAGTACTTACCTACATCAAGAAAAGCAATGAGAAATAATGAGGTACCTATTTAAGTATGTAAGTATAATAATTTTCTACATTTATTGGAGAAAGTGATGACAAAAATATGAATTGGTACGCTTTAAGAAAATTCTGTTAGAGGACGGCTATTTACTGTTGTGAATTGGTCTGGAAAATTGGCAGGAAGAGTCTCCCTGTAGTCCCTGTTGTCTGCTTATTTAGTTTGTGATATCAATAAATGTTATATTTTATTTTTCAGTGCAACTTATACTTGTTTAAGGAAAAATATAGTTGACAGTAAACTGTATCCTCCGGCCTCCGGCACAGATGTCCCCGGCCGTACTTTGAGTAGGCCGCTTAAAGGAATTCGCATCGCAAATAACGTGTACAATGGAGTATAATGCGCACCAGTCTATGGCTGCTGTGAAGTTAGCGCCCCGCACCTCGATTGACACCCGCATGTCACTCAAACTCAACTCGTTCGACAACAACAACTCGTACAACTCGTTTGCGCAGCGGCCATAAAGTTTGGTGCATACTATACAATGGAAGCATGTACACTGTGGTGTATTGTATTCCAAAAGTTGCAATGTGGGTGTACTATTAATAATAAATAATAAATGAACTTTTATTTCATAAAAAGAGATTGTAGTAAAATCATTAGCAATTTCTACAGAATAGGTGGGTACATTACATATCTTCAATCCGTAATATATTACACCTCTGCCTACCCCTTCGGGGAAATACAGGCGTGATGTTATGTTGTTGTTGCAGTGTTAATTTGCACAAATTCGCATCATTGCGTGCTGGGCCTTGTTACTGTTTTCAAAATGTTATCCCTTGATTAAAAGTTTGTAAAAAAATGGGCTAATTTTATTTTACCATTCATACGAAAACTACGGTGACAAGTTCGCAGTGTTATTTTATTAGAAATTTGGTAGAAGTATCTCCTAGTTTGCTTATTTATAACGATATCAATCAGTTATTACCTGACATAAAAGTGTGAAAAATCGGTCATATCATACGTACAGTCCACTGCATGGCAGTGGTAACACTTGAATTAGAAAACCACCCTTACTGTTAAGGAAATAAAGGCGCTGTCAATGTCAAACTGTTACCCACTGACGTGCGGTCAACCGTACAACAACAATATCGTATGATAACTTTTTTCACTTTTTTTTGTCAGGGCTGTGTTCAGTAATATTGTCCGACGACGCACGGAGTGTTCTTTGGACGTTCGTTTGTATGATCGCTCTGAGTAACCGAATGACCAAACTACGCTCCGTGCGTCGTCGGGCGATATTATTGAACGCAGCCCTGATAAAAAAAGTTATCATACGTACAGTCCACTGCATGGCAGTGGTAACACTTGAATTAGAAAACCACCCTTAGTGCTAAGGAAATAAAGGCGCTGTCAATGTCAAACTGTTACCCACTGACGCGCGGTCAACCATACAGCAATTTACAGCATCAATATCGTATGATAACTTTTTTCACTTTTTTTTGTCAGGGCTGCGTTCAGTAATATCGTCCGACGACACACGGAGTGTTCTTTGGACGTTCGTTTGTATGATCGCTCCGAGTAACCGAATGACCAAACTACGCTCCGTGCGTCGTCGGGCGATATTACTGAACGCAGATCTAACAAAAAAAGTGAAAAGTTATCATACGTACAGTCGACTGCATGGCAGTGGTAACACTTGAATTAGAAAACCACCCTTAATGCTAAGGAAATAAAGGCGCTGTCATTGTCAAATTTTTACCCACTGACGTGCGGTCAACCGTACAGCAACAATATCGTATGATAACTTTTTTCACTTTTTTTTGTCAGGGCTGCGTTCAGTAATATCGTCCGACGACGCACGGAGTGTTCTTTGGACGTTCGTTTGTATGATCGCTCTGAGTAACCAAATGACCAAACTACGCTCCGTGCATCGTCGGGTGATATTACTGAACGTAGCCCAGATAATAATTTTGATTGATATCACTACAAATGTAGCGGGCTACTCAAAATATCGGCCCTGTTTATATACACACTATACAATTTACGCGGCGCACGCAGCAGCCAAGGCTGCGGCACCCGCGGTGTCAGTCGCGGTGGTGCCCGTGGCTTCGCAAGGAAAGGTTGTAGGAGCACGTGCCGCACAACACTCTGCATATCGCCATATGTTTGTCTTTGCGTGTGTGACACCGCGGGCACCGCCACGCTTCACGCGCCGCTTCTTCGTAACAGAAGACCGCGTGACGCCCAGCGCGACGCACCGCCAGACGCGCCGCGTGTCCATAAACGAGTCCTAAGAAAACAACGAGATGCTGGATCGCGCGACAACCATTTATCGATACTGAATTAGAAAGAGGTGTGTCAGGATCGTAGCAGGTGGAAATCCATAGTCTCTGCCTACCCCAATGGGAAACAGGCGTGATAATATGTATTTATGTATGTATGAATTATTCAGTACCTATATTATTGGATTATAAAAAAAAGACAAATAAATATAAACTAGTACGAATTTTCAATAAAAAGGATTGTTTTATTAAAAATTCTGCTGAAACGGAACGTTAAGACCGAATGGAAATCGTTTTGAACGAATAATTTTAGTCCGTACATCGAGAATTACATCTATTTTTTAATCGATTTCTCTGCATACTACCTAATACACCCCCAACAGTCTGGTACTATCTAGTCTTCACTTAATTTGACTTTTGTAATAAGGATGAGCTATTACTACGGTACTAAGGCTAGTAACGTACTAACTCTGGACTTTAAAGTCTTGGTTTAAACCCAGGTTTATCATGTTTTTTGTAATAAGACGGTAAAGTTTATAGAAATATCTAATTTAGTTAAATGTTATACATTTAGAAGCAAAATAAATAGGTATTTTTCACAAAGATTTATACTTATTATCTGGTGTCATGAAAATAACTGGCAATATTGTTGTAATGGTTTGTTTCTAAAATTGCCATCTGTACGATTCTCCCTGAAACAAACATTTTAACAATTCCTTGGTAGTTCTTTTGGTATTACTAGATGGCGCTATGTGTTATTTTCACAATTGCAGTCACAACAATTGCAACAATTGCAATTGCAGTCAGTACACAAGGTATTTTTGTTATCAAAAACAAAAATGTTTGTAACTTGTCCTATTTGGCGAAATAAAGATTAATGATGATAAATTATTGTCTTTGATTTTTACACAATGACAGTTACCTACCTTCTAGTTATTTTTCTAAAACATTCAGGACATTCCTTTTTAGGATTCCGTAGTCCTACAAGGAACCCTTATAGTTTCGTCATGTCCGTCCATCTGTCCGTCTTTTTTTTTTAATTTTTTTTTACGTGGGGAAATCCTCGTGGACGCACTCCGCCCCGGGAAGGCGGAGCCAGTGTCGGACTCTTACCGACTAAAACCACCACAGTGTTCCTCTTCCAACCATTGGCCGGGGGCGTGGAAAACTTTTAGTCGTCCAACCATCCTCGGCAGGTCCCGGCTCGCCACTAGTAGGCTAACCCCTTCTCCCCGTGCGGCATCATCGGCCGCACCCTTTTCTTGACTGGCGCGCGCGGAACACGACGCGCCGCCATCACGGGCCTTGACTGATCGGGCGGCGGGCTACCCCGAGTCCGCCGCCCGCAGGCCCACTCCTAGGGTAGCTGGAGGTCGGCGTACGCCCTCCTGCGACGCCCGGTCCGTCTCCTGCGGGTGGGGAGAGAGGTCGTTGCCTCTCGAACCCTCTCCGACTTTGCCAACATCACCTCCTCGCAAAAGGAGACGACGCCCTCCCAAGCGTTCTCGCTCCCGACCATAGCCAAAACAACGGCCGGAAGCGAGAGATCGCTGCCGCCTACTGCAGTTATAAGGTCACGGCACTGCGTGGCCCAAGCTGGGCATTCCGCCAGTGTGTGCTGCGACGTGTCCTCAAGGCAGCTCCCGCAGTGATGACACTCGGGAGTCGGCTCCCGGCCTATGCGACACAGATACTTCCCGAAGCAACCGTGCCCCGAGAGTATCTGCGTCAGCCGGTAGGTGAGGGCGCCATAGCCCCTCTCCAGCCACTCCTCCATGACGGGCCTTACCACCGCTATTGCGGCGTGCCCTGCGCTGGGTTGCGCAAGTCGCTCCTCCCATTCAGCCACTAGGATCTGGCGGACTTCGCTCCGATCAGGTGGGTCCTCACGCTGATGATACCTCAGCGCAAGGTCCCTCGCCTCCAGATCTCACGGCATTGATCCGGCTAGAAGGCTCGCCGCCTCAGTCCGTCTGTCCGTCTGTCCATCTGTCCGTCTGTCCGTTTGTCCTAATCCTTTACAGCTTAATTACTTCTACAGTTATAAACATAAGTAAATATAACTTTGTTAAGAAATAGTCTAGATATAGATCTCAATTTTAAAAGAATAAAAAAATTGTGATTACGTATTTTAGGGGTTGGCGCCCATACATGTGAAATGGGGATGAAAATATTTTTTTCGCTGCACCCCCTCGTGCGGGGTATCATTGAATAGGTCTACTAAAATGAAGGTAATGTTTCATACATAACTTTTTTATCAGATGTACCATCTGCGAAATATAGCCCACCAAAGTGGCTTGCAATGTCCCCCCCCCTGCCATTTCTAAACTATGCAACGTAGAAACTTATAATCTTCCACGTTGATAGACCTTTATAAAAACTCTCTATTAAAATAATTTCGAGTATAATGTAATTATAAATTTTCGAGTTATAGAGAGAAAACTGAAAAATACTTAAGACGTCCTAGTTCAAAGGTCATTGACCTTAGAGAGAAATTATTTTAGCAAATACTGCTCCTTTAGTTACCTTCTATTTGAAAAAAATCTCAAAAAGTAACTTTGTGTTATGTTGACATGACACCCTTCTTAAATTTGGCTTCTTGAATTTATCGCTACCCGCGAGAGTACCACGCGAGGTCTTGTGGTGGGCGCTGAAAGAGAAAGGTGTGCCTGCAAAGTATGTGGAGTTAATTCGTGCTATGTACAGCCAATCTAGTACCCACGTTCGGTCGACCGCTGGCAACACCGACGAGTTCAGTGTGGCTGTAGGCTTGCACCAAGGGTCGGCTCTAAGTCCTTACCTCTTCTTGCTGATAATGGATGCTTTGACATCAGAAATCCAGGAAGAGGCACCCTGGTGTATGCTGTTTGCTGACGACATTGTCCTTGTTGGTGAAGATGGACTTGAGGTCCAGAGTAGATTGGCAAAATGGCAACAAAATCTGGAGAACGTTGGCTTGAAAATCAGCAGAACTAAAACGGAATACATGTTCTGCGATTTCGGCGGTCTTTCCGGTTTTGTTGCTATTGCACTAGATGGCGTGCCCTTGCCAGTCTGCTCCGACTTTCGGTACCTCGGTTGACTTGTACAAAGCGATGGCAAAATAGACCGGACAGTCAAGCACCGAATTAACACAGGATGGTTGAAATGGCGGCAGGTCACGGGAACTACATGTGACTCCCGAATTCCTCTTAAACTGAAGGGGAAAATCTATAAGACCATGATAAGACCTGCTGTCTTGTATGGATCGGAATGTTGGGCTACGTAAGGAATTAATGAAAGGCAAGTGCATGCAGCTCAGATGAGAATGTTAAGAGGAATATGTGGTGTAACGAGAATGGATAGAATAAGGAATGAATATGTAAGAGGGAGTCTGAAAGTAGCGCCAGTGACAGAGAAGTAAAGTAGCAACAGACTGTCATGGTATGGACATGTGATGAGAAGGAATGAGGAACATGTTAAGAGGAAAGTTTTAAGTATGAATGTTGATGGCTATAAGAAAAGAGGGAGACCGAAGAAAATATGGATGGATTGTGTGAAAGATGATATGAATAGAAAGAAAGTGAACACGGAGATGACGGCTGATAGAGATGTATGGAAGAAAAAAACATGCTGCGCTGACCCCAAATAAAATGGGATAAGGGCAGGAGGATGATGATGAATTTATCGCTAGATGGCGCTACTAACAAGTCTAACAACACGCTCTGAGTCGCGAATGCTGCCGATTATTGCAAAAACTAAAATAACCATGATTAATATTCGATTTGATTCGTTTGTAATTACACCTACATAAGGAACCCTATAATGCTGAGCATGGCCCGACATGCTCTTGGCCGGTGTTTTTAGGGTTCCGTTGTTCTACAAGGAACCCTTATAGTATCGTCATATCCGTCCGTCTGTCCTAATTCATTACAGCTTAATAACTTCTACAGTTATAAAAATAAGTAAATTAAATTTTGTTAAAAAATAGTCTAGATATGGATCTTAATTTTAAAAGAATAAAAAAATCGTATTGAAGTATTTTAGGGGTGGCGCCCATGCATGTGAAGTGGGGATGAAATTTTTTTTTCGCTGCACCCCCTCTTGTGGGGTATCATTGAATAGGTCTACTAAAATGAAGGTAATGTTTCATACATCACTTTTTTATCAGGTGTACCATCTGCGAAATATAGCCCGCCAAAGTGGCTTGCAATGTGTCCCTGCCATTTCTAAACTATGACAACATAGAAACTTATAATCTTCCACGTTGATAGACCTTAGTAAAAAATCTCTTTTAAAGTTATTTTGAGCATATTGTGATTTTAAATTTTCGAGTAATAAAGGGAAAACTGCAAAACACTTAAAACATCGTAGTTCAAAGGTCATTGACCTTAGAGAAAAATGATATTAACAAACAATGCTCCTTTGGTTACCTTCTAAAGTCACAAAAACTACCTTTGTGTAATGTTGACATGACACACCTCTTAAATTTAGCCGCTAGATAGCGCTGTATAACAAACAACACGCTACAAGTCGCCAATGCTGGCGTCTATTGCAAAAATAGAAAAACTAAAATAGGCATGTTTAATGCATAAAGGTATTATACTGACGTAAGTATAGAAATGTCTTTGGTTTAATGTGCTATTTGGTTCGTTTGAAATTATACCTAAGTACTTATAGAACCCTATATTAAGCATGGCCCGACATTCAGAAAAATGTATTAAAATGTTTTTTTTTAAATATTTCTCGGGATTCTATTTATGTGTCTGATTATGGTAGGTACCTATGCTTATGTAATTTTTTTTAATTAGTAGTTAGTATACAACGTTCTGCCATAGTACTTATGTAGCGATTTTTCATGTTATAATCAAAGACAGACTAAGTGCTGCGAACAACCATAGTGAAGCCAACAAAAACCGTGCTCCTTCATGTACAACCAGTGTGCTCACGTACACACTATGCACCTGAAGGATATTTGTTTTCGCTATGCTTACTAGAAGATGCCGTGACATGTGAACTGAGAGGGGTGAGCACGGTTTAAGGTGCATGTTGCGTGAGCACTGGTTGTACATGAAGGAGCAAGGAGCACGGTTTTTGTTGGCTTCACTATGGTTGTTCGCAGCACTTAGTCTATATTTTTTACTATGTCTGTGGTTATAATTTTATAGTGTATAACTAGTGGCGCCATCATTTTTAATTTTTTTGTAAGTCGAACCAAGTCGAACTATAAAACCGGTGTTCTGATGACTAAAAGATAGCTCTATCTTTAAAAAATCCATGCAACATATTTTCTACATACCAAACAAAGTGATACTATCATATAAAACGTAGTATCAATCTATTTAGATTCACATCGTATGGTGAATAACAAAATTGATGTTCGTAGCATACAGAGTAGGTCCTTCGAGGCAATGACCTGAGCGAAATATGTTTTACATAACATCTATTTAAAAATATTACAAACTCATTTACGGAAATTATTTATTCTGCAACATAAAGTCGGTTATTAAAAAAAAAAAACTAAAAGGCGCCGGCAATCGTGTAACTAGAGCCTGACGAGGCTTGACGTTTCAAAAGTGTCAGTAATTAGGTTTTAACGTTTATGCTCAGCTAGCTCAGTTCTTTGGCGTGAAATTAAACCAAACACATACACAATATAATGATAACGTTTATTGACACACACATTACACATAAGCTCACAATTCTCAGGGGTTTTACAATAATCAATAATCTAAAATGCACAGGTACACGCCGAAACGACAAGTAGTAACTTAACATTAATATTAAATATGGCGGCGGAACAGTACGATCAATCGCGATCACGCGCGGGACGCCGAGTGTTTCGACGAGCGCCCCGACAGGTGTCGCTCGTCGACGTCGCGGGATTTTCAAATGCTGCTTCCGCGCGGGAAGTTTGAATAATAGTTTCAGAGCTAGTAGTGTCGCGCGTCACAAGGTTTATTTGAAAAAAAAATATGACTTTGAATTCCTATGTGAGAAGAAATGCCGAAACAAACTCAGTGATCCAAGTAATAGCTAACTGTTTTTGGGAAAATATAGGTAGAGTTTTTTAGGCCAAAACATAAAAATAAATATAGTATAGGTAACTAGGTAGGTACTGAAAGAAAAATGTAGTATTTGAAGGAAAAAAGTATGATAACAGGTATTTTGCGAAAACATGATGACCATTTTCAGAGCGTTTTAAGTTTTTCTTTTTACACAATTGCTAAGAAATCAGGGTGTTTTTAAAAATGTAGCTAATTTTGTCACGTCGTGGTCTCGGTGAGGGTAGTTCAGGCAGGAGTAGGAGATGTAGTAGCCCGGAGACAGCGGAGGCACACATACAGGAGGCTCGGAGGGTCGAAGGTTCGGAGGCTTGACACGGTGACAAACGGGAACTTGAAGATCAGGAGGTACAGGAGCTGAAGGTACAGGAACTGGAGGTACGGTACAGGGACTGGAGGTATGGAGGTATGGAACTCTGAGGTACTGAGGGTCGGAGGACTGGTAGGTAAACTCCGACGGTGAGCTGCTGCTAATATACCATATTGCAGCGAGCTCTGGCTGGAGACAGGAACCCGGTAGGTGGTAGGTCGGCACAAACACAATAAAACACAAGCACAAACGTTTTGGAATATTGTGTGTAGTTTAAGTCCAGTGGCGGTTCTAGGGGGGGGGGGGGTCGTAGGGGTCATGACCCCCCCCAAAATCGTACACGTCAAATTGACAAATCTCCTAAAAATAGGCAATTTACAAAAAAAAAAAAAATTGACTTCCTGCTTAAACGTCCAAAAGTAAACAATGAAATCAAAACTAGGTAAGTACTACCTACGTACTCAAACACGACATCTACTCGTACGTCAAAAAATACCTTAGGTACATTATTTTAGAGTTTTGTTTATGTACTAAAGTTCAATTTACAGCATAGGTATTATTTTGCTCAAAATAAAGTATGAATGATATTTCCGGTTTAATGACAAATAATATCACATACAACGGTAGTAACGGTAGTTCATTTTTTTGAACGGTTTGCGCTACTTTACTTGAGCCCAAGCCGTTGCGATTGGACACTCAAAGGCGCAAGCGATTGAAGCTTTGGCGGTGAAAAAAAAATTCACGCTCGCTTCTTCATGTACCAGGCCCCTCAGAAAGTATTGCGAAAAAAAGTTTTTATATATGGGAGACTGGCCAGTTATAATGTTTTTCGAAAATATGATTATTTATAAGTAAAAATAAGTAAGTTCCAATTTCAAAATTTCCCTCCACATTTTTTGCGAGTTAATTCAAAGTATTGTGTCTCACTGAAATATGGATCTGCGCCGGGAACATTTTAGAGCTATGATTTTATACGATTTCAAGTGTCGCCTGAAACCGGATGAATCGTACGATAGACTTCAAATGGCATTCATGGATGAAGGCCCTTCCAAGGCAACCGTGTATCGTTGGTATAACGAATTCAAGCGCGGTCGACCAACTTTGGGGGATGACGAAAGAAGCGGTCGCCCTTTGACGGCTGTTACCGAAGAAAACGTGCTAGCAGTGAAAAATTTAATCCAAGACAATAGGCGAATTACATATCAGGAGATTCAACACATATTGAAGATTGGATCGGGAAGCGTTCACGAGATTCTACACAGCCATCTTCGCGTGAGGAGGATAGTATCACGCTGGGTGCCGCACAACCTCACCGATGCTCAGAAGCAGGCCCGGGTGGAATGGTGCCGTGATATGCTTAACAAATTTGAAGCAGGCTCGTCTCGGCGTGTTTACGACATCGTTACAGGTGATGAGTCCTGGATTTATCAATACGACCCAGAAACCAAGCGCCAGTCGACTGTTTGGGTGTTTCAAAATGAGCCAATGCCTACCAAAGTGAAGCGATCTAGAAGCGGGGGTAAGATTTTGATCGCTAGCTTTTTTAATTTGACTGGCCACTTGGTATCAATTCCCTTACGGGATCAAAGAAGCATTAATGCCGAATGGTATACTACCAAATGTTTGCCAGAAGTTTTCTCTGTTATAAGCAACAAGCGACCAAACACAGGGCTCCGCGGGCTACTGCTCCACCACGACAATGCACCTGCGCACATCGCACTCAAAACGAGGGACTTCCTGGACAGCACGCCAGTCAAACTCCTGGGTCACCCTCCTTACAGCCCTGATCTAGCACCGTGTGACTTCTTTTTATTCCCAAAAATAAAAAATCTGCTCAAAGGGATACAATTTTCGTCGCCGGAAGATGCGCTGGCTGCGTTCGAGCAGGCTGTAAACGAGGTGTCTGCGGCGGACTGGAAAAAGTGTTTTGAAAACTGGTTTAGGCGCATGAATCTTTGTATAGAGGCTGGTGGAAAGTACTTTGAAAAGATTTGATAAAAATATATGTACGTATAGAACAATTTTTTTTAGTTTCGCAAAACTTTCTGAGTGTCCCACGTACATAGCCTACAACTCCAAAAAATACACTTAAATTGAAGTCACACTTTTCTTATAAATATTAAAAATTCGCGCTCGCTTCGCTCGCGTTTGTTCCCAACGTTCGTTTTCTCTTTGTTGACGTTCATTTTGTAAGTAACTATTCTGGTACATAATAAACTAACCCCAAACTTTACCTTGTCATTGCGAAAAAAAAATATTGTAAATTTGGACCTTGAAACTATACGTAAGCCAAGTTGACCCCCCCCCAAAATCTTGGCCTGGAACCGCGCCTGAGTGTAACAGTCTATGTATCAATTTACCAGTTGATAGTATTAACAATCTTTTCTGTTTGTTAATAAAAATAACAGAAAAGATATAAACAAGACAATCAACACGCAGTCGGAGGCTACGTATGTTTTTGGTCATGAATTACATAATAGTTCATAGGTAGCCTCCGCCTGCGTGTTGATAAGTCTTGTTTATATCTTTTCTGTTATTTTTACACGCAGTCGGGTTTTTTGTTTTTTTAATTAATTTTTTTATTTCATTTTTTTTAGTTTTGTCATGTTTTATTTATCATACTATTAATGTTTTTTTTGAAAAGTCAAATTCATTTTTAACGTTGAATATTTTGTTGTTTTTTAGCATTTTTCATTCCAAATTACATTTAAACATATAAGTTGTATATATTTTTATAAAGCATTTATAAAACCCTTTATTTTGATACCCCACTCGATAGTTTCTGAAGGAATAAAAAAATTTTTTGAAGAGGTAATATGGCGCCAAAAAGCGGCCATTTAAATTTTTTAAATTTTGATATACCCAGTGTCACTCTCAGAATTAAGACGAATCTAACGACACCTCTCAATCTCAAATCCATCAAGCCGTTTAGGCTACAGAGCGTGCCAAAGAAATATACATACATACATACATACATACACTCGAAAAACATAACCCTCCTTCTGGCGCAGTCGGGTAAAAATATAATATAATGATTACAAGACACAGTCTCAGACACATGAGTGTCTTTCAGCGTAAAATATAGAACTGTATAAGTAAAATAATGTAAGAAAACTGTGTAATGGTCGGACACGTCCATGCCCGACCAAGTCTGCGATATAAGTAGGTACCTACCTTGTTTTTGATGAAAAATAGAAGATAATGGAATAATTTAAAATTTTGAATTGGATAGGTGAAGTTATAATAAAGTGGTCAGGAAATCCAAATAAAGTGGTGAGTAGCGTAACGAGTTGAACCTCGTTTCAAGTTAAGGTACCTACTTAGGTCTATGGAAACCTTAAGCTGTATGAAGTGACAATTATTTACATGATAGTTAAAACTCATATCTGCCTGCAGGAAAATCGGTAACACATCGTAACGTCCAACCGAAATATAGTATGTTTGCGTACTATATATTTCTTCAACAGTATACATATACACGCTGAAATTTGAATCACTTATTTCCCGAAAAGGGGTCATTGTACTCATCATTATGAACAACTTTTACTATGGGCCCAGCCCTGAAATCGCGAAAAGAAAATCAGGTGATCCCTACATTTTGTTGATTTAAATGAACACAAATGTAGGGACCAACTGATTTTTTTTTCGCGATTTCAGGGTTTGTCAATGACCCCTTTTCGGGAACTAAGCGACTCAAGCATGTATGTATCATCATCATCATTTCAGCCAAAAGACGTCCACTACTGGCTTTTTAGGGTTCCGTAGTTCTACAAGGAACCCTTATAGTTTCGTCATGTCCGTCCGTCTGTCCGTCTGTCCGTCTGTCCTAATCCTTTACAGCTTAATAACTTCTACAGTTATAAACATAAGTAAATGAAATTTTGTTAAAAAATAGTCTAGATATAGATCTCAATTTTAAAAGAATAAAAAAATCAAATATAAAAAATACGTAATCAATTTTAGGGGTGGCGCCCATACATGTGAAATGGGGATGAATTTTTTTTATCATTTTTATCAGGGGTATCATTGAATAGGTCTACTAAAATGAAGGTAATGTTTCATACATCACTTTTTTATCAGGTATACCATCTGCGAAATATAGCCTGCCAAAGTGGCTTGCAACGTGTCCCCCCCCTGCCATTTCTAAACTATGCAACGTAGAAACTTATAATCTTCCACATTGATAGACCTTTGTAAAAACTCTCTTTTAAAATTATTTCGAGCATATTGTGATTATAAATTTTTGAGTTATAGAGAGAAAACTGAAAAATACTTAAAACGTCCTAGGTCCTAGTTCAAAGGTCATTGACCTTAGAGAAAAATGATCATAGCACATAATGCTCCTTTAGCTACTTTCTATTTGAAAAAATCACAAAAAGTAACTTTGTGTTATGTTGACGACACACTTCTTAAATTTGGCGCCATCTAGCGGCGTCTAACAACACTCTCTGGGTCGTCCATGCTGCCGTCAAGTGCCGTCTATTACATTTGGCACTGTATAGCGCCATCTAGTCTAGCGGCTACTGACATCACTCTCTGAGTCGCCAAAGCTGCCGTCTATTGCAAAAACTAAAATAGCCATGATTAATATTCGATTTAATTTGTTTGTAACACCTACTTAAGGATATAATACCGAGCATGGCCCGACATGCTCTTGGCCGGTTTTTTCTTGATTTTTCTCGTCGGTATAGTAAAGTGCCGACACGAGATACCTATGAAGAAATCATGATCTATGGTCAAGGTCGATCATAGTTCAAGGCCAGGCAGTTTTCTTTTGTTTTTCAGCTTTCACGTCATATTAAAAATAATTTATCATGTTCTAAAATCTAATTTATACAAATATTGACCCTCATATTTAAAATAATATATAATTAATTTCATACCTAATCATTTAGGTAGAATTAGTGTCATTTTAATGCTTCTTACTTTTAAGAAATATGAAGCTAGTCTTCTTGCTAATAATAGGTAGGTACACCAACTATATAGCCCAACAATTATAGGCGTCTACCTCATCATTTCAGCCGAAAGACGTACGTTACGTTAAACGTGGTCGCTTGACGAATTTTAGGCGACGGCGGGTGATCACTCAAGGGGATAGTGAAAAAAATCATCATTTCATCATCATTTCAGCCGAAAGACGTCCACTGCTGGACATAGGCCTCCCCCAAACATCGCCACAACGACCGGTCCTGTGCCTTCCGCATCCAGCGGATTCCCGCGACCTTCACCAGGTCGTCGGTCCACCTTGTGGGGGGCCTACCCACGCTGCGCCTTCCACTACGCGGTCGCCACTCCAGAACTTTACTGCCCCATCGGCCATCCGTTCTGCGAGCAATGTGCCCCGCCCACTGCCACTTATGTTTGGCAATTCTTCGGGCTGTGTCAGTTACTTTCGTTCTCCTGCGAATCTCCTTATTTCTGATTTGATCACGCCGGGACACTCCGAGCATAGCCCTCTCCATTGCCCTTTGAATGACTTTGAGCCTTCTTATCAGGCCCATTGTGAGCGACCACGTTTCAGTACCGTAAGTAATTACTGGCATCACACACTGGTCAAAGACTTTCGTCTTGAGACACTGCTGTATTTTGGACGAAAAGATATTGCGTAGCTTTTCGAATGCTGCCCAACTGAGTCGGATTCGACGATTGACCTCTTTCTCGAAGTTGGACGGCGTCTACCTATCATCATCATCATCATCATTTCAGCCGAAATACGTCCACTGCTGGACATAGGCCTCCCCCAAGCATCGCCACAACGACCGGTCCTGTGCCTTCCGCATCCAGCGGATTCCCGCGACCTTCACCAGGTCGTCGGTCCACCTTGTCGTCTACCTATAATTGTTGAATATAATGCGTACAATTAATTCCGTCAACAAGCTGAATTTTTTTTTTGGTTTAAATAAAGTCACACCGTTTAAGCACAGAATATCTAATAGTACTGGTTTAAGTGCAATTTAGAAGGAGTTTTAGGATTTATCTTTTCATGTATTTGCCATTTGAGGCTCCTTGAACTACAGCTGCTAAAGCATTCAATAAATTAGCGCAAAAATACATATTCGTCGAAGGATCTGTACTCGAAGTTGTAACGGAATACGTTTACCTAGGGCAGGTCATTCAGCTTGGTACACACAACTCCAAGAAAGAAACCGACAGGAGGATCCTTTTGGGCAGCATTTGGCAAACTTCGCCGAGTCTTCTCGTCGCCTATATCGCAAAGTTTGAAGACAAAGGTCTTCAACCAGTGCGTCCTGCCTGTCATGACTTATACGGTGCTGAGACGTGGTCACTGAAAGTTGGGCTAGTCCACAAATTCAAAGTCGCTCAGCCAGCTATGCTTGGAGTTTCTTTGAAGGATAAAATCCGTAACGAGATTATCCGGAGTAACCAACATAGCTTGTAGGATCAGTAAGCTGAAGTGGCAGTGGGCTGGCCATGTCTGTTGAAGGACCGATGGCCGCTGGAGCAGACGAGTCCTTGAGTGGAGACCGCGAATCGGAAAACGTAGCGTAGCGCCAGGTGGACTGACGACCTGAAGAACGTAGCTGGGGGGACTGGATGCGGAAGGCAGAGGACCGAGTGTTGTGGTTTTTTTAAAAAAAATTTTTTTTTGTTGATGAAGCAAACTGTTCGCGCCAGTGCAGTACAGGTGTCTCGTAGGACACCAGTGTGTCCTACGAGACACCTGTACTGGTGACAAGTTCACGCGCCTTTGCCAATTACGTATATTACATTTATTTAGATTTCTATGCTACTAGACAAATGGCGACATAAATTATTATACATAATGTAATACAAAAAAGCCTTTAAAAGTTAGTCCGACATTGTAATTTAAATCTTAAAATTCTAGTCGCGTGTTTAAATATAACTTCCGGACTGATTTTAAAAATAAAACAGTTTTGTTAAGCAATTTATGGACTATGTAAAAAGAAATATGTGCGAACGATATTTACATTTCACATAAACTAGCATTGCCCGCGACTCCGTCCACGTGGTAGTCGGAAAATAATTCAAAATAACATAACATAAATTTATTGATACAAAAAACCTTAAAGAATTTTTAAGACTAGAATAGGTACATTGATTTTTATAGTTAAAGGTCACACGAATAGAGTAAACCCTGACTCCTAAACTAGGTGGACCTGTGACTTAGGAGTCAGGATTCCCTTCTTCTTCTTCTTCGTGTCGACACGAGCTACATAATGATAATAGCTCATGTCGTGGGGAAAAGATTAGCCAGTCAGCAAGTTGGTAGCGGGGCTGACTGCCTAGGGTGCGCCGGACGATCAATTAAATATCGTCACTCGTGGAGGCTCTTTTAATGCACCCCAACACCCTTTAAATGACAACAATCTTCAAAAAATAAAAAGGCGGGCTCCACACGTTGGCTCCAAAGTTGGGGCGAGCATTGGCTCGTAATTATGGCTAGCGTCCACAAGTTGGAGATAATGTTAGTTTAGTTCCGTCAGAGCCAATGTAAAGACGTCTGAAATAGATGTTGCACTGCGCACTGTAAGATTATTGAGTGCTTAAGAATTGAACTGTCAATAAAAATAACACAATAGGTTAATAGTTGACGTCATCTTTGAATTTTTTTCGACAAACAAGAGAATATCATTATTATTTGTTAATAAACATAAAGATTTTTTTATAGAAATTCTATAACTATTGCATCCATCCACGCGGATGACATTTTCAAGAAGTGGTGACCGTAGGAACAAGCTCATTCTATACACCTTACTGCATGAGTGCTGCGGCAAGACAGCCCAAACCGCCAACGTGTGGACGCATCGCCCAACGTTGGCGCATAATTCCTTTGGTAAAACCGGCACGCGACGGCTAACTGCCAATGCTCGCCCCAACGGTCGGACCAACTCCGTTTTCCCGATCCACTCATTGGCGAATAGCGTTGGCGCCAACGTTCGGGCCAACGTGTGGAGCCGGGGTAAGATTATATAACCATCTCATCGATAAACCATCCACAGAGACGCAATCCCTTGGTTTGGCTGACAAGATGCAAATTGCTAGGCCTAGTAGGGCAAATCGTGGGCACATCCACGACACTAGGCCGCGTTCAGTATTATCGTCCGACGACGCCCCGAGTGTACTTTGGTCGTTCGGTTACTCAGAGCGATCATACAAATGAACGTCCAAGGAACGCTCCGAGCGTCATCCGACGACGTCGGGCGATAATACTGAACGTGGCCCTAGAGATAGAAATTTGACATAAGCTCCATAAAAATAATGTCAAATTTCTATCTTTTTTTAAGGTAAATCGTGGATTATATATTAATTTTGGCCGTAAACGTGTGAATGGTGATCGAAGGATTGTTTTCCCTGTCGCACAGTGTTATGATAAAGTCACGGGAAATAATGTAGGATTGTGGTTTAGTTAGAGGCGTCAACGGTTTTATTTTATACCGTCGCGATTCTGTACAGATGACAATTCGAAAGAAAGAAAGAATAATTTATTTGCGTAGAATACAGGTGGTACCAGAATCCAGATATAAAATTGGTGGTTTAGGAACAGTGCTATATTCTGCTTGTATTTTTAATTTAAGCATGCAAAATTCCAGTATAGATGAACCCAATTGAACTATATTATTAAAAGAAATGAATGAGAGTGAATGGGCCGCTATTAAGTTATGTTTATGTATAGTAATAATTATGATAGTAGCATCATGACCTCTGCTTTGTATGCAACTGGATACAATAGAGGGGTCAAGCTTTATTTCAGGTTCTATCCAACCGATTGAGATAAAACTTACCTGAGTTCATATAACTGTAAAGTTTCATCGCATTCCGTTCAGTCTTTTTCACGTGATGAGATAACAAATAACAAACAGACAGACAGGCATATTGCTTATTTGTAAATAAATAAATAACTTTTATTTCAGAGATTTCTCTATATATGTAGGTACATAGTAACACTTATTAAATATCGAAATTGCTAATTGCTGTTAATTTATACTTAGAGCAGCTGGTTTTCGTAAAAGGAAAAAAACTCGAATGTAGGTACTATTAGCAAACTTTCTGGTGTACCACCACTAAGGCTAAAATCGCTTGCACTCAATGGCCGATGTCAGCGGTAGTAGGTACGGTCGACCGCACGTCGGTGGTAACACTTTGGCATTAGCAGCATCTTTATTTCGTAAGCAGTAAGGGCGGTTTTCGAATTAAAGTGTTACCACCTGTCATGCTGTCGACTGTACCTACGTGTAATATAGTAGGATCCGTTCAAGGGAATTTGTCGACAAAATGTACCGCCACGAAATATCGTGTCTGTACGTACCATTGAATTAAGAAACCTATGGAAGCGGCATATTCTTCTATATCCACCTAATTTATACAAATATCTATTAAATCGTTATTGAATTATGAAACTATTCTTTGTCTCTTTTTAACCAACGTGTTATGTCGTCTGGTATATTTTTTTGTACTTTTTTGCAATCCCAGATTAAATTTACTTGAGTTTTAAGAGCTTCTTTAATTGGAATCTTATTTTTTATTAGGATTTTCAAAAAAACAAAATTAAATACTCATCATCTAATATCGATGTTTTGTGGTTCTTGAATTGTTTTTACTCTGGTGAGGTTTTTTTATGAAGTTAACATGGTTGTTAAGTAGTTATACCTGTTGTTGATGGATACCTAAGTAGTCAATCGATTCGAAATCGATATTCAGGCGATCGGCAACGGGGAGATTGGAGAAGACCGTCGCGGCGCGGGCGATGCGGCAAAATCAAACTTTAAATCACGCTAATATTATTTATTCACAATGATCGAAAAGATGCGGGTGCGACTTCTATTTACCTAGTAATTTTCATGTGTGTATCTTGGTCATTAGTATGTAACACATATAATCATTCATTCATTGTACATTCATTTAGTAAATTATGTATACAAGAAAAAAAAACTATGGTTTACCTAGGCCCAGGGGGGGGGTCATGATCCCCATGACCCCCCCTGGATCCGCCCTTGGGTACAAGTCAATGGTACGTACAGACGTTTAGACATTTGCGTTTTTTTTTTACCTAGAGGCTGAGGATAAACTTTAGTGCCGTATATCTCCTCATCACATACCATGAAGATTGGTAAATATCTAACTACATATATTAACAAGTTATATCCAAATAACGGTTTATTCTATAACGGGCCAATGTGTGTAAAATGTCTCTGGTTTCCGTGAAGCTATTTTTATGACTATGACGTTTATCTGTATTGTTCGCAGCGCTTCGTCTATATAAATTAATAAATAAACAAATATTTTTGGGACATTTTACACAGCACCATCTAGTCCCAAACTAAGCAGAGCTTGTACTATGGGTACTAGACAATGGATATAATATTTAGACACTTTTTTTTTTTGTAAATACATACTTCGATACTACGAAACATCCAGACCAACACAAACACTCATGTTCAACACACAAACCTACCACCTACCTACCCACCTCCCCACTCCACCGTACCCTACCTACGACCTCTGTGGTCTAGTGCTTTGAGTGTCGGACTGCTGATCACGAGATCGTGGGTTCGATTCCCACAGGACACAAATATTTGTGTGATGAACATAAGTGTTTGTGTTGGTCTGGGTGTTGCATATGTATTATAAGTATGTATTTAAAACAACACAAAAAAAGTATATAAGTATTATATCCATTGTCTAGTACCCATAGCACAAGCACTGCTTAGTTTGGGCCTAGATAGTGCTGTATAAAAATGTCCTAAAGATATTTATTTATTTATTATTTATTATTATTAAATATTTGTGTCCTGTGGGAATCGAACCCACGACCTCGTGATCAGTAGTCCGACACTCGAACCACTAGACCACTGACGTCGTCGATATTTTTTATTGTCTGTGGCCGACAAACACTTAAAACTTGAATTTGCTCCACTCCGCTCCCACTCTGGTTCTAAGCTTAATTATTCTAAGCTATAAGCCACACAACAAATAACTGTTACGTGCAGGAATCGAACTTATTTACGAATAAAAAAAAACCGGCCAAGAGCATGTCGGGCCATGCTCGGTATTATAGGGTTCCTTAAGTAGGTCTAATTACAAACGAATCAAATCGAATATTAATCATTGCTATTTTAGTTTTTAGAAACAGCGCCACCTAGCGCTAAATTTAAGAAGTGTGTCATATCAATTTATCACAAAGTTTCTTTTTGTGATTTTTTAAAATAGAAAGTAACTAAAGGAGCATTATCTGCTAAGATATTTTTTCTCTAAGGTCAATGACCTATGAACTAGGACGTCTTAAGTATTTTTCAGTTTTCTCACTATAACTCAAAAATTTATAATCACATTATACTCGAAATAATTTTAAAAGAGAGTTTTTATAAAGGTCTATCAATGTGGAAGACTATAAGTTTCTACGTTGCATAGTTTAGAAATGGCGGGGGGGGGGGGGACATATTGCAAGCCACTTTGGCGAACTGTATTTCGCAGATGGTATACCTGATAAAAAAGTGATGTATGAAACATTACCTTCATTTTAGTAGACCTATTCATTGATACCACACAAGAGGGGGTGCCGCGAAAAAAAAAATTCATCCCCATTTCACATGTATGGGCGCCATCCCTAAAATACGTTATTAAGATTTTTTTAATCTTTTAAAATTGAGATTGAGAAACAAAATTTAGTTTACTTATGTTTATAACTATAGAAGTTATTAAGCTGTAAAGGATTAGGACAGACGGACAGACGGACGGACATGACGAAACTATAAGGGTTCCTTGTAGGACTACGGAACCCTAAAAAGGCTACCGTCTTCTTCTTCTTCGTCGTTCCCTCACTGCTGAGGATCGCGTCCACATACGACGCACTTCCAAGCTATGCGATCTTCCGCTGTGTGGACCGCTCAGTACATGCTGCCTCCGACAGCCCTCTTAATGGCGTCTGACCATCTTGCCGGTGCTCTCCCTTGAGCGCGCTTTCCTTCTATCCGGCCCAGTATCAAGAGCCTTTCCAGACAATGCCTAGGTGATCGCATAATATGCCCGAAAAGGCTGAGGGCTACCGTAGCCCTACCTTTTTGTTTCTCTCACAGAGAAACGGCTAATTCCACATTTTTGATCACTTACGTGTCCAAATACCTATTAAAAAGTTACTTATTTGATATTCAGAGCGTGTAGATAATGTACTAAAATGGTAAGTACCTACATACTTAAATTTTTGCGTTACACATGACTGTTCTAACCTAAATTTATTATTTTAGGGATTTCCCAGCCTATTGTTTACAGCGGCCAAAATTAATATCCAATCTATCCACGATTTGCCCTACTAGAGATAGGAATTAGACATAAGCTTCATACAAAGTATGTATAGATCTCTATGGTATAGATGTATGATAGATTGGATATTCATTTTAGCCGTTAGTCTATATTTATCTATCATATTAATAGCCTCGTGCTTGAAAGTTTGCCTTATACAATGTGTTATTGAAATAACTGAAAACCTCTTAAGGGGTCATTGTACTCATCAGTATAAATTACCAACGGCTTGAGCTATTATCATTATGTAGCTCATGTCGAAACGGTAGAAGAAGATTATTATAAACAACTTTTACTATGGGAAAAAATCAGCTGTTGCCTACATTTTGTTGAGTTATGTGAAAATATATGTATGGAGCAGTTGTTTTTAAGGTTCCGTACCCAAAGGGTGCCAAACGGGACCTTATTACTCTCGCTGCGCTATCCGTCCCTCTGTCTATCATAGGTCTACCTATATCTTTTGAACGGTAATAGGTAGCTGGTCAGATTATTTGCTGCTGTCACTAAAAATACTAAAAAGGGGATACTAAAAACCTCAAAAAACATGCTTTTTTTACAACGTTTTTGTTCCTGTTTTATCTTCAAAACGGTAATACATACCAGCATCAAACTTAGTCTGATTATAGTGCATACTATGTAGTTTAGCAAAAAATAGGGCAAACATGACATATGTGGTGGTACCTGCGTAAGAAAGAGATGCAAACATTTATATTTTGCGCATGGAGCGTTGATGTCTTTTGATGAACTCTCGTGAATTAAATCAGTTTCGATGGGGTATCATGGGTGGTACGGAACCCTTACTGCGTGAGTCCGACTCGCACTTGGCCGGTTTTTTTTCCGTGATTTCAGGTTTGGTCCCATAGTAAAATTCGCAATACACACTAGATATGATCTAACTAAAAAGAGCACTGTATTTATAAATAACAGATGCAACTCAAACTCCGCGCCAAAATGGAAACAGTTGTGCCAATCAAACAACAAAAAAAAAACAAAATTGAATTTGGAACCATAAAAAATCATCCATTCCCGATACTTTCTTGACGGAATGTATATTACGTGTATTTAGTATAAAATAATTACCATATAAAACATTTATTTTATTCTGTACACGGGTAAATGTAGAGTTATGTTGTGTAGTGTGATTTAAATTCGCACGAGGTTACAGACCTTTGAGCTAGACTACTAGTAAATGTGTGGAGTAGCATTTATGTGATATATTTTTTATGACGAAACAAGCCTTTAACTTAATACAAGCATAATACGGCACTGTTCCTAAACCACCAATTTTACATCTCATTCATTAATTTTACCACCTGCATTCTATGCAAATAAATGATTCTTTCTTTAATTACCTGCGGCATCGACCATACAGCCTAATAGACGCCTAATGTTGATTATAATGCGTACCATATAAATTCTGCCACTAGCTGAGGCGGGGTGCTGCAATCCGATTGGCCCTACTAAGGCGGCTATTGGGTAATTACTAACGCGGAAGTTTTAACGGCTCATATAATTGGTCGAAACTCATTTGAAGATTTTAAGGAGCGAATAGTGGCACCTACATTAGTGAAATTTCATAGATGTGTTGGCAGACATTGGTCGCCTGTTACGAGGCGTCTATGAGGTGTATGGTCGATGGCTCGCGGCTTTTCCCGCGTATAACGTGTATCACATAATATCACGTGATATTGTTATCCTTTGAAAATAGCCGCGAAGGTGTGGAGATGGCCGAGTAGGGCGCGTCGATTAGAATAAGTATGATGACAAAAATCACAAATATATTCTACAATAATTTATGAATATAAATAATTACTCGCCATACCAATTTATTACAATATGTTTGGATTTCTGAGGTTTTGAGCTTTAATTAACACATCGTAATTACCTAAATTACTATATGAGATTGAAAATAAATAAAAACATCAAACCAATGGCCAAATAACGAAAGTTACTAATCCTAATATCACCATCATACCCAAATATCACCTGTATTATTTTAAGGTATTTTTGATGTCTAATTGCTGGCCACACTGATGACAATACGTAAGGTTTTGTGTTCCAATAGTACGGTCGACCGCAAGTCGGTGGTAACACTTTGACATTAGCAGCATCTTTATTTCGTAAGCAGTAAGGGCGCTTTTCGAATTGACGTGTTACCACTGTTATGCAGGCGACTGTACATTAAGAAATTGTATTGTATTTTTATCATTTAAAATTACTTAAAATCAAGTACTTTCTTGTGAAATGTATTTCCTTTTTTGTATCAACGAGTTATTTTTACACGTTTTCACAACACAGGAAGGCATATTATGACCATAAACAATACTTTTAATGTGACGTCTAGCGCGTTCGGTTTCTCGCGTCGCACTGGGACGCGATGACCTTCCTATTTCAAATTCAGCTTCCTTTACCCTGCTTCGCTGTGAGAGCGCGATACTCTGTCTAACTTTTTCTGTAGGTCTGAGACAATTTCTAGAAAAAATAAATAACAACAAGGCGACTCCACTATTGTTCTAAATAGATTACATCAGAATCATGACAGTGACTCATAGTTTTGGGGATCGTGTCTCCACAGATCTAGACGCTAGATCTAGGATGAAACGTGAAATTCTAGATTTTTGGCTACGAAAAAAATAAGAAAGAACAGTTAAAAACTGTTGTAACTAGATGAAGATTACTGGAAATTTGCGGTTTATGAGAACATCATAGTTTTAACTTTTTTCGCAATTTCTTGGGGTCGTCTTAGAGTTGTAAAAAAACGGTTTCTTTTCTGAGCTGAAAAAAGTCGATGATAAACAAAACAGTTTTTTTTCGTACCGCTAAAGAGTGGAATGCAGGCCTATGTGTAGCAGTGGACGTCTTTCAGCTGAAATCATGAATGATGATGAAAGAGTGGAATTCCATGCCTTGCCTTGTCAGTGTTTCCCGAGAAGCATGATCTGGTAGTCTTCAAGGCTTGAGTCAATAGGTTTTTGTTGGGAAAGCGTGTACCATCGTCGACCGCACCATCGCTTAACATCAGGTGAGGTGGTGGTCAAACGCAAGCCCACTAGATATAAAGTAATAAAATATTTGAAAATATGCCAAAACGAGATGGCTAATTTTCTTATTTATTTTTGTTCATATTTTTATGTCGCATATTTTATCCATCTTCCTTCATATTCTCATGCCTTATTTATTAATATACATTTAAAATTTTGTTAAATATCTTTTATTTATTTAAACCGTCTATATACAAATGTCTTTGATTTAAACACAGTTTTTATATCCTAGACCAATATACAACGTGCTATTGAAACAACTGAAAACCTCTTAAGGGGTCTTTGTACTCATCAGTACAAACAACTTTTACATGGGTCAAAACTGAAATCAATCAGCTGATCCTTACATTTTGTCGATTTACGTAAGGATCAGCTGATTTTTTTTAGTAAAAGTTGTTCATACTGATGAGTATAATGACCCCTTAAGAGGTTTTCAGTTATTTCAATAACACGTTGTAAGTACTTATGATTCTAAAAATTTTAGTTTTGGCATCAGTATCGTTCTTACTATAGCAATGATTTAAAAAAAAAAACAATGTATATTTGTGTTGTATTTGTGTTGTAAATATTGTACATTTGTAGATAGATCATTTAGTTATTGTAATCCCACTGTTCAATGTACAGTTTTTTCATCGCTACGATTTTATTATATGTATAGATTATCTATAAACATGGTTCCTTCGTCCGTGTGTCGCTGCAGGGTGCCAACTGAAAATCAGCGCTGGGTGTTCCACGCCAGCACATGCTGAGTTGGTGACCCTTTTGGCATGGGCATGCCCGACAGCAACTTCATGTTTATGTCTAATTTTAGTAATTTTATTGATGTTATTGTTGTGCTGTCACTGTCCTGTGCCAAATAAAAGTATTTTTTTTCGTTCTTTCTTTATATCTATAAATCTGCAAGGTTAAGCTGCGCTAGCCGCGGTCAATTCTTGGATGGGTGACCGTTTCGTTACACATAGAGACCCTTCCGTGCCTCGGAGAGCACGTAAAGCCGTCGGTACTGCGCCTGATCTCTCTCCGGCCGTGTCAGATTGCCCATCTTATTATGAGAATGAGAGTGAGGGAATAGAGTGCCCCTGTGTTGGCGCACACGATTGTGCACTATAATATGTCCCGCGCATCTGCGCAATCTCAACGGAGACTAGCTATCTAGCAAGTCTCCGTTGAGATTGGCCGTCCCGAAAGTCGGCTTGAGGTCATTATTATCAATCAGCCCATTACCGTCCTATTGTTGAGCAAGGAGCATTTCCCTGTATGAGAAGATCTCCGGTACGAATTGATCAAAATTTTAAAATATTCTTTTCACGAATTGACGAATCGTAAAAACAGCCTAACCTACTCAGTAGGGTAAAAACCTACAGACCCCAAAACGAAACAATAAAAAAATCCCGTAAATTTAGCCAAAATAAACGTGTTGCGTATTCTGCGCATGCGCATGCGGCGAATTTTTTGCCGCTCTAACTTAACAGTAAGTTAAACAGTTAGCTTAATTTATCGCCCTCACGATATCTGGATTAAAGGCTTTTGTAGTGGTTGTGTAGTTTGAATTTTGAGTATTTTAGATATTTTTTTGTGACAAAAAAGTTATGGCCTAAAAATTTGTTTGGAACGAATTTCCTTATGGTAGTTAGCTTGCGGCAGGTGTGATGCTCGCTAAGGAGGCGGTGCGGTGGCGGAGAGGGTTCGAGAGTCGATAACCTCTCTTCCCATCCACAGGAGGCGACCTGGGCGTCGTAGGACCTCCATCGTCATATGCAGACCTCCAGCAACCATAGGTGTGGGCCTGCGGGCGGTGGACTCGGGGTGGCCCGCCGCCCGACCAGTCAAGGCCCGTGACAGTGGCGCGTTGTGTTCCGCGCGCGCCTGTCTAGAGGAGGGTGCGGCCGATGTGGTTGCCACACGGGGAGAAGGGGCTCGCCTACTAGTGGCGAGCCGGTACCTGCCGGGGATGGTTGGGCGATCACAGGAGTTTTTCCCACGCCCGCGGCCAAGGGTCATTAGAGGAACACCGTGGTGGTTTTTAGTCGGTAAGAGTCTGACACTGGCTCTGTCTTCCCCGAGCGGAGTGCGTCCATGAGGATTTTCCCTACGAAAAAAAAGAAAAAGTGTGATTCAGGACAAAATGTAGCGTCACGTCACGCTAAGATTTGCGTTATACCCATAGAGTACTTTGAATAAGCGCCATCTGGTGGGTAACGTCAAAGTTAGAGCTAACTGTTAAATAAAACAAACAATAAGACATGATTTTCTGGGGATCCAACCTGAGCCCTGTGCATCTCAGTCCAACGCATGATGTTCCCAGCCATCTATGCTTGTATAGTTACGAAATTTAGCATTTTAATGAACCGGTCAAAAAGTATGAATAAATAAATAAATAAATATCTTTGGGACATTTTTACACAGCACCAATCTAGTCCCAAACTAAGCAGAGCTTGTGCTATGGGTATTAGACAGTGGATATAATTATAATACTTACATACTTTTTTTGTTGTTGTAAATACATACTTATAATATACACGCTGAAATTTGAATCGCTTATTGCCCGAAAAGGGGTCATTGTACTCATCATTATGAACAACTTTTACTATGGGACGTTGCCTGAAATTGCAAAAAAAAAAAAACAGGTGGTCCCTACATTTTATTGATTTAAGTGAACACAAATGTAGGGACCAACAGATTTTTTTTTCGCGATTTCAGGCTTGGTCCCATAGTAAAAGTTGTACATAATGATGAGTACAATGACCCCTTTTTGGGATTTAAGCGACTCAAATTTCAGCATGTATAAGCAACACCCAACACAAACACTTATGTTCATCACACAAATATTTGTGTCCTGTGGGAATCGAACCGACGACCTCGTTATCAGCAGTCCGACACTCGAACCACTAGACCACAGAATTTTAAGGATTTATAACTTCGTTCCTGGTCGCACTCGTTTTTTTTTTACTTTTACTTAACATCCGTTGGAGTATTTTTGAGAAACATTAGAGCGATAGTAACCTAGCGGTTGAACACTTGCCTTCCATGCAGGAGGGTCTGAGTTCTAACATCCGCACCTCTGACTTTTCAAATTCATGTGTGGATCAGAATTTGATTATCACTTGCTTTAACGGTGAAGGAAAACATCGTGAGGAAACCTGCACACCTGAGAGTACTCCATACAGTTCTCAATGGTGTGTGTAGTCCGCCAACCCGCACTAGGCCAGCGTGGTGGACTAGGGCCTTAATCTTCTCATTCTGAGAATAGGCCCGTGTCTGGGTGTGCCGGTGGCTGGTTATGTTATGTTATAGGAGGACTGCCTCGTTGGTCTAGTGGTTGCACGAGCGACTGCTGAGCGTGGGGTCCTGGGTTCGATTCCCGGGTCGGGCAAAGTGTTATCGGGTTTTTTCATTAGGAAATTCTCAGTAGCAGCCTGGAGTCTGGATTTGTGCCCGGTCAATGGCAATAGGCTCGCCCCCTATTACATGGGAATATAACATAACTGGCGAAATGTGGGTGTACTGTTACACCTCTGCCTGCCCCTTCGGGGAAATACAGGCGTGATGTTATGTTATGTTAGGTATGGCAAGGATGGAATAGAATGAGATGCGATTAAGACTATCAATTACAATGAATGAAGTCCGGGTTCGATTTCCCAGTCGGGCAATGTGTGTACCACAGATATAGATAGAATGGTTGTAATCACAATTTTACTTGCGATTCATGCGTGGCAACTTTCGAACAAACTACGCCTTCCATATTGACGTCATTGATTTTAAAAAATTAAATTTATAAATGTACTTTACAGCTTTTGTTTCTGTAGTTAGAAACAGCACAATAAGGCATTTTTGCGGGTTTTTATTACAGTATTTACAGATACATGTCATAAGGCGTACTGAGAAAGGCTTTGAAATGCCCTGCACTATGGTGCAGAGTGATAGCACGCGCGCCCTGTTCACTTTTCCGTTCTATCTATTTCTGTGGATGTAAATATCGTGTTTTTCCAGGAAACTGCCAGTAGCCACTTAGGGTTTGGAATTGTGCCCAATAAATGCCAATAGGCACTTACATGGGATTGAATAATGACAAAGTGGAAAGTCTCACGTGTTTGTAATGTCTGTTTATGCCAGTGTGACTATACAAGTGTATCAGAAATAAGTGGTCATATTTGAAGAGCTTATTAAGTTTTTTTTTTCGTTTTTTTTATAGTATAGGATGGCGGAACGAGCTAAAGGCCCACCTGATGTTAAGCGGTAACCTTTGCCCATAATAACTGCAATACCACCTAGTCTGTTGCCTAGATGGTACCGCAAGTCGGTTCGCCAAACTGAGACATGAAGATGGAAAGTCTCATGTGATTGTAATTTCACCGGCACCCGTACCCTTCAGACCGAAACACAGCAATGCAAGCATCACTATTTGGCGGAGAAGTAGGTACGGTGGTAGTACTTCCCCGGACACAAAGGAGCTCTACTACTATTAGGTAATGTTGCATACAACAACATTTAGTATGGGACCAACTCCAGAGGGCCTCACAGATACCACAGTCTGCAGTTTTTGTCGCGAAAAGAATGAAACGCCCTTTCATATCCTATGCGAATGTGATGCAGTGCACCACATTAGAAGTCAGCATCTTGGAGGCCACACAATCTCAGCTGATGAGATCAGATCCTCAAACCCCAAGGCAATAGTCGACTTTATGGTTGGCCTGCGGCATGGAAGGTGCTGGAGTCTACTATTAGAGGCGTTACAATAGATCTCTTAGGTCGCAGTGACATAATTCTAATGGTTAAAGAATAATTAAAATTGGTTCAGTAGTTTCAGAGTTTATCGATTACAAACAAAAAAACAAACCCTTTTTTATAATAATATACAGTATGCAACTTTATCCTTAGTTTATACTAAACGTCTTATCATTATAAACAACTTTTACTATGGGACCAACCCTGAAATCGCGAAAGGAATATCAGCTGTTCCCTATATTTTGTCGATTCATGTGAACACAAATGTAGGGATCGCGATTTCAGGGTTGGTCCCATATTAAAAGTAGTTCAATAATGATGAGTACAATGAACCCTTAAGAGGTTTAGTATAAACCAAGAATACCTAAAGGAAAATATATGAAAAGAAAAGAAAAGGACATATGGAAATGGCTATGCTCGGCCGATGTGGCCGAAAAGTTCTGGAGTGGTAACCCCGTACTGGAAGGCGCAGCGTGGGTAGGGCCCCACAAGGTGGACCGACGACCTGGTGAAGGTCGCGGGAATCCGCTGGATGCGGAAACCGCAGTACCAGTCGTTGTGGCGATGCTTAGGGTAGGCCTATGTCCAGCAGTGGACGTCTTTCGGCTGATAACCTCTAAACGGCATACTATAGCTATCCAGCATCCAATTCGGGAATTTACATCAGTATCAGGTATCAACCTAAAAACAAGTAATTTTGAATATAATCAATATATTATTCACAATATTCTAATTAACCCTAATTAGAATATTGTGAATAATATAGGTATCTGAGGTCTTGCGTTCATTCTGTTACACGTTGTTGTCAAAAAAGACCTTGGCGACCCAATACCATAGGATATTCAAAACAAAATACCTCAATACGTGCAGGACTCCATAAAATGTTGTAGTCAATGGTTGTTCTACCACCAATCGGTTTGGCGCGGTTTTTTGTAACTACATCAAGTTTTCATGTCACATATCAGCGAGACTGCCAAAGCCAAGATCAATGTACGGTTCGCAAAATAATTGTATTGTTAGTTAAGTTTTATTTTGTTTAATAAATAAATAATAAATATGATTTTTTATTTAAAGCCCTGCTTAAAATTTCTTTTTTATTAAAATCTTATTTGCTGCTAGAAATTTTGCAAGATATTTTAGACCAGTTTCGGTTATCCAAACAGATTTTGCTGTTCTGATGACAATAAAATAAAATAACTCTAAAAGCTTTTGTTTAAAAAAAAAACCTTTTTTTATCGTGTGCCTTTACAAATTAATCTTTCATAAGCAACACCCAGTTCGGAGCAATAATTATCTGTAAGTAGGTACACAAAACAATAAACAAAAAAAACGAAAGCCCTTAGTTGTTAAGTTCTTAGTAACAAGTGGGCTCACAAGAAATAAATATATAATAATAATTACTATTAAAAACTTGTTATGGGCAAATGTAACCGCTTAACAACAGGTGGGCCTTTAGCTCGTTTCGCCATCCTATTAAAAAAAAACTGTTTTTTTTTTAGAAAAAACCGTACAACTTTTTCTGCTGTCCCTACAAAATTATTGCGAATTCCGCAGCTGGAGTTTACTGCAGACGTTTATAAAAGAGACTCACATCACCTCCTGTCTCTATTGAGGAGTATACGCGAGAGAAACCAGGTGTCAGCACTAGTATTTATAGTGAAACAGTGTTACAGTGATAGTGAAATATAAAATTTAGATTCTGAAATACAGTAAGTAAATATTTTTTGCGATTTTTCTGTAATGTGTGTTTGAAAATTTCTCGGTAGTGTTTGCAGTCCACCAACCGAAAAGCCAGCGTGGTGGATTGAGTTAAAACAAGAAGTCTTCTTGTTTTGAGAAGAGGTCTGTGCTCAGCTGTGGGATAGTAATTGGCTGATTATGTTAAGTAGCTAAAAAAATTGCGTGGTGGACAAAGACTTAAATACTTCTTGTTTTGAGAAGAGTCTCGTGGCCAGCAGTGAGACAGTAATTGTCTGGTTCTATTATGTTAAAAACCAAAAGGCCAGCATAGAAGACTAAGATCTATAACCTTCTTGTTTTGAGAAGATGCCAGCAGTGGGACAGTAACTGGCTAGTTATGTTAAGCAAGCAAAAGGCCAGCATGGTGGACTTAGGCCTAAGCCATTCTTGTTTAGAGAAGAGGCCAGTGCCCAGCACTGGGACAGTAACTGGTTGGTTATGTTAAGTAAGCATAAGGCCAGCATGGTGCATGGCTTCTTGTTTTGAGAATAGGCCCGTGCCCAGCAGTGGGACATTAATGGGTTGATAATGTCATGTTGATCTAATGCCTCGTTGGTCTAGTGGTGGCAAGCGCTACTGCTGAGCGTGGGGACCTGGGTTCGATTCCCGGGTCGGGCAAAGTGTTATCGGGTTTTTTTATCAGGAAATTGTCAGTAGCAGCCTGGAGTCTGGATTTGTGCCCGGTTAATGGCAATAGGCTCGCCCCTTATTACATGGGACTACAACATAACTGGCGAAATGTCGGTGTACTATTACACCTCTGCCTACCCCTTAAGGGAAATACAGGCGTGATGTTATGTTATGTTATAATGTCATGTTGAGTAACCAAAAGGCCAGCATGGTGGACTTAGGCCTAAGCCCTTCTTGTTTTGAGAAGATGCCCATGACCAGCAGTGGGACAGTAATCGGTTGATTATTTATGCTACACCGCTGGATGCGGGAAGCGTAGGACCGGTCGTTGTGGCGATGCTCGGGGGAGGCCTATGTCCGGAAGTGGACATCTTTCGGCTGAAATGATGATGATGATAATGTATGCCTTTGCCCGCGGCTTCGTCCGCATATATCGGTTTATCTTGCTTGCAGGCAGAATACAATGACATTTAGCCTATAAGATCTTACTTTTGTATTATTAATGTATTTCTAGCAAATAAATGTTTGATTTATAATAATAATAATAATAAATTATTTATTGTGGACACGAGGTCCATATACATGACACACAAAGTACAAAAAACTTACAAAATACAAAAATAAAAATACAAATTACAAAAAATATAAAATCAAGGTTCAATAGGTACCAACTGAATAAAAATAAAATACAAAAGAAACTATTTGAAAGACATCATCGCGCATCCCTTGGAAACTGTTTATCTTGCCTGTATGTTATTCCGGAACATGGTCTTTCTGTGTGCCGAATTTTATTGAAATCCGTTCAGCCGTTTCAGCGTGATTGAAGGAACAAATAAACAAACACCACACATTCATACTTCTGCGTTTATAATATTCCACAAAGTATACTCTTCATAAATTTTTTTTTTTTTATACATCATCTCCAAACTAAGCAAACAAGTCCCAGACTAAGCAGAGTTTGTACTATGGGTACTAGACAATGGATATAATACTTATAAACTTTTTTTTGTAAATAAATACTTGTAATACATAAGAAACACCCAAACCAACACAAACACTTATGTTCATCACACAAATATTTGTGTCCTGTGGGAATCGAACCCGACCTCGTGATCAGCAGTCTGACACCCGAACCACTAGACCACAGACTTCACAGGAGTGAAGCCACGTGCATCTCCTAGTTGTAAATAATATTATAGAAAATGTCTAGTAAATATTATAATAATTTTTCAGGCTCAATTATCTTTCATTTATTCATAAATAATATTATTAGTTTAATAAATTACTCTATTGATGGTCAATGAACAATAACATACCGTCTTGGGTCTATAGCCTATAAATACCTATTGAAGTCATTTACTGTAAGGTTAGTGAACCATAGAAGGCCTTTCGTATCACATCCATCGAAATATTGACCGCGGTTACGTTGCTCGACTTCAAAACCAGGTGACTGTTTAAAACCTTATTATTTTGTAGACTAGCGTGGTATACTAAGTTCTACACCCTTCTGTCTCTTCTGATTCCGAGAAGAGGCTACTGCCCAGCAGTGGGATAGTAATTGGATGGTTAGTTACTATTTTATAAACGAATAAAAAATCCGCTGGATGCGGAAAGCGCAGGACCGGTCGATGTGGCGATGCTTGGGGGAGGCCTATGCCCAGCAGTGGACATCTTTCGGCTGAAATGATAGATAGATAGATAGATAGATCATTTATTTGTCAGAATATGGTACAATACAGTTGTTATAAAAAAAAAAATTGGATCCAACATATTCTGCCGTTTCCGGCGTACAAATATTTAAATTTTTTAATGGTATTGGAATAATTTTAGAATACAAAAATTTCATTATACTACAATTATCAGATAATTTATAATTGAATAATCGTAGAAAATTAAAATACTTACTTAAAATACAATTTTTGTTACAACATTACAGGGTATATCAATAATTATTTAACAATAACAATTTATAATAATAATTTTAACATAAAATAGAAATTAAAACTGAATGTGAGTCAAATTTGACATTTAGGAAGTCATTTACAGAATAATAACATTTATTTAACAAAAAATTAAGTAATTTATTTCTAAAGATATATAGACAGATAGATATTCATTGTTTTGAAACATTCAGGCAATTTATTATAAATATGTATTGCCATAGAAAACACGTTCCTAGAGAATAGCTGTATTCTTTGCATTGGTATATACAGTTCATGTATTCTTCGACTAGGACTAGTAACAACATCATTGTGTTTTTCGAACAAATTTATATGTTTGTGAACAAAGCAGATTTCATGTACGTACAGTGCTGGAAGCGGTAATATTTTATGTTTGCGAAAAAGAGGAATACAACTATCTAATTGATGTGCACCGCATAAAGACCTAAGACATTTTTTTTGTCCACGAAAGGCTCTAATAGAGTCAACAGAATTACCCCATATTATTAATCCGTATCGTAGGATTGAAGAAACGTATCCATGATAGGCAGCAAGTGCGGCCTCCATGTTAGCCACTCGTCTTACGACCAAAATTAATATCCAATCTATCCACGATTTGCCCTACCAGAGATAGGAATTTGACATAAGCGCCATACAAAATATGTCAAATTTCTATCTCTAGTAGGGTAAATCGTGGATAGATTGGATATTAATTTTGGCCGTTAGGCGATAAAGAACAAAAACAAATTTATTTAGCTTTGTACATAGATTATTGATATGTGTCTTCCAATTACAAAACTTGTCTATTGTTATACCTAAAAAGTTAGTATTGTCGACTTCATCTATTACATTATTTCCATATTCGACTTTAAGTGATCCTAGTTTGCTATTATGTGTTTGAAACCTGATCATCTTAGTTTTTCCGATATTAATGTGTAGATTGTTATGTCTCAACCAGTCTATAATTTTTTCTAAAGTCTTGTTTATTTCGTGTTCGTAGTCAAAATTATTATTATTTTTAATATTAATGTCATCAGAATATAGCACACATTTGTGTGTGGTGACGTTGGGCAGATCATTTATGTAAATGATAAATAATAAAGGTCCTAATATACTTCCCTGGGGCACTCCACATTTATTTTCGCAATATCGTGATCTGTGAATTTTCTTCCGATGTCCAGAGTAACTTGACACCTCAACACATTGTTTTCGATGACTTAAATAATCTTCTAATAATTTTAGCGCGTTTCCTCTTATACCATATCTGTCGAGTTTATGTAACAGTAGTTCATGGTTAACAAAGTCAAAGGCCTTCGACATGTCGATAAAAATAGAAGTTATAGGAATTTTGTTGTTTAGGATGATGATGATGATGAATTAAAATGTAATTTCATCATCATTAACTCATCCTATCATAGTCCACTGCTGGAAATAGGCCTCTCCCAAGTTGCACCACAACAGGCTCGAGTGAATAGGTTTTTGCTGGGCAAGCGTTTACACCATAGAGGAAATGAATATAATTCAAGTATTCCGTGGTTTACACACAGCGTCATTAATGATTACCCTCTTATTAAGTTCGATTCAATACGGTTGAGTTAAGCGATGGCTGATGCCCGCGTCATGCTCGTGACATAGAAATATGTGTTATATGTCTATGGCTCGTGAACGGGTGCCGTCTGTTGGGACAGGTCAGCTCCTACATACTATGGCAACTCTTTTTGCGTTTATTTCTAAAGGCAATATTCTCACTTTTAAATTATTGTTTTGTTTCTGACATTAACCTACATTATACTCACATTATTTTAATGAATTTGATGTATAAACAATAACGTATTTTAAAAAGAGTTGTTTGTTGGAGTTTCTTGCCGGTTCTTCTCCATAGGACCCACAATTTGGAACCGTACAACTAGAGCCTGACGTTTCAAAAGTGCCTGTAATTAGGTTTATTTGAAATAAAAAATATTTGAATTTGATTTTAAATTTATTCGAGAATTTGTTCGTATGTGAGGCAACCATCATCAAACGCACCATTCGCTTAACATCAGTGAGGTGGCCATCAAACGCGGCTCATTAAGATAATAAAAAAAACAATATTTTTATTACTTTTTTCAGTTAATTCAATATGGCGCCAGTGCGAGAAAGATATCTGCTGATCCTCCTATTCACAACATTAGTGAGAGCTGGGAGTTACTTCGATGAAGATTCCAAACCAACCATGGTTAAGGCTTTGAGGGTATGTATAAGGGTGACGGGGGAGGGGTTTTCAGTAAATAACAGTACAGTCGAGTTCATTAAAATGTTCGCCATTCCAGGTTTCACACAATCTAAGCGTAGTAAACGTTGCCTTTTTTAGGGTTCCGTGCCCAAAGGATGCCAAACGGGACCCTATAACTTCGCTACGCTGTCCATCCGTCCGTCCGTCTGTCTGTCATATGTGTGACTATGGTGCCTATCACGACAAATATTAGAAAAAAAAAAACAAAATCCAAAGGGGGTCCCCATACAAAAAACCTCAAAAAACATGCAATTTTTTCAACGTTTTTGTTCCTGCTCTATTTTCAAAATGGTAATACGTACTACTGTCAAACTTGGTCTGATTATAGTGCATACTATGTAGTTTAGCAACAAATAATAAAAATAGGGCAAACATAGACATATGTGGTGGTTCCTTCGTAAGAAATAGATGCAAAAAATCATATTTCCCGCACGGTACGTTGATGTATTTTGATGATGGTTTTCTATGTCAAGTCAATGGATGAAATGTACAAAGTAATACGTCAATGTCAATAAATAAATAAATAAATAAATGGATGGTACGGAACCCTTACTACGTGAGTCCGACTCACACTTGGCAGTTTTTTTTGCCCTGCCAGTCGTCTTCTCAGAACTGGTACTTATTATTTGTTATATTTTTCAGGAAATGTCGAATCAAACTCAGGCAGACACGTTAAATCTACCCGCCAACGCTTCTTCAATCAGAGAGAACATAACAGACACTTTCAGGTACGTCAATATGCCTTATTTGTGTAGTCAACAACGACCTTACAGCCCATAGACGCCTCATAACAGGCGACCGATATCTGCAACACATCTATGAAATTTTACTAATGTAGGTCGTCATTATTCGCCACTTGAAATCTTCAAATCTGTTTCGACCATTCAAACGAGCCGTCAAAACTGCCGCGTTAGTGATTAGCCAATAGCAGCCTTGGTAGGGCCAATCTGATTGCAGTACCCCGCCTCAGCTAGAGGCAGAATTTATTGTACGCATTACATTCAACATTAGGCGTCTATTAGGCTGTATGGTCGATAGGCAAAGGTAACCGCTTAACACCAGGTGGGCCTTTAGCTCGTTTCGCCATCCCATGTCATAAAAAAGATAGGAGCCCTTTCTGGCCTAGTGCGGGTTGTATAACATTATGGGTAAAAGAATCTGGCTATAAATATATACACGGTGAATTTTCGTTGGTTTCGGTAATGAAAAGGGGTCATTATACTCATCATTATGAACAATTTTTACTATGGGACCAACCCTGAAATCGCGAAACAAAAAATCACCTGATCCTTATATTTTGTTGATTTATGAGAACACAAAATATGATTACCTAGCTGATTTTTATTTTTCGCGATTTCAGGGTAGGTCCTATAGTTAAAGTTGTTCATAATGATGAGTACAATGACCTCTTTTCGTTTCCAAAACAAATGTGTCGGTGTATTTAGGGTGCCGTACGTCAAAAGGAAAAAACGGAACCCTTATAGGATCACTTTGTTATCCGTCTGTATATCTGTCCGTCCGTCTGTCTGCCCGTCTGTCTGTCCGTCTGTCTGTCCGTCTTTTAAGAATTTTTATATCAAAAACGGGTTGAAATATCAAGTTGAAATTAATATCAAATACTAAAGTCTACGGTCCCAAATTTATTGTAATAATTATATTTTTGTGTACTCCACCATTGCAAGCCATAAAAAAATCTTTCTTTTCTTTCTTAACCATTACTTTCTTTCACAGCTGCGAAAATCGTACCTACGGCTATTACGCGGACGTCGACAATGACTGCCAAGTTTTCCACGTGTGCCTACCCTCTCAGACGCCGTCGGGTCGCAATGTTACATACAGGTGGAGCTTCATCTGCCCCAACGAGACGGTGTTTAATCAGGTACCTATGATATAAATAAATAATAAATAAAAAACGTTTATTGCATAATAACATAGGCACATAGGCGAAAGTACCCGACATAGCCCGGAGAATTGCCAAACTTAAGTGGCAGTGGGCGGGGAACATTGCTCGCAGAACGGATGGCCGATGGGGCAGTAAAGTTCTGGAGTGGCGACCGCGTACTGGAAGGTGCAGCATAGGTAGGCCCCCCACAAGGTGGACCGACGACCTGGTGAAGGTCGCGGGAATCCGCAGGATGCGGAAGGCGCAGGACCGGTCGTTGTGGCGATGCTTGGGGAGGCCTATGTCCAGCAGTGGACGTCTTTCGGCTGAAATAATGATGATGATGGTGATGAACATAGGCACAATAAATTGAGCTCTTTACTTTCAAACTAAGCAGAACTTGTATTATGGAAGTCAAGGCGCTCTCTATCAGAAGTAAATAATACAATAACGCAAGGAAAGGATGCATGCAGAAATTAAAATAAAGAAATTTTAGGTTTTACAAAAACAAATTATATAGGAATTTATGTTAAGCTACTACCAAAGCTGTGATGGGTATTGACTTGTAACGAGTTAGTGGGTGTGGTGTGATGAGGTGTGTGATATGATGTGTAGTGAGTAGTGTGTGTTGGTTCATATAGGGTGTGAGTGTGTATGTGATGTGTAGTGTGAGCGTTTTGAGAGCTGTCTGTAACAAAGGAATGTGTGATGGATTCAACTGTGTGTTGATTGATTTCAGAGAGTGGAACTAAAGTGGATTGGTTATTTAACCAGAATCTTCTCCTTAGCGAATCAATCGCAGCCTAGAACTTAGTTTTAGTTAAACTGTGTTTGAATCAAAACTAAAAATAATATTAACGAACTATTTATAATCCCCCAAGCATCGCCACAATGACCGGCCTATGTCCAGCAGTGGACGTCTTTGGGCTGAAATGGGGATGATGATGATGATGATTTATAATCCTGTAACTTTAAATTTATTATAGTGGTAAAGTTTAGCGAGTTTTTTTTAATTATAGGGGTTTTCTTGCCAAGAGTAAATGTAAAAATAATTTAAGGTCAACACTGTCACATTATTACTAGGATTATTATTAATCCATCTGCCAAGTTTGACACTTATACAATGATAGTTTTCCGAAATCAAGATATTATCTTGAAAAACTGTTTTATGAATTCCACCGAAAAGATTTTTTATGAAACTGCCAAACTAGAATTTAACCACAGACCTAAAATTCACGATCACTTAAAAAATAAACTTATAAACCACTTGATCGATTCACTAAATCGATAAATTGATTCAATTACAGGATGTCCTAACCTGCACAAGAATAGCTGACTCAATCGACTGCAAAGACTCGCCGATGTTGTATCACTTAAACATGGAAATTGGCAAAGTTCCCGAAAAAACTGAAAAAGCCGAAGAAAAAAGAAAGTCACAGAAAAGACAACCGCAAAAGAGAAAAGAAAACATCGTAATGGAGAATATGGTTGTGGAGAATGTCATCAAAGATATTGTTCATGACGAATTAAAAGACAGACTCGAGGGAATTGAATTCGGCCTTAAAGGTGGACAAGAAAGTCCAACGCTGATCGAAGCTGTCATTGAAAGTACAGAAGATGAAGTAGACGATGCAGAAGATGTAGAATTAGAACAAAGAAAAGAAGAAGATTTTGACAGAATAGTCATGGAAAGAAATATGAGGAATGAAAGGCAGATGAGAAATGAAAGGACAATTAAAAGAGGCGCGTTTAGGTTTAGAGGTGATGTTTAAACCTTGATTGATTGATTCACATTTTAGGATACAAGGCTCAATCATATTGATTTTTGATCAACAGATTTTTTTTTATGAATTTAATATAATAACAATCTTTATAAGCTATTCTAAACAAATGATTTAATTGAAAAAAATGTCTATTGTGGAAAAAAATTATTGACCAAAAATCGACAGAATGGTTTGCCGATAAATTTACGACACTGCCTTTGCATTATGTTTCTAAGTGGCCAAGTCTATGCTAAGTTACTTACGATAAGTTTATTTTAGGTTATTGTAAATAGAGATTTGTAGTTCAAATAAATGAAAGTATTCATTTGGAAGTTTTTATTTTTTTCACTATCCCCTTGAGTGATCACCCGCCGTCGCCTAAAATTCGTCAAGCGACCACGTTTAATTCACTTGGGTACTACCAGTACCCAAGAAGACCGAGGCAAAAAAAATTGGGTACCCCAGTACCCAAGGAGATTATTACATTTACCAACTTATGTACAGTCCACAAAGGACAATGGAGAGGGCTATGCTCGGAGTGTCCCTGCGTGATCGAATCAGAAATGAGGAGATTCGTAGGAGAACGATAGTAACCGACATAGCCCGAAGAATTGCCAAACTTAAGTGGCAGTTTTTTTATTTTTATTGGCGGGGCACGTGCTCGCAGAATGGATGGCCGATGTGGCAGTAAAGTTCTGGAGTGGCGACTGCGTACTGTAAGGCACAGTGTGGATAGGCACCCCACAAGGTGGACCGACGGCGACGGCCTGGTGAAGGTCGCGGGAATCCGTTGGATGCGGAAGGCGCAGGACCGGTGGTTTTGGCGATGCTTGGGGGAGGCCTCTGTCCAGCTGTCTTTCGGCTGAAATGATGAATCATGACCTACGGCCAAAATATATCATGTAATATTGAAATTAACATCCACTCTTCTTTAGTCTAGTCTTTGGGTGACGTCAGAGATATCTTTATTAAGAAACAGTGTTTTTCAGTGTTTTTTAAATAATTTGCACGCCTTGCATGGCACAATATGGAACAAGGACTTTTTATTTATATAAAAACATTTTTTTATTTTACACATATTTGCAAATAAAATTATTTAATTTGATTGATTTTCTTTCCACAATTTAAATCGTTAGATTTCGCTTCGGATGCGTAAGTAAATGCGTTAAAATAATATAGTCATTAGTAAGGGTATCTATACGACTTTGAATTAACTGCAAAGTTAGTCGAGTCGGTTAAGAAACACTGTTTCTTAATAAAAATATCGCTGACGTCACTCAATGACCTACAATAATGGAGGTTAATTTCGATATCACGAGCAGTGTTCACGGTAGCTTAGTGGCTAAAGCACTGGCGTACTGAGCCAGGAGTCGCAGGTTCGAATCCTGTGCATGTAAATGCTTATTCAAAATAAAAACTTTGACTTTAGAACTGTTTGGAGCGCTCTCAGGTGTGCAGGTTTCCTCACGATGTTATCTTTCACCGTTCAAGCACTTGTGATTATCAAATTCTGATCCGCACATGAATTCAAAAAGTCTGAGTTTTGGGCTGGGTTCAAACTCTGACCATTGTGCATAGAAGCCAAGTGTTGAACCATTAGGCTATCACTGCTTGTGACCAGCAAGCCCTGGGCAGTCATCTGCGCTACATACCTTGAAGACTGGTTATTTTTTTCTAACACGGCACGAGGCATGAGATAAGAAGACTTGTTTTGTAATGAGTAGCTTATTGCAGCCTTCTTGGTGATCTGCAAATCCGAATGACATAAAAAATACGGGGTTACGCTCATGCGATGCATAATTGGAAAAAACTAATTATTCTTTATCATCTAACCAATTAACATTTTCATGGTTGATTTCAATCAAATACCTGCCTTTTTAATCGTAAATTAGTATCGAGTAGGAATTACTAAGGCTTTAATAAAAAAAAAAATGTTGTGAAGTAAAATGCTGGTGGTATTGTTAATTTTATTTACAAATGTCCTTGCTGATGACGATAAATATGTGGATCTTTTACCCGACGCAGAGAAACAACTTTTTATAGAAAATGTAGCAAGAAGAATACTTAAAGATGTAGAAAGTCAAGAGAATGCAACAACGGCTGAAAGTGGAGAATTGTCTGATGAGCAATTAAAGAAACATAACGAATACGTCAAAGCAGTGTTAAAAGAAGAAGCTGATTATGTAAGAAGAAGCAAAGGTGAACCAACTAAAGAAAGAGAACTCAAATCCGGTGAGAAATCTGAAGAAAAAGGAACGTTGGCTGTAAAACCTTTGGAAACTGAAAAGATTGCTCTCCCCGATGATCTTGACATTGAACAAGTAGACTTAACTCTCCGAAATGATAGGAGAGGTGGCATAGGTATTTCTGATGATAGTACCACTGATTACATAAAAGTTGAAATTGTAACTGACAATGCACCAATAATAAAAAGAAGATCAGTACAAAATGATGCTAGTTATTCTGATTCTGAAAGTGAAGAGCTTACGTCTGAAAAATCAAAACGTATAAACTCAAGAACTGAAGAAACAAATGAAGTAGAAACTACTATTACTGAAAAATCTAAAAATTTAATCTCTACAACTGAAAATGCAAATGTCATAACAACTACTACTGCAGAATCAAAACTTGTAGAAATTACAACTGTAGGCTTAGAACTTACTGAATCTAAAAGTGAAATTTCAGAAAAAGGAGAGCCTGTAGTTGAAAGGACAGAATATAGAGATACTAAAACTATCGAACCCACAGAAGTCAAAACTAAAATAAAAGATACAGAGATAACTGAATCTACAACTACCGGTACTAAAAACAAAGAAACAGAAGAAAGAGACTCCGGAAGTAGCAATTCGAGTGAAACTGAAGAAGAAAGTGTACATGTAAAGTATTTAGAAAAACCAAACTCACAAACATTAACCGTTGATAGTAACGAGTCTCCAGAAAAAACAACAGAAAGTACAACTAAAACTTCTGAAATGGAATATTTTGGCATAAAATCGAAAGAAAATAAATCTAATGAGTATAATAGTGTTGCCAGTGGTGATATAGAGGAATTTACAACCATAACTAGTCCTGTAGACAGGACTACAACGAATAGTGTGCCAACGACACAAAACATGGATGAAATTACTGAACTATCCACTCCAACTACTTACACGACCAAACAAAAAGATGATAGTTATATAAAAAAACATAATAATATTACAACTGAAAGTTCTACAAAAAGCACTCTAACCAGTACTTTAACTGATGAGGGAACAACAGAATTGGTTACAGATATAACTACAGATTTAGTTACCGAAACAAGTACATATAATTCATCCACTGAAATGCTGAGAACACAAGAGGAAACAAGTACTGCAACAAGTACTACAGAAAGTACTTTAAAACCTGTAGCTATAACAGAGGAAATGCAAATCACTGTAGAAGATTTTACTTCAGCACCAACTGTTAAAACTACTATAAGACGTACGACCAATAACGAATCAAACAAGAAGAATTCAGATATTAAACAACGTGCCATAATAGAATCTAAACAAACAACAACCAATAAGCAAGGTGTTGATAAGGAATCAAAAGAAGCTACCACAAAGAAAGTTAAAATTAAGCCTAAAATACATAAGCACGAAAAAGCAATAACAGGTCCAAAGAAAAAACGCGATGACGCTAAAGCTAAAGAATTAAAAGAAAGACAATTAAAATATGGCGTCATTGATGAAGGTGTAGATAAAAATTTCATAGAGTTAGAAAAAGTATATTACGACAATAATTATAAAGTTCAAACCGGCAAGGGATACCGCGTTTATGAAATACGTAAGTAAATATACATACACATAATAAGCACATTACTGTCCCACTGGTGGGCATGGGCCTTTTCTCATTATGAGTAGAGCTTTAGGCTGCGTTCAAGTAGAAAACAGCAGCAACCGCCGATCCACGGGCGCTTATTGGCGCCGATTTCGTTACATAATGGTAGGCGGTAGAGGAAGGGAATTCAATAATTTATTATCGGGCCCGACTACCGATGGCCAACTCTCCATTCCAATTCACATACATTTTGATTGTTTTCTATTAGCGTTGACGATTGTAGATTGTGTAGATTGTCAACATGGCTAGGGGGGCAGATCGGAGCTTGTCGGCACTTATAGGCGCATGTTTGGCCCGTAGTATGGAAACTGCATCCGCCGACTACCAGCGCTAATCGTGCGCGCTTTTTCGCTTATGCGTCGGTGGGCCGGCACCGCCGGCTGCCGTATCGGAGCTTGTCGGCACTTATTAATTAGGCACATGTTCGGCCCAAACTGCATACGCCGACGCTGGTGGGTACGGGCATTTTCTCAGAATGAGAAGAGCTTTTTTTTTAAAAATTATTTTAGCTTTAAGTTGTGTTCAAGTAGAAAGACCTTAACTCTTTTCCCAATATGATAATATATATGTCATTAATAAAAATGGGCCCACTACTCCTAGTTTTCTCTTTAGATCTTATAATATGTACCCTGCCACTATTCAATGAAGTTTGAAACAAAAACCATACCTTGCCATTTTTATAAAAAAAAGAGCAAATGTGTCCAAATTATGTTTTCTTGTGTGTATTTTGGTTTAAGTTTATGGCAAGTACTGCCCTAGTTAAATAAATCTCCCGTATATCTGTACTTTTGAGGGTGGGAACAACAGTATCATTTAATATGTAACTCAACTGCTTTAGTAGTATTTTTTTTTGTGTTAAAAACTGCTATTGTTACCAAACCTACATTATTTAACTGGCAAAGTATTATTAACAAAACAAGTTAATCGTAATTCGTAACACGAACATACTCTCGGAAATTATGCTTATTATTGAATACTGATCTTTTTACAGCCGCTGGCAAATCACCATTCCTCCCAGATGAGCAATTCATGAAAGATCAGCCTTACCACATTCCAACGTATAATTATTCACCAAACAACGCTTATTTTAATCCAATCAATCGTCTGGGACCAAACCCTGAAGACACCAGTAAAGAAGAAGTGGGAGCATTCACAGTAGCTGACGATACCAACGACGTCAACCCACCACGACCCTTCAATGAAAATTTAGAAACACAGAATTATGATATGGAATACTCAGACACGGCATTCGGAAACAAAAGAAAGAAATTTGGTAACAAAGAAAATTTATCACAAAGCATTCATAAAATGCCTCAGCAAAATAATTCACAGGTTAATAAAAAACGAGGCAAAGTAAACCCTGAAGATTACTCGGACTCTGATCATTATTTCGGGAAGATTAGAAAAGATTTGGAACGGAGAGTTAATCATAATAACTATGATTTATTTCCAAATTCAAATGAAGGTGAACACCCAGCTCATAGTATACAAGAGATGAGTTTAAAAGATCATGTTAGAGCAGTCAGAAATATCTTGTTCCAACAAAAATTCTTTGGAATTGTCAACCCAGATAGACAGGGCAAGGAATCAGAAATTTTTAAGAGAAAAAAGCATAAAGAGGAGAAACTGAAGAAAAATACAAAACACAATGCTGATCCTGGTAATTTATTAATAAATAATGGTGATGACAAAAATAAATATGAAGGAAATAACAATAATATTGCTTTAAACAACTATTTTGGTACATCAAAGGCGTCACAGCCTACTGCAATTCTTACATCAAACGACAAAAAGGGTCGAAAAAACGACGATCACTTCCAAAAAGTAGGCTATTTGAAAAATCTGAATAATACGAAAGAATTGTATGTTATGGATCAATTTTTCAAAGATAACGTGGTGAAATATATCCACGAACTCAAAACTAAAGATAGTACTTATAAAAAAGCCGATTTGATACCAGCTACACATTTTCCAATGTCAAAAAACGATATTCAAAGAGATTTATTAATAACGAAATTCCAAGGAGAAGAGAAAAACCGAAATGCAGAAATTATGAAGAATTCACAGAAATATAACACGTCAAAGAAAACAGGGAGATTCACGAATAAGAACGACAAAGTTGAAATACCAAAAAAAGTTTTGAATACTGTTAAAGGAGATAAAATTGAATCAATCAAAAAATTCAAAATTATTAGAAAGGACAATGTCACTCTAAATTCGCCAAAACAAGAACTTAATTTGAGATTAGATCGACGTAATGACGTTGTCAGGGTCGGCGTGTATTTACAAGTCTTAAAAGATATGATATCGTTGGACAATAAAGCTTTACGACAATATGATTGGTTGGGTACTACAGTCGATATTCAGGCAGCCTTACAAAAACTGTTTGACCTAACGTAAGTAATTCCTGTTCACGAAACAGTCATGTTTTTACTACCCACTAGCTTTTACCAGCGGCTTTGCTCCCATGGTTTTTTATTTGAGCATTATTTTAGGACTTAGTTTGGGACTAGATGGTGCTGTGTAAAAATGTCCCAAATTATTTATTTATGTATTATTATTTATTTAAACTTCGACTGCCTCGTTGGTCTAGTGGTTGCAAGCGCGACTGCTGAGCGTGGGGTCCTGGGTTCGATTCCCGAGTCCGGCAAAGTGTTGTCGGGTTTTTTCATTAGGAAATTCTCAGTAGCAGCCCAGAGTCTGGATTTGTGCCCGGTCAATGGCAAATGGCAATAGGCTCGCCCTCTATTACATGGGACTATAACATAACTGGCGAAATGTGGGTGTACTATTACACCTCTGCCTACCCCTTCGGGGAAATACAGGCGTGATGTTATGTTATTTAAATGCTAAAGCCATCTTTTTCACTTTTCTGTTTGTTCCGTCTCTTCCTTGAATCTGTGTGTTTTCTACTTGGTTTTTTCTTTTTCTTTACTTTCCCATCTATTGTGTTAGTTAAGTTATCATATCGTATAAAGTGACCAATATATTTCTCCCTTCTTCTGGAAAGTTTTTGTAATACATGCTTTTTTATTTCAGTTCTCTTGTAGTTAATGAAGAAGACATCCACCCAGCAGACATGGAAATTCTAAAATACATACTTTTCCAACAAAAGCTGGCTGTAGAAATTATAGAAGCTAATAACTTCGGCGCTCAACTAAGAAAGAAGCTACTGCCAAGAAATAAGAAGAAAAAAGTAAAACACAACATGTTAAAAGAAAAAGGTTTAATAAATAGAGTTTGGCTTTATTTGAGAAGAGAAGTTCCTGAGGGTAATGAGAATGGAGCTCTCAAGAATTTGAATAAATTCTTAATTAATGTAGAAGATAGGTTGTTTGATGTGAGTATTTTATTTGGTTTTCGGTTTGTTTGCCGGCTTTTATGGGATTATAGATAGTTTAAGTAGTAGTAGTAGTTTCGCCAAGTCTTTTCGTCACCTATACCACAAGTTTGAAGACAAAGGTCTGCAACCAGTGCGTCCTGCCTGTCATGACTTACGGTGCCGAGACGTGGACACTGACTGTTGGGCTAGTCCACAAATTCAAAGTCGCTCAGCGAGCTATGGAGCGAGCTATGCTTGGAGTTTATTCGAAGGATAAAATCTGTGACGAGATTATCCAGAGAAGAACCGTAGTGACCGACATAGCTTGTAGGATCAGTAAGCTGACATGGCAGTGGGCTGGCCATGTCTGTCGAAGGACCGATGGCCGCTGGAGCAGACTAGTCCTTGAGTGGAGACCGTGAATCGGCAAACACAGCTTAGGGCACCCACCGCCAGGTGGACCGACGAACCTGACGAACGTGGCTGGGGACTGGATGCGGAAGGCAGAGGACCGAGTGTTGTGGCGCAACTTGGGAGAGGCCTATATCCAGCAGTGGACTGCGATAGAATGATTTGATTGATTGAAGTAGAAAGGCGAAAATATACAATAGTGCGTTTCAATGCTGCAACGCAAGACTTGCGCTAGGAATACGCATAGAAACTTCAGCTTGGTTTTAGACGGAGACAGTGATCATATTTCGTGCGCTGCGTCCCAAACCACATGATTTTGCGTTGATAGGATACAGGGCGCTATTGAGTCTCATTCACCGTTTGATTTATTAGTTCGTTAATTATCGGTCTTACCACAAAAGATACCACGTCTTAGTTATGTGTCCGACAGATGTTTCAGAAAATTGTTACTACAAATCCACGTCTTTCACTCGCCTCGAGTTAAATACGCTACCGCTGCGTGTTTATATTAAACAGCCCAGGACGTCTGTTTTAAAGTGTCTCGCCCTTGTCTAACCCCTAAAATTAGCTTGTGGTCATTTCATAATTTTCTGATAATAATGTATTAGTTATGATTTGAATGTTATGAGTGGCTGTAGTTTTCCAAAAGTAAATTTTCAAAACAAAAAAAAATCTCTAAGGTCTTTTTATTAATAGAAACAACTTTATAAGCCTACAAAAGTATTTAATTTACATTGTTATTTTTTTTTTTACTAAAATGAAACATTTCACGCCAAAATATATTTGTTTCATCAAACCAGTTCTACCTGCAACTGGCTGCATTGAAACCTTTCCTGGGGTTTACCGTATTGCATAAAAAAAGGTAGCGCCTAAGAGCACGGAAACAAAGCTCGCGCGCAGTAGGGGTGCGTGCGTCCTTTGTTTCCATGCTCTGAGAGCAGCGCCTAAGCAAACAGATGTTAGTCATTGTTTTGTGGTAAAAGAAAAGAAACATTCGGTCACTGCGCATTTAACTTTTAAACAATGTCTCGCTAAACACGCATCGAAAGCTTGTTTTAAATTATTTTTGTGGTAAGACCCTAACTATCTCATTAATCCTTTGATCCTTTTCATCGATTCTTAATATCCTACAGTTTTATATATATTTTAGCCCCCTTTCTTTTTAATGTTGTTTAATGCTGTGAATTCATTTTCATTCTTATTTTTGTTAATACATTGTAGCAGTGGGAACAGTAAGTAAAACAACTGTTAGGTGGTTCTGGAAACATCTATAATTCATTTTTTTTTTTTTTTTTTTTTTCTTTTTTCGAATGGGCTCTCGCAGGTGGGACCGAAGTCCCATTTCTGCTTAACCGGACTTAGTTGGCGGAGAGTCCCATGTGGGACTCCATTCGCCGAAGGTTTTTTCCCTACATACTTACAAACTAGATGCGCGCGGCATCAATACCGCGCGTAAGCGGGCGCCCCCCGAGGGGGGGGGCTCGAACCTCGCTGGGGCATTGCAGGGGGACCCCGCAGTTCCTATGTCCCCCTAGCAGCCGTTGCTGCATCGAATTGGTTTCCTCGAAAGTAGCGGACTTTCGGTCCCTATCGGGTGACGTGCTAAACGCCGTGAAGCGGCAAGCCTCGCCGGCGAGGCTAAGACCTACCTAGAAAACCTAACCAGTGGCTACGCAATAGCCTGCTCCTAGGAACTACTCTAGAGCATAGGGCCGGTCTCGCGTGACGAGATTATCTCCGGTTGCTTACACCGTGAGGGCGTCCCCAGGGGGGAGCTCGGACCTCGACTCAGGGTGCAGCAGGGGGACCCCGCCACTGATCCCCCCAGCAGCCGGTGCTGCGTCGGCATGTGTTTCTGTTTCTCGAGAGTCGGACTCTCGGATTCTGTGTGTGTGTCGCGTCGGTCCTCGCCGGCGGGGACGATATTTTGGACGACGGCGTCGGAGTGTGCTTGTACTTTTATCTGACTCCTGGAGGAGTGTAATAGCGTCATCGGGCTCAATGAGTGTGTGTCTGGGACGTCGGGTTTTGCTAATAGCAGATGGCTGGTAGACGGTGGCCGCCACGACCAAGGGGTTGGGGTGCTTGGGAGCGGAATCGAAATAGCGTTTTGAGACACGCTTGAAAAACTGCTTGATGGTCGGCAGTTTGAGGTCTAGGTGGAGGTCGACATTGCGTACGTACCAGGGGGCGCCTACGGCCCTTCGCATGAAACGGTTTTGGAGGGTTTGGAGTATGTGAATTCTCACCGGCTTAACGTGTGCGAACACAACGCTAGCATAGGCGAGTATGGGGCGGATACAGGTGGTGTATATCCTTACTTTGAGAGGAGTGGGCAACTTACTGTGCGCATTGAGTAGGGGGTGGAGACGTCCGAGGACGAAGGCGGCACGGTTTTTCACCTTGCGGATGTGCGGTCTGAAAGTCAGTCTACGGTCAAGGATCACGCCAAGGTATTTGGCTTCTCGTTGCCATGGGATCTGTTTTCCGAACATTGAGACTGGTACGCTTAATTCTTTACGATACTGTGACAGGGGTCTCTTATCGAAGAGGACCGCTGCACTTTTTTCGGGATTGACTTCGATTCTCCATTTCCGGAACCAGTCACCTAGGGTGTTGGCCGCGGATTGGAGGGTACGAGAAATAGCGACATGGCTCCTGCCGGAGTAATAGATTGCCGTGTCGTCGGCGAAAAGGGCAATACGGGCTGCACCGCATTTTGGAATATCGCTGGTGTACAGCGTGAACAGTAGGGGGGAGAGCACGGAGCCTTGTGGCACACCGGCGTGAATGGGATGGGGGGAGGAGAGAGCCCCTTCTATGCGATAGCAAAAGGTACGATTCGATAAGTAGTCTCGGATGATGAGCACGAGACGATGTGGCACATTCATAGTGTACAGCTTATATAATAAGCCGTTGTGCCACACTTTATCGAAAGCCTTTGCTACGTCGAAAAAGAGAGTACCGGTCATTTGACCGCGTACGAAGCCTGCACTGATGTGTTCTACAATGCGGTGCAGTTGATTAACGCAGCAGTGCTTTGTACGAAAGCCAAACTGCTCGTCGGGAAGGAGTTTATTTGAGTCGGCGAAATCTTTGAGTCGCTTATAAATAAGCTTCTCGTAGATTTTACCGAAGACATTGAGGAGACTAATCGGCCGGTAACTACTCGGCTCGGCTTTTGGTTTGCCCGGTTTTGAAATACCGATTACCGTAGCCTGTTTCCAAGCCTGGGGAAAGATGTTGTTTTTAAATGCCGCATTGAAGATGACGGTCATTAGAGCGATTAGGGTGGCAGGGAAACGTTTCAACACCTTATTGGTGATGCCGTCTGCGCCGGGGGCTTTTTTGGGCTTAAGATCCTTGACTATAGAGAGAACTTCGTCAGGGGTGATCGGTGGGAGCGGGTCATCAGGGTCATCTATTGGGGGGGGGGGGAGGGCTGACCTACGCTCTACTTCTGAATTAACCTTGTCAAGGTGGGTTTGGCTTACGGGAAGCGTACTGAGAGTGCACTGAGACTCCAAGCTGTCGGCTAAGCATTCGGCTTTTTCGTCATCATCAAAGGCCGGCCTTTGATTGGGTCGATTTAGGGGGGGCATAGCTGCCGTGGTCTCGCATTTGAGTTTGCGTTGAAGTGCCCAGAAGGCTAAATGAGACGGTTGGATTTCGCTGACTTCCTTGTCCCAGCGATCCTCCCGTACCTGAGCTACACGTCTTTTTACAGTATTCTGCAAAGAGCGCATATGGGCACGGTTGGCTTCGTTGGGAAAAGCGTCATAGGCACGGATGGCCGCGTTCCTCTCGGTCCTCAACTCATTTACATCGTCCGGCAGTTTCAGACGCTGGTCATCCAGCATCGGAACCTGCCGTGAGCATTCGCCCACTACGGACTGTACATGGTTGGTGAGCGAGGTGATCGCGGCCACCGTATCCGCGACTGTCTCGATGGAGTCAGGGATTGAATCTAGTTGGGGGGATGAGGTAGATTTGAGGCGGTCCTCTAGTCTCCTCCAATCGGTTATTGTTTTAGTTAAGGGTGGAGTACCGGGATCCGAGGGACCACCTCGGGGACCCAGTTGAATGATCACAGGTCGGTGATCTGAGTCTAATTCTTGAATTACCTCGATAGAGCGAATACCGAGGTTTACGCGCTTTAAGAGGGCTATATCTAGGATGTCGGGCCGTTGCCCTACTGTGTCGGGAAAGTGAGTGGGACGCATCGGGGCGATGACGTCAAAGGAAAGTCTGTCGCTAAGTGCTTCTAATTGAACACCAGCGGTGTTATTGGAGACACAGCTCCATGAGCAATGTTTGGCGTTTAGATCGCCTGCTATAATTACAGAATTACTAAGATCGAGTAAGGATTTTAGGTCGTCCTCGAGCAGACTCGCGGGTTTGTTTGAGGACCTATAGGCCGAAACTATGGTGATGGGCTGGTGCCCTGTCATGCCTAGGCGACAGATTGAAGCCTCCAGGCATGCTAGCTCTGGAGGGTCAATGGGGATGCAATATAAAGAATTGCGGTAATAGATTAGCGTTCCGCCTAGTGCGGTGTACGTTCTGTCGTTTCTAATCAGCCTATAATTGGCTATGTTGGGATTACGACAGTGGGGCTTGAGAAAGGACTCTTGAACGAGTAATATGTCAAGTTGGTGCTCACGCAAGAAGACAGCTACGTCATCGCGTTGACCACTAATGCCTCTGGCATTAAAGAAGCCTAAATTTAGGGAACGGGGTTTGAATCTTTTGGGTGGGGCCGTATTATACATTATAATTGGAATTAAGTATTCTATAGATGTCTTGGTACTTGGTAAGTACCTGAAGGCGCTGCTCGTGGATGCCTTGGGTAAAGGCCCAAAGTCTAGAGTAGGCGTCAATGCGGGATTCCCCTGATTGGGGTTCGAGGTATTCTCTCGGCAGAAGGCCGGGGGAGTTTACCGGAGGGGGGGTTCTCATGGGGGGGGGGGCTTTAGCTGCTGGTGCAGTTTTGGGCCTGAGAGAAGGTGCGGGGATGGGTAAGTTCATCAGCGCGGGGGGCTCTGAGGCCGGGGGCGCGAGACGAGAGGTCGGAAGAGGTGGGTATTGGGGCTTTTGATTACCCTTAAACCAGGGGTTGGGCCCGAGTGGGCCGTGGAAATTAGGGGAGGGCCCGAGTGGGCCTCTAGGGTTTGGTGGTTGGTAATGGAAGGGGGCTGCGTAGGAGGGGGCTTCCCTCTCAACGCGGTCGGAGGCGCGTTTTGCCGTTTTGGCGTTGCGCATTTTGGGGGCTTTGGGGCATCCGCGATAGTTTGCTGGATGCCCGGCTTTACGGCAAAGGACACAGCTAGGGGGCTCCGTGCACTGGTCCCTCTCCTTGGGACGCTCGCACTCGGTAGTCCCGTGATCGCCTAGGCACTTAACGCACCTGGGCTTTGCGTAGCAGTTACGCTGGGAGTGACCATACAGCTGGCAACGGTGGCATTGACCAGGCTGGTTCGACTTGTGGGGGCGCTCGACCGTGATGCCTGATAAATTGCATACGGTCTTTATATTATAGATATTTTTGGCGTTTTCGCCAGGGTGGCAAATGACAAGGACCATGTTATAGGGTTCCCCGTGCTTACCACGGAACATACGGTGGGTTATTGCAACCGGGATCCCTTGACGATCGAGGTCGGCGTGCACTTCCGTGCAGCTGACTTCGGACGGAATCCCTCGGATCACCACTCTAAGGAGTCGGTCCTCTGGGAGTGCGTAGGTGTGAAAAGACACACCACGCTCGCGTAGCAACCTGGTAAGGTTGCGGTAATCAGTGGGGGTGGGGACAACTACTTTAATGCCCTGCTGTGTGGGGCGGGCACTAGTGAAATTTATCTTATTTTGATTGCACCAGTCGGATATCCTGGTCCAATATTCCTTATCCTGGATGAATAAGGGAGGCGGGATGGGCACCTTCTTCTGGGAAGGTGAGGTATGTTCCTGAGGGGAGGGGGGCCTGTTATCCTGCGAGGAGGAGTGAGAGGCGGGACGGGGGGTAGGGGCCGGGGCAGAGTTTGCCTCGGAGAGTTTTAGAGATTTTGAGGCGAGAGCCTCGGCCTTGTTAGTTTTCCGGCTGCGTTTTTTACCTTTGCCCACTACCGTGGTAAAGGCACCGGCCTCGTCTGAGTTGACCTCACTGTCCGAAGACATCTCTTGGTCTGATGGGATTGGGGAGCGATCAGGATATTGAGTGGGGGCTGGGGTGGGGAGAGGTGAGGGGGTACGGTCCTTATGGTCCAGGCTGGCTGAACGCCTAGGCGGACCACGCGGAGACCTCGGCCTCTCCTCATCACTGTCGGAACGGGCGGGGCGCCTATTCCTCCTTAGGGGCGGGGGGGTATCGGGCGACTCTGGAGAGTCGGGGACGTCAGGTTGTTTGGCGGCAAAAGCGCTGCCAAACAAGTCGCCATAGTTGGCGATAAAGGTGGGGTCCTTGAAGAGGACGTTTTTTAGGATGCTGAGAAACTCGGCATCAGACACCATCATATAGATGGTGACTAAGCCAAGCCTAGCAACAACGAGAGGGGGAGAAAATTAGTGGCGTACTAACATGGGGGTTTGCTCCTCGGGTGGGTGTTCCCGGGAGTGTGTTCAAACCCTCCCCGTCGGGTATAGACGGGGAGGTTGTGTGCCTACTGGTGAGCCCTAAGCTTGCACTCCTGATTGCCAGTCTTAATGTGCAACCAGGTCCCTAAGTCTCTAGTGTGCAATGGGTGTAAACCCCTAGAGAATGCTAGATAGGACGAAACGGGGGTAAGCTAGGGAAGACTAGGAGATCCCCCAAGGCCTTCTGGCCCTAGCTTCTTCCAATTTTGCTTTGCCCTTAAGGAGCGCAGCTGGCGTGTCGGGTCAACGCCCCTCGGTTTGTTATCACCGTTAGGTATCCACCGAGAACCACAGTAAATAAGTGGGTTTTTTCCTGAAGGGACACTACGTTTTTGACGAAACTCTGTCTAAAGAGACAAAAGCGCGCCCGCTGTCTTGAAAAAGACAGCGAATGTGCTTATCGGGCTGCAGTCGGCGGGGCGACTGCGGAGGGCGCTACGGTGAGCCGTAGCGAAAAATATTCGAGCACTTAATTCGTCACGAGAGGACGGAGCAGGAGCAGCACGACCTCTCGGGGCGAGTGTCAGAGCGTGAATGCTGTATAATTCATTGAAATTTGCCTACTAATATATACAAAAAAATTTCCACAAGTAGCGCGGGTTAAGACTCGAAAGCTATGTGAATTGACCAATCAAAACGCAGCTACGATTAATTTCCTGTGTGAGCGAAACAGATGACCGGTATGAGCGAGATAGCATGAACGTAAATATGTCGCGCTTGCCGACGGAGTGCCGCAGTCGAGAATGTTCTGCGCGGGCGGTGCCTGACACTATGAATGATGTGAGATGCGCAGGCACTCACAACATACAGCGTAAAAACAAAACAGCAAAACATTAAATAACCATTGACAGCTTATACAACATACAACGTTATGTAAGAGGGTATATCTCCAATTGGGGTGCTGGCCAGAAAACCTCCACGTGTGCCTGACGGCTGCTTGTCCTTCTGGACACGTCTGGAGGGATCGGCAGTTGTTTGGCCGGTACATACTGGGCACGGGCAATAAAATCCTGCCGAGGGATTAACCTTCGGGGGATTTTATTGCCTGTGGCGAATATTCTGGCGCGGGAGGGGCCCGTTCTGGGCCAGTAGGGAGTTGCTTCACGTGTCCCTCTGATATCAGCAGAGGGCACAGTGGAGGAGCAGGGGCGGGCCCGGTGTGCACTCACCCTGCCACTAGGCAGGCAGCGGGGGGACTGTCTTTCCCTGCCCCCGTCGATCTCGTAACCCCAGGAGTGCCCGCTGAGTAGTGTTCTCGAGCCTCTTGGGACCGAGGGTCTTGGCTTCACCGCCCGGACCACGAGGAAGAAAACCTCTATAAAAAATTACGGGAGGTAGGGCCTGCGAGCAGCAGACTCGGGGTAGTCTGCTGCCCGACCAGCAGCTGGCGTAGCTGGCACAGCCGGCGTAGTTGGCGCAGCTAGTAAAGGCCCATGAGGTGAGGTGGCATGCAGTGTTCCGTGTGCGCCACCTAGGAGGGTGCGGCCGACGTTAGGCCGCACGGGGAGAAGGGGCTCGCCTGCTTGTGGCGGGCCAGGACCTGTCGGGGGTGGTTGTGTGAATACTCACGCGTTCCCACGCCCCCGGCTAAGGTAGTTGAAGGAACACCGTGGTGGTTTTAGTCGGTAAGAGTCCGACACTGGCTCCGCCTACCCCGGGCGGAGTGCGTCCATGAGGATATCCCTACGGCAAAAAAAAAAAAAAAAAAAGGTATATGTCCAATTACGTTGTCATAATTCACTGACACTAACCCCCATTTTCTGAAAGGCTGATCAATTTGATCTATTGTCAAATCTAATGTCAGTTCCTGATTGGTCGGCAAAAATGTTAACAACCAATCACATCGCTTGACCTGAGATTTGACAGCTGATTAGTTAATTTCTGCGTTGATCAGCCTTTCGGAAACTGTGGGTAAGTACCAATTATTTCTTTCAGTTACACGTAGCAATAAAAAACGTAGCCAAAATCACAAAGTACAAAAATCAGCATTGGTATCGAAATCTGAAAGAGTTATACCTAACTACAGACGACAAACATCTTCTAGAATTATTACTGCATATGACGGTTTCAAGACTATTCGGCTTGATAGAAGAAAGCGCTAAAAATGGTTTAGAAGACGATTACGTTCAATACATGAAGAAGAATAAGAGCGAAGCCAAGAAGACTCTTGAAGAAGTGTTGTTTGCTATTCAAATTATGGATGAGATTAATAAAATTGTAGAATAGAATGTAGTTTCAAGTTGAATTTTAGGACGAAAATAGGGGGTCTACTCGCGTTTCAGGAAGTACTTTTCGTTTTATTTTATTTCATACAAGAAATCCCTTTACGTAAACTTCGCATTTACCTAAGTACAGCCCCTCCGGCAGTCAGAAGAGAAATTGCCTGCTCCATTGAAAAATCTAAACAGGAGACTGACAATAGACATCTTCTCTATGGCATCGGGAAGGCGAGATGTAGACTAAAGAGTCGCAAAAGCTTTCTACAGGTAACAGGCAGCAGTCCTAATAAAGCACGGGAGGAACTGTGGCAACAAAAACACCATCCTCCTGCTGACTACATTGAACCTGCAGAAGAGCTCCCAGAAGGCCACCAACTACCATGGCCCATCTGGAAATCCTTGAATCGACTCCGAAGCCAGATGGGCCGCTGCAGGTCAAATTTAGTTAGATGGGGATACACAGACGAGTCACAATGTGACTGTGGAGTCAATCCACAGACGATGCCTCATCTCTTGACCTGCTCACTATGCAATTCCACCTGCACAATCAAAGACCTATGCGAGGCTACTGATAGTGCTGTTGACGTGGCTACATTTTGGTCCACAATGATATAATTAAACTCGAATCATCGTTGCCTCGTTGGTCTAGTGGTTGCAAGCGCGACTGCTGTGCGTGGGGTCCTGGGTTCGATTCCCGGGTCGGGCAAAGTGTTATTGGGTTTTTTCATTAGGAAATTCTCATTAGCAGCCCGGAGTCTGGATTTGTGCCCGGTCAATGGCAATAGGCTCGCCCCCTATTACATGGGACTATAACATAACTGGCGAAATGTGGGTGTACTATTACACCTCTGCCTACCCCTTCGGGGAAATACAGGCGTGATGTTATGTTATGTTATGAATCATCGACACGAAGAAGAAGTAGCCAAAAGTAAGAATGTAACAACGTAACATAACATCACGCCTGTATTTCCCTGAAGGGGTAGGCAGAGGTGTAATAGTACACCCACATTTCGCCAGTTATGTTATAGTCCCATGTAATAGGGGGCGAGCCTATTGCCATTGACTGGGCACAAATCCAGACTCCGGGCTGCTACTGAGAATTTTGGTAAGAATGTAGCAGTAGTGAATACAGATATTTAGTAACATCGGGTGAAAAGTCGACCTCAACTTATGGGAAATGTAGCAGCCAAGTGGTGTCCCCATCTTTCTGTGCCCCCATCAATAAAAAAATTATTACTCGCTGAATACATCATTCATCGAATATTTTTTTTTAACGATTGTAGTACAGGGGGCCTAGTACGAGTTTGACACTTTATAATACTTTCATAGTTTTCGTCGATTTTCATTCATAAACTACTAGTTCCTCCTCGTATCCGCCAGGGGCGTTACTGATTAATGAATGAAAGTCGTCGAATTCGATGGAAGTATCGGTAAGTGTCAAACTCGTACTAGGCCTACAGGTACTGTAGCACAGAATATCTAATAGTACTAACGTACAGAACGGTCACTCACCGCCCCCCGACAATTTAAGATTCCTCGGCCGCGCCCCGCACGCACCCGCAGTCTGACGGCAATTGGACTGTAATATTGCAATGGATGTCAATCAACAGTCGCTATACAAGCACGCCATCTCTGAGAACTACTGAGAAGTAAGGCAGCATTACGAGCGGAGAGCATCCCTAACCTACACGTGTGTGTGCGGTCGTATACACATCATACATACGTAATCTTGTGTATGTAGGTGGTGCTAGCGTTTATATTGTATTGAGTGGCCGAGGTGTGACTGTAGTTTAATCAGAAACTAATAACTCTGTAAATTATACTTCGCTGTAGTTGTAGATAGAAAATGTGTGAAAAACGGTCACTTCTGGGATTTTTGAAATATCTACAACTACAGCGAACTACATTTTACAGAGTTAATAGTTTCTGATTAAACTACAGTACCTGTACCTACTTCAGTCATTAAAAACGATATTTCGATAAATGATGTATTCAGCAGTGGCAGCCTAGTGGTTGAACGCTTGCCTTCCATGAAGGAGGGTGTGAGTTCGATCCCGGCCCGCACCTCTGACTTTTCGAATTCATGTGCGGATTTATATTCGATTATCACTTGCTTTAACGGTGAAGGAAAACATCGTGAGGAAACCTGCACACCTGAGAGTGCTCCATACAGTTCTCAATTGTGTGTGTAGTCCGCCAACCCGCACTAGGCCAGCGTGGTGGACTAAGGCCTTAGCCTTCTTGTACTGAGAAGACGCCCGTGCCCAGCAGTGGGACAGTAATGGGCTGGTTATGTTATGTTTATGTTATGATGTATTCAGCCGATGGGGGCGCCGCTTGGCTGGTACATTCCCCTTAATTTACAAAAGCCTATGGTAAGACGATGTTAGCATAAATAAGTACTGGGATTTAAATAAAACATTTTTAATTTCACAACAAACTTTATTTAAAAACAAGTCTTATTCTTACTAAATTTCTATTCTAAAATCACATAATTATTATTTTGGTATACAAAATTTTATCAAACTAAAATTTATCAAAACTTTTGAGGTAACAATAAAATACCTAATATTAAGGCATAAGGCTGCCATTCCATTGGAGTGCGGTAAAGAGCGAGGCGGAGAAATAGAATTGTAAAATCATTGTCCCCGCTCCGCTAATATTTTTTGTGCACTTTTATTCTTAATTATTTCTCCGTTGCTCTTCTACCAACTTCAGTAGACAGGTATCCTCATAATATGAGGATTGTCTTTATTATGATTGACACAAAAATTTCTGGTTATATTATTATCCTCTTAAAATGGGTGTTTATACCTAGGACCTTTTCGGGGACAGTAAAATTGATAATAACATTTTGTTATTTTTTGTGTAAAAGAAAGAAAGATTTTTTTTATTTCAGTCTCGGTACAGGCGAGCGAAAAAAAAACAAATAAAAAAAAAGCACCTTTAGAAAACATTTTAAATTACCGCTTGTGTAATATTTATACAAAATACATAGGTAATATCTATTGGGTATAAGTAAAAACAGTACAACAGTTGAAAACTAAGTTTAATTGAAAACGAGTAAAAAACCAAGTTTCAAGTTGATGTTGAAAACCTGGTTTTATGCGGGTTTAAATAGAGTCGTCATAAAATTGCATTTCTAAACCATACAAAAGGTCCCGAAAAAATTAAAAATTAAATTATTTGCTACCTATTAATCCTTATTAATTCTCAAATAAATATGATATTATGGCTCGGATTAAGATTTTATAAAGGTCAATATAGGACCTGTTGGCCGGTTACGACTACTTGCAGGTTTTATTTAAATATCTACAGTATGATGTTGAATTCATGATCAACCCTTAAAGGGATGATTGTACGACTTTAAAAAATAGAAATAAACTTTATTGCATTAATTGTGGTACCTACATAAAAGTTCTTACAATAATAATTTTTGGTCAGTACAATTTACCTCAAGTATACAAAAAAATCATCATGTTAACTTAAAATTCTTACATGCATAAGGAACAGGAATTAGATGTCATTTTAGTTTGTTACATAGGATTCATTGATGCACTTTCATCTTACAAATCAATCATATGTCCCATCCGTTTTACCCATTAATGTACCCCACTTTATTTATTTTGGGTATGGTAGGGTACAATAAGTTAAAAGTCAGGAGGGAACTGGCAGTCACCTCGTATTTATTTAAAATACTGAGAGGGAAGGTGCATAATGCGGACATGTTAGGGCAGGTGAGCCTGTGTGTGCCGGACAGGTACGTGTGGCGACGACGGCAGCCACAACTGCTGGTGGAGCCGCGCGGTCGGACTAACCTTTTGAGGGAGGCGCCGCTGACGCGTGCACTCCGCACTCTTAACCTCATAGCTGGGGAGACGGTCCTATTCTGTTGTTCTCTGAGTGAATTCACAAGAACAGCATTATTTGTATTATGTTACAAAATTTAATTAATACTATATCATGTTTATATTTCGTACACTGCCGCTTTGGGTTAAAAAAAAATTCCCTTAATGGTAGTTATAAGAAAGATAAATAAAAAAATAAAATCTTTTCATCTTAAATCGACGTAATGTAGAGAACAGTATTTTTTTTGAAGATTTTATAGTTATTTCTTAATTGATGGGTACAACTATCCCTTAAAGGGTCGCTCCTGATTTCAAAATCATCCTGTATAGTCTTTATGACAATTTTAACAATAGATTAGTAATATTCAAGTATTACCTAAATTAAGCAAGGCTGTGGCCGCTGGTTACCTCAATTTTCTTAATAACGTTAATATTTATACTTTGTCTTTGCCTTTTTCCAACTATGTTGTAGTCGGCTAAGAGTCTTATGAAGTGTGGCATAATAACCTTATTTTACCTTAAACTCTGATGGTAGTCACTTCGTGTAAAACAGTGGCATTAAGTGACATCTGTTTGGACTGGAAATCGACCCCAAAAGATTGGGTATTGGCCAATGATATTTAACAGTATAGATATGTCATACCCTAACAAAACAAACGAAGAAAATGTTCCGTACGCAGCGGTAGCACAATACACATAATACACTTAAACTAGTAGTATTAAGTAAGTTGGTTACTTCAAGTTACTTTCGCGTCATAATTGGAACACTTTCTGTACACACACGATGACATATTTTTTTTGTCATCGGTCACGTTCGGCGTCTTACTTACATAATCAGCCCATTACTGTCCCACTGCTGGGCACGGACCTCTTCTCAGTATGAGAAGGCTAAGGCCTTAGTCCACCACGCTGGCCTAGTGCGGGTTGGTGGACTACACACACCACCGAGAACTGTATGGAGCACTCTCAGGTGTGCAGGTGTCCTCACGATGTTTTCCTTCACCGTTAAAGCAAGTGATAATCAAATTCTGATCCGCACATGAATCCAAAAAGTCAGAGGTGCGGGCCGGGATCGAACTCACACCCTCCTGCATGGAAGGCAAGCGTTCAACCACTAGGCTATCACTGCTTACTTACTTGCGCCTTACTTGACGTAGATTAATAGAAAAACGTCTTAAATAGGACGTTTTCGAGTCTTCAGATTGCGAGCGCAAGTAACATATCTGTAATTTTAAATATCATTGGTATTGGCATATCCTATAAAAATATTATGAACCTTAGCCTCTTATGTGCAAAAATATACATGGTGTTTCTTAATTTCCTATTTTATTTATATATTACTATAACTTAAGTTACCTATATACTTATTTATTGGAATGGTTACATTGTCTTATACACTGGAATGGGAATAAAAGCAAAAAAAAAGGGAATTGTACTAGTTTTTTTTTATAGGCTGGAAAAATTATTATATGCAAAATTTCAAGTGCAAAAGTCACAAAGTGTAACAAAAATACTAATTTTTCATTTATCTCGTTTGAGCAGTAAATGTTTACGTATATTTTATTTCTTTTTCTTTTACTCCCAGTCTCCCTACGATGATTGTCTTCAACCACGTCATTCATGTTCAAAGTTTGAAGACAAAAGTCTTCAACCAGTGCGTCCTGCCTGTCATGACTTACGGTGCCGAGACGTGGACACTGACAGTTGGGCTAGTCCACAAGTTTGAAGTCGCTCAGCGAGCTATGGAGCGAGCTATGCTTGGAGTTTCTTTGAAGGATAAAATCCGTAACGAGATTATCCGGAGAAGAACCGGAGTGACCGACATAGCTTGTAGGATCAGTAAGCTGAAGTGGCAGTGGGCTGGCCATGTCTGTCGAAGGACCGATGGCCGCTGGAGCAGACGAGTCCTTGAGTGGAGACCGCGAATCGGCAAACGCAGTATAGGGTGCCCCCCTGCCAGGTGGAACGAAGACCTGAAGAACGTGGCTGGGGGGGACTGGATGCGGAAGGCAGAGGACCGAGCGTTGTGGCGCAACTTGGGAGAGGCCTATGTCCAGCAGTGGACTGCGATAGGCTGAGTTGACGTCATTCATCAGCATTTCAATTCAAGTTTGGTAGTTTTTAACACTATTGATGCTTGATTTTTATAAAATTTCCCAATAGCGATATTTTTCAAGTTTTTCTTTGGAATAAGTAGTACTTAATAAAATAAATAATAAATAAATAAATATTTTTGGGACATCCCACACAGCACCATCTAGCCCCAAACTAAGCAGAGCTTGTGCTATGGGTACTAGACAACGGATATAATACTTAAATACTTATTTTTTTGTAAATTCATACTTATAATACATAAGAAACGATCTTCAGTCAAAACTGTTTCACTACCAGACCATGGGTTTCCGTTTTGCTATACAATTTTGGTCTTTGGCTCATTGGGCCCGAAAAATAGTGAAAAATATCTTTAATTTGTTGGAAAATTGAATCAAAATCAGCTTAAATAAATACATACAAATATAAAACCGATCACGCTTCAGTTTCTAAGTCCGCTTCAATCTCTTCTGGAGTTCGTAGGTCGATTGCGAACCTCTTCTTTGTACTAGGTGGCCTGTCGTCTATATCTGAAAGGAGAAATAGACAAAGATTAAGTCTTCAGATTTAAATTTGATTTAATACGGGCAGCATCATCTCCAATCAACTACAATATGTAACAAAAACCCTGTTGTTCCTGTGAGCTACGTTATCCGAATCGATATTCATACGTAAGCACACAACTCATTTGGAAAAACTCTTCAATAGAAATAATCAAATTAAATATTAAAACATTATTAATTGTAAATTGAAAGTGATATACTTTTAATTTTACCGACGACCTAAAGAACGTGGCTGGGGGGGACTGGATGCGAAAGGCAGAGGACCGAGCGTTGTCGCGCAACTTGGGAGAGGCCTATGTCCAGCAGTGGACTTCGATAGGCTGAGTTAATTGATACCTTTACTTTTAATAATGATTTAATATTTATTTTGATTATTTTTATTGTTCCGTGTGGTGTCGGACGTAAAGAATTGCACCACCCTATATCTTCTCATGGGTGTCGTAAAAGGCGACTAAGGGATTCTCCAGAGGATAGGCAGCAGCGTTCTCTGAGTATTTAACCAACCAACTGCGATCGCCAACCCGCCTGCCAAGCGTGGCGAGTATGGCATATCCCCTCAAACTGCTTGGGGGAGGCTTATGTCCAGCAGTGGACGTCTTTCGGCTGAAATGATTTTTATTGAAGAGTTTTTCCAAATGAGTTGTGTCCTTACGTATGAATATCGATTCTGATTACGTGGCTCACAGGAACAACATGGTTTTTTTTACATGATGTATTTAGGTTGTTATTGTGTTTACTAGCGATAAAAAGTGATAAACTATTATAAAAAACCGGCCAAGAGCATGTCGGGCCATGCTCAGTATTATAGGGTTCCTTAAGTAGGTGTTACAAACAAATCAAATCGAATATTAATCATGGCTATTTTAGTTTTTGCAATAGACGGCAGCATTGGCGACTCAGAGAGTGTTATTAGACGCCGCTAAATGGCGCCAAATTTAAGAATTTTGTCATATCTTAATAACACAAAGTTACTTTTTGTGATTTTTTCAAATAGAAAGTAGCTAAAAGAGCATTATTTGCTATAACCATTTTTCTCTAAGGTCAATGATCTTTGAACTAGGACGTTTTAAGTATTTTTCAGTTTTCTCTCCATAACTCAAAAATTTATAATCATATTATGCTCGAAATAATTTTAAAAGAGAGTTTTTACAAAGGTCTATCAATGTGGAAGATTATAAGCTTCTACGTTGCATAGTTTAGAAATGGCAGGGGGGGGGACACATTGCAAGCCACTTTGGCAGGCTATATTTCGCAGATGGTACACCTGATGAAAAAGTGGTGTATGAAACATTACCATCATTTTAGTAGACCTATTCAATGATATCCCACAAGAGGGGGTGCAGTGAAAAAAAAAATTCCATCCCCATTTCACATGTATGGACGCCACCCCTTAAATACATAATCAAGATGTTTTCATTGTTTTAAAATTGAGATCTATATCTGTATTATTTTTTAACAAAATTTTATTTACTTATGTTTATAACTGTAGAAGTTATTAAGCTGTAAAGGATTAGGACAGACGGACAGACGGACGGACATGACGAAACTATAAGGGTTCCTTGTAGGACTACGGAACCCTAAAAAGAAATCAGAGACTTTTAAATAAGATAAATCATTTTGCATTGGATAGGATAAAAGCCACAGTAGAGGCCAAACACTTAATTCAATTCAATTCATTTATTTTGCGAAAATGGGTACAAAAATCAGATGGTAATTTAAAAAGAAGTAGGTTACATATGCCATATTCTGCTGTTAAGCATGCAAAATTTAATAAAGTTGCAATGTCATAATACCAAAAATAAACGAAATAATTAATGTCAGTCTCATATTGTCATATTAAATTACACATGTATATAAAATTATCGTATGGTCAAATTATCTCGTCTAAATATTCCTTAACACTATAGTAGGCCTTCTGAATCAAATACCCTTTGACCTTACATTTAAATAATGACATGCTTTGAATGTCTATAATTGCATTAGGTAATTTGTTGTACAACTTGGGAGCCATGCAGAACACACTTTGACTTAAAAGTGTAGTTTTACTTGGCAGTCCCCAGACTTTATTAGTATAACGGATACTACGATACCTTTCATATAGGTGAATATTACAACGAACAAACAAGCAAGCAAGTATAAGCATGGTAAAGTCAAAATATTTAAAGCCTTGAAACATGGTTTGCACCTTTCAGTTGATTGTATTTACTTAGTGAGATCTCGGAATAAAAATCGGCCAATTGCCAGTCAGACTCGCCGCTGCCGTCACAACGTTCCGTACCAACACTCATGTCAGTGTAATAAGTAATAACCGAGTGAAACAATTTGAGTATGCACTACAATCAGACAAAGTTTGACACTTGTATGTATTCCCGTTTTTATTACAGAGAAGAAACGAAATACGTTGAAATTATGCATTTTTTAGGTTTTTGGAAGGACCCCATCCTTCAGGTTTAGATGTTTTTTATTTCATTGTTTTTAGTATTTGCCATGATAGAGGTATTTCATATACCTCTATCATGGCAAATACTAAAAAAAAAATCGTTTCAACGATTCACGTTTCTACTGGATACCTTTTATGGTTTAAGAGATACTGCCTTGTGACAGACATACGGACGGACAGACAGGCAGATGGCGTAGGCATAGTAATAGGGTCCTATTGGCACCGTTTCGGTACAGAACCCTAAAAACCATTACAATAGCAGAAACAGCTGTGTAGCTCCTTGTAGAAAACAAAAACGTCGACCTTTTAAAAGGACTAACTTAATTTATGCAAAAGTTATAAGATGGCAAAGATTACTCATAATCACTTTTAAAGGATGAAGTCATGGCTAAAATGTTTTTCGAAAAAGGTTACTGAGTGCAAATGGCTGCCACTGAATAGGATAAGAAAGAGAAAAGAACGGCAAGAAATTTACAATTTTCTTTTCAAACAAAAAAAAAACAACATAACATAATATACAAAGATATAACAATCATAGGAAAAGTTAGAACAGTAACTGAACAATACAGCAAGGAGAACTAAGAAACGTATATCAGAAGACCAAGTAAAACCCAATTGATGGCATAGATTTACTTTAGATCTGGTCCCCATTAAGAGAAGGATCACGGTGTGATTTTCCGCTGTAGGATACGCCAGGTAGATGGCCAGCTTTCACCTGTGGACATCATACTGCGATTACTAGGCGCAGTCATCATGGAAATATGGGGGGCTGTCCAGGACATAGGAATCGTCAAGACATTGATTGGCCAGATAATTTAAAGTAAAATTATTTGATAATTAACTAATCGTTAAGTATAGAGGTTCGCAATCGTTCATCAACGCCTCCAAGTTTTTTAAAGTTACACATACACATCATCATCATTTCAGCCGAAAGACGTCCACTGCTGGACATAGGCCTCGCCAAAGGGAGAGATGTGCCATAAACCACCACGCTTGGTGGGCGGGTCGGAGATCGCAGTTGGTTGAGTAAATAGAACTTTTTTTATATATATTATAGGATGGCGAATCGAGCTTGCCGTGTGGTATCCGGCAAATAAAAAGAATAGACCACCCCCTTCTACCCATGGGTGTCGTAAAAGGCGACTAAGGTTTGAAATCAGGAGGATGGGCAGCAGCGTCCTTCTGTGCACCAACATCGTGCAACATCACCCACTGCGGTCACCAACCCGCCTGCCCAGCGTGGTGACTATGGGCATACATCCCTATGAACGCACAACACATACAACGGCCCCCAGTTCCCGGTGGTCCCTCTATTCCCGACTACGGTAGCGGTCGTGGTAACGGTGGGACGGGGGGTGCTAGGAATCCCCGGGTTACGGCAGGCTACCAAAACCGACGACTATATCTGGCAGCGTACAATGGAATGACGTTGAGACTGGACCATCACCTCGCCGAGCTTGAAGTAGAGCTAAGTCATATAAAATGGCATATACTGGGGTTATCCGAAGTCCGTAGAGAGGGAGAGGACACGATAACCCTGGAGTCAGGAAACTTACTCTACTTCCGCGAAGCTCTCCCAAGGTGGTGTTGGTTTTCTTGTCAATAAGGCCCTCGTAAACAACGTTGTGGAAATCGGTAGTGTGTCGACACGGGTAGCGTACCTTGTACTAAAGCTAAATGATAGGTACAAGCTGAAAATAGTGCAGGTATATGCGCCGACCTCGACACACTCTGACGATATAGCCGAAGCGATGTACGAAGACATAGCTAAGGCTATGAATAGTACCGCTAAGGCTCACTACAACGTTGTTATGGGGGACTTCAACGCTAAAGTGGGAGTACAAGAACGCGGCGAATCGAAAATCGGACCTTACGGTTTGGGGCGCAGAAACCACAGGGGCCAAATGTTGGTCAACTTCTTGGAGTCCCAGGGGCTCTTCTTAATGAACTCCTTCTTTAAGAAGAAGCCCCAAAGAAGATGGACCTGGAAAAGCCCCGACAAGGTGACAAGGAACGAGATAGACTTTATCATGACGGATAAGAAGCACATATTTAGAGATGTCTCTGTGATCAATAGGTTCAACACCGGAAGCGATCACCGACTTATCCGAGGCACTCTAAATATCAATTTTAGAGCTGAAAGAACGCGCTTGATTAAGTCTACTCTCCGACCTTCGCCGCTCCTAACCAGTTTGGGCTCCGAAAGGTTCCAAGCGGAACTTCAAAATCGATTCGACTCGCTGGAAACCACGGGCAATATTGAGGAGAAAACCAACACCATGGTCAAAACATTGCAGGAACTGTCTCGAAAATTCTTTCCGCCGCAGCATGGAAGCAAGATGCCCAAGCTTTCGACTGAGACTCTCGATCTGATGAGGAAAAGACGGGAAATGCCAGCCGCGCATTCGTTTTCATCAGATAATAGGTCCTTAAACCTACAGATCAGGAAGCTGATGCGACGTGACCTCCGCCGCTCCAACACCCGCGCCATTGAGGCTGCGATTGAGCAAAATAGGGGGTCGAAAGTTTTCGCTCAGCAGCTAGGGAGGACCCATCTGATGAAACTGAAAGCCGCGGATGGCAAAATGGTCACCTCTAAGATCGAGATGCTTGATTAGGTCGAAAACTTCTATGGGCATTTGTATTCCACCAAAACGGTGAGACCAGCAGTTCCTAGCAATGACGACAAAAGAGCCCAGCTCACGCGCCATTACACCGAGGATCTTCAGGACGTTGACCAGGGCGAGATTAGGGCGGCCCTCGAGCAGCTTAAGAACAACAAAGCTCCGGGCGATGACGGCATTACTACTGAACTCCTTAAAGCAGGCGGGGCTCCGGTCCTGAAGGAGCTACAGAGTCTGTTTAATGCCGTCATCCAACAAGGCTCTACACCGGAGGCATGGAGCGGGAGTGCGGTGGTACTGTTCTTCAAAAAAGGGGATAAAACCCTACTGAAGAACTACAGACCCATCTCACTCCTGAGTCATGTATACAAGCTGTTCTCGAGGGTCATCACGAATCGTCTCGCCGTAGACCACATCCATACTGTTCGGCAGATCATACAGAAGACTGAAGAGTACAATCAGCCGCTGTGTATGGCATTCGTGGACTACGAGAAGGCCTTCGACTCTATCGATAGGCTGAGTTGATGATTGATTGAAACGAGCTAAAGTCCCCCTGATGTTAAGCGGTTGCCTTTGCCCATAACAACTTCAATACCACCTAGGCTGTTGCCTAAATGGTACCGCAAGTCGGTTCGGCAAACTGAGACATGAAGATGGAAAGTCTCATGTGATTGTAATTTCACCGGCACCCGTACCCTTCAGACCAAAACGCAGCAATGCAAGCATCACTATTTGGCGGAGAAGTAGGTACGGTGGTAGTACTTCCCCGGACGAGCTCTTTCACAAAGGAGCTCTACTACTACTAAAAATCATCATGGAAATATGGGAACTATCCCGGATATAAGAATCGTTTTCTGAATAAAGAGTAAATTGCTCAGATCATTTTAAGGGGAAGGTAATAGCCAAGTGGCGCCCCCATCAGTAAAAAAGTTATTACTCGCTGAATACAACATATTTTATCGAAAATCCTTTTTAACAATTGAAGTACAGGAACTATAGTTTAATTGAAAACTATCAACTCTGTAAATTATAGGTCGCTGTAGTTGTAGATACAAAATATGTGAAAAACTTATTGTATCTACAACTACAGTGAACTCTGATTGATTGTGGATTGATTGATTTGATGATTTGATGTGATTCTGCACATGTAGGTAATTAGGTAAAAAAAAAATATTTAGTTTGTGAAATTGTGTGTCTGTGTATGTCTTTTAATAATTATTATTGACGAATTGTACAAGATTGTCTACTAAATAAGCCAAGTAAAAAAAAAGCAAAGAATAAGAATAACTTATTTCGCAAAATATACGTTACGTTGTTTAGGTACGGTTAGGTAAAGGTTTTATGTGAGTAGGGTAGATAAGTTTTATGGGTTTTTCATCATCATCATCATCATTTCAGCCGAAAGACGTCCACTGCTGGACATAGGCCTCCCCCAAGTATCGCCACAACGACCGGTCCTGCACCTTCCGCAAAAAAATAAAAAACCGCAGTGTCTCAAGACGAAAGTCTTTGACCAGTGTGTGTTGCCCGTAATTACTTACGGCACTGAAATGTGGTCGCTCACAATGGGCCTGATAAGAAGGCTCAAAGTCACTCAAAGGTCAATGGAGAGGGCTATGCTCGGAGTGTCACTGCGTGATCGAATCAGAAATGAGGAGATTCGCAGGAGAACGAAAGTGACCGACATAGCCCGAAGAATTGCCAAGCTTAAGTGGTAGTGGGCGGGGCACATTGCTCGCAGAAATGATGGCCAATGGGGCAGTAAAGTTCTGGAGTGGCGACCGCGTACTGGAAGGTGCAGCGTGGGTAGGCCCCCCACAAGGTGGACCGACGACCTGGAGAAGGTCGCGGGAATCCGCTGGATGGGTTTTTAAGTTGACCTTTTTCGACTGATGGCCCGCATTTATCTGCAATCATGCAGCTCAACTCAATTTATTAATTACTAGCGGCCCGTCCCGGCTTCGCACGAATGGACATGAAAATATAGCCTATGTTACTCAGGGTGAATGTAGCTTTCAAATGGTGTTTTTTTTTTAAATCGGCACAGTAGTTTTTGAGTTTATTCATTACAAACATACACACAAAAAACCAAATCTTTACTCTTTATAATATTAATATAGATCACCAATTTATCGCCAACCCGCGCCAAGCGTGGCGATTATGGCATATATATATACTGGGGGAGGCTTATGTCCATCAATGGCCGTCTTTCGGCTGAAATGATGATGATCAGATCGTGCAGTTCAACCCTGTTTGGGGAGCTACACGTCCCACGATACCAACATACTGAAAAAAGAGCATTAAATGAGCCTCCACGAGTGACGATATTTAATTGATCGTCCGGCGCACCCTGGGCAGTCAGCCCCGCTACCAAACTGCTGACTGGCTAATCTTTTCCCCACGGCATGAGCTGTTATTATTATGTAGCTCATGTCGACACGATAGAAGAAGAACATACTGAAAGTATTGTCATAAGAAAAGAGAACTATTACCTATTCTACGGTATTGTGAACTTACCGGTATTAGCTTGCATTTCCTTAACTCTTCTTGAATAGTCCTGGAAGGCGGCTGCTAGCGAATACGTGAGGCGTCTGGCTGCATTCCTGAAATATTTTAAAATAAATTTTTTTGTCATTGATAGAATGTTTTCATAACTAGCTCATTATTGCCCACTGCGGGGCACGGGCCTCTTCTCAGTACGAGAAGGCTAAGGCCTTAGTCTACCACGCTGGCCTAGTGCGGGTTGGCGGACTACACACACCATTTAGAACTGTATGGAGTACTCTCAGGTGTGCAGGTTTCCTCACGATGTTTTCCTTCACTGTTAAAGCAAGTGATAATCAAATATAAATGCGCACATGAATTCGAAAAGTCAGAGGTGCGGACCGGGATCGAACTCACATCCTCCTGCATGGAAGGCAAGCGTTCAACAACTAGGCTATCACTGCTTGTCTGAATGTTATCTGATAAAACAGTTCTAGATGGTTAAAATGGTTAAAATATTGTAGGCTTGGGTTCTATCTCATCAACTCATCCTATCGCAGTCCACTGCTGGACATAGGCCTGTCCCAAGTTGCGCTACAACACTCGGTCTTCTGCCTTCCGCATCCAGTCCCCTCCCAGCCACGTTCTTCTGGTCTACGCTGCGTTTGCCGATTCGCGGTTCTATCTATCAATTGATATAGTTTAAATGAGGTGTATACACACAGTCCATAGTAAAAAATACAGACGAAGTGCTGCGAACAATCAAAGTGAAGCCAAAAAATAACCGTGCTCCTTCGTGTACAACCAGCGTTCACGCACATACATGCACCTGAAGGATATTTGCTTTCGACGATGTTCTGTGTGGTGCCGGACGTAAAGAATTGCACCACCTAATATCTTCTCATGGGTGTCGTACAAGGCGACTAAGGGATTCACCAGAGGGCAGTAGCGTTCTCTGTGTATTTAACCAGCCAACTGCGATAGCCAACCCGCCTGCCAAGCGTGGCTATTATGGTATATCCTCTCAACATAAGCTTGAGGGAGGCCTATGTCCAGCAGTGGACGTCTTTCGGCTGAAATGATGATGATGATGATGGTTGGACGATGCCGCGACATGTGTACTGAGTGGAATGAGCATGGTTTGATTTGTATTTAAGTGCGTGAGCGCTGGTTGTACACGAAGGAGCACGGTTTTTGTTGGAATCACTGTGATTGTACGCAGCACGTCGTCTAAAATAGATCAATATTTTGGGTCATTTTTACACAGGACCATCTAGTCCCAAACTAAGCAGAGCTTGTACTATGGGTACTAGACAATGGATATAATACTTAAACACTATTTTTTCGTTAATACATACATACATATTATCACGCCTGTTTACCATTGGGGTAGGCAGAGACTATGGATTTCCACCTGCTACGATCCTGACACACCTCTTTCGCTTCATCTACATCCATTAACCTCGTCACGCATGCTCGTCGGTTTAGAGAACTCTTAACCTGTAATTTTTTGAGAACGTCCGCGATTTGATCGCGATACGTTCGCCGAGGTCGTCCCCTTACAACACGTAAATACATTATTGTAATACTTAAGAAACACCCAGACTAACACAAACACTAAAGCGTCAGCGACACGGTTACAAACCAGCCTCCCCATCAAGGTGATCTTGCTGGTTTCCAACCATGTCGACAGTGGCTTATCACCAAGTTTGATGACGGCTGTCAGCGACCAACCTCCACCAGGTTGGTTTGTCACCGTGTCGCAGACGCTTTATGTTCATCACATAAATATTTGTGTCCTGTGGGAATCGAACCCACGACCTCGTGATCAGCAGTCCGACACTCGAACCACTAGACCACAGACGTCGTCATGTGTGTGGTGGTTGTGGTTTGATTGTGGTTGTACAAGAAAAGACCAGCCTTCTGGTCACGTGAAATGTCGACCAACCGCAATCTAGTTATCTTAACAAACACTTCTCAACATTTATTTATCAATAAAGGCTATGACCTGAATCTCATCAAGATAATATAGAAACGAAGTATTTGATATGTGATATGACGAAATATTTGATAGTTTAACATTTGAAGAATTTTGACATGTTATCTTGACATTTTTGTATCTGAGAGTTAAGAAATGTGACTCAGGTGCGTTATTTGGATCGGTGAACTATCTAGTTAGGTTAAATATAGTTAACGTTGGCTAGAAATTGCCCACATTGTATTTATTCATTTTATACTTTATATTTACTTTATTCGATTATCACTTGCTTTAACGGTGAAGGAAAACATCGTGAGGAAACCTGCACACCTTCTTTTTTAGGGTTCCGTACCCAAAGGGTGCAAACGGGACCCTATTACTCTCGCTACGCTGTCCGTCCGTCCGTCCGTCCGTCCGTCCGTCTGTCTGTCACAGGGCTGTATCTTTGTAACGGTAATAGATAACCAGTTGAACGACAAATACAAAAAACAAAAAAAAGTCTAAAACCAAAGGGGACCCCCTTGCTATATATAAACATAGGTATGTGCGAATGGTGCCTGCACGGCTTCGTTCGTTTTTTTAGGGTTCCGTACCCAAAGGGTGCTAACGGGACCCTATTACTCTCACTGCGCTGTCCGTCCGTCCGTCCGTCTGTCTGTCACAGCGCTGTATCTTTGTAACGGTAATAGATAACCTGTTCCACAGAATATGTGTTACTATGGTGTCTATCACGACAAATTCTAAATATAAAAAAAGTCTAAAAGCAAAGGGGGTCCCTATACAAGAAACCTCGAAAAACATGCATTTTTTTCAACGTTTTTGTTCCTGTTCTATCTTCAAAACGGTAATACATACCAGCGTCAAACTTGGTCTCATTATAGTGCATACTATCTAGTTATGCAACAAATACTAAAAACAGGACAAACATAGACATATGTGGTGGTACCTACGGAAGAAAGAGATGCAAAAATTCACATTTCGCGTACGTTCGTTGATGTCTTTTGATAAACTCTCGAAAATTAAATTAGTTTCTATGGGGTATCAGGTCGATGGGTGGTACGGAACCCTTACTGCGTGAGTCCGACTCACACTTGGCCCGTTTTTTCTTTATCTTGTGTTCAATACAATAAATGAGTGCAAATAATGCGAGAATAATATAATGTAGGTTAATGTCAGGAATACATAAATAAAGTAAATAACATAACATAATCAGGCCATCGAGAACTGTATGGAGCTCTGAACTCTCAAGTGCTCCATACAGTTCTCGATGGTGTGTGTAGCTCACCAACCCGCACTAGGCCAGCGTGGTGGACTAAGGCCTTAACCTTCTCATACTGAGAAGAGGCCCGTGCCCAGCAGTGGGACAGTTATGGGCTGATTATGTTATGTTATTTACTTTATTTATGTATTCCTGACATTAACCTACATTATATTATTCTCGCATTATTTGCACTCATTTATTGTATTGAACATAAGATAAAGAAAAAAATAAGGACTCCACGCCACATATAAGGAAAGTGAGTAAGTAAGCCGCCGTAGTGCCGTAATGCGCTGATCGACTGCCATTTTGCGGCGGCGTTTCGTTTCTAAAATTACGCACACATAGTTTGGTACGGTGCTTCACTTTCGCTATGTGTGGCACGGAGTCCTTCTTTTCTTTGTCCGTGATTGAAAAATTAAAAAAAAAAGTATATTCAAAAAAAAAAAACATAACATCACGCCTGTATTTCCCCGAAGGGGTAGGCAGAGGTGTATAGTACACCCACATTTCGCCAGTTATGTTATAAGTCCCATGTAATAGGGGGCGAGCCTATTGCCATTAACCGGGCACAAATCCAGACTCCGGGCTGCTACTGAGAATTTCCTAATGAAAAAACCCAATAACACTTTGCCCGACCCGGGAATCGAACCCAGGACCCCATGCTCAGCAGTCGCGCTTGCAACCACTAGACCAACGAGGCAGTCAAGAATATATTATTGCCAGTTCTTCTCCATAGGACCAACTATTTGGAATTGTGCAACTAGAATCGACTATACGTAAGCGCTTGTAATTAGGTCTATTTGGATAAAAAATAATTTGAATTTCAACTCATGTAAAATACTGAAACCTAGTCAGCCATATTGAAAACCAACCAAAACACTCGTAAAACTAAGTTAAAAATAATAAAAAAATCCTTACCTGGACTCACAAACGAAAGCATGACATTCAAAAGGATTCAAGCCTTTAACATCCGCGTTATCTTTGACAATGATCATTGAAAAAACCCTGGTATATACCAGGTCTTGAACCCCATAGGATATGGATTCTATATTGAAGAAAACGGACATGTGTTCAAATTCGTCTTGTTTAGTGCCATGGTGTACGGTTTCTAAGTGGACTCCATCGACTGTTATTGTTAGTTTCACCATTGGTAAGATTTGGCCTGAAAAAAGATAAAAATTATGGTTAGGTTATGGTGATGCAATGTGGGATGTGAGATCGTTTTTGAGTTGATAATTTCTTAGGTTTTCGCGATCACTACACATTATAATAAAACAAGTTTAACCGGATTACATCGCGTATATTATTTAAATTGGTTTTTCTGACGTTTCGAAAGCTTTGCAGCGTTCAATTTGCGTTAGAATTGTACGGTAGATTAAAATATATTTTTTAATTTCTCATACTCGGAAAGTTGTGTTTGTTTGATCCGAGTAGCGGGTGGAAAACGCTGATTCCCTCCCTAGGGCGGGAAGGACTCATAGTAATAATTGCTTTCCTCCCTAGAGCGGGAATGAATTTTAAAAATAGAACTGTAGATAGTCGGCTACGAATTTAATTTCATAATTAAGAAATTATCTAAAAACAAATGCCGCGGTCTTGTGAGTTTATAAACAGCCAGTGTGAATTAAAAAGAACCCTATTAAGCGGTAGGGCCCGGCGCCGGTGGTGACGCGGTGTGTTCCATATTTAAAATTTAAGAAAGACTGTACAATTTGCCGGGATACTAACTTTGTCTGTACCGAAATTCAAAATCTCAGTTTTATAGACTAATATTTGATAAAAATGAGTTCAAGCGATTCTGAAATGTTGACCCCAGATTCGGTTAAAGACGAGGCAAAAACAGTAATCGAAAATCTTTTGCCATAAATTTCAAAGTAACGATACTTAAATACGTACAATGATTTTATGAAGTAGCTAACATACAAGAAAATGCGTTATTTAGAAAAAATACTATTTATTACTTTCCTTATATTCGAAATGAAAAGTAGAGTGTTTAACGCGGGTGAAAGTCATCAATTCCTACTCGGACTATACCTCGTATGGGAATTGATTCCTTTCGACCCTTGTATAACAATCTACTATTTATAAATATCTGTAAAGACCACGACGCTTGTCATCTTACGGCCAAAATTAATATCCAATCTATCCACGATTTACCCTACTAGAGATAGAAATTTGACATATTTTGTATGGAGCTTATGTCAAATTCCTATCTCTAGTAGGTCAAATCGTGGATAGATTGAATATTAATTTTGGCCGTTAGTCTACCTGTGACGCTGCAAAGCTTTTGAAACGTCAGGAAAACCAATTTAAATAATATACTCGATGTAATCCGGTTAAACTTGTTTTATTATGATAATAAAGACAACAATCGATCCAGTGATAGCTGTTTTACTTACTTTAGTTAAATTAATTTACATATTATTTGGCAAAATGTGTCTTTGCACCTATAGTTAGAATGTACCATCCTCTGTACCACATTTAAGCATATAAAGTTAATTTGATGGCAAAATGAAAAGATGACTTAGGGTTAGCGTAGACCAAGAGGGCAGAGCGGAGAATTTTCTGATACTACTAAAATTAACTAAAGAAGTACTACCACCGTACCTAGTTCTACCGCCAAACAGTGATGCTTGCATTGCTGTGTACCAGTGCTCGTGGTACGGGTGCCGGGGACATTACAATCACATGAGACTTAAATCTTCATCTCTCAGAGTTAGGCGAACGCGATTTGCAGTACCGTTTAGGCAATAACCTAGGTGGTATTGCAGTTGTTATGCGCAAAGGTAACCGCTTAACATCAAGTGGGTCGTCGGCTCGAATCGCCATACATACATAATAAGCCCATTACTGTCCCACTGCTGGGCACGGGCTTCTTCTCAGTATGAGAAGGTTAAGGCCTTAGTCCACCACGCTGGCCTAGAGCAGGTTGGTGGACTACACAAACTATCGAGAACTGTACGGAGTACTCTCAGGTGTGCAGGTTTCCTCACGATGTTTTCCTTCACTGTTAAAGCAAGTGATAATCAAATTCTGATCCGCACATCCGCTGAATCGCCATGCTATGCCAAAAAAAGAACATACCTGGAGGTAAAGCCTTCGCCGCTGCCACCATCAGATCCACAGGCTTCCTCGTGTGCTTGATACCCCATAGTCCTCGAGCATCGCTTTGTCCTAAGTATTTGACCTGAAATTAAAAGGAGGATACCTATTTAGTATTATTACAATCATCATCATTTCAGCTGAAAGACATCCACTGCTGGACATAGGCCTCCCCCAAGCTTCGCCACAACGACCGATCCTGCGCTTTCCCGGACTCCCGCGACATTCACCAGTTCGTCGGTCCACCTTGTGGGTGCCTGCCCACGCTGCGCCTTCCAGTTCGCGGTCGCCACTCCAGAACTTTACTGCCCCATCGGCCATCCGTTATGCGAGCAATGTGCCCCGTGCCTTGGAGAGCCCGTACATTCGTCGGTCCTGCGCATGATCTCTCTCCGGTCGTGTCGGATTTCCGTCCCATCGGATTATGAGAGTGAGGGAATAGAGAGTGCACCTGTGTTTACGCACACACTTTTACACTATCATATGTCCCGCGCAGATTCGGTTAAGATTGGCTGCCGTGACCGAAATTTGGCCGGGAGGATTATCGTTGTCTTGATCACCAATGAACCTGTGTGTGGACAATTTGTCTGTGTCTAGCATGGCAATGGTAGATTTATTATTTGTGTCTGCAATAGCATGCTTACGTATCATCATCCTCCTGCCCTTATCCCAATTTATTTGGGGTCGGCGCAGCATGTATTTTTCTTCCATACATCTTATATAAACACATAAACCTATGAACCTAACACAACAACCATAAATCAATGCATGAAGATCCAAAAAGGAAGTGTCTGTAAAATCGTGCTTAGTTTCCTAATTAGTATCATTGAAGTTTCAAAGAAAGTGAAATTGTCATCTATATTAGAGCATGTTATTTAATTAAGCATGCTCAAATATGAAGTGTGTGATGTACTCAGGAATGAGTATGTAAGAGGGAGTCTAAAAGTAGCGCTAGTGATAGAGAAGTTAGGTAGCAACAGACTATCATGCTATGGACATGTGATGAGGAAGAATGAGGAGCATGTTAGGAGGAAAGTTTGAAGTATGAATGTGGATGGCTATAAGAAAAGAGGCAGACCAAAGAAAAGATGGATGGATTGTGTGAAAGATGATATGGATAAAAAGAAAGTGAACACGGAGATGACGGCTGATAGAGATGTATGGAAGAAAAAAAAACATGCTGTGCCGACCATCATCCTCCTGCCCTTATCCCAATTTACTTGGGGTCGGCGCAGCATGTTTTTTTCTTCCATACATCTCTATCAGCCGTCATTTCTGTGTTTACTTTCTTTCTATTCATATCATCTTTCACACAACCCATCCATATTTTCTTCGGTCTCCCTCTTTTCTTATAGCCATCAACATTCATACTTAAAACTTTCCTCGTAACATGCTCCCCATTCCTCCTCATCACATGTCCCTACCATGACAGACTATTGCTACTTAACTTCTCTGTCACTGGCGCTACTTTCAGACTCCCTCTTACATATTCATTCCTTATCCTATCCATTCTCGTTATAATAATTTGCGATAAGGGCAGGAGGATGATTCCGCTATGTAGAACAGTAAGGGTTATGTCATAGCATACAAACACGCCCACAATCAAGATATTTCAACTATACAACAAAAGTATCAACAGCACTAGATCACCGTACCAATTTTAAGTATCAAAATGTTACAATGCACTATAAATCGGCTCAATTAGAGCGGGCGCCATATTGTTATGGGCGGATGTGAGGCCACACATACAGAGTAGGTTATGCATAATGATTATAGTGGTAAATTAGTTAGGTAGGTAGGTTACGGTATGTGATTTTAGGATAGCTGGTTTTCCCAAATATATTATATGGACTAAGTACAGACTGAGATATGAAATAAATTTTCTACATTACAGCTCTTATAGTGCTGGAGGGCCAAATACGAAACTGAAACGAAGTTTTTAAAGAATATGCGTAACTATATTTTGAAAATTTTTAATAACGAGAATTGGTCTTCTGTTTGTTATTATGGATCTGTGATCTGAAATAAAGATTTTATTATTATTATTTGTGAGTAAGTATACATTTTTGTATCTCGGCAACATTTTGCCGGTTTTTAAGAACAGCACGGGCCGTAGCCAAGTGCTACCCTTAGCGATTGTTGATATGATGAGATGAGATGTTGTGACTCTGTGATGTGTGTGTGATCGTGTGGTTGTGTTTGTGGGGTGACTGCTGTTTGTGGGTTTGATGTGATGATTTGTGCCTCATTGTCGTCCTGCAAGAATTTTCTGACTATTCGTGCAGAAATTCTGCACGTGTTTAGAATAGCGGCATTTTGTAGATTTTGGTAGGTATACGTATACGGTGCTAGGTCTAGTGTTCTTAAAGATTGGTGCAGTTGTTTAGGAACGACACCCGTAGTTGACAATACTACAGGAATAATAGTGACATTACTTAATCGCCACATTCGGCTTATTTCCATTTTCAGATCTGTATATTTTGAGAGTTTTTCCGCTATTGTGTTTTGTAGATCAGTGGCGTGCATTCCATATAGGCAAATAAGCAATGCCTACCTCGTTAGAATTTAATATTAACTATTACTAAATCAATTAATCAGCGTATTAAAAAAAAACAATTAACATATGTACTCAATAATAATGTATGAATTCAATGCAAAACGTACCTCAATGTGCAATGTGCGTTCGCACGATTGCCTGTCACGTTCACACACACAATCAAACCTTTTTGGTAACCATATACACTATTATACACACACACTACTTTAGGCTAATACCCGAAGTCATACGACAAAAAAATGAATCACGATATGGCTATGCGTAAATAACTAACATTTGACATTTCGCAATTTAGCCGTCTTATCATGCGTCACCTGCTTCTGAAAACGTCGCTGGTGACATAACTGAACGTAGCCCTAGTGCAATAGTCGTGGGTTGTCCGTAACGTTTTTTACACGTAACTGTTATGCGTTAGTAGTTTTGATTCCTATTATTTTGTAACTAGATATTTCCATACAAAGTGATCGTTATAATAAAACTAAACCCAACATTTGAAAAATAGCGGCGAAATAAAGATAATTATTGTTTTATTGAAATTACTGCATTTAAGTGTTCACATTTATAATTTGTAAATGGTATTCGAAGGGTCGAATAAAAAGATTACAATATTTATTATTATTTTGATGATTGTTTGTACATTGCTACACATTCATCGTAAAATAATGAAGCTCAATATACGCTCATAACAAAATAACGATAAATAGATTTATAACGTTATTTAACTAATGTAATAACGAATGGTGTATAATAATTGTAGAAAATCTATTGTTTTCGTGCTCCGAAAATCTATTGTGTAACTTTGTACGTAAAATAATCGTTACATTACTATGCCAACGTACTATGTATTCGATTATCACTCTCGTAAATATTTTCTCAAACCGACGTTAAATAACGCCCAACTCATAGATTTACTATGGCCCAACTCTAATTGGCTGTTGACACTTGACAGAACTTGACATATATGCGTGACGAATTGCATAAATTGTGTAATAATTAGTTCGTTTTATTGTGAATTGTGAAGTTTTTTGTAAAAATATTGATGTAAACATGGATAAATTAGAGTGCTCGGTTTGTGGGGAAGACTATGCTTAGAGAAATTACGAGAAACCCATTCAATCAGTTTTCGTTTGTTGACAAAACAAAAAAGTGCATTTCAGTAGACAAACACATCAAAATCTGTATTTGACTCAAGAAAAGGTAAAATCTTATGACTATTACATAACACGTTAATACAACTGTAACTGGGTGTCGTCATTCAAATTTAATAGTCTTTTGCTAGTGTCTCTTACTTTGAAACGTCGTTTTCGTGTCTGTTTTGTATGAAATGTGTGTAGGTAAGTATCAGATTTTTTAATAATTTTACACTATAGTAACTTGTTCCGTCTGCTTAGTGACTGCCTACCTAGGCCAAAAACCAATGCACGCCACTGTTGTAGATTGTGTGTGTTAGGTACGGCTATGTCCTTGAGTGGAGACCGCGAATCGGCAAACGCAGCGTAGGGCGCCCCCCTGCCAGGTGGACCGACGACCTAAAGAATGTGGCTGGGGGGGACTGGATGCGGAAGGCAGAGAACCGAGCCGAACCGTTGTGGCGCAACTTGGGAGAGACCTATGTCCAGCAGTGGACTGCGATAGGCTGAGTTGATTGATTGTTGATTGTATTAAAAAACCGGCCAAGAGCATGTCGGGCCATGCTCAGAATGATAGGGTTCCTTAAGTAAGTGTAATTACAAACAAATCAAATCGAATATTAATCATGGCTATTTTAGTTTTTGCAATAGACAGCAGCATTGGCGACTCAGAGAGTGTTGTTAGTAGCCGCTAGATGGCGCTGTATAATGCCAAATTTAAGGTGTGTCATGTCAACATGATTATGGTATATCCCCCCAACATATGCTTGGGGGAGGCCTATGTCCAGCAGTGGACGTCTTTCGGCTGAAATGATGATGTCAACATAACACAAAGTTACTTTTTGTGATTATTTTAAATAGAAAGTAACTAAAGGAGCATTCTTTGCTAAGATAATTTTTTCTAAGGTCAATGACCTTTGAACTAAGACGTTTTAAGTATTTTTCAGTTTTCTTTCTAGAACTCGAAAGTTTATAATTACACTATACTCAAAATAATTTTAAAAGAGAGTTTTTATAAAGGTCTATCAACGTGGAAGATTACAAGTTTCTGCGTTGCATAGTTTAGAAATGGCAGGGGAGGGACACATTGTAAGGCAGTTTGGCCGGCTATATTTCGCAGATGGTACACCTGATAAAAAAGTGATGTATGAAACATTACCTTCATTTTAATAGACCTATTCAATGATACACGAGCGGGTGCAGCGAAAAAAATATTTTCATCCCCATTCCACATGTACGGGCGCCACCCCTAAAATACGTTATCCCGATTTTTTCATTCTTTTAAAATTGAGATCTATATCTAGACCATTTTCTTTACAAAATTTCATTTATTTATGTTTATAACTGTAGAAGTTATTAAGCTGTAAAGGATTAGGTCAGACGGACAGATGGACGGACATGACGAAACTATAAGGGTTCCTTGTAGGAACTACGGAACCCTAAAAAAAGTAAAACCATGTACCCATGTACCGCCCATGTACCCATAATTTATACGTTGTTCCTGTTTACTACTATTTTCATGGTGTACTATAAAGTATTTTATTATTATTATTTTGGAAAAGAGGTAAGGTCTATGCAAGTCCCCTATGTCACTGCGACCTAAAAGATCTATTGTAACGCCTCTAATAGTATACTACAGCACCTCTCCAAGCCGCAAGCCAACCATAAAGTCGACTATAGCCTTGGGGTTTGAGGATCTGATCTCATCAGCTGAGATTGTGTGGCCTCCAAGATGCTGACTTCTAATGTGGTGCACTGCATCACATTCGCATAGGATATGAATGGGTGTTTCGTCCTTTTCGCGACAAAATCTGCAAACTGTGATATCTGTGAGGCCCATCCTGTGTAGATTTTGTTTGTTCAGTTTACAGTGCCCTGTAAGGGTTCTAGTCAGGATCCTTATATGGTTCCTGTTAAGCGAAAGCGCTTCTTTTGTAAATCTCTTCCTGAAGCCTACTAGAAGCGCTTTCGAGTGCTCTTGGCCTGGGGTTTTTTTCCAAAGTCTAATGCTTTGATGAGTTCCCCAGTCCTTAAGATTAGCCGAGGTGATGCATTTCGGAACCCCACAAATTGGCTCCGGCCCTACAGTGGGGCATTCCGCACCAGCTCTAGCGAGTTCATCAGCGGCTTCATTACCCCTAATTCCACTATAAAGTATATTCTATCTGTCTATCTATCTAAAACATAACCACTGACGTGCGTTCGACTGTACCTAGCTTACCTATACAATATGCAATTTAAGTAGTTAATGGTGTCAAACGATTTGACCCTAGGATATAACAGTTTAACTCATGTTTCTTTCTCGTATCATTTACTCTTTTATGTGTTAGAAGCATAGAAATCTAAATAAAGGTAATAGAAGTGGCAAAGGCGCCAAAACTTGTCGCCACGTACAGGTGTCTTTTAGGACACCAGTGCGCGAACCGTTTGCTTGATCATCAGTGCTGTTTTGCACGCAGAGTCACTAAAATTGTATTTTGCAGCATATCTAGCAACGGATTTTTTTAGGCTTAATTTATTGGCATTGAATTCCAGAAAAATGGTGGGAGTGATTGCGTATAGTAGAAATGAGAGCTTTGAGAAGTATGTGTGGTGTGACTTTGAGAGATAAAGTAAGGAATAACGTGATAAGGGAGCGTTGTGGAGTGAAAGAAGATGTAGTGACAAAGATTGAGAAAGGTATGTTAAGATGGTTTGGACATATAGAGAGGATGGACGAGAGGAGATTGACGAAACAAGTATACGAAGCGAGTGTGGATGGAAGAGTTGGAAGGGGACGACCTCGGCGAACGTATCGCGATCAAATCGCGGATGTTCTCAAAAAATGCCAGGTTAAGAGTTCTCTAAACCGACGAGCATGCATGACGAGGTTAATGGACGTAGATGAAGCGAAAGAGGTGTGTCAGGATCGTAGCAGGTGGAAATCCATAGTCTCTGCCTACCCCAATGGGAAACAGGCGTGATAATATGTATGTGTGTATGTGATTGCGTATTTATGTGTTGGTTGCGGAGAACCGGTGACATGCGTTTCCGTAGTAAAAGACAGTAGATAACATTTCTATAAACTTATTATTTAGATTTTCATGGTTAGAAGCACAGAAATAGATAGAATGGTTGTAATCACAATTCTACTTGCGATTTATGCATGGCAACTTTCCGAACAAACTACGCCTCCCATATTGATGTCATAAATTTCTAAAAATTTACTTTATTCAAATGTACTTTATAGCTTTTGTTTCTGCAGTTAGAAACAGGACAATAAGGCATTTTTGCGGGTTTTTGTTACAGTATTTACAGAAACAATTCATGAGGCATACTGAGAAAGGCTTTGAAATGCCCTGCACTATGGTGCAGAGTGTTGGCACGCGCGCCCTGCCCTCTTGGCCATTCTATCTATTTCTGTGGTTAGAAGATTCCTTTTTTTAGGGTTTCGTACCCAAAGTGTGCCAACAGGATCCTATTGGTACAGGCTACACTAAGCCTACGCCGTGGCGTCCGTCCATCCATCCGTCTGTAACAGGGCTGCATTTATTTAACCATTACCATAGAATAATTAGGCTTAGAGCCGCAGTAATAGCACCCGAAGTGAAGCAAATTAAATTTAGCCTGAAAAGGCTACGTTCAGTATACAGCTTTCGCGCGCCTATGTGTGTGTTGGCGAACATTTTACGCGCCGGCGCCGCTTGCGCACACCCCGATTGTTTTAGTGCTTCAACTTTGAGCGTAAAGAATGAAACTGTCACTCTATGTCTTATTACTCTATGACCGTCACGGTTTTTAGGGTTCCGAAGTCCTACAAGGAACCCTTATAGTTTCGTCATGTCCGTCCGTCTGTCCGTCTGTCCGTCTGTCCTAATCCTTTACAGCTTAATAACTTCTACAGTTATAAACACAAGTAAATGAAATTTTGTTAAAAAATAGTCTACATATAGATCTCAATTTTAAAAGAATATAAAAATCGTTTTTCCGTATTTTAGGGGTGGCGTCCATACATGTGAAATGGGGAAAAAAAAATTGTTTTCGCTGCACCCCCTCGTGTGGGGTATCATTGAATAGGTCTACTAAAATGAAGGTAATGTTTCATACACCACTTTTTTATCAGGTGTACCATCTGCGAAATATAGCCCGCCAAAGTGGCTTACAATGTGTCCCCCCCCCTGCCATTTCTAAACTATCCAACGTAGAAACTTATAATCTTCCACATTGATAGACCTTTGTGAAAACTCTCTTTTAAAATTATTTCGAGTATAATGTGATTATAATTTTTTGAGTTATAGAGAGAAAACTGAAAAATACTTAAAACGTCCTAGTTCAAAGGTCATTGACCTTAGAGAAAAATTATCATAGAAAATAATGCTCCTTTAGCTACTTTCTATTTGAAAAAATCACAAAAAGTAACTTTGAAATGACACGCTTCTTCAATTTGGCTTCTTGAATTTATCGCTAGATGGCGCTACTAACAACACGCTCTGAGTCGCGAATGCTGCCGATTATTGCAAAAACTAAAATAGCCATGATTAATATTCGATTTGATTCGTTTGTAATTACACCTACTTAAGGAACCCTATAATACTGAGCATGGCCCGACATGCTCTTGGCCGGTTTTTTACTTTTCCTGTAATATTTACATAAACCTTTATCAAATGCAATTATTTAAAAAATTTGCTTTACAAACTTCGTACATAAGGGAGAGGGGGGGGGGGGGAAGCGATATGTTTTGTATTGAAACATATTTACGGGACTTTTCGGTGTTTCCTTTTCTTTTTTTTCGGTTAGTCAAAAAGTTTTGTTGTGTTTTGATTTTATTGTGCGCGAAAAGTCCCGTAAATATAGTTCAATATGCGTGAAATTCGCGAAAGTTTAAAAACTTCTATGAATTGTATTGTGTTGTATTAAAAAACCCGCCAAGAGCATGTCGGGCCATGTTCAGAATGATAGGGTTCCTTAAGTAGGTGTAAGTACAAAACAAATCAAATCGAATATTAATCATGGCTATTTTAGTTTTTGCAATAGACGGCAGCATTGGCGAATCAGAGCGTGTTGTTAGTAGCCACTATGTGGCGCTGTATAATGCCAAATTTAAGGTGTGTCATGTCAACATAACACAAAGACCTTTGAACTAGGACGTTTTAAGTATTTTTCAGTTTTCTTTCTATAACTCGAAAGTTTATAATTACACTATAGGTACTCAAAATAATTTTAAAAGAGTTTTTATAAAGGTCTATCAACGTGGAAGATTACAAGTTTCTACGTTGCATAGTTTGGAAATGGCAGGGGGGGGACACATTGTAAGCCACTTTGGCCGGCTATATTTCGCAGATGGTACACCCGATAAAAAAGTGATGTATGAAACATTACCTTTGTTCGAGTTAAAATCGAACACTTCGCTAATTTGCATAAGTGCATCGCATGCAACTTATGCACATTAGCGAGTTCACCTAATTTTAGGACAGTTCGCGTTCGATTCTCGCTGAGACATCGCGTGCTCAAAACCAATACCATTTTCATCATTAACCATTTATAACCATTTTAACCAGTTTTATAGATTAGTTTAGTCTGAATATAGTTTACCAGTTTTTAGTGTTAATTTGTGTATTATTGTGCCAAATATATAAGTAGTTATTTAATCGATATCCACGACTTTTCACTTTAACATATCATACCAAAAACAATAGTAAGAAAGAAGTGTCTTAGGTCACCATAGCGCCGACGGACACTTAACCATTACTTTCTTCAACCTTCATTTTAGTAGACCTATTCAATGATACAAAAGCGGGTGCAGCGAAAAAAAAAATTTTTCATCCCCATTCCACATGTACGGGCCACCCCTAAAATACGTTATCCCGATTATTTCATTCTTTTAAAATTGAGATCTATATGTAGACTATTTTTTAACAAAATTTCATTTACTTATGTTTATAACTGTAGAAGTTATTAAGCTGTAAAGGATTAGGACAGACGGACAGACATGACGAAACTATAAGGGTTCCTTGTAGGAACTACGGAACCTGTAAAATACAGCGCCATCTATGCCTTACCCTAAAACTAACATGGCTATTTTTGGTAACAGCGCCGTCTATGAATGCATACATAAACCAGGTAGTTTGCCACTGGGCTTGTTATCGATTTAATACTATGCTACCTAACTATTGAACTAATTAGTAACAAGATCCGCCGCTCCAGGGAGCTTATCAAAACCTATAAATGCTTGCACTGCAAACCCAGCCGACCTCACTTCACACAAACGATCATCCTGTAACAAACCAACAATATATTCAACCATCCAGGAGAAGTTTCTAGTTTTCTTCCACGCCCTTTAGAGCAAGATTTTACAGAACCCTAAAAAAGGTTAAACCATGTACCCATAATTTATACGTTGTTCCTGTTTACTACTATTTTCATGGTGTACAATAAAGTATATTCTATCTATTTATCTATCTAAAACATAACCACTGACGTGCGTTCGACTGTACCTAGCTTACCTATACAATATGCAATTTAAGTAGTTAATGGTGTCAAACGATTTGACCCTAGGATATAACAGTTTAACTCATGTTTCTTTCTCGTATCATTTACTCTTTTATGTGTTAGAAGCATAGAAATCTAAATAAAGGTAATAGAAGTGGCAAAAGCGCCAAAACTTGTCGCCACGTACAGGTGTCTTTTAGGACACCAGTGCGCGAACCGTTTGCTTGATCATCAGTGCTGTTTTGCACGCAGAGTCACTAAAATTGTATTTTGCAGCATATCTAGCAACGGATTTTTTTAGGCTAAATTTATTGGCATTGAATTCCAGAAAAATGGTGGGAGTGATTGCGTATAGTAGAAATGAGAGCTTTGAGAAGTATGTGTGGTGTAACTTTGAGCGATAAAGTAAGGAATAACGTGATAAGGGAGCGTTGTGGAGTGAAAGAAGATGTAGTGACAAAGATTGAGAAAGGTATGTTAAGATGGTTTGGACATATAGAGAGGATGGACGAGAGGAGATTGACGAAACAAGTATACGAAGCGAGTGTGGATGGAAGAGTTGGAAGGGGACGACCTCGGCGAACGTATCGCGATCAAATCGCGGATGTTCTCAAAAAATGCCAGGTTAAGAGTTCTCTAAACCGACGAGCATGCATGACGAGGTTAATGGACGTAGATGAAGCGAAAGAGGTGTGTCAGGATCGTAGCAGGTGGAAATCCATAGTCTCTGCCTACCCCAATGGGAAACAGGCGTGATAATATGTATGTGTGTATGTGATTGCGTATTTATGTGTTGGTTGCGGAGAACCGGTGACATGCGTTTCCGTAGTAAAAGACAGTAGATAACATTTCTATAAACTTATTATTTAGATTTTCATGGTTAGAAGCACAGAAATAGATAGAATGGTTGTAATCACAATTCTACTTGCGATTTATGCGTGGCAACTTTCCGAACAAACTACGCCTCCCATATTGACGTCATAAATTTCTAAAAATTTACTTTATTCAAATGTACTTTATAGCTTTTGTTTCTGCAGTTAGAAACAGCACAATAAGGCATTTTTGCGGGTTTTTGTTACAGTATTTACAGAAACAATTCATGAGGCATACTGAGAAAGGCTTTGAAATGCCCTGCACTATGGTGCAGAGTGTTGGCACGCGCGCCCTGCCCTCTTGGCCATTCTATCTATTTCTGTGGTTAGAAGATTCCTTTTTTTAGGGTTTCGTACCCAAAGTGTGCCAACAGGATCGTATTGGTATAGGCTACACTAAGCCTACGCCGTGGCGTCCGTCCATCCATCCGTCTGTAACAGGGCTGCATTTATTTAACCATTACCATAGAATAATTAGGCTTAGAGCCGCAGTAATAGCACCCGAAGTGAAGCAAATTAAATTTAGCCTGAAAAGGCTACGTTCAGTATACAGCTTTCGCGCGCCTATGTGTGTGTTGGCGAACATTTTACGCGCCGGCGCCGCTTGCGCACACCCCGATTGTTTTAGTGCTTCAACTTTGAGCGTAAAGAATGAAACTGTCACTCTATGTCTTATTACTCTATGACCGTCACGGTTTTTAGGGTTCCGAAGTCCTACAAGGAACCCTTATAGTTTCGTCATGTCCGTCCGTCTGTCCGTCTGTCCGTCTGTCCGTCTGTCCGTCTGTCCTAATCCTTTACAGCTTAATAACTTCTACAGTTATAAACACAAGTAAATGAAATTTTGTTAAAAAATAGTCTACATATAGATCTCAATTTTAAAAGAATATAAAAATCGTTTTTCCGTATTTTAGGGGTGGCGTCCATACATGTGAAATGGGGAAAAAAATATTGTTTTCGCTGCACCCCCTCGTGTGGGGTATCATTGAATAGGTCTACTAAAATGAAGGTAATGTTTGATACACCACTTTTTTATCAGGTGTACCATCTGCGAAATATAGCCCGCCAAAGTGGCTTGCAATGTGTCCCCCCCCCTACCATTTCTAAACTATGCAATGTAGAAACTTATAATCTTCCACATTGATAGACCTTTGTAAAAACTCTCTTTTAAAATTATTTCGAGTATAATGTGATAATAATTTTTTGAGTTATAGAGAGAAAACTAAAAAATACTTAAAACGTTCTAGTTCAAAGGTCATTGACCTTAGAGAAAAATTATCATCTTCTATCTATATTATTACTATAATAAAACTGTAAAGGTCGAAAAGTCTGTACATTGAGTTTTTTTTCGCGAAAACCGGCTAGGGGGACTAGAAATAAGCTATAGAACACGAATCAATCGTTTAAAAAATTTATGTCTGTCTGTCTGTCTGTCTGTCTGTCTGTTTGTTACCTCATCACGTGAAAACGGCTGAACGGATCGTAATGAAACTTAGCATTTGTATTGGTATTAGTCTAACTTAAAATATAGGGTATGTTTTATCTGAATCGGTTGAGTAGATCCAGCGATACAGCTTGACCCCTCTATTGTATTAAGTTGCATACAAAGTAGAGGTCATGATTGTTGGTTGTATGCAGGTTGCAGGTTCCTAAAAATACAACTGGATTCTATTAGTATTATAGAAAATATAGAATAACATAACATAGCCCATCACTGTCCCGCTGCTGGGCATGGCCCTCTTTTTGGAATGAGAAGAGTTAAGGAACTGGATATTGTTAGTGTAATAGATTATCATAACATAATCAGCTCATTACCTACTGCCCCACTGCTGGGCACGGACCTCTTCTCGGAACGAGAACAGTTAAGAAACTAGAAAATATAGAATAACATAACGTAGTCAACCCATTACTGTCCCACTACTGGGTATGGCCCTCTTCTCAAAATGAGAAGAGTTAATGAACTGGATATTATTAGTATTCTAGAATAACATAACATTACCAGCCCATTACAGTCCCACTGCTGGACACGGGCCTCTTCTCAGCATAAGAAGAGATGTGGTTAGTGTTATAGAATAACATAATCAGCCTAATTACTTCCCACTGCTGGGCACGAGCGTCTTCTCAGAATGAGGGAGTTTAGGGCTAATTCCATGAAATTCCATCACCTTAGCCGGTTGGTTGTAAAAACAAAATATAGTATGGTCGGTAAATAGTGTAATCGTCTGTGTAGGCGCTTATATGTATATGTTTGAAGATATTGTGTTCATAATTATGACACGATGTTATTTTCCGACATCCACGCGGACGGAGTCGCGGGCACAGCTAGTAGCAAATAATGCTCCTTTAGCTTAACATTATTTAATAAAATTGATTGTATAAGAAATCTTTACGGCGGAATAAGTAAATTAACCCTAAAAAAAAAATTGAAAAATGTGCTTCTCACAGAATTTGCCGCAAGCGAATGTGGTTAATCGTGTTGTTGTTTTCGTTATTTTCATACATAGCTGTGAAAGTGACGAGAACAATAGCACGGTAACACAGTACGGCTGCGCATCGGGCTGTAGGTTCCCGATGTGGGCTGGCCTTGCATTGTATAGGTTTTCCTTGCAACGCGGGGTCAGCTTGTGCTGGAGTTGTGTAGCTTGATGTGTGGCCGTGCGTACCATCACGTCACTTTAATTTAAGTTAGATGTTTACTAGCAATAAGAACCAAATTAAAAACGAGCGCTAATCCCGCCGACAAACTGTTACACAGTTTGGCGGGTTTATACAATGTGTAAAAATGTTTTGGTCCTGAATAAATGATTTATTTATTTATTTTTTATTTATTTTTTTAGCTACTTTCTATTTGAAAAAATCACAAAAAGTAACTTTGAAATGACACGCTTCTTCAATTTGGCTTCTTGAATTTATCGCTAGATGGCGCTACTAACAACACGCTCTGAGTCGCGAATGCTGACGATTATTGCAAAAACTAAAATAGTCATGATTAATATTCGATTTGATTCGTTTGTAATTACACCTACTTAAGGAACCCTATAATACTGAGCATGGCCCGACATGCTCTTGGCCGGTTTTTACTTTTACTATAGGAGCAAATCTGAAATCGCGAAAAAACAGCTGTTCTATGCAAAGCCATCGATGTCGCTCGACAAATGTATGAAATAGCCTTAAACCACAGACATAGTAAAAAATATAGACGAAGTGCCGCGAACAATCACAGTGAAGCCAAAAAAATTTGCTCCTTCGTGTACAACCAGCGCTCACGAACACACCATGCACCTGAAGGATATTTGCTTTTGCGATGCATATTGGACGATGCCGCGACATGTGTACTGAGAAGGGTGAGCACGGTTTGATGTGCATGTGTGTGCGTGAGCGCTGATTGTACATGAAGGAGCACAGTTTTTTTTGGCTTCACTATAATTGTTCGCAGGATTTCGTCTATATTTTTTACTATGTCTGTGCCTTAGACCAATAGAATAAGACTGCCCTCGTCGTTTTTTTTTTTAAATTTCTAAATCACACAACTTGCCTTAACTGATTTAGAAATTAATAAAAAAATAGTCTCTAGAAGGTCAGAAGGTCCTGGGTTCGACCGCCAGTTGTGTGGATTCAACATCCTCCGAGCCTTTTCCCAATTATATTGGGGTCGGCTTCCAGTCTAGCCAGATGCGGCTGAACATCAGTATTTTACACGGAGCGACTGCCATCAGACCCCCGCAACCCAGTTACTGGGTAATTCTGACATTCGGAGGTTAGACCAGTAGACTTTCAGGCTCCTGACTACCCATAACGACTGCCATAGATATTCGTATGGCAACCGGGACCGACAGCTTAACATGCTCTCCGAGGCACGGAGGGGTCTCGGTGTGTAACGAAACGGTCACCCATCCACAGACTGACCGCTGCAAGTGCGGCTTAACCTTGCAGATAGTAAAATCTACAAGTTGTGTGAATTATATATAATTATATATCGAAATAATAATTATATGCCTCGTTGGTCTAGTGGTTGCAAGCGCGACTGCTGAGCATGGAGTCCTGGGTTCGATTCCCGGGTCGGCTAAAGTGTTATTGGGTTTTTTCATTAGGAAATTCTCGGTAGCAGCCCGGAGTCTGGATTTGTGCCCGGTCAATGGCAATAGGCTCGCCCCCTATTACATGGGGCTATAACATAACTGGCGAAATGTGGGTGTACTATTACACCTCTGCCTACCCCTTCGGGAAATACAGGCATGATGTTATGTTATATAATAATGATTATGAAGTACTAGGAGGAATAAAGACAGGAGTCGACTTAGCAGGCTTACCCCTTTCGCCAATGTTTCAGGCGAAAAGAGCATGAAAGTTTATAAAAACCAGTTGAACGCCATCTTGACTCATAAATTATAGAATCGTCAGTGCGAACAGAGCTCACGAAAATGCCTAAATTGTGCGGTATTTATCTGCATAATTAAGTCCAAAACTTCAAATTTGATAAAAGATGGCATTACCTTTCATCTGTGAGTATAATTTTGCAAATATCTATTACGGTTTGTGCATAATCTAAGATTTTTAAAACAACAAATTTAAATTTGGCGCGCTAGTCTCGTGAGGAGTGCTGATACGTCATAGAAATAGACCCGCCCTATTTCTATGACGTATCGGCACTCCCCACGAGACTACTCATTCATAAATTTATAATTATGAATGAACTAGTCTCGTGAGAAGTCCGTGTACGATTTTACGTCATAAATGTGAATGACGGATACGTCATGATAGTTCGAGAAAGTAATTGAATGCTACTTTGATATCGATAGTCGATAACCGTTTTAATACCAATTTCGTCGAGTATACATTTTAGTAATTTAAAGTATACATTTTAGTATTTTATTGTATACATCTTAGTATTTTAAATTGACCACAATAATTCTTACGATTAATATTATATATTTAAAAAAAAATGGGTTTGTTTGTTTTTAGAAGCCTTTAACTTCACTTGTTAGTTAATATGTTTGGGTCACATTTTGCAACTGAATTTTAAACTACCTACTTCTCGCTTACTTATTGAGCTGAATTTCGGCATACTTATGCCAGTTCGGTGGGTTTATTCAAGTTATTTTTAAATTTACGGTTAAAGATCTTTATTTTCTCAAAAGAATTACAAATTCACTTACAGAGAAAACATATAAACTTAAAATAAAAGTAAACGATATGCCATTATGCGTAGCTCAAAAATTATGTAGGTATGCATTGCGATGACTTTGCTCGAAAACATAACATTGATACTTATTAATACTTTTGGCCTACCAAAACAAAATAGAAGTAGGTGGTTTTACACAAAGAGCAGTGGAGTTGTGAATGGGCGGCGCGGGTAGGTCGCGTTGCATTAGCGTGTTTACTAAGGCCTATTCCATAGTGTGGAGCCAATAAGCAGAAATAATAATTTAAGCCTGTCTAAGTAAATGAACAAAGTCAAGGGGCGAGAGGTGGACTTGAGGAGGGCACCGTTATTGAGGGGATGAGCGAGGATAAGGGTAAGAGTTGCAGGAGAGGGGGGAACGTGTTTCCCGCGGGTGGAACTAGATGGCGCTATGGATTAGAGCCCTCCTGAGGATTTTTTTATATATGGGTGACCTATAATTTTAAGCATCAAGGGTTGGCAAAGGGGTGCCAAAACTGTGGTCAGAATTCAATTATCTCTACCCATTCCCGAGATATCAGCTTTTTATGGTTCTCGGGTGGCAGGTTCGATTATAATAAATTGAACAACAAACATTTAATTTTATTAACGACAAGGTTGTTCTTGTCACACCAACACATTAACAAAATGCTCCAGTTTCGGAGCATCATGTTGCTCAGATAAGGCTAAACTACAGAAAAATGTAGTGTTGTAAAATAAATCTAAAATAATTCCGGTTGCATTGTCATTTATTTAGATTATCAAGAGCGCAACTATTCTTCTTGGTCATTACAGCCGAAAGACGTCCACTACTGGACATAGGCCTCCCCCAATTAAGGGGGGGATATGCCATAATCGCCACGCTTGGCAGGCGGATTGGCGATCGCAGTTGGTTGGTTAAATACTCAGAGAACGCTGCTGCCCATCCTCTGGTGAATCCCTTAGTCGCCTTTTACGACACCCATGAGAAGAGATAAGGGTGGTGCTATTCTTTAAGTCCGGCACCACTATTCTTCTTATTCGAATTTTATCGATATCGATATTTTTGGGAATGTTTCTTTGTCCCTTTACTTCTCACACTAAGATATTTTTGTGTATGGTTACAATGTTATCACGCGATTTTTAGAATGTGTGCATGAATTTTTATTCTGTGTGTAGTTTTACGTATGTGTGCTACTGTAGTGACGAAGATAATGTTTGCTTTAGTGTGATTATGTGCATCTGTGTGTAACCCTCTCCTCCCCCTAATAGTGGCGAACAAATTTGTTCGAGATTTCTTTGGATACCTACTCCTGTCTTTATTCCTCCTAGATGAAGTATGATAAGAATTTACCTGAAACGACATAGGCAGATTATCAACAGTAACTGGTCCATCATTTTCCGACATTTTGTTGCTTTTACATTACTTCTCAGTCTTGAATATTTAGATCCTTAAAATCTTGGTTTCTCCATAATATTTGTTACCTGAAAAGAAAACAAAAATCATCAGTTTTGTATGTTAAAGGTATAATTTCGACACCGGCGACCGACCGCGGCTGCAGGTGCTATCGCCGACTGCAAGCGACATAAGTGGTTTTCCATAAGATTGTATGATTGATTGATTGTATGTGGGTGTACTATTACACCTCTGCCTACCCCTTCGGGGAAATACAGGCGTGATGTTATGTTATGTGTTTGTATGAAGATGAATTCCAAGCGCAGCGACACGGTCACCTACAAAAATAAAAACCAAATAGTGTCGCTTGCAGTCAGCGACCGCATCTACAGCTGCTGTCTCCGTAGTAGTTCCTTTAAATTTTCTATGAGTATGAGATTGTATGCAGGAAAATTTCGAGAGCAGCAACACGGTCGCCTACAAAAATACAACCCAAATAGTGCCTACCCCAATGGGAAACAGACGTGATAATATGTAGTGTCGCTTGCAGTCGGCGACCGCAGCTACAGCTGCTGTCTCCGTAGTAGTTCCTTTACATTTTATATGAGTATGAGATTGTATGCAGGAAAATTTCGAGAGCAGCAACACGGTCGCCTACAAAAATACAACCCAAATAGTGCCTACCCCAATGGGAAACAGACGTGATAATATGTAGTGTCGCTTGCAGTCGGCGACCGCAGCTACAGCTGCTGTCTCCGTAGTAGTTCCTTTGCATTTTCTATGAGTATGAGATTGTATGCAGGAAAATTTCGAGCGCAGCAATACGGTCGCCTACAAAAATACAACCCAAATAGTGCCTACCCCAATGGGAAACAAGCGTGATATAATGTAGTGTCGCTTGCAGTCGGCGACCGCAGCTACAGCTGCTGTCTCCGTAGTAGTTCCTTTACATTTTCTATGAGTATGAGATTGTATAAAGGTAAATTTCGAGCGTAGAGCGTAGCGACACGGTCGCCTACAAAAATACAAGCCAAATAGTGCCTACCCCAATGGGAAACAGACGTGATAATATGTAGTGTCGCTTGCAGTCGGCGACCGCAGCTACAGCTGCTGTCTCCGTAGTAGTTCCTTTGCATTTTCTATGAGTATGAGATTGTATGCAGGAAAATTTCGAGCGCAGCAATACGGTCGCCTACAAAAATACAACCCAAATAGTGCCTACCCCAATGGGAAACAAGCGTGATATAATGTAGTGTCGCTTGCAGTCGGCGACCGCAGCTACAGCTGCTGTCTCCGTAGTAGTTCCTTTACATTTTCTATGAGTATGAGATTGTATAAAGGTAAATTTCGAGCGTAGAGCGTAGCGACACGGTCGCCTACAAAAATACAAGCCAAATAGTGTCATAGATCGGCGACAGCAGATGCAGCTGTAGCCGGTCGGTGTCGCCGATATCATAGAATATATAGGTATACAAATACAAAATAGTTTATTGTGCTTTAAACAAATAGTTTTACAAATTAGTGCTTGGTAATATATACTAATGCGTGTGATCTTTTATCCATAAAAACGCTCTCGCTCTCGACTGTTTTCTTTCTGGTTTATAAACCCAAAGCAATGATTTTGTAGAGTAAAATAAATATTAGCTTTATCTATGCCCCTATCTTTAGTTTTTGTTGATACATTATCATTTCTAGAAGCCGTTAAAAAATCTTTATATTGCCTATTTAGACCGCTGTATACAGAGGCCTAGTATATAAAGGACATTGATAAAAATAGCCTTAAACTGTTACAAAGATGAACAATATATGAAAATTACATGTGAATTTTTTCGTTTCATAATATATATTGTATTTAATGCGAACAGTACAAGAACCATTTTTTATATTTTAAGGAGTATCAATACATTAATGAAGTAACCGGATAAAATTGTATCATCTATGATATCTGTGTATCATCCATATTTTTATTTCGATACTCTATAGTCTATGATTCAATATTATAGACTCCTTTTCACACAAGAAATTCCAAAAAATTGGCATCGACTGACAACTTGATGACAATGAAGGTTGTTTGACATAACAAAAAAAGCAAATCATGACATCAAAATAGCACAGATATCTGTGATTATATGTGTCAAAATAGAAAATATTTAAAAATCTTAATGAAATTAATATTTCTTATGTTATATTGAAATGACACACTTCTTACATTTGGCGCTGTACAGCGCCATCTAGCGGCTAGTAACAACACTCTCTGAGTCGCCAATACTGCCGTCTATTGCATTTGGCACTTTATAGCGCCATCTAGCGGCGGCTACTAACAACACTCTCTGAGTCACCAATGCTGCTGTTTATTGCAAAAACTAAAATAGCCATGATTAATATTCGATTTTATTTGTTTTTAACACCTACTTAAGGAACCCTATAATACTGAGCATGGCCCGACATGCTCTTGGCCGGTTTTTTTTAACGTTATTTCAAGCCCTGGAATTGAAGCCCTATCTATCTTATTTACGAAATCTGTGGTCTAAATATTTCTCATTCTGAGAAAGGGCCCGTGCCCAACAGTGGACCACAGAAATATTTAGAATGGCCAAGTGGGCAGAGCGCGCGTGCCAACACTCTGCACCATACTGCAGTACATTTCAAAGCCTTTCTCAGTACGCCTTATGACATGTTTCTGTAAATACTGTAACAAAAACCCACAAAAATGCCTTATTGTGCTGTTTCTAACTGCAGAAACAAAAGCTGTAAAGTACATTTGATTTTGAGTATTTGGTATCGAGTTGTTTTTTAAAAATTAATGACGTCAATATGTAAGGCGTAGTTTGTTCGAAAGTTGCCACGCATGAATCGCAAGTAAAATTGTGATTACAACCATTCTATCTATTTATTTGAGTGGGACAATTATTTTTTCAATTAATAAAATTATTTTATTAATTGTTAAAACCATACACGTTATAAGTTTTAAGGCATTTCGCTGTTACTGATAAGAACTGATAAGAATCACCTTGAATTCTAGAGTGAAATGTTTATGTTACACATTTAATATTTACCTATGTGTCTTTGTGTCATTTTCAAAGAGATTAGGTCTTCTGCTAGAAGAATACAATACAAATACTCTTTATTGAAATTGAACACAAAAGAAATAAGCAATATACATGATCTATAAGAAGATATGTACAATGGGCGGTCTTATTGCTCAAGGCGATTTCAAGTTCGAAGTAAAGAGAATATGAAAAAATATATGTGAGTAAGAAATAGATATTCTATCTATTTTGCGATATTGTGGAAGGGATAATAGTTAAGGGAAGATATTTTATATACCATCCATTTAAGAGGCTGACAACACTTAAAAAGTTAGGGCTCTGTGGGTTGGCGGGAAAATTCGTAAAGATCGTGTTGTGGATTTTTTATTATTTTCCAAAATTTGTGATTCTCCGAGTGCTAATGTGTAATAATGGTGGATTATTCAATGTTAAGTGCTCGTTAACGTGTACAAGTGTGGATAAATGATACAAAGTTGAAAAACATGACTTTCGTATTATCTCATCATCCCCTCAGAAACCTAGTAAAGTTTCCATCACTTTACTAGGATATAGTACAATGTTAATATGTTCAATGATTACGACTGAATGACATGTATCCATGGTCATGAATAAATAAATAAAATAGGGCTCTGTCACTGAGGTAATATTACGAACACACAAAATATCGCGCAACTTGCTGGCCGCGGAGCACGCGCGGCGCGAGCGTGGCTAAGCGAGTGAGTGAGCTGGAGCTCTAAAACGTGTTACAAACATTTTGTTCGAGGTGTCTTCTCTAGTACATACGTAGTACATATTACCTCAGAGGGTTCTGCGCTCTCTGTGCGTCTGCGTTTTGAACAGAACAGAGAGAGACGCAACGTGCGGTGGGCTCTTAGCTCGTTTTGTCATCGTATACTAAAAAAACCGGCCAAGTGCGAGTCGGACTTGTGCTCTAAGGATTTCGTACTACCCATCGACCTGATACCCCATAGAAACTGATTAAATTTATGAGAGTTCACCAAAGACGCAGCACTACGCGTTGATGTAATAATATTAATTATATTATATTATGTCTTTCAAATTTGCATCTCTTTCTATGCAGGGACAGACACGTATTATGTCTGATTATGTTTAAAAATATACAGCCTAATGACAGACAGATAGACAGACGGGCAGACAGACGGCGTAGGCAGAGTAATAGGGTCCCGTTGGCCCCTTTTGGGTGCGGAACCCTAAAAAACCGGATGCATCAGTTACCAACTCTACCTGCCTTCAAACTGACATCTAGCTTGTATATACAACTTAATTTCAACAACAATGCATGCGTATACGCACGGTCGTGCTCACACCTGTCTTATTTTGTAACGGTCAAAACAACTGTTCCCCCTAAATTTTGACCCTCTGTTTAATGTCTAAACAGGTGCGTATACGCAAAAAGTTTTGATAGCAATCTGTTGCGTAACGTTTTTGTAGTGAGGGATCGAAATAAATTTTTTTTTTGATGATACCAACTATACAACATCAAATAAATAAATAATATAATGGACATATGCCTCGTTGGTCTAGTGGTTGCAAGCGCGACTGCTGAGCGTGAGGTCCTGGGTTCGATTCCCGGGTCGGGCAAAGTGTTATTGGGTTTTTTCATTAGGAAATTCTCAGTAGCAGCCCGGAGTCTGGATTTGTGCTCGGTCAATGGCAATAGGCTCGCCCCCTATTACATGGGATTATAACATAACTGGCGAAATGTGGGTGTATTATTACACCTCTGCCTACCCCTTCGGAGAAATACAGGCGTGATGTTATGTTATGTTATGTTATATAAACTCGTATGTTAATGAAATTATTTTATTTAATGGACATTAAATAAAATAATTTCATTAACATACGAGTGTTGTGAAGAGGTTAACAAATAATAAACACTTGTGTAAACTATTGTTACTTATGAGTACTTACTTGCTGCAATATTTATGACTAGCTGTACCCGTGGCTTTGCTCACGTTATCTAAACAACTAACTTTTAAATAAGTCAAATTTCAAAGATAATGGACAAATGATAGCAATAATTAATTTGTTGCCATTATTTTTAACTAGCGCTGGGCGCAAAGTCAAAGACTAAAACGTAAACCGAGATTCTAGGCCACAAACAAATTTTGAGCATAAGTTACAAAAATAATACAGAATGATGTGAATGTATACAATAAAACGCCTTTTTACAAAACCTTCAGCAGCCAAAATGTACAGAGTGTCAGGGCTGGTGACGCGAGAGCAAGCGACGTACAGTTGTCCATATGAGAAGCAGCTGGTCCTGAGGTCGACAGCCGCAGCCTTCAGTGTCTGCCCCTGCTACTTATTGATGGTCATCGTGAAGCACAGACTCACAGGAAACTGTATGCGCTTGAATTGGAAAGAGTAATTGTGGGGAATCAGTGGTATACGTGGAATAAACACCATCTCGCCAGCGGCACACCCAGTGAGAATCTCTGCCTCTATAATGTGCCTCTGCAAGGATATGACTTTGAGTCGGGGTCCCATTACACAGCTTGGGCGGTGTTAAGTTCCACAAAAGCACACCGGACCCCGACTTTAAGTTTGATAAGATGGGCAGAAAGTCCACTTGCAGAGAGAGAGTTAAGGAATACTACTGAGTAGCGTCATCTAGATCTATAACGGTGTTTATAGAAGTATAAACCACTTCATTCCCTTAAATTTCTGAGAGAATGCTATCGTTAATGGCAGCGGCTTGGTCATTTTTTGGTGTTAAAATGGCCCTCTCACACAACCAAGAATTCTGCTGGTGCGAGATTTGGCTGATGTCCCCATAAACAGAACGAATTAGGTCCTCTACCGTAGGGACCACTCTACAAAGCGTTTCCGGTAGGTCCACTTGGCCACTCTCCTCTGGATAAGTTCCTACTCCAATGTTTAAAAGGACTTCAGCGAATTCTTGAGCATGTGAATTCCCGCCAAACCGTGCTCTCATGTTGACCGTCAAGCACAATCTGTGAACTTGCGGCCAGAGAGTAGAGCGTTTTAACGAAGCATTCACCTCATCAGCCCTAGTACCTCGCGTCACCACAGGCAGCGTCTGCCGAAAATCGCCGGTAAAGAGAACTGTTACCCCACCCATGATGTTGTGGTTCCTGCGGATATCTTGCAGGGTTCGGTCAACAGCCTCCACTGCCTTTCTGTTCGCCAATTTGCATTCATCCCATACAATAAGAGAGCAGTCTCGTAGAACAGCGGGCTTGTCACTGTTTCGTGAAACGTCTCATTGCTCTCTAAGTCTATGGGAATCTTAAACATTGTGTGCGCAGTTTTGCCACCAGGGAGCAGTGTCGCGGCGATTCCGGAAGACGCTATTGCGAGGGCTATTTTTCCTCGCCTTCTGACCTCTGCAAGGATGCCTGAAGTAAGAAAGGTTTTGCCTGTTCCTCCAGGAGCATCCAAAAAGAACATTTTCCCTTGGCAGAGTTCAATGCTCTGCAGGATAATTTCGAATAGCTGTCTTTGCTCTGAGATGAATGATGAACAATGACAGACATTGCGCCCGTACTGTAGTCAGTTTCGGCGGCGTATTCACGATTAACGCGTGGTTTGGTTGTGGGGTCGGTAAACCGTACTCAACCAATGAATTGCAGCCGATCGAAACGACCATGTCTTGAAGTGAAAAAAAAACAGCTATTCAAAATGCGTTCAGCATATCAACATAGGCCCGTAAGAATGGCCAATTGGTGAGGTGTAAAATGTAAAATATCGCAATTCGTAGGTACTCAGTATTTCAAGACAATTAAAGATAGAAGTGGGCGTTTAAACAAAAAGCGCTTAAAAAAGTCTAATAAAAAAAAAAGCGTATAAGTACGCTTTGTGATTAAAGCAGATTTCGTTTAGACTTTTTCGTAAACCAAACTTATGCTTTTAATAGTACGATTGAAATGTAACCTTATTTCTATGACCATAAGACTCAATTTCAAAGTTGACTGGTGGTGGTTTGAAACCGGCAGAATTAAATTTTATTCGTTTACGTAAAATTTGTTTAGAGAAAGCACTTTTTTATTTTGTTGATTATTTTCGTAACGTTTAAACATTTTAAACGTTTTTGACCTTGATTTATTTGCTTTTGCTTTGGCGCTTAGTTTATTTTTCGTCGTCAACGAGTGAATGCGTTTTTGAATGTTCTCCTTGGTAATTACGCGACGATTGTAGTTTGTTTGTATAGTTTTTAGTGAACTTTGTAAATAGTTTAAATGTAAATAGAATAGTGTAATTTAGACAAATAAAAGTCAATTTTTTTAGAAGTGAAATACGAAAAGCGGCAAAAGCGTAAAAAAATTCGTTGGCAGAAAAAAGCACTACGTTTAAACACGTTTACGATTTTAAGTCGTTTTTCCCAACTTTAATTAAAGAAGCAAATAGATTATAGAAAGACAACAAAGGTAACGCTTTTTTTTTTTTTTTTTTCGACTGGGTGCTCACAGGTGGGAGGACCGAAGTACCATTTCTGCTTAACCGGGCTTAGTTGCCGGAGAGTCCCATGTGGGACTCCATTCGCCAAAGATAACGCCCGTGTCTCTACCCATAACATCACATTTTGTGAACGAAACCATAGCGCGATCTAATTCGACGTTAACGCCATCTGGTTAGGAAAGAAGGAGTATTTTAAATTAAGTTAATTATTTACAAAACTAAGTAAGCGGGAGACGTCGTCGTAAATTGGTTATATTATCCATAGGTTAAGGATAACAATACAAATAAAATTTCACGCTTTTTTGGGTTAGGGGACTCGGCAGTCAGTAAAATAAGTGGTTCAATGGCACTTTTTGCACCGATTTCAAAAAAAATTTACTGTTAAATAGGTAAAGCACTTTTTAGCAGACAATACTTTACTAAACTACTGTTAGAAAACTACTGTTTGTGGTAGAAAGTAAAATAAATAAAAATAAATACGGAAGCAGAAAATAATCAACACAATGCACTATTGCTCACCCCTCATACTAAATAGCGTGATCATTAATTGTTTTATAACTTAATAATCCGCTCTTTAGCGGACGTTGTTGCTAAATAACTTAATTTGTTGAAGAATGTTGAAGATGTTTTTTTTTTAAATAACAAAATGCAAAAAATAATCTAAAAACTAAGATTGGGGCTGAGATTCGATCTTAGAACAACACAATAGTGATCCACACGCCAAGCCACCAGGATGAGTAATTATTTACGCGAAACTACGAAATAAGTATTTTCATTGTTAATATCTGTCGTTTAGCTCCCTTTATATACATATAGCGTGATGGTTATTTTTTTAAATATTAATTTTGACGTTCTGATAAAGAATTATTTTAGTCTTTTTTAGTCTATAAATTATAACATTTCAATATATTAGCTGTAAAACATAACTTTGTAGACATTTTGTTACTCTACTCACCTCCCATGTACAAAAGCGTGATGATTTGTAGCCTATAACCTGACCCGGTCTGTAACCGACATTTTTGCCAAATTTCAACTAATTCTGTTCAGTAGTATTGGCGTCATGCTCAAACATACAAACAGATAAACAGACAAACAGACAAACAGATAAACAGACAAACAGACAGAAATTCTAAAAATTATAGTTTTGGCATCAGTATCGTTCCTAGTATGCGCAGCAGTGATTTTTTTCAAAAAATATTCAATGTACAGTTTTTTCATCTCTACGATTTTATTATATGTATAGATATAGATAACCTTGGCTAAAACAGAGGCCAAATTTTACAACTTTATCGAAAATAATCGTCATTTTAGCCTGTATAAGTACACTGCTGTAATAGGTCTCCATAAATCATCATCCTCCTGCCCTTATCCCAATTTATTTGGGGTCGGCGCAGCATGTATTTTCTTACATTTTTCTCTATCAGCCGTCATCTCCGTGTTCACTTTCTTTCTATTCATATCATCTTTCACCCAATTCATCCATGATTTCTTCGGCCTGCCTCTTTTCTTATAGCCATCCACATTAATACTTAAAACTTTCCTCTTAACATGCTGCTCATTCCTCATCACATGTCCATAGCATGACAGTCTGTTGCTACTTAACTTCTCTGTCACTGGCGCTACTTTCAGACTCCCTCTTACATACTAATTCCTTATCCTATCCATTCTCGTTACACCACACATTCCTCTTAACATTCTCATCTCAGCTGCATGCACTTGCCTTTCATTAATTCCTTTCGTAGCCCAACATTCCGATCCATACAGGACAACAGGTCTTATCATGGTCTTATAGATTTTACCCTTCAGTTTAATATGAAGATAAAAGATAATTTATTTGTCAAGCATGCGTTTACTTACAAAGCAAGCATGCGAGATGTAAAAGTAAAAAACAAAAGTATTAAAATAATTCATAATTATACATGAATAGATAAGAAATTATCATGATATAGTGAAGATTCCGCCTGCTTTGAAGTTACAGTGGAACACTCAGAGCAACAGAATACTAGAGAGAGGACAAGCCACGGTGTAAAGGCTGACCGCGTTGTATGCACAGCGGGCATACACTGCCGCTAGTTTGACCGTCACTTGCACCAGAATGAGTATGTGCGCTAGTTTGAGAGAAAAATATATTTTATATCCGTAAGGATACAAATGTGCGTGTTTTATATGTGTGCGTGCTTTTTGTTGTAATTTATTGATGCGCATTTTGCGTTGTGTGCATATTTTTTATTTATTTATAGTATAGGATGGCGAAACGAGCTAAAGGCCCACCTGATGTTAAGCGGTTACCTTTGCCCATAACAACTGCAATACCACCTAGTTAGCTGTAAGCTTGCGACATTCGTACTCCATGAAAACTAGGTGGCTTGCCGTTCTCCTTGTATTCCGTTATCTGTGATCTGTACCATAAAATATCATGTTTTCCATATTATTTATGGAACTACCAAATAACGTGCATAGTTTATTACGTATATTCCAATTCTCAACCGGATATGAAAGCGTACCTAACATAAAACAATAATGAAAATGGATTGAATGTGTTCACCGATCCGGAACGTACGTGTTTACACCATGCCAAGGTTACGATGTACCTACTATACTTAGTTTAGGATATAACATAATCAGCCCATTAATGTCCCACTGCTGGGTACGAGCCTCTTCTCAGAATGAGAAGATTAAGGCTTTAGTTCCACCACGCTAAGCTAGTGCGGATTGTCGCACTACAGGCACAGAGCAACCTACAGGTGTGTCATCGTGTACATCGAGAATTGTATGGAGTACTTTCAGGTGTGCAGGTTTCCTCACGATGTTTTCCTTTACTGTTAAGCAAAGACATTAAAATATTTATATTAAATCTCTTTGCCGTTAAGACAAGTGATATCCTACTTAATATTGAAATATACTTTTTTTTATTAATACGTGAAAGTTTGTGAGGATATACATCCATACGGATGTTTGTTACTCTTTCACGCAAAAACTACTGTACGGATTTTGATGAAATTTGGCATACAGATAGAACATAGCCCGGATGAACATATAGGCTACTTTTTATCCCGGGAAGATGAACAGTTCTCGAGGGAAGCGCGATAAACGATATCCACGAGGGTGATGCCGCGGGCACAGGCTATTAGGTAATAAAAAATTTGGATAAAGGAACTGGAATGTAGCCACAGAAATAGTAAAAACTTTTTAACAAAAAATTTAACCGACAAAAACAGAAACTGAAAAGCGAAAAATAACTAATTATGAGTCGGCGCCAAACGAACTTTTAACAAGCAAAGTGCGTGCACGTTGCAAGTGGCCGAGCGGAGAACGCATTTTTGGAAAGTTATTGTTTATCGTTGAAAATTTCACGTTGTATTTAATGTGACGTTGTTTTTAACAGACGATTATTATTTATTTAAAGTAATTTAATGATCTTCGTTGATTGGTTGTTTGGCGCCGACTCATAATTAGTTATTTTTCGCTTTTCAGTTTCTGATAAATTAAGTTATACTAGAGCTCATTTGCAACAAAAATGATCCCGTGAACCAGCGGGCGCCATTCATTTGTTTTCGAGTTATAGCAGTTTTAAGGCCCTGTCCCTGCACGAAACGTCTCGGGACTGCGGACTGCGGGGCGCAGTGGGGAGCTGGAGCACTGAGGCGCGCCGGCCCGTGATAACAATTAGTAATGTAAAACATTAAATTAATGTAATTTTATCATTTTTTTTTTCTGAAATGGATTTCTTGGCTTGCGATAAAATATATCGTGTAAGTTTCAAAATCATGTTCTATATAAATTTTCGTCATAAAATGAATTCAAAGTGTCAAAAATTGGCTATGTTTGGATTTTTTTTCTATCAAGCGAAGTTATTTAAATCGTGTATCGATCTTTCAAAATGGATACATAAACTACTCAACTCCACCATATATTTTTGCCATTCTCCCTACTTCAAGAAATGATGACGAAAAATCGAAAGAAACAATGTATTTTTTTGGAATTCGTGAGGGACAGGGCCTTAAGTTTTTTTTTGATATTTTCCGTCATCTGATGGAAAAATGCTAATTGTGAAAAATCTATCCTACTCTGGGTACTCAATTGACACTTTCCGGAAAGCTGATGAATGAGCAATTCAAACTTCGTCTATATTTTTTACTATGTCTGCGATTGTAGCATACCTACAGGGACAACGAATCTTTTTCAAGGAAACAGCATTCTCACTTGCAATGCTAATTGCATTTTAGATGCATATTATCATGCCGTATCTTTAAATAGATATTACGATATTTTTACATCATCAACTGACATTTTATCAGTACGCAACCTTGTCTACGATCGATTAATCCTATCAAGTTATAAATATTCATTATCACCTTTCTTTTATCTCAAAGTCGGTAACTTCTATACAAAATAATATCTATTATGTACCGTAATATCGTAACACTAAAATTACGAAAACCGCTCTTAGTGCTTACAAAATAAAGACGCTATCAAGGCCAACTGTTAGCACCGACGTGTGAACCACACGTGACCAAAAACATTCAACGAATTTGAGCGATTAAAATCTTTCGGAAGATCGTAATTATGAGAATGATCGGAAAATATAAGATTTTTATCTTTATAAATGGGTCTTTTGATGAAAATTCATACACATATTTGGTGTGCAGGTTTCCTTACGTTGTTTCTCACGAGATTTCTTTGGAGTTTGGTGAGCTCGATTTTAGAAAAACCGGCCAAGAGCATGTCGGGCCATGCTCAGTATTATAGGGTTCCTTAAGTAGGTGTACAAACGAATCAAATCGAATATTAATCATGGCTATTTTAGTTATTGCAATAATCGGCAGCATTCGCGACTCAGAGCGTGTTGTTAGTAGCGCCATCTAGCGATAAATTCAAGAAGCCAAATTTAAGAAGTCTGATTGATGTCAAAGTTACTTTTTGTGATTTTTTCAAATAGAAAGTAGCTAAAGGAGCATTATTTGCCATGATAATTTTTCTCTAAGGTCAATGACCTTTGAACTAGGACGTTTTAAGTATTTTTCGGTTTTCTGTCTATAACTCAAAAAATTATAATCACATTATACTCAAAATAATTTTAAAAGAGAGTTTTCACAAAGGTCTATCAATGTGGAAGATTATAAGTTTCTACGTTGCATAGTTTAGAAATGGCAGGGGGGGGGGACACATTGCAAGCCACTTTGGCGGGCTATATTTCACAGATGGTACACCTGATAAAAAAGTGGTGTATGAAACATTACCTTCATTTTAGTAGACCTATTCAATGATACCCCACACGATGGGGTGCAGTGAAAAAAAATATTTTTTCCCCATTTCACATGTATGGGCGCCACCCCTAAAGAACGTAAAAACAATTTTTTTATTCTTTTAAAATTGAGATCTATATGCAGACTATTTTTTAACAAAATTCCATTTACTTATGTTTATAACTGTGGAAGTTATTAAGCTGTAAAGGATTAGGACAGACGGACAGACGGACAGACGGACAGACGGACAGACGGACGGACATGACGAAACTATAAGGGTTCCTTGTAGGACTTCGGAACCCTAAAAAGCAGCTGGTTAGGAAATTAATCGAACCCAATATATTTATCAAAAAAACGTTTGCGGTCAAGAGATCCCCGTCAATAATGAAGTTCCTCACACACACACACACACAGACACGCTAGAAAGAGAAAGAAAGAGAGAGTGCGCGGTGTGCGTATATGTCTGCTCATAACGCAAAAATCTAACGTGACGTTACATATTTTCTTCCTTAACTTCGTTCCAAAAATTTGCCTCGTTTAATAAGGTTGCTTATAAGGAACAAATACTGCTAAGAAATGTTTTGTGGGAAATCAAAGAAAATTGTTTTTTTACACGACTGCCCAAAAAAAAAAGAGTGTAATGTTTTTTTATGTTATTAAACAAGCGTCTGTCAAAAAAGGTAAATCTATTATTATAATAAAACTGTAAAGGTCGAAAAGTCTGTACATTGAGTTTTTTTTCGCGAAAACCGGCTAGGGGGATTAGAAATAAGCTATAGAACACGAATCAACGATATCCTATGGGTTATCTAGTTACGGGAGAACATTTAAAACTCACCTTGATCAAATATATACACTCCAACTACGTATATTAAAAACCATTGTTCCCTATAACATTAAGAAAAAGTACAAAAATGATTACCATAAATTATTTGAGCACTGTAAAATTATACCAATACACGAAAAAATTGAAATGACATTATTAACCGAAGAATTTTTTAATGAAAATCTTAAGAAAATAAAATATTACAAAAAAATGAAATGAAAACTCGTAGTGTCACTAATGCCAAATTGTTACTTCCAAAATATTTTAATTTACATGGTAGGAGAACGTTAAAATATATTATACCCTACCAATGATTTTACATAGTAATATCATTGTACCCTGCCTAATTAATCAACTACCAACATCTCTAAGGGATAAAATAACAAAAAAAAACATAAAATTTAAATTAAAACAACATTTCTTGCAAGTTACAAAGACACAATAATAAAAATAACTAGTCAATACAATTAATAACATTATTAATGTAAGTATAATGAATTCTCAAAAGTTTGCTGCATTTGTAGGAACAACCTGTATCAACACAAATACTACCCTCCACCAGTTTGTAAAGACGGATCGCGCAGTCACCGGTGTTCGCTCCTTCATAATGTAGATAAATATTATCTGGTATCTACCCTCATTGTACTTATTTAATATCCTACCTTGTCAACTATATTTTTGTTTACCTGTTTGTATAGTCGATGATACTGATGTACGTTAAAACTCTAATGAGTTTATGTTTACATCTTTAGAATGTTTTTGTTATGTATACCACTGAACAAATAAATAAATAAATAAAATAATAATCAATCGTTTAAAAAATTTATGTCTGTCTGTCTGTTTGTTACCTCATCACGTGAAAACGGCTAAACGGATCGTAATGAAACTTAGCATTTGTATTGGTATTAGTCTAACTTAAAATATGGGGTATGTTTTATCTGAATCGGTTGAGTAGATCCAGCGATACAGCTTGACCCCTCTATTGTATTAAGTTGCATACAAAGTAGAAGTCATGATTGTTGGTTGTATGCAGGTTGCAGGTTCCTAAAAATACAACTGGATTCTATTAGTATTATAGAAAATATAGAATAACATAACATAGGCCATCACTGTCCCGCTGCTGGGCATGGCCCTCTTCTTGGAATGAGAAGAGTTAAGGAACTGGATATTGTTAGTGTAATAGATTATCATAACATAATCAGCTCATTACCTACTGCCCCACTGCTGGGCACGGACCTCTTCTCGGAACGAGAAGAGTTAAGAAACTAGAAAATATAGAATAACATAACGTAGTCAACCCATGACTGTCCCACTACTGGGTATGGCCCTCTTCTCAAAATGAGAAGAGATAATGAACTGGATATTATTAGTATTCTAGAATAACATAACATTACCAGCCCATTACAGTCCCACTGCTGGACACGGGCCTCTTCTCAGCATAAGAAGAGATGTGGTTAGTGTTATAGAATAACATAATCAGCCCAATTACTTCTCACTGCTGGGCACGAGCGTCTTCTCAGAATGAGGTAAACTCCCTCATTCTGAGGGCTAATTCCATGAAATTCCATCACCTTAGCCGGTTGGTTGTAAAAACAAAATATAGTATGGTCGGTAAATAGTGTAATCGTCTGTGTAGGCACTTAACATAACATAACATAATATCACGCCTGTATTTCCCCGAAGGGGTAGGCAGAGGTGTATAGTACACCCACATTTCGCCAGTTATGTTATAGTCCCATGTAATAGGGGGCGAGCCTGTAGGCACTTATATGTATATATTTGAAGATATTGTGTTCATAATTATGACACAATGTTATTTTCCGACATCCACGCGGACGGAGTCGCGGGCACAGCTAGTACATAAATAAATGTTGATGCAAGTGACATCAAATTCTGATCCGCATACTGATTTCAAATTAATGACAGGTGCAGACCGGAATCGAAATTAGAACCTCCTACTTGGAAGGCAAGCGTTTAACCGTGTGACTATAACTGTCTATTAAAATATCTAGGAATGTACGGCCCCATTGACGGTCCCCTAAAACATTGGTCTATTATACATGCTGAAAAATTTAATCGCTTAATTTCCGAAAAGGAAAAAAGGAAGGAAGGAAGGAAGGATTGTACTGATCATAATGAACAACTTTTAATATGGGACCAACCCTGAAATCGCGAAAAAAAATCAGATGAACCCTGATTTTTTTTATCGATTTAAGTGAACACAATAAATGTAGGGACCAATGATTTTTTTTCGCTATTTCAGGGTTGGACCCATAGTAAAAGTTGTTCATAATGATGAGTACAATGACCCCTTTTCAAAATTTCAGCATGTATATGTGTAATAAGTAATAACCCTACATTTGTAGATAGATTAGTTAAGTCAGTAGTTATTATTTATTGGATGTTAAATAAACACTTAAATATATCCTTAGATTAAAATAAAATAAATAAATAAATATTTTTGGGGTTTTTTTTTACAGCACCATCTAGTCCCAAACTAAGCAGAGCTTGTGCTATGGGTACTAGACAGTGGTAATAATACTTATATACTTTTTTTTGAAATTTATTTGCATGTCCTAAACCAATTAGGTCTATTTTCACGAGCAAAAATAATCTGACTATGTCCTTAGCGATATTTTCTGTTGCTAGAAAGCTTTAAATCAAAATTGGTATACCATTTATTTGGCGGCTATAGGTACCTATAATTTCCTGAAGTAATATTTGTCACATCATTAAACTTTGCATAATGAATAAGGTAAATAACTGAAATTAGATTGTCATTTCCCAGATACGAAACAGATTGCTTGATTACATACAATAAGAAGTCGTTTAATTATTATCATTTATCTTAATCAAAATGATAATAATAATTGTAATTCAAAGTCGCTCATCGAGCTATGGAGCGAGCTATGCTTGGAGTTTCTTTGAAGGATTAAATCCGAAACGAGATTATCCGGAGAAGAACCGGAGTGACCGACATAGCTTGTAGGATCAGTAAGCTGAAGTGGCAGTGGGCTGGCCATGTCTGGCGAAGGATCGAGGCTGGAGCAGACGAGTCCTTCAGTGGAGACCGCGAATCGGCAAACGCAGCGTAGGGCGCCCCCCCGCCAGGTGGACCGACGACCCGAGAACGTGGCTGGGGGGGACTGGATGCGGAAGGCAGAGGACCGAGTGTTGTGGCGCAATTTACCCCTAGACGCATATTTGGAAAATACATCTTTACTTTTTTTATTGAGTTTTGGACACCGTTACTGGTTCACCATCGAGAACTGTATGGAGCACTCTCAGGTGTGCAAGTTTCCTCACGATGTTTTCCTTCACCCTTAAAGTTCTACCACCGTACCTACTTCTCCGCCAAATAGTTATGCTTGCATTGCTGTGTTTCGGTCTGAAGGGTACGGGTGCCGGTGAAATTACAATCACATGAGATTTTCCATCTTCATGTCTCAGTTTGGCGAACCGACTTGCGGTACCATTTAGGCAACAGTCTAGGTGGTATTGCAGTTGTTATGGGCAAAGATAACCGCTTAACATCAGTTGGGCCTTTAGCTCGTTTCGCCATCCTATAGTATAAAAAAAAGCATGTAATAATCAAATTCCACGGAATACGTAGTGAAAAGTAACTTCCACGTCACTCAATGTAATTTTAGCGTGTTTTGCTAATCTTATCTCTTATCATTCGCGATAGTGCTATCAGTTTGCGATATATTAAATTGTCACTGTTTAATGTACTTGGCGGTTAATAATATCTTCATAGGGTATTGTTTTATTCATATATTTGCGAAGACTTGCCAAACTTAAGTGGCAGTGGACGGGGCACAGTGCTCGCGGAACAAATGGCTGATGGGGCCGTAAAATTCTGGAGTAGCGACCGCGTCATCATTATCATCATCATTTCGGCCGAAAGACGCCCACTGCTGGACATAGGCCTCCCCCAAAAAGGGGAGATATAACATAATCGCCACGCTTGGCAAGCGGGTTGGAGATCGCCCATCCTCTGGTGAATCCCTTAATAGTATAGGATGGCGAAACGAGCTAAAGGCCCACCTGATGTTAAGCGGTTACCTTTGCCCATAACAACTTCAATACCACCTAGGCTGTTACCTAAATGGTACCGCAAGTCGGTTCGCCAAACTGAGACATGAAGATGGAAAGTCTCAAGTGATTGTAATTTCACCGGCACCCGTACCCTTCAGACCGAAACACAGCAATACAAGCATCACTATTTGGCAGAGAAGTAGGTACGGTGGTAGTACTTCCCCGAACGAGCTCTTTCACAAAGGAGCTCTACTACTACTTTTACGACACCTATGAGAAGATATGGGGTTGTGCAATTCTTTACGTCAGCCACCACATGGAATACGGCGACCGTGTACTGAAGGCCAGTTCTCGTTCAGTTAAAAATGATCCAAATATAGTTCCAAACTGATCTCAATGCCTCAAATATCAATCTCCTGACAGTAGATGATTCTGATTGCTGTTTATTGGTGACATTAATGACCTTACTACTTACTTATTCCTCTGGCTCAGCGACCCAAAGGAGTCATGGCCTACGAAACGAGAACTTTCCACTTTCCTCGATCTTGCGCGATATCTCGCCAGTTAGTAGCTTGAAGCTCACGCAGATCAGCCTCCGCAGCATCTCCCCAGCGGTATCTGGGGCGATCTCCTGGTCTACGTCCGGTTGGTTGGCCCAAATACGCTTTCATGGCTCCTCGATCCTCCCCCATGCGTTCTACGTGACCGAGCCATCGCAGACGTTGAATGACATTGAATTAATGACATAATTGACACAAATAAAGGGCAAACAGGAACATCTACTGCCAGGATATTGAGATAAGGCACTGAGATTAGTTTGAGGTTACTAGAAGGCGCAGCGTGGGTAAGCCCCCCGCAAAATAGACCGACGTCCAGGTGAAGGTCGCGGGAATCCTCTGGATGCGGAAAGCGTGGGACCGGTCGTTGTGGTGATGTTTGGGGGAGGCTTTTGTCCAACAGTGGACGTCTTTCGGCTGAAATGATCATGATGATGAGGATTTGCGGTGGTATCGATTTGTGGGATGTATGTATAGAGGTCCGAACCAACCCACTTATTTCTTTTTCCAAGCCATTTCTCAACTATGTAGTGTTGGTTTCCAGTCTAACCATATGCGGCTGAACATCAGTATTTTACACGGAGCGACTGCCATCAGATCCCCGCAACCCAGTTACTGGGTAATACCGATATCCTAAGTTTAGACCAGTTGTTAAACTTTCGGGCTTCTGAGTGCCCGTAACGACTGCCGTAGATATTCGTATGGCAACCGGGACCGAAAGCTTAACAACATTTACTGAACTACCTACTACAAGAAGTTTTAGTAGTAGTTAACTTCTGCCGCCAAAAAGTGTTGCTTGCATTGCTGTGTTCCGGTGCTCGTGGTACGGGTACCAGGGTCATTACAATCACATGAGACTTTCCGTCTTCATGTATCAGTTTGGCGAACATAACTTACAATATCATTTAGGCAACAGCCTAGGTGGTATTGCAATTGTTATGGGCAAAGGTAACCGCTTAACATAAAGTGGGCTTTTAGCTCGTTTCGCCAGCCTATGGCATAAAAAATGATGCTTCAAAACATGATGTAATTAAGAAACAATAATAGATTAAGTACCCTATTGTTAGATGACCGTTATTTAGGATTTAAAATGGGTTATTATGATGTCATAATAGGCAATAATCTATAGTGGTATACCTACTGATATTCAGACGCATCTGGTTAGTTTGGAAACCAAACATTGGATAGTTGTAAAAACTAGGACGAGTATGACCACATAACCAGCCTATTACTGACCCACTACTGGACACGGACCTCTTCTCAGAATGAGAAGGTTAAAGCCTTAGTCCACCACGCTGACTTTTTTTTTGTTTTCGGGTGGAAATCCTCATGGATACCCTCCATCTGGGGACGGCGGAGGGGTATGTCGGCCTCTTACCGACTAAAGAGATACGGTGGCCATCCTCTGCACAAAATAAAGGAGCTTCGGGAACTCCATTGGACCGCGTCGGTGCCCCTCTAGTGCTATGCCCTTGGCACGTCCTGGGAAAACAATATTGTTTTCCCCACAGTAGCATCCGACCACCACGTACTGCTGTCCTCCCCAGGGTCGCTTAATAGATGCCTCGAGTCCCCCTACTCTTGGCATCCACGATACCGAAGGGACCTGGCAGGGGGGGCCAGATGTAGCAGCAAAGGATGTGGCCCTTAGCCTTGGGCCTTACGCCAGTATGGTTGCCTCCCCGGCGTCTCTTTCTCGAGCGGGATCGGCCCTCTCCCGATCTCGCTCTGCGGCTTCCTTCTGAAGCATAACGGTCTCGCAGAAGGAAGCCATGGTCCTCCAAGCCGTCGGATCTGCCAGCATACTACGCTGGTCTACTGCCGGTTGGCGGACTACACACACCATTGAGTACTGTTTTGAGCACTCTCAGGTGTGCAGGTTTCCTCACGATGTTTTTTTCTGATCCACACATATATTCGAAAAGTCTGTGGTGGGGGCCGGGTTTGAACTCACACCCTCCTACATGGAAGGCAAGCGCTCAACCGCAATCACAGCTCAAAATTTCTATTACTATTACCTATATTATTATGCGTAGGTAGGCTTTGTAATGCCATAGGCACCTTTTGGTATAGAACTATAACAAAACAAGGAAGGTATAGCTGCTGGTATAGGTACCTACCGTATGTTTAACAAGGTTAGTTTCTCTTTAAGTTTACTGAGAGGTACTCTGATTTTGATTTTGTTTAGAATAATTGAGTTGATTTTATTTTTATTTTATTTTATTTTTCTGTCATCATTTATTTAATTATATTAATGCTGATTCCTTTCTATTTTTTTACTTTGTTTGATGTTATTATAAGATAAGATGTTACTTTTAATGTTTGATTTATTAGATTTCCATGTGATTTTATTTTCTTTAATTATGTAACTAGTGGATAAACTATGTTAAATTTCCTTTATTTTGAGTTGTAAAGATACGATTTTAGTTTTGGAGTTTAATTAATTAATTATTTATTTCGAGGCTTTTATGTTTGTCCTTTTCTCTTTATAATGGTGTTTTCTTTTGTAAGTGATACTCAACCCAGGTTCTCAAGATACAGGCTTGCCTAGTTTGAAAACCGCTGTCAATTGTAACCAATGTACCAGTGTTTTTTTGGAAATAAATAAATTTATTATTATTATTATGTGTCTAGCAAAACTATTTAGGTACCTACTTGTTTATTAGCTAAAATAACTTCTGTTTTTCTTATAAAACACGTAAATATGTTGTTATTCCTATGACTCATCATAAGTTGTGCAAGACCGATAGTAAATTATATTTTTAATTGCTAGATTCTTTATCGTAAATTATATATACCTTTGTCATAAATTATACGCACAGTGCTTTGTTAATTATCATTAGTTTTAAGAAAGCAAAGACATTAAATATTTACTAGTGAAATGTCTTTGGTTTTAAGTGATTAAAATACTTTATACCTACATGGCGTAATTGGGGGGGGGGCGTAATTGGGAGGGTCGTAATTGTCGCAAAAAAAAAAAAAAATACAGCCGAGCGGTTATACCTAATATGGTTCTTAGACTTGTCACTATTGTAAGCGTTAATGTTGACAAAATTAGAACTTTATTTTGATAATTTTTAAATAGAGCGGCAAATATTTTAGTTATCAAAGAAATTATCACATTGTAAGGAATTATGCTTTATCTAAACTACGTAATACTAGTAGGTAGTATAATCCTAAGCAACTTACGTGTAATAAAAATCACTCCAATACACGGTTTTCAATACAAATCCATCCAAAGTCACAATTTTTCCAAAAATATTAAATTTTGGCACTAATCCGAAGCAACACAGTTTAAAAAAAAAGTATCAAAAAATAAAATGGCCGCTGTACGCGACGTCCAACTCGCGAATGAATAACTAATTCAGTTTTCAAAATCGGAACGCGGATGACCAGTTTTTGTCGACCTTTGAACTTCTATACGATTTACCTTTACGCTTCCATTTTTAATATTCATTGGAAAGACGGGGTAGTTCAATTTACATTGGTTGTGTTGCATGTCCCTACCAAATTTCGTATTCAATTGTATTACGAAAAACAAACTTTATTTATAAGACGTTAAGGTTGATATTAGGTAACTTTGACTGCAAGTTTACGTTGGTAGATTACTCAAATGGTAAGGTAAAGTAGTGATAAGATTATACAACCTGATACAAAAATAATTTTCGGTATTAAAAATGCATTTTCTTATTTTTCTTCAGATTTGAATCAGAAAATTAGTAAATAAGATTGCGTGCACCGCACTTATCTTCTTGGAAAAACTATGTCGTGTCAGTAGCTCTACTAATAAACGATGCTGTGGATCATTGTTTTACAAAACAATATACAACATTAACTTTCTTCTTATTTATTTCCAAGAATCTAAACAAACAACATATTAATCAGTTTTTTTGAAGTTAGGGTGTCTGAAGTTTTGATTTGGTCATTCTGTGTATTTATTAACATAACCAGTCATGGTATTAGTTTTAAATACTTTAAAAGAACTCAACCCCAATTACAATATTACGAATAAGTACTATCTGGTAATATAAGAAGAAGAATTGCCAAACTTAAGTGGCAGTGGGCGGGGCACATTGCTCGCAGAACGGATAACACTGTTTAAACTAGATACCTAAATTGCATTGAAGTATATTGACTTAGGTCCCTTAAGTTGATTATATTTCAGAAAAACATAGATAACAACAAAATAATGCAGTTATGAATACCTGGATGAGGAAAAACGGAGAGTCAAACTAATTTATTTTTTGTACTGCCAAGCGATCTTATCCTGTAATACAATTTGTTTCTTACAAAGAAAATTCCTTACATTCCAATCTCAATTGGATTTCAGGAGACGGTCCTAGCCATTAAAAATGTCCCTGAGATAATGCTTTTATCAATTTACGTGTGCTGAGATTTGCTTTAATATTCAAACTTTTTAAAATGAAATAATAATAATTCTAGGAATGCGACTATATCATGACGCGGGTGTGTTTAGAGTTTTTAAAGACACAACAAATTGTTAATTCATAAACGCTCAGACCTGGAACATCTAAAAAAATATCGTGCAGGAATCAAACTCAAGACCAATAGCGCAGCAGTCAATTATTCAGTTACTATACCTACAATTTTGTCGTTACAATACATAATGACTATTTTACAATAATACAATAATGATAGTATTTAATAATAGCTGTATGATAACATGCTGTATATCCACGTTCGCATGTGTACACCTGTTGAACTCTTGCTTGTGTGAGTGAGTACGTGTGTAACATACGGATATTGTGTGGGAGAGGTGATGCGTGAATATGAAACGTAAGTGGCTCTGTTTTGTTAGGTATTTTTATATTGACGACCTCTGTGGTCTAGTGGTTCGAGTGTCGGACTGCTGATGACGATGGTCGTGGGTTCGATTCCCACAGGACACAAATATTTATGTGATTAACATAAGTGTTTGTGTTGGTCTGGGTGTTTATTATGTATTCTAAGTATGTATTTACAAAAAAAAAGTATATAAGTATTGTATCCATTGTCTAGTATTCATAGTACAAGCTCTGCTTAGTTTGGGACTAGATGGTGCTATGTAGAAATGTCGAAAAAAATATTTATTATTATTTATATTTCATTATTGGATTTTAAGTAATGGAAGACGGTAGGAATTTTAGGTGGTGTCTGGCGAACACACTGTGGTAAGAAGCTAGGAAAAGGGAGAAGAAAAAACGTCTAGTTGTCAATAATAGTCTGATGTAAAACAGCGCAAAAAATTGGGCACCACGGTTACACATAACTAAACTTAAAAATGCCAGAACTTTAAATTTTATTATCAATTTTAAACAAATTTAAGAGTATTCATTCAAACCTTAACAAACAACCTTACTCGTGCTTCGAAGACCACCAGATTAAACCTATCGGCAAACACATCTGTCTGGTATTCCAATTATGAAATGAGCTAAGGGGAATTAAATTAAGCAATTTTAAAGCACAGCGTGTTATTGAAATAACTGAAAATCTGAAAGTAGTATCGAGCAGAATCGAGAGTCTAAAAAATTCATACAAAGCGACGTGGAGCGCGAGACCGATGGCTACTATGGTAAACAGAAATAGCCGGTGAGGCGGGGGTAAGTATGACAACAAACATTACCAATATCTTCTACGATAATTTACGAAAATAAACAATTACTTGCCATCAATTTATTACACTAAAAAGTTGGGGTGTCTGAAGTTTTGAGCTATTGAAATAACGTATTGCATAAAGTGAGTGTGAGTTCGATCCCGGCCCACACCTCTGACTTTTCGAATTCATGTACGGATTTATACTCGATTATCACTTGCTTTAACGGTGAAGGAAAACATCGTGAGGGAGCCGGCACACCAGAGAGTGCTCCATACAGTTCTCAATGGTGTGTGTAGTCCGTCAACCGCACTAGGCCAGCGTGGTGAACTAACGCCTTAGCCTTCTCGTCCTGAGAAGAGGCCCGTGCCTAGCAGTGGGACAGTAATGGGCTGGTTATGGCATAAAATAGATAATAATACTAGTAGTATTATTGTCTATTCTTATGGTTTTGGTCATGGTATAATAACTCCAGGTAGTCTCTTCCCGTGACACGTCACGTGATTGCCTTCGTACTACGTCATCGGCCGTAGAGCCAATAGCGGGCTGTTAGCGTGACACTTGTCAGTTTGATATGCTGCCACTTTGTGAAAATAAATTACCCGAGCAAAATGCATTTATTCATTTACTTTCTTCTATAAAGAATCACCTTTTGACTAGTAATTTAATATAGTTTCCCTTATTAACTAATTAGATGAATAACACGAGATAACAAATAGTTAGGCTAGTTAGGAATTTATTTTATATTCATTATGAACAAAAATCTCCTTAAGTATATTGAAGATATCAATCAATGGTAGCACTGATCGTGACGTAGCTTGGAGGCATCGCGCTGTCATTGCGGGAAGAGAATACCTGGTGAAACATCTTATCATACCATGGTTATGGTATGGTATGGTATTGCATAAAGTAGAGCACCGTCCAGCCCATACTACACACACTGGTGGATTCTTCATGCATGGCATATCACACATACCGTGTTATACTGTACACGGTTCACGAAACACTATGGATCAGTGGCTAGTGCTCGTCTGACACGGGTTCGATGCCCGGCTCTTTAAAAAAGGTTATATTTTTGAAGTTACAGTAAATAATATAGGTAGTATCATCATATCAGCAGAAAGACGTCCTCTGCTGGACCTCCCCTATTAGGGGGGCCATAATCGTCACGCTTGGTAGGCGGGTTGGCGATCGTAGTTGGTTGGTCAAATACTCAGAGAACGCTGCTGCCCACCCTCTGGTGAATCCCTTAGTCACCTTTTACGACACCCACGAGAAGAGATAGGGTGGGGCAATTCTTTATGTCCTGCACCACACGGAACTAGTAGGTCCTAGTATTAGGTAGTACTTAATATTTTTATTTTCTTACTAAACTTTGCTCGCGGCTTCGCCTGCGTACTGAAAACAAAAATAGTTTTTGTTACTTCTGCATATGCTTTCTAAAGGTGAAAGAATAATTAAAATCGGTTCAGTAGGTTCAGAGTTTATCGATAACAAACAAACAAAGAAAAAACAAATCTTTCCTCTTTATAATATCATTATTAGTACAGATTAATTAGACATTATGGTACAGTTGTTGAAAAGGTATCAATTGTGAGGTCATAGGTTCGATTCTCGGTCAAGAGCTATGATATTGGTATTTATTTTGTAGCTAAGATTTTTTTATCATAACCTAATAAAAAACTGGCATTAATTTTTTCCCTTTACCGATATTTTGGATTGGTCCTAATTCCGTCATCAATCGTCTAACTAAAGTGATTAAGGACTCATTAAGTGACAGTTATGTCCTATTAGATATTCTGTGGTTATATTCAGTGATGAATATGCTCAATAATAAGAATTCGATGCTCGGTCGAAGTAAATGATATGGCTTTACTGAACTGTGTGAAAGAGAGAGCTTGTTTGAAAAAATTAACTATGTTCAGTGGTTAAAATGCTCAATAATGCGGGTTCGATGCTTAGTCGACGTGAATGGTATGTTATTACCATACTGTTTAAAAATGATGTCGTTTTAAAGAACACTATGGTTCAGTGGTTATAGTACTTGTCTGACACGGGTTCGATGCCCCGCTGCTCCTATAAGGGTTACGGCAGGGTGGTTTTGTAAAGGTTGTTATTTTCCCACAGAGGTTGGAAATAATAGGGGTTGTATTTTCCCTAATTACTTTAGTATGGTTCAGTGGTTAACGAGCTGTTTAATGCAGGTTCGATTTATGGTTATACCAGGCCCCTCAGAAAGTATTGCGAAAAAAAGTTTTTATATATGGGAGACTGGCCAGTTATAATGTTTTTCGAAAATATGATTATTTATAAGTAAAAATAAGTAAGTTCCAATTTCAAAATTTCCCTCCACATTTTTTGCGAGTTAATTCAAAGTATTGTGTCTCACTGAAATACGTGGGACACTCAGAAAGTTTTGCGAAACTAAAAAAAATTGTTCTATACGTACATATATTTTTATCAAATCTTTTCAAAGTACTTTCCACCAGCCTCTATACAAAGATTCATGCGCCTAAACCAGTTTTCAAAACACTTTTTCCAGTCCGCCGCAGACACCTCGTTTACAGCCTGCTCGAACGCAGCCAGCGCATCTTCCGGCGACGAAAATTGTATCCCTTTGAGCTGATTTTTTATTTTTGGGAATAAAAAGAAGTCACACGGTGCTAGATCAGGGCTGTAAGGAGGGTGACCCAGGAGTTTGACTGGCGTGCTGTCCAGGAAGTCCCTCGTTTTGAGTGCGGTGTGCGCAGGCGCATTGTCGTGGTGGAGCAGTAGCCCGCGGAGCCCTGTGTTTGGTCGCTTGTTGCTTATAACAGAGAAAACTTCTGGCAAACATTTGGTAGTATACCATTCGGCATTAATGCTTCTTTGATCCCGTAAGGGAATTGATACCAAGTGGCCAGTCAAATTAAAAAAGCTAGCGATCAAAATCTTACCCCCGCTTCTAGATCGCTTCACTTTGGTAGGCGTTGGCTCATTTTGAAACACCCAAACAGTCGACTGGCGCTTGGTTTCTGGGTCGTATTGATAAATCCAGGACTCATCACCTGTAACGATGTCGTAAACACGCCGAGACGAGCCTGCTTCAAATTTGTTAAGCATATCACGGCACCATTCCACCCGGGCCTGCTTCTGAGCATCGGTGAGGTTGTGCGGCACCCAGCGTGATACTATCCTCCTCACGCGAAGATGGCTGTGTAGAATCTCGTGAACGCTTCCCGATCCAATCTTCAATATGTGTTGAATCTCCTGATATGTAATTCGCCTATTGTCTTGGATTAAATTTTTCACTGCTAGCACGTTTTCTTCGGTAACAGCCGTCAAAGGGCGACCGCTTCTTTCGTCATCCCCCAAAGTTGGTCGACCGCGCTTGAATTCGTTATACCAACGATACACGGTTGCCTTGGAAGGGCCTTCATCCATGAATGCCATTTGAAGTCTATCGTACGATTCATCCGGTTTCAGGCGACACTTGAAATCGTATAAAATCATAGCTCTAAAATGTTCCCGGCGCAGATCCATATTTCAGTGAGACACAATACTTTGAATTAACTCGCAAAAAATGTGGAGGGAAATTTTGAAATTGGAACTTACTTATTTTTACTTATAAATAATCATATTTTCGAAAAACATTATAACTGGCCAGTCTCCCATATATAAAAACTTTTTTTCGCAATACTTTCTGAGGGGCCTGGTATGGATCTGCGCCGGGAACATTTTAGAGCTATGATTTTATACGATTTCAAGTGTCGCCTGAAACCGGATGAATCGTACGATAGACTTCAAATGGCATTCATGGATGAAGGCCCTTCCAAGGCAACCGTGTATCGTTGGTATAACGAATTCAAGCGCGGTCGACCAACTTTGGGGGATGACGAAAGAAGCGGTCGCCCTTTGACGGCTGTTACCGAAGAAAACGTGCTAGCAGTGAAAAATTTAATCCAAGACAATAGGCGAATTACATATCAGGAGATTCAACACATATTGAAGATTGGATCGGGAAGCGTTCACGAGATTCTACACAGCCATCTTCGCGTGAGGAGGATAGTATCACGCTGGGTGCCGCACAACCTCACCGATGCTCAGAAGCAGGCCCGGGTGGAATGGTGCCGTGATATGCTTAACAAATTTGAAGCAGGCTCGTCTCGGCGTGTTTACGACATCGTTACAGGTGATGAGTCCTGGATTTATCAATACGACCCAGAAACCAAGCGCCAGTCGACTGTTTGGGTGTTTCAAAATGAGCCAACGCCTACCAAAGTGAAGCGATCTAGAAGCGGGGGTAAGATTTTGATCGCTAGCTTTTTTAATTTGACTGGCCACTTGGTATCAATTCCCTTACGGGATCAAAGAAGCATTAATGCCGAATGGTATACTACCAAATGTTTGCCAGAAGTTTTCTCTGTTATAAGCAACAAGCGACCAAACACAGGGCTCCGCGGGCTACTGCTCCACCACGACAATGCACCTGCGCACACCGCACTCAAAACGAGGGACTTCCTGGACAGCACGCCAGTCAAACTCCTGGGTCACCCTCCTTACAGCCCTGATCTAGCACCGTGTGACTTCTTTTTATTCCCAAAAATAAAAAATCAGCTCAAAGGGATACAATTTTCGTCGCCGGAAGATGCGCTGGCTGCGTTCGAGCAGGCTGTAAACGAGGTGTCTGCGGCGGACTGGAAAAAGTGTTTTGAAAACTGGTTTAGGCGCATGAATCTTTGTATAGAGGCTGGTGGAAAGTACTTTGAAAAGATTTGATAAAAATATATGTACGTATAGAACAATTTTTTTTAGTTTCGCAAAACTTTCTGAGTGTCCCACGTACATAGTATATATACACATACATAGGAATTATAATACCACAAAATATCTTAAACATAAATTCAATTTCAAATGTTTTTTATTTCAAATAAATTACAGACACTTTTGAAACGTCAGGCTCTAGTTGCGCGGTTCCAAATTGTGGGTCCTATGGAGAAGAACCGGCAAGAAAATCCATGGATATAGGTACTCTTTTTAAAATAGGTTATTATTTATTACATCATTTTTTTTACATATTCTTTAAATTATTAACTCTCCTTCCTGTTTGTATCATCATTACAGCCGAAAGACGTCCACTACTGGACATAGGCCTCCCCCAATCAAGGGGGGGATATGCCATAATCGCCACGCTTGGCAGGCGGGTTGGCGATCGCAGTTGGTTGGTTAAATACTCAGAGAACGCTGCTGCCCATCCTCTGGTGAATCCCTTAGTCGCCTTTTACGACACCCATGAGAAGAGATAAGGGTGGTGCTATTCTTTAAGTCCGGCACCACACGGACCACCTGTTTGTATGTTTGGTACAAATTTTGCAATCGATTTAAAACTGACTTTTCGATGAGCTGGAGACATCAACTCACTTTCGTTTTAAAAACAATTCAATTCATTTATTTTTCGTGAATATAGGTACAATGGTTGTTAAAACATGGTATTTAATTTTATTTTTTCATCAAAACAACATTTTTCTTATTTTGGCACTCGTGCGAAGGCTCCATCAATGTCCCCCCGCTAATAATATTTACAGTGTAATCAATTTAGATTGTCGGATCGGAAAACAAGAAATTAACGTGAGTTAATCGATTTGTTTACATTAAAATTATATGATTTGTAGCCCGGAAATCTGGTTAAAGGCGTTATCTGTCATGTTTTGTGGAATCTACCGGCGTGGAAGTAAGAAATATTGAGTGGTAACATTGTTTGGGTAGAAAGCTTCTTGTAAAATGGTTTGTTCGAGGAAGTAACAACTATTTCTCCCGCCTAAAAGCGTTGCTGTGTAAAGGTGACATTACAGGCACTCGAGATTCTACAGTCTACTGAATTTAATATATTAGTAAGGATTAATAATCTTACTCTTTATCATAAATTCTCCGTTTAAATTATTATTGTGAATTCGATTAGCATAATATTTCATAGCAAAGTTACCTGTTTGCATAAAAAGTTAACATTTTATCAGGCGCTGCTATAATGTCGTTCCAACAAGTAACAGCTACATTTTTCAAATATGTGGTTATGCAATAACAACATCAAGAAGATTGCAGATGCGTTGCCAACCTTGGAGACGAAGATGTAAAGTCTCATGTGATTGTAATGTCCCCGGCACCCGTACCACGAGCACCGGAACACAGCAATGCAAGCATCACTCTTTCGCGGCAGAAGTAGGTCACCATCAACTCAGCCTAACACAGTCCACTGCTGGACATAGCCCTGTCCTAAGTTGTCGTATGTAGACGTCTGTGGTTTAGTGGTTCGAATGTCGGACTGCTGATCACGAGGTCGTGGGTTCGATTCCCACAGGACACAAATATTTATGTGATGAACATAAGTGTTTGTGTTGGTTTGGGTGTTTCTTGTGTATTAAAAGTATGTAAGTATATAAGTATTATACCCATAGTACAAGTTCTGCTTAGTTTGGGACTAGATAGTGCTGTGTAAAAATGTCCCAAAAAATAATAATAAAATAAAAAGTTGCACCACAACACTCGGCCACCACCTCCCGGGCATACAATCCCCCCGGGAGCTGCGGGAGGGACCGATGACCTGGAGAAGGTCTCCAGGTCGTCGGTCCACCTGACTGGGGGGCCTCCTATGCTGCTTTAGCCGATTGAATAACAAATGATTATTAACATATACAATGAGAATGGATTAACCGTCGCATGTCACATAGAACCGTAGAAAACAGTTAATTGAAGTAATTGTTGATGCTTGTACTAGTTTTTATGTTTTGCGATTAAACACGTGGTGATGATTATTATTAAGAACGCGTGACTGGGTTTCAAGGTTCCTTTAAAGGTGGATCAACTTTTAAGAGACATAAAAACCAGTGGCGGCGTAGCATGGGTTGGTACTCGGGGTGGTTTTCTATTGAGCACCCCTTAAAATAAAACAATAAGAACTAAACGTGCTTACGTGAATTTATTTTGCTAAAATATTCAATGACAATATCAAGGTTAGTCGCGATTGGCTCATTGCGGATCTTTACTTCAGATTTAAGTACGATTTCATTAACTTTAATTTTGAAAAGCTTTTTTCAAATGAAGCCACCGCAACGACAAATTTTAGAAACATCGCTAGTCTCGGAACAGACTCAGAATAGTCCCATTTTACAGAATAATCTCAGAAGCTCCAAGGTTCCCCTGGACCGCCACCTGGGAAGAAATACTGGCGGCTTCCAAGTAGCGCCAGCGCCGCACCACACGACTTTACTTACATACTTACTTTATTTGCCAGATGCCCCGTATTCCACGGGTTACCCCGTTTTTCAGGCAATAACAATAAATAAATAAAATAAATAAATATCTTTGGGACATTTTTACACAGCACCATCTAGTCCCAAACTAAGCAGAGCTTGTGGTATGGGTACCAGACAATGGATATAATACGTATATACTTATTTTTTTTTGTAAATACATACTTATAATACATAAGCAACACACCCAGACCAACACATACACTTATGTTCATCACACAAATTCTTATTCTTATTCTTTATTGTACACACAGATATACATTTATATAACAGTAGGAAAGTTTATGTACATCGGCGAGCTTAACTCAGAACTGAGTTTTCTAACAGCAAACCTTAGAGCGATAGAGAAATGTTGAATGTAGAGGACAGAAACAAGTGTACAACATAAATTAAACCTACTTTATTTACTTACAGTACTAGCTAATAATAATATAAATAATATATAGATACTTAAATATATACAACGTGTCCCAGATTATATATATATAAAAAAAATATTAAATAAGAAATATTTGTGTCCTGTGGGAATCGAACCCACGACCTCGTTATCAGCAGTCCGACACTCGAACCACTAGACCACAGAGGTCGTCAATATCTATATGAACCCTTAATTAGAAAAATAAAATACGGGGTAAAGATTATTTTCAATGTATACGGTGCAATATTTTCCAAGTAAAGATATTGTCATAAAACATGGCTGTTTAAACTCTCTCAAAAAAAATTAAAACCCGTATCTTTATGATGATAATGATAATAGCTTTTTTTTTTTTTGTCGATGACTCGACATTTATTAATGTTTGTTATCTGTGTTTACTAACATAGTTGTTTAAGTTTTTCATTGTTACTAACAAAAATGATTATGGAATGTTGTTTTCTGAAAATAAAATATTTTATTTATTTTATTTTATTTATTTATTCCTTACATATATCATAGATTTGAGCTTATTCTATATTTTTGTTAGTTGTGTGTTAGGCTTGTTAGTAGTATGTTAGGCTTGTTAGTAGTATTAGTAATTATGTAAGGACCACTCTAGCGGTGAAAGCCTCCTCCATTTGTTTCCACGCTTTTTTTTTTGCCGTGGGTGTATACTCATGGACGCATTCTGCCCGGGGTAGGCGGAGCCAGTGTCGGACTCTTACTGACTAAAACCACCACGGTGTTCCTTCAACTACCTTAGCCGGGGGCGTGGGAACCCGTGAGTATTCACACAACCACCCCCGACAGGTACCGGCCCGCCACAAGCAGGCGAGCCCCTTGTCCCCGTGCGTAGCTAGACTAGACGTATAGACTAGCCAGAGACAGAGTAGGGTGGAAACAAAGGGGTCCTGGCCAGGAAAAGGGTGCTGGCCAGAAAACCTCCACGTGTGCCTGACGGCTGCTTGTCCTTCTGGACACGTCTGGAGGGAACGGCAGTTGTTTGGCCGGTGCATCCTGGGCACGGGCAATAAAATCTTTTCGAGGGATTATTAACCTTTGGGGGATTTTATTGCCTGTGGCGAATATTCTGGTGTGAGAGGGGCCCGTTCTGGGCCAGTAGGGAGTTGCTCCACGTGTCCCTCTGTTGCCAACAGAGGGCACAGTGAAGGAGCAGGGGTGGGCCCGGTGTGCACTCACCCTGCCACTGGGCAGGCAGCGGGGGGGTCGATCTCGTAACCCCAGGAGTGCCCGCTGAGTAGTGTTCTCGCGCCTCTTGGGACCGAGGGTCTTGGCTTCACCGCCCGGACCGCGAGGAAGAAAACCTCTATAAAAAATTACGGGAGGTAGGGCCTGCGAGCAGCAGACTCGGGGTAGTCTGCTGCCCGACCAGCAGCTGGCGTAGCTGGCACAGCAGGCGTAGTTGGCGCAGCTGGTAAAGGCCCATGAGGTGAAGTGGCGTGCAGTGTTCCGTGTGTGCCACCGAGGAGGCCGTACGGGTAGAAGGGGCTCGCCTGCTTGTGGCGGGCCGGGACCTGTCGGGGGTGGTTGTGTGAATACTCACGGGTTCCCACGCCCCCGGCTAAGGTAGTTGAAGGAACACCGTGGTGGTTTTAGTCGGTAAGAGTCCGACACTGGCTCCGCCTACCCCGGGCGGAGGGTGTCCATGAGGATTTCACCACGGAAAAAAAAATACAAAAAAAAAAGGTAGACCATAGTATCAGTGGCGGCGTAGCATGGGTTGGCACCCGGGGCAGTTTTCTATTGAGCACCCCCAAAAAAAACAAGAACTAAACGTGCTTATGTGACTTTATTTTGCTAAAATATTCAATGGCATTATCAAGGTTACTCGCGTTTGACTCATTGCGGATCTTTAATTAACTTTAATTTTGAAAAGCTTTTTTCACATGAAGCCACCGAAACGACAAATCTTAGACACATCACTGGACTCGGAACAGACTCAGAATAGTCCCATTTTACAGAATAATCTCAGAAGCTCCAAGGTAGTCCCCTGGACCGCCACTTGGGAAGAAATACTGGCGGCTTCCAAGTGGCGTCGGCGCCGCACCCACTTGTCACTCCTTAGTGCTTGGTACCCGGGGCGGCCGGGGCGGACCGCTGAACGACCGATTCGGGCCTTAGTCCAGCACGCTGGCCTAGTGCGGGTTGGCGGACTACACTCACCACTGAGAACTGTATGGAGCACTCTCAGGTGTGCAGGTTTCCTCACGATGTTTGCCTTCACTGTTAAAGCAAGTGATAATCTTTGATAAAAAAATATGCAATATAAATTGTAGATTAAAAATAACAGAAAAAAAAAATTCCCATGATTATTATTTATATTAATCTACATTCTTTATTATCATCAATTCATTAACATGTTTAATAAGTGTAATAAGAAAATATTAATTGGATTGTATTGTCTTTGGTATGATCAGTGTCAACTGTACATGTCTATGGTATGTTTTTTTTATCCTACGATTTTTTATAAAAGTTATAATGATAGTGGTAATTTAATTAAAAACAATGATTACCTAACGGATGAATGCTTGCCTTCCATGCTAGTGTCTTAAGTGTAATAAATACTAATAGTGAGTCAACTCCTTTGTCGCGGCGCATAAACAAAAAAATGCAAAAAAAAAAAAAAAAAGGAAAAAAAAAAATGCAAATTTTACGACGGAGCGACTGCCATTAGACCTCCGTAACCCAGTTACTGGGTAATACCCACATCCTAAGGTTAGACCAGGAGGATAAGCCCTTAGGGCGGCGGAATCGGGGTAGTCTGCTGCCTGGCGTAGCTGGCGCGGCTGGTGTGGCAAATCGAATATTAATCATTGCTATTTAAGTTTTTGCAAACAGCGCCACCTAGCGCTGAATTTAAGAAGTGTGTCATATCAATATAACACAAAGTTACTTATTGTGATTTTTTAAATAGGTAATAACTAAAGGAGCATTATTTGCTAAAATCATTTTTCTCTAAGGTCAGTGACCTATGAACTAGGACGTCTTAAGTTTTTTCAGTTTTCTCACTATAACTCAAAAATTTATAATCACATTATACTCGAAATAATTTTAAAAGAGAGTTTTTATAAAGGTCTATCAATGTGGAAGATTATAAATTTCTACGTTGCATACCTTACAAATGGCAGGGGGGGGACACATTGCAAGCCGCTTTGGCGGGCTGTATTTCGCAGATGGTATACCTGATAAAAAAGTTGTGTATGAAACATTACCTTCATTTTAGTAGACCTATTCAATGATACCCCACACGAGGGGGTGCAGCGAAAAAAAATGTTTCATCCCCATTTCACATGTATAGGCGCCACCCCTAAAATACGTAATCAAGTTTATTTTTTCTTTTGGAATTGAGATCTATATTCAGACCATTTTTTTACAAAATTTAATTGACTTATGTTTATAACTATAGAAGTTATTAAGCTGTAAAGGATTAGGACAGACGGACAGACGGACAGATGGCCAGACGGACGGACATGACGAAACTATAAGGCTTCCTTGTAGAAACTCTTTCATAATGCGCACAGCCAAGTTGTGGAATTCACTGCCGGCATCTGTATTTCCGGGCACTTATAACCCTAACGCCTTTAAAGCTGGAGTGAATCGGCACCTAATAGGTTTGCTCGCTCCATCGTCGACCACATCCTGACAAAGCTGTCTAGATTGTGGTCAAGAGCAGATCTATAAATCATAAAAAAAAAAAAAAAAAAACTACGGAACCCTAAAAAAGGGCCCGTGGCTGGCGAAACGGTCACCCATCTATAGTCTGACCGCGGTAAGTGCAGCTTAACCTCTCAAATAAAATCTGCGTGGTTGTTACTTAGCCACAAGCCCCTCATTACACTGGCGATACTAAAGTGGTTATTAGTGGGTGGAGGTTGGCGGGAAAATTCGTAAAGATCATGTTGTGGATTTTTTATTATTTTCCAAAATTTGTGTTACTTCGAGTGTTAATGTGTAATAATGGTGGATTATTAAATGTTAAGTGCTCGTTAACGTGTACAAGTGTGGATAAATAGTACAAAGTTGAAAATCATGACTTTCGTATTATCTCATCATCCCCTCAGAAACCTAGTAAAGTTTCCATCACTTTACTAGGATACAAGTATAATATGTTCAATGATTACGACTGAAGGACATGTATCCATGGTCATGAATAAATTAATAAAAAAAAAAAATATATTAGTGGGTCAGCAATGTTGTAACATCGCGGGAAACAACTAAAGTTCGTAAGTGAAGATTGCGATTATAATAATTGTAACAGTACCTTTAGTTGGAGTACATACGTTTTGATACTTTTGTTTATTTATTTTAGTGTTGAAATTATGAGAGAAGCGCTAGTTGCTTTTACAAAATCAAAATGAAATTTTATTTACTTTTTATTTTGCTGTAAAAATAGGGTAAAATCGCCATTATTAACGCTAAAACGAACCTTATAAATAAACTCACTTAAAGGAAAAATATTAAAGATTATTTTTCATTAAAAATATAAAAGACTAGCTGTCGCTCGCAGTTTCACTCCTGTGGTATGTTAATTAGTCTTTGTAATGATAGGGGTCATAGCAACACTTATTCTGTAAATTTAACCGCGTACCTATTACCGTTCAAAAGATACAGCCGTGTGACAGAAAGACGGACGTCCGTGTGGACGGATGGACAGCGTAGCGAGAGTAATAGGGTCCCGTTTGGCACCCTTTGTGTACGGAACACTATAAAGTATCCCATGTATTTAATCCAGGACATGGTCTATCTATCTATCTCCCATATAAGAGGGTGTGAGTTCGAACCCGGCCCGCACCACTGACTTTTCGAATTCATGTGTGGTTCAGAATTTGATTATCACTTGCTTTAACGGTGAAGGAAAACATCGTGAGGAAACCTGCACACCTGAGAGTGCTCCATACAGTTCCCGATGGTGTGTGTAGTCCACCAACCCGCACTAGGCCAACGTGGTGGACTAAGGCCTTGTCCTTCTCATTCGGAGAAGAGCCCCGCGCCCAGCAGTGGGACAATAATGGGCTGATGATGGTCTATCCGTGTGCCAAATATCATCCAAATCCAGTGATCCGCTTCAGCGTGATTAAAGGACAAACAAACACACAAATATCATAAACACATAAAAATACTTTCGCATTTATAATATTAGTAGGAATTATCCACCTTAAAATTGATTTTTTAAACGACAAGTATCAAGGCCTCTCACCATCTATGCGTCTATAGTTTGTTTTGCAAACAAATTGTTATGGGAACGATGATAAAAGCTGCTCTTGCGACCATCTCGTGACCTTGTACCTACATCTGCACGCTTTCCTGTTGGGTATAAGCAGAGCAAAAGGTTAAAGGTGTTTAGTAATAAAATAAAATTTTGCCAATGTTTTTGGAAAACCTTTTTTCAATACTCATCAACAGAATAGAAAGTGTACTCAGTGAAGAATTGTAACAGTTTATTTTTGAAAACACAAATGTCTTTACAGTCCTTAATATGATTAGGGATCTTGTTATAAATCTTTGGCGCCATAATAAACACACTATTCCTATATAGGTAACTAGGGTAGTTTAATAGTACATTATGATACAAGTGAGCTAAGTTGACTATTATACTCGAGACTGGATTGCAGCCCGAGCCGAAGGCGTGGGCGTAATGGAGCCGAGAGTATAATAGTCAATGCTCACGCGTGTCATACGACGTTTTTCAACACACTTGCGAGGAGAAAAACATAAATTACACATTTTAGACAAATATTGAATTTGTGAAAAATGATAAAAATGGCGCGCGGTGACATACAGCTATGCGCGCGCAGGTGGTCGAAGGAAACCGCCTTAAGCCTAATATAAAATATTATAAATAGATTTTTTTATTTATAACACAAATTAATATTAATTTGTTGACAAAAAATAATTATTTGATGAAATGAAATGTTTATATATAGCATATTTTACATATACAGTTGATTTATTCCCAAAAATGTTTAATTTAGTTCAGCCATAAAAACTCTTTGCTGCGATTTAAATATAAACTGTAAAGTAAAAAGCACTAGTGCAATAATATAATGAAAAAAGCACGCGTGCGTTATAAGCCACATTATGAACCTAAAAGCGATGCAATAAGAGCCACTTTACGAGCAAGTGTGTTGAAAAATTTCTTACTGACGTATTATTTATTTTTCTTATTTTTTATAATACAACGTGTATCAGAAATGCGTGGTCATATTTTAAGAGCTCATTCAAGGCATAGCATAGAACATTTTTTACTATGGGATCAACCCCAAAAATATCAGCTGTTCCGTACTAAATCATCGATATCGATGTCGCTCGACAAAACGTAAGGATCAGCTGATATTTTTTTCGCGATTTCCGGGTTGGTCCCATAGTAAAAGTTGTTCAACAGCATCCCCTGAATAAGCTCTTCAAATATGACCACGCATTTCTGATACACGTTGTATAATCTACTTCTGTTACGAATGACTCCCTGGTAAGTGATTACCACCCTCCCCCATTGACATCCGTGACACCAGGGGAGACGCCGGCGCCGATGCGTTAACGACCTTTTAAAAAGACTTATTACAATCTCGGACGATTAGAATGCCCTTTTTTTCAAGGCTCAAAATTTGTGAAAAATTAACCTTTATGAGATAATATAAGATAAGATAAGATAAGATAAATGTTTATGAAAACTCATTTGAATAATAATCATAGTAAAAAAAGTGTTTGTGTTGGTCTGGGTGTTGTTTATGTATTATAAGTAATTAAGTAGGTATTTACAAAAAAAATAAGTATATAAGTATTATATCCATTGTCTAGTACCCATAGTACAAGCTCTGTTTAGTTTGGGACTAGATGGTGCTGTGTAAAAATGTTCCAACATATTTATTTATTTGTTTAATAATTTTGAGACAAACTATAAAAGAAACCAAGAGTTAATTTTAATAAAAGCCATGCTGAAAGAATGTTTGTAAATAAACGAAAACTTGAAATTCTACTATCCCTTCAAGGTCAAACTTACTTCAATATCCAAATTTTGCGTAAAACGAGTGCATCGAATGACATTCTCCGGCCACATAGGCTACGTCCTTTTAAGAGAACGTCCGAATCCGAGCCAAAAGTCAGACATTCACTATTAGTGACATTTAGATCGCATTCCCTTAAATACTAGGTCATATAGATAAATACATGGGCTGCAGCATCCTCCTGCCTTCGATCGCTACTAAATTTGTCGGGCATTTTCATAAAAAAACTCCCGGTCCTGTTAGGGCGTAATTGAACGGCTGAACCCATAGTGCTACTCCCCTTCGGATACCTAAGAAAAGAAAGAAAGAAAGAAACACATTTATTGGACACAAATCGACAAACACATACACAACAACAATAGCAACAAAAAGACAAACAAGTGTAATAATAAAATTATGACAAAAAAAGAAACAATATTACTGACGCGCACAACATGAACACAAAAGGGTATAGCAGGGGATGGTACTAGCACGACAGTAACCAGTAGGTATTGCTCTAATTACACATAAGAAAGAGAAGAAATAGGTAACATTGCTAGGTTATTGTACATTGCTAGTCTCGCTGTGGCATTATGTGTCCAAAAGGCCACAAGCTCAGCTAATGCTACAGCTAGCTATGCTATGTTATGTTGCTAAGCAACTTGGTAAGGAAAAGCACCAGGGATAAACACCACAAACTATGGAAAGACCGGGGTGAGTGCAGGCAGGCCAAGGAGGCATCTAGTTGCACGGTTCCAAAATGTTGGTTCTATGGAGAAGAGCCGGCAAGAAACTCCATGGAAATACTCTTTTCATGTTAAATAGTACAAAGCTTTATTTCATGATTTGGTTAGAATTATGTGAGAACAATGTAGGTTAATGATTGAGACCAACTCACTAAAGATATCCATAATCATAATATTTATTAACCGACGAAAAAAAGGAGGAGGTTCTCAATTCGACGCGTATATATTTTTTTTTATGTATGACCACGCATAACTTTTTACAGAGTGGTCCGATTTTGATAATTCTTTTTTTTAATGGATAGGTTATATCTCAAAGTTGGACTCATTTAAATTTAAAAATCAAAATCCACCCCTAAGGGTAGTAAAACAGGGGGTGAGTGCTTGTTCACCCACTGAATTCTTACCTGTTAACTGATTCTGTTGAAACTTGACACACATAAATATAGTTCTAGACACTACGACATAATGGAGACCTAGAGTTAGATTTTAACCACAAAAAAATGAAAAAGAAAACTTTTTAACAAACGAACCGACGAAAACAGAAACTGAAAAGCGAAAAATAACTAATTATGAGTCGGCGCCAAACAAAAAATCAACGAAGATCATTAAATTACTTTAAATAAATAATAAAAACAACGTCACATCAAATATAACGTGAAATTTTCAACGATAAACAATTACATTCCAAAAATGCGTTCTCCGCTCGGCCACTTGCAACTTGCACTCACTTTGCTTGTTAAAAGTTCGTTTGGCGCCGACTCATAATTAGTTATTTTTCGCTTTTCAGTTTCTGTTTTCGTCGGTTCAATTTTTTGTTAAGAAGTTTTATTTAATTATTTTTAACGCATTTACGCATGTCGAGTCGGTTAAGAAACACTGTTTCTTAATAAGATATCGCTGACGTCACCCAAAAGACGTACCAAAGTGGAGGATAATTTCGATACCACGAGCAGTGTTCACGGTAGCGTAGTGGCTAAAGCACTGACGTACTGAGTCAGGAGTCGCAGGTTCGAATACTGCTCGTGAGCGATATTTTCTTTACACAATTTAAAATCTTTAGATAATAGTTTTGGCTCAATCATATTAGAAGGGAACCTTACATTTTCTCTTTGTAACACTTAAGTATTAAAAAAGCTAAAATTTTAGAATAAAAATAGCTAAATAGTGCACTTGTTTCTGTTCTCTACATTCAACATCTCTCTATCGCTCTAAGGTTTGCTGTTAAAAAACTCAGTTCCGATGTACATAAACTTTCCTACTGTAATCTAAATGTATATTTGTGTGTACAATAAAGAATAAGAATAAGAACTAAATAGCGAAATCAATTATTTTTTTGCTGCTGATGTTTATTTATAGCTAAATCTAGCTATAAAAACTCCGAGTTGGCAACATTGGCCAAGGGTCGCTGTGCCCTCCAGACCAACGCTGGTCCATAACGTTTTCGTACAAAATGCAAGATGGAACCACCGCGAGCCATAAGCGATGGCGCCCATGCATTCAATAAAAAATGCTTTTTTTTTTACCCAAACACTTGAGGGGTTAACGCTTCGGGTCCCTCCACTCATGTTCACATGAGATTATGTACCATAATTAATGTTTTTTATTTCAAATAAACCTAATTAAAGGCACTTTTGAAACGTCAGGCTCTAGTTGCACGGTTCCAAGACAGAAGATTCCCACATTTTTTTTTCCAATATTGATATCATCGCATTGTTATAAGTTCAAACACATAATTATAGCAATTTGACCTTTATTAACAATTTGTAATGGTGGTTTTAATGGTCCTCGACCATTTGTACATCACGAATTATTATGTGATCTATAACCATAAGAATCTTTTATTATTTTTTAACAATGAAGCCATCATGAAATAATAATCATAATAAATGATTGTAACAATTTGTACGGCCTGGGAAACAAACCCAGGACACATCCAACTCTTCATCCTGACACAGTTTTCAGGTGTCAGGGAAACGCTTCCGAAAACGAAGATAGGTGATAGTGCTGGTGATTACTGATACGAAACCACAAAAAAAGGCGTTTCTTTTATTAGATATTCATTTTTTTTTTACATTTTTCATACATAACCAGCTTTGGGCAGTGAAATAAAACTGATTTGCAAATAAACCCCATTTATTTACTTAATTTTTTAAAGTTCGCAATGTAATTCAAATAAAATATCAGCTGGCGCTAGGGGTGAACGACATCCGCTCGCATACGCAGTCCGTGTCGTAGCGAGCGTAGGTAGGTTAGGTACGCGCGGCATTGATCCCGAGTTTTGTACGCTTTACATTGCGGGTTTGCAAAATACAAATCACTAAAACAATGAGTATAAGGCTAATGGTTATTGGTATTCGATTGTGTTTAGGTAGTATAATAAGTAAATATAATAAGCCTTTCAGTTTCGGAAGCGTTTCCCTGACACCCAGTATAATGAATTAATGTACTGAAATAGGCCGAATCCTTACATGTTATTGAAATAATTGAAAACCTCAAAGGCTCATTGTACTTATCAGTATGAACGAACAACTTTTAATATGGGACAAACCCTGAAATCGCGAAAAAAAAATCAGTTGGTCCCTACATTTGAATGAATGAATGAATGATATATTTATTTGCAAGAACATAGGTAACATTGAGTTCGTCTAAAGTTAAAATTGGGTATCACTACATTCGACATTTCAGTCGTGCAAATATTTTGATTTTCAATTAATTATAAATTAATAATTAATAAATAATATATATATTATTTTATTAATTAATTGTGTTCACTTAAATCGAAAAAAATGTAGGGACCACCTGATTTTTTAGTCGCGATTTCAGGGTTGGTCCCATAGTAAAAGTTGTTCATAATGATGAGTACAATGACCCCTTTTCGGGAAATAAGCGAATCCAGCATGTATAGGTGTGAGAATATGTCTTCCTAGCTATTATAAAACTGTTAATGTCTGTTTATTCGAGCATCACGCTAAAATTACAGGACCGATTTTAATGACACTTTTTCTGTTTAAAAGCTAATGATTAGACATAAAAACTGGTAAATATTTTCTAAATTTTGTATATGTAAGTATTGGTCGATGAAAGATATGATGAAAGGAACTCTTCCGATTTCACTAAAAAGGAAGCTCATGGACATGTGCATTCTACCCACCCTCACCTATGGAGCGCAGACGTGGTCGTTAACACTTCGTCAAAAGTCCGCACTCGAGGTCTGTCAGCGAGCAATGGAACGCAGTATTTTGGAGGTCAAACTTACTGATCGTGTAAGAAACTCGATACTGCGTTCCCAAACTAAAATTGCAGACGTAGGTCATACGGCTGCCAAGTTAAAATGGAACTGGGCTGGCCACATCTGCCGCATGCCGGAGGGGCTATGGGCGAAACTCACAACAGAGTGGATCCCAGACAGCCGCAGCAGCAGTAGGCCCAGAAGGAGATGGCGGGATGAGCTGGACTCCTACTTAAAGGATTGGCCACAAATTGCCATAGACCGCGAAAAGTGGAACAAAGGAAGGGAAGGCCTTTGCCCTGCAGTGGGACAAAACAGGCTCGTAAAAAAATCTGCGCTGTTATCTTCTGACAATAAATGATTTTTCTTTCTTTTGTATGTGTTTTATGAAGAAAAAAAATACGGGTCATGGGGGATGAACTGAAGAACCTTCGGACAAAGGCGAGTATGTAATAATCCTGCTTCCTACTACCATTGTGAATGGGAAAGTATGGATGTTTGTTTGTCCTTTAATGACGCTGAAAACAGCTTTTGATGAAATTTGGCACACAAGTAGACTATAACCCGCATTATTTTTTTAATTCGTTTAAATTATAATGTTTTATTGTTTTAAATTAGTTTTTGTTTTTATGGATCTTTGAATCCGATAATAAAGAATTATTTATTATTTATTATTATTAACATACACGGTGAATTTTAGGTGGTTTTGGAAATGAAAAGGGGTCATTGTATTCATCATTATGACCAACACCAACCCTGAAATTTCAACAAAAAAAACAGCTGTTCCCTATATTGATTAATTATTATTTATTTATTGATTATGTAACAATGACTCACTGTGTTAGTAACAATATTACTTAATAACTATGTTAGTATTCTCATCCTATGCACTTAACCTAAACCGCACTGGTATGCAAATCCCTGCTACAAGCTCAGCACCGAGGTTGAAAGCTTGCTGCAGCGATTTACACACAAGCAGTCAAGCCTGCTGGCTATACAGCGCAGTATAAAGTTGGGGCTGGCCCGCACCCGGCGCACCAGGGAGGCGCATCTTTTTCGCATCGTAGCGTAGAAACAATCGACGCGGGCTTCAGCAAGCATCCCTGATGCGCTACAGAAACGGGACAGCCCCATTAACACCCGGAACGCGTTGTTATATTGTATACGAAGGGCGCTATACGATTTTTGAGTATAACTAACCCACAGGCTGCACGTGTAAAAGGAGGTGCAATATGCACGAAATAGAGTTATATGTTAGTATATTTTGTCGACTTATGTGAACACTCATATGTGTAGGGTTCAGCAGATATTTTTTTCGCGATTTCTGGTACGGTCTCTTAGTAAAAGTTGTTCACTTGAAGCCGTCGGTCCTGCGCCTGATCTCTCTCCGGTCGTGTCAAATTGCCGGCCCATCGGATTATGAGAGTAAGGGAATAGAGAGTGCACCTGTGTTTGCGCACACACTTGTGCACTATAATATGTCCCGCGAAGATGGCTAGTCTCCATTGAGATTGACCGCCGTGACCGAAATTCGGCCGAGAGGACATTATTATTAAAAGTTGTTCATAATTATGAGTAAGTACAATGAACCCTTTTCATTTCTGAAACCACCTAAAATTCACCGTGTATAGTGTTTGACGGCGTCTGTGGTCTAGTGTTTCGAGAGCCGGACTGCTGATCACGAGGTCGTGGGTTCGATTCTCACAGGACACGAATATTTATGTGATGAACATAAGTATTTGTGTTGGTCTGGGTGTTTCTCATGTATTATAAGTATGTATTTACAAAAAAAAGTATATAATTATTATATCCACTATCTAGTACCCATAGTACAAGCTCTGCTTAGTTTGGTACTGGATGATACTGTGTAAAAATGTCCCAAATTATTAATTTGTTTATTAATTAGTTTATGTATTTATATAGGCTACTTTTTAACCCGGGAAGGCAAACATTTCTTGAGGGATGCGCGATACCTAACATATTTCTGTGATAAACAGAATTATACGCGAAATACGAGTATAAGCTGGTGTGAAATATAAATATGAGGGGCTCGTAGCGATGCAACGACTGCGCGGATTGTACGATCTGCAAGGTTAAGCTGCACTTGCCGCGGTCAGTCTGTGGATGGGTGACCGTTTCGTTACACATCGAGACCCCTCCGTGCCTCGGAGAGCACGTTAAGCTGTCGGTCCCGGTTGTCATACGAATATCTATGGCAGTCGTTACGGGTAGTCAGAAGCCTGAAAGTCTGACAACTGATCTAACCTCCGAATGTCAGTATTACCCAGTAATTGGGTTGCGGGGGTCTGATGGCAGTCGCTCCGTGTAAAATACTGATGTTCAGCCGCATCTGGCTAGACTGGAAGCCGACCTCAATATAATTGGGAAAAGGCTCGAAGGATGATGAAGCTGGTGTGAAATATTATTTTACTACTACTAAATATCTGTAAAGACGATTGTCATCTTAGTCTACCTGCGACCACGAAATTCTGCAAAGCTTTCGAAACGTCAGGAAAACCAATTTAAATAATATACGCGATTTAATCCGGTTAAACTTTGTTTCAAACCCATTATTCTAAAGTTCTTTCTTTCATTGCTTTTTACTCTCCCGAGAATCAAACCCACACACTTAAAGATCGCCGCATACAGCTAATAAATAAAATTAGCAGTCGTTAATTACGCATTCCCATATAAATGTGGTAACACCAACAGGCATAGACAATTTAATAATGTTTTTGTAAAGTTGCACAGACCGCGGTCACGGCGCGCGTGGGAAATTTAAAAGAATTGTGCGGATACGCTCGTGAAAATAATAATAATATTTTTTTCTCAAACATGCTTGGAAATTCGAACATTATTTTGACAACCTTCTTCGAGAAAAATTTAAATTGAATTGAATTGAATTGAGATAAATCGAAAATGCTGTACTGGTCAAATATACGCGAACAGCGGCCGGCAATGTTAATATGAAAATCCATATCTGTACTGTTTAGCGGCCAAATAAATTACTATGAAAACTCATACCTATCTGTCGGGTTATTCAAAAATGGAACGAACTTTTTACACCGAATAATAGCAATTAAGGAGGTTACTTATCATCTTCCCGGGATAAAAAGTAGCATATATGTTAATCCAGGAGATGTTCTATCTGTATGCCAAATTTCATGCAAATCCGTTCAGCCCTTACAATATACCCAAATATCCAAACATCTTCACAAACTTTCACATTTATTATATTAGTAGGATAGTAAATTAGTAGTATATTTTTTTAAATAATAATTTTAATATAATTGAAAAATTATATATATATAAAATTATATATAAAGTAATTATATATATAATAAAATTATATATATAATTACTTTTAAGCCAAGTAGTACTAGGTAGTAGTAGTAATATGATTTTGACCACAACTTAGATTAAGAATATCAACTTTAAAGCGAATCTTAGGCCACTAGTGATCAATTAATATTGATGAAATCCGAAAAGAAAAAAAAAGGCATATCTCAGACTGTCCGGTATTATGAACTGAAATCTGTTGTATAGACCGAGACTGACACTTATCATAATTTTTTACAACTCTGTTACGTATTTTTGTATCACCTTAGTCTTGTTACTACAAGAGTGGCTGCCATGCTGGATGTCCTGAATGTGGTTTCTAGATATTAACAAGTGTTAGGGTAGGGTTTGTTTGTTAAAAAGTTCCGGCCCGATAGGGTGTCTCTGATATAAAGTGTCAACCCAATATCTTGTGAAAAAATACGAAAAAAAAAACACATGGCCCGAGAGCCAATCTTATTGTAAACCATGATGGAATACTATACAATTTTGGGACCTTCACTGTCATTAATGATCTGTGGTAGACAAAAATCTACATCTGTCTCATGACGTGTTTTTAAAACGACTTACAAAAAAAAAATAACAACCAAATTACGTATTTTTGCAAACTCATAGCATAATACGTGAAAGCGAGATTTATAGTGCGAATGACCTGTTCATAGTTTGTTGAAAAATTTGACGCTCTCAGACGTAACATTGTAAATATTATGTCAGTTCATCTTGTGCTCATCGGAAGTAGAATTTGCCAGATACGTGAATAGAACCAGCTGACTTTTAACTAGTTTAAGTTTGCGATGAGTTGAATACATACATACATACATATACATATTTTTGGGACATTACATAGCACCATCTAGTCCCAAACTAAGCAGAGCTTGTGCTATGGGTACTAGACAATGGATATAATACTTATATACTTTTTTTTTGAAATGGAAGCAATTTGTCGTGTTTTTAGATCAAAGTCGTTTATTTTTATTACTTAGTAATCATTTTGCAGTTTATAGATACTAGCATATTAAACAGCAAAAATATTGATGATTCAGATCAAATTAAATGAAAAGTTTTTATTTTTTCAAATAAACCTAATTACAGGCACTTTTTAAACGACAGGCTCTAGTTGCACGATTTCCAGTCGAAAAGTAATTTCCTTGACAAAAGCTATTTTTATGCTAGGAAAATTAAATCTTTACATACGAGTGAAGCTGTGAGCATAGCTAGAACTTAATAAAATTAAATATGGTACTCCTAAAGATATAAATTGTGGAAAGAAAATTCGCTCTTGAGCACCGATTCGAACCTGCTGGATTTATATCATCAGATTCGGTCGACTTGCGTTAATGCGTTTAAATAATAGATTACCTGGTACGGTCGACCGCACATCAGTAGTAACAGTTTGCCATTGGCATCGTCTTTATTTAGTGAGTATAGTACGGGTGGTTTTCGTAATTCAAGTGTTACCATTGACGTGCAGTCGACTGTACTACCTGTTAAAAAGCGTTCACATTTAAGTCGTAGTTAAATTAATGATGAGTTGATCAACAATATGTGGTATAATAATAATTCAAATTCAAATTCAATTATTTTGTGTATACATACAGGTTAAATCAAGAAGTTATTTAAAAAATATAGAATCTCCATGTCTCGCCGATAGGAAAACGACGAAATATTAATAAAAATAAAGAAAAAATAAAAATAAATATTAATTAAATTCAAATTATGTTATGTATAATTATGTACCTAATAAATTTATTTAATTTAGATTATAGATTCTGGTAGTTTCAGATGTTGATGTGCCCTATGAAGGTTCATGTTTGTAATTTTATTATTTTACAATAACATCTTGTAAACAACATGTAAAAATAAATGATTATGATTATGAATAACTTCAAATAAATTAAATCCAAGCTAGCATTTTTAAATTTCAGGAGCGTCTCATCCACACAAATCGAACGCTACATATAAAACAGTGCGGCGCTTACGCTCACATTTCAGTACAGTGTAGTGTTCACCGCAGTGTACAGTGATACAGTGTTTATTGGGTATGTAGTGATTTGATAACTTATTTGTACTTCTAGTAAAAAAATATTATTAGGTAGGTACAGACAACTACAGTAACTCAATGAATATTTAATTGTTAGAATTTCAAACAACTGACTGTTTTGACTGCTTCGTTGGTCTAGTGGTTGCAAGCGTGTTCGATTCCCGGGTCGAGCAAAGTGTTATTGGGTTTTTTCATTAGGAAATTCTCAGTAGCAGCCCGGAGTCTGGATTTCTGCCCGGTCAATGGCAATAGGGGCGAGCCAATAGGCCAAATGGCAATAGCCATTGACCGGGCACACCTATTACATGGGACTATAACATAACTGGCGAAATGTGGGTGTACCTCTACACCTCTGCCTACCCCTTCGGGGAAATACAGGCGCGATGTTATGTTATGTTGTTGTTAGAATTTAAAAATTGATTATTTCGGCAGATACTTGTTTTGGACTGCCTAGTTGGTCTAGTGTCCCGAGTTCGATTCCCGGGTCGGGCAGTGTTATACATCAACGCACCGTTCGCGAAATATGAATTTTTGCATCTCTTTCTTACGCAGGTACAGTCGAATGCATAACAGTGGTAACAAATTAATTAGAAAACCGCCCTTAGTGCATACTATGTACTTCAGCAACAAATACTAAAAATAGACAAACATAGACATATGTGATTGTACATGCGTAAGAAAGAGATGCAAAAATTCACATGTCGCGTATAGTGCGTTGATGTCTTTTTATGAACTTTCGTAAATTAAATCAGTTTCGATGGGTGGTACGGAACCCTTACTGCGTGAGTCCGACTCGCACTTGGCCGGTATTTTCGATTATTTTCCATTAAATCATCCACTTTTTGATCCCAATTTCGTATTTTTGTTGTTGGATCCCACAAATAATTATTTTGTTTATATCCGTTGAATCCCATTTATAAGGAATGTGGAAGAATTCAATATACAGGGCGTCCAACGGATATGCCACATGGAAGGAAAGTACCTTAAATATTGTAGATAGATGGAACATTTTACATGGGGTCATTAAAAGAGCCTCCACGAGTGACGATATTTAATTGATCTTCCGGCGCACCCTGGGCAGTCAGCTCTGCTACCAACCTGCTGACTGGCTGATCTTTTCCCCACGGCATGAGCTATTATCATTATGTAGCTCATGTCGACACGATAGAAGAAGAAGAAGAAGAAGACTGAAAGAAGACATGGTCATGGTCTTCCTTTTATTTGTGACACTATGTTATTTAGCAAAAAATTATCCTTATGATGAAGCCTTTCGATCGGTATGATAAAGCTACAGGCTGATTATTTTTCTCATGTAACGGGTTCGATTTCCGGTTCAACCATGTAATTATTTAAATATCTATGAATGCAGTTTAAATTGTTTTTTAATTTCAAATAATGTCTTCTTTCAATAAAATGTTCCATCTACAGTAATATTCAAGGTACTTTCCCTCCATGTGGCATATCCGTGGGACGCCCTGTATATGTCATTGGATCCCAAAAACTATTTCCGTTGGATCCCAAATATTCATACAAATGTGAATACGGCTACTTCGAAAACAAAAGTGTTATTATAATAAATTGAGGGTATATGTTGACCACTCGTAAATTTTTTATGGAATTAACTGATCTAAAGTATTCCTTGCGTCTGCGTCTGTCTATTTCCGCGCCTAAATGTATAAATATGGCCCGAAAACGAGGGACTAATGCGGAACAAGTCGTTGTCCCATTATCATAACACTCCCTTTTAAAAGTCGGTTAAAGAAAATTCACTTTTCTTCCTAACTGTATACGCTTTCTTTAAAATGGGACTTAATGGCAATACCAAAATGGGATCCAACGGTAATATCAGAAAATGGGATTCAAAAATGGGATTCAACGGAAAATTATCGTATTTTCTAGTCCGTGTCTGAACTTACTGCAATTAGATTTGTTTTCAAAATAGTTTTTGTACATGAGAACCTGACAATTATTTTAACAGAACTATCTTTCTTTATTTTGGGAAAACAGAACTTTCATTGTCGGTCTTTAGACAATAGATTATAATTAAACAGTTGTGTCTTTCACTAAAGCCAACTCAATTTAGACTTTTTTCATTCAGTTTTGTACTTGCTCGCTTAAATGTCATGCTATGTTATGTTACCATTGCATGTAATATGTATATTTTATGTATGTGTGGTAAAATAAATGGTTTATATGGTTTAATGCTGATGATGGCGTTAGTATCGACCTTCAATATGGTTGAGTTAAGCGATGGCTGACATGCTCGCGTCATGCTTATTAACGGGTGCCATCTGTCGGTTACTCAAAGGGCAGAGGGCTATGCTCAGAGTGTCCCTGCGTGATCGAATCAGAAATGTGGAGATTCGCAGGAGAACGAAAGTAACCGACATAGCCCGAAGAATTGCCAAACTTAAGTGGCAGTGGGCGGGGCACATTGCTAGCAGAACGGATGGCCGATGGGGCAGTAAAGTTCTGGAGTGGTGACAGCGTACTGGAAGGCGCAGCGTGGGTAGGCCCCCCACAAGGTGGACCGACGACCTGATGATGGTCGCGGGAATCCGCTGGATGCGGAAGGCGCAGGACCGGTCGTTGTGGCGATCCTTGGGGGAGGCCTATGTCCAGCAGTGGACGTCTTTCGGCTGAAATGATGATGGTGATGATGATCTGTCGGGACAGCTCAGCTCCTACATACTATGGCAACTCTTTTTACGTTTATTTCTAAAGGCAATATTCTCACTTTTAAACTCTTGTTTATTTCTGGCATTAACCTACATTATACTCACAATACTTGAATGAATTTTATGTAATAAACAATAACCTATTTTAAAAAGAGTATATCCACGGAGTTTCTTGCCGGTTCTTCTGCATAGGACGCACAATTTGGAACCGTGCAACTAGAGCCTGAAGTTTCAAAATTGCCTGTAATTAGGTTTATTTGAAATAAAATCACATTTGAATTTGACTTCATTTATTATAGCATTAGACAGAACTTCTTATAAAACAAGGAAAAGTGTAAATATAATATATCACTGCTTCTAGCTAAGATTGGAGAAATTTTTATGAGTCTGTGAACCTGGTAGGCCATAATGTTTAGGGTTCCGTACCCAAAGGGTGCCAAACGGGACCTTATTACTCTCGCTACGCTTTCCGTCCGTCCGTCTGTCTGTCACAGGGCTGTATTTTTTGAACGGCAATAGGTGGCCGGTTGAAATTTTCTCAGAATATGTGTTGCTATGACCCCTATCACGACAAATACTAAAAATAAATTAAATCAGTTTCTATGGGGTATCAGGTCGATAGGTGGTACGAAACCCTTACTGCGTGAGTCCGACTCGCACTTGGCCGGTTTTTAAAACTGAAACTCTTTATGGTGATCACAGACTTCTCTAAAAAATATAGACTAAGTGCTGCGAACAACCATAATGAAGCCAACAAAAACCGTGCTCCTTCATGTACAACCAGTGCTCACGCACACACATGCACCTTAAATGATCACCCCTCTCAGTTCACATGTCGTGGCATCTTCCCGTAATCATCGCGAAAACAAATATCCTTCAGGTGCATGGTGTGTACGTGAGCAATGGTTGTATATGAAGGAGCACGGTTTTTGTCGGCTTCACTATGGTTGTTCGCAGCACTTAGTCTATATTTTTAACTATGTCTTTGATGGTGATATGGATCAAAAGATATTCATGCCCTTGTTAGCCATATTGAGAGGGCTATGCTCGGGCATACGCAGGCAAAAGGCCGCATGCCGTGGGGGGGTCATTAGAATTTTTAGGCGACCTGTCAATACAATTCGCACAACGTATACGTTTTTATGAACAAAAAACTGCATAATAAGACACTTTTTTGAACGTTCTGTTAAAAATACACCTTTTTCAGTTAAAATGACGAGTTAATATATAGTTTAACGGACTGTTAAAGCATGCGATCCACAGTTGAATGAGTATCGCTTGCTTGATTATTAAATGTAATAATTAGAAAGTTGCAGGAACATTATAAGCACGCTAGTAGACAGAAACGCTGGTTCATGATATTTAATTTGCACTAAATAGCCGGATTTTAAAGGTATTTTCATGTCAATTTGTAATTATCGACTTAATACAATGTTGCTATGTTTTGCAGTTTTGTTTTATAGTCTAAAGAATTCCCAATTCTTGTATTATTATCCTACGTATGTATTATGTACACACGGCTACACATCAAGCTGTACATTTCCAGTATAAGCTAAGCTGACCTCGCATTGTATAGGTTTTCCTTACAACGCGAGGTCAGCCTTTACTGGTTTTGTACAGCTTGATGTGTAGCCGTGTGTACTAGCCTGTGCCCCCGGCTTCGCCCGGGTGAATGTCGTTTTTCGCACATCCCTCGAGAACTGTTCCTCTTCTCGGAATAAAAAGTAGCCTATATGTTAATCTGGCTTACTTGATTCCCTTGTCTGTGTTTCCCCATTCCCCATAAAAACTGGTATAATCTGGTGGTCATCAAGGCTTGAGTGAATAGGTTTTTGCTGGGCAAGCGTATACCATCGTCGACCGCACCATCGCTTAACATCAGGTGAGGTGGCGGACAAACGCAAGTCCATTGAGATCAATAAAAAAGTTACATTTTAATATATCACGCCACCCATCCAAAATCGTAACTTGATAACTGAAACTTAACTGCCCGTGCTATAATTAACTCAACTTTTAACCATAGAATGACATAACATGCTAATAATTAGAAATTAGACGTGTATCATGATTTTATTTACATGATTATGAACTAAGATGGCGGATAATTTAAATTTCTCTGAGATTTTGACATGATTTTAAGAATAAAGAACATTACATAAGTAGCTGCACTGAAAGTTACCCTCAGTTTTATATTTTATATTTGCTCTAATCTATCACTCAAAGGTTTGCTGGTAGAAAACTCAATTATGAGTTAAGCTCGCCTTTGTACATGTAATTTCAAAACTATTATGTATTGTTGTGATGATTCTGTTTTTGTGTGCAATAAACAATAAGAATAAGATAAGAATTTATTTGATAATACAGCGGAATATAAGTACTTACTCCATTGGCTCAGCGACCCAAAATGAGTCTTTGCCTCCGAAACGAGAGGACGCCACTTGTCGCGATCTTTGGCAGTATCTTGCCAATCCCTGGCTCAAATCTCCAGAAGTTCGCATTCCACCGCATCGCTCAAGCGATATAAATAAAATAAAAAAAGTAAATAAGTATTATATCCATTGTCTAGTACCCATATTACAGGCTCTCCTTAGTTTGGGACTAGATGGTGCTGTGTAAAAATGTCCCAAAGATTTTTATTTTATTTATTTTATTCCAGCTTTATCAAAAACGTAATTTTTGTCCAATTATTAATCTATTGCATTAATAACAAAGTTCAAAATTGCATAGACCTCTGACCCGTATTAACGCAGTTTCCTTAATATTCAAAATGTCCTAAGTTCAGCATGATGGTAATAAGACTTTTTTTTACTGTTTTGACAATTTCATACGAATTATCGGCTGAGTGGGTCATGATTCCGATTTGTCGACTGTACATGCACATTGTCTTTGTGTGTGTATATTACAGGCTCTCCTTAGTTTGGGACTAGATGGTGCTGTGTAAAATGTCGCATTTTTTTTTTATCTAGTTACACATACCACGAAGCTGCGGACATTCTTTTCTGACACGCATAATCTACCCTGACAATAAAAACGATGGCCCACAGATAAAATTACAATGTTAAACATTTCAAAAGTTTCTCACAGCGCAAAATATTGCAGACATCTTGTTCGTACTCAAGTAATTCTGTTTTGTAATTATTCCAAAAGTTTTCGCACGAAATTTACAATGGTTTAATGGTGAAGAGCACGGAATGCTTATCTTTAAGCTAATTTGAGTTGCGGCATCGACAGAAGTCTAACTAGAGTGCCCTTGGTTTAGCTACGCGTTACTCTATACAATCTGTGTAGGTTAAATTCACGTAACTAAAGAATAAATAAATATCTTTGGGACATTATTACACAGCACCATCTAGTCCCTGACTAAGCAGAGCTTGTACTATGGGTACTAGACAATGGATATAATAATTATATACTTTTTTTGTTGTTGTAAATACTTGCTTATAGTACATAAGAAACACACCCAGACCAACACAAACACTTATGTTCATCACACAAATGTTTGTGTTCTGTGGGGATCGAACCTACGACCTCATCATCAGTAGTCCGACACTCGAACCACTAGACCACAGACGTCGTCAAAAGAAGTGCAGTTACAGTTATTATTATTATCATCAACTTAGCCTATCGCAGTCCACTGCTAGACATAGGCCTCTCCCAAGTTGCGCCACAACACTCGGTCCTCTGCCTTCCGCATCCAGTCCCCCCCAGCCACGTTTTTCAGGTCGTCGGTCCACCTGGCGGGGGGCGCCCTACGCTGCGTTTGTCGATTCGCGGTCTCCACTCAAGGACTCGTCTGCTCCAGCGGCCATCGGTCCTACGACAGACATGGCCAGCCCACTGCCACTTCAGCTTACTGATCCTACAAGCTATGTCGGTCACTACGGTTTTTCTCCGGATAATCTTGTTACGGATTTTATCCTTCAAAGAAACTCCAAGCATAGCTCGCTCCATAGCTCGCTGAGTGACTATGAACTTGTGGACTAGCCCAACTGTCAGTGTCCATGTCTCGGCACCGTAAGTCATGACTGGCAGGACGCACTGGTTGAAGACCTTTGTCTTCAAACTTTGCGGTATAGGCGACGAGAATACTCGGCGAATCAATCAATCGAATCAATCAATGTGTCGTGACAACATTAATAGATAGATAGAATGGTTGTAATCACAATTTTACTTGCGATTCATGCGTGGCAACTTTCGAACAAAATACGCCTCCCAAGTTGACGTCATTAATGTAAAAAAAATAACTTTAATCAAATTTACGTTACAGCTTTTGGTTCTGCAGTTAGAAACAGCACATTTTGCAGCATTTTTGCGGGTTTTTGTTACAGTATTTACAGAAACAAGTCATAAGGCGTACTGAGAAGGCTTTGAAATACCATACACTCTGGTGCAGAGTGTTGGCACGCGCGCCCTGCCCACTTTTCCATTCTATCTATCTATGTGGTCGTGACCCTAATTTTTCGTGGTTCTAGGGTTGACCCCGTAGTAAAAATTGTTCTATAGAATTACCTAAATGAGCTCTTCAAATACGACCATTATGTTATACTTTGTATTATTTCCTTCATGATCTGTACAGAATCTACATAATGTCATTTAAGATAAAATATAACATTGTTACATGATCTATCTCATTTCTCAATGTATCTTGCGTCTTGCTTGTGGTCGCGAGCTCCTTTCCTGTGTTGGGCAATCGTTGGTAATAAGTCGTTGTTTTCTCACAGTATTGGGGTGGGCACTTGGGCAGAGGTTGTAGTTGGTTTGTGTTAGGTAACATCGTGATGAGATGGTTATTGAGTTGACCTCAGCGATAAAAGGCTTTAATAGAAGCTTACGTATTATAAGTATGTATTAACAAAAAAAAAGTATCTAAGTATTTATATCCATTGTCTAGTACCCATAGTACAAGCTCTGCTTAATTTGGGACTAGATGGCGATGTGTAAAATGTCCCAAAAATATAAAAAAAAAACCTGGTATATACATCACTCTTGCTAACCTTAAGTTGAGCAGAGCCTCAAGTTAAAAAGGCTGGGATACTACGTTACGAACAAAGTCGGTATTTTATAATTAAACAAGTTTACATCGCGTATATTATTTAAATTGGTATTCCTGACGTTTCGAAAGCTTTGCAGCGTTCGTGGTCGCAGGAAGACTAAGATGACAAGCGTCTTTATATATATTTCAGATAATAATTTTTAATCTATCGGTATTTTCCCCTTGTGGTTTTACTCAATGTAAATTGGGGATAAAGGTCGCGGGAAACACTACAGGCATCCCACGGTACAGTTATATTCCGAAACCCAAGTCTTAACGGTTAGACAGCTCTTTGTGCTTAAAGTCATACTACGCAAACACTCGTCGGTGCAGATAGGAGATATCGACGAAAAGTCCAACAAGCGACGGAAGCCACCCCCATGCCCCTATATAATAATCAATACAACATTTGCAGGTAGACATTATTATTTTCTGAGTACCTCTCTATATAATAAACTTAACATGGACTTAAAATTTGTTAAGCTACATAAAACTAAAGTAAAACAGAAAGTTAGTGAATGGATCCAAACCCAAGATTATGAAAAAACTGAAGATTTACTGATATGAAATAAATCCCTTACCTTTCCTACACAAACCTCACACACAATCCCATATACAATTCTATACACTTCACACTAACACAAACACACTGACATTCACATATATGTTCTTTCAATATGCATGTATACTATTATCGTCAAAATACGTTATTAGTTGATTTTAATTTTATGTAATAGCGTCCGATAGAAGGCTGTTATCATATTGCGTGAGAATAACCGACACTCATGTTACAGGTTTTCCTAGTTTGAGAGTCGGAAGTTCATATTGTAATGCTACACTTTTTTATAGCCATTAAGATGTACCTAATAATTTCATCTAACAATTATTGACCTCTCTGTTGTATCTACATGTTTGGCACAAACATGTTATATGTATTTAAATGTATTGTGTAATTGGCTGAATAAATATATTTATTATTATTATTCCTTTATTCATTTATTTACATATTATTTACATTTTTAAATATTTCTATAAAAAATATAAAAAAACATTTAAAAATATAAAAAATAGTAGCCCACCGGCATCGGGAACAGGGTCCAAACTACCGGTGGTCAGGGTCTCAGAGAGAGGAACTTCCTGACGATACGCGCCGTATCCAGGAGTACCGCTTTCTGTATCAAGCCCTTGACCCAGCTGCCCAACGCGAGCCTCCTAAGATGTAGATCGAGGCTCTTGGCTATTAAGCCATTGGCCGTAACAACAATCGGCACAATGACTGCTGAGTCAACATCCCACATGTCGACAACCTCGTGTGCCAAGTCAAGGTATTTGATTTCTTTATCCTTCTCGGCCTTCACGAGATTCTCGTCATGCGGGACAATAACATCAACAATCATTGTGCGGCGCTCTGAACGATCTATCACCACTATATCAGGCTTGTTGTGAGCGATAGTCCTGTCGGTGATGATAGATCGGTCCCAGTACAACGTGACATGGTCATTCTCAAGAACTGGGTCGGGCACATACTTGTAGTATGGTACTTCCGCGCCCACAAGGCTGTATCTCAGGGCAAGTTGCTGGTGAATAATCCTGGCTACTAGGTTGTGCCTATGCAAATACTCGCCGTTAGCAAGACGAGAACAACCAGAAATAATATGACGGATGGATTCCCCGGTACAGTGGCATGCCCGACATATGTCAACTGTGCCGTCCTTTACAATATATTTCCGATAGTTGTTCGTCATGATAACTTCGTCCATAATTGCACAGACAAAACCTTCGGTCTCTCCGAAGAGATCGCCGAAGCGCAGCCAGGATATGGACGCTAAAAAGTCTACATCGGGCCCATGAAGGGCCCGGAAAAAGCGTCCATGAAGCTCCTTGCTCTGCCATACCTCCTTGCGGTCAGTGGTATCAAGTACTACCGGTTTGCACCAGTTCTCTTTAGCCAAGGAGAGCGGGGTCAGTCCTTTGTCCACTGCAACTACATCTCGATGCATCCCCACGTCGGCTTGGGTAAAATACTCCCTGAGATTGCACACCTCACGGTTGTGAAGGGTCTTGGCATTAAGAAAGCCTCGGCCCCCACACTTCCGCGGGATGTACAGCCTCATCACCGATGAACGTGGGTGATGCATTCGATAAGCAGTCAACAATGTACGAACCCTCCTATCCAGGGCGTCAAGTTCAGTCTGAGTCCATTTGAGTATGCCGAAAGAGTACATCAAGACCGGCATGACCCAACCGTTGAAGGCGCGCACCTTATTTCCACCCGACAAAAGACTTTTCAGTACTTTTGTCAGGCGGCTGTAGAAGCGCTCCCCCAGCGATTGCTTCATGTCAGTCTCATTGATGCCTAACGCCTCCGCCATACCCAAATATTTGTAGGTTTCGGTTGAAGAGAGGGATCTGAGGTTTATGGAATCTGAAAGTTGGGTTCCAATAGATTCCATAATCCCCCCCCGCTTTACATGCATGACTGCACATTTGTCCACACCAAATTCCATCCTAATGGAATTACTGAAATTTTCAGTTACTTTCAGTAACTCCACCAGATGAGAATTAGTGGGGGCAAACAGTTTCAAATCATCCATGTAAAGAAGGTGGGATATCACCTGACCACCTCTTCTCAACCTATAGCCCCGCCCTGAGCCCTCTAACAATGTGCTCAAGGGGTTCAAGGCTAAGCAAAACCACAGTGGGCTCAGACTATCGCCCTGGAATATACCGCGCTCAATCCTGATTGGTTCTCCACTCCCTCGAGTCTGTTGACATCCTGGATAGTGAAGGACCGTCCTCCATTGCCCCATACACGACTCAAGGAAGGTGCGCAGAGTTGCATTAACCTTATACAATTCCAGCACCCTCATAAGCCATGTATGTGGCACAGAGTCGTACGCCTTCTTGTAGTCTATCCAACATGTCGACAGATCCTTTTTGGAGCGCCGAACCTGTTGGCTAATGGCCATGTCTATGAGGAGCAGCTCCTTAGTACCGCGAGACCCATTCCTACATCCATTCTGAGAGGCAGACATGATTGAATTACTATCTATGTGATAGTTAATTTTTGCTCTCAGAATGGATGTAAGAACCTTATAGACCGTCGGTAAGCAGGTGATCGGCCTATAATTCTTTGGTTCCACGGTACTACCTGATTTATGGAGCAGGTGGGTGACTCCTGTCGTTAGGAACTGTGGTAGCGTACCAGTTTCCAAGGATGACTGGAACTGAGACGCCAAGCGAGCATGCGAACTATGCAGCCATTTTAACCAAAAATTGTGCAGCCCATCCGGCCCTGGAGACTTCCAGTTAGGCATCGGACGGACTGCACTGGCCACATCCTGGGGACTAATGTTAATAGTGCCCATGTCTGGTATGGGTTCACATGCTCGCTCGATATCCCGCATCCAATCACCCTCGGTGTGACTGACGGGCACCGACCAGATGCCGCGCCAAAATGAACTCATGGCGCTTTCATCCGGCAGATGCACGTCACCCACACCTTGGTCTGGCCGCTCCCAAGCTCTATACACCCACCTTTGATCGCTTTGAAACATGCGATTCTGGGTGTACCGCTCCACTCGCCGCTTATATCTCCGGATACGGTTTGCCCACGCGTGAACCTTTTGCTTCAGGAAGTCGATGCGCTCTGTGGCGCGGGACATATAATCGCGAGGACTAATATCAGTTCCCGCAAACGCCCGCTTCACAAAGCGCATCACTCTTGGACGAGTATTTCCCTCCCTGAAGCAAATAAGCTTACCGATAAGTACTCTGGCCCCACCAATACGACCCTCAATCCTGCACTGCCACGGCGGTATGGCTGGTTTAGGTCGTGTAGCTCTGTCATTATTATAAAACTTGACGTGAGCTAGACGACATGCCGCAACCGCCGCACAGTACAGGATGGAGTGAGTATCGATGAGGTCTTCGCTGTCATCAAAATAAGTTGACAGCAGCGAATCCAGAGCACATACCAGCGCCTTGTTCTTTCTACACATGGGCAAACGAGGTAACCGTGGTCGGAGTTCTGGGGGTGTGGACCGATACTCCCGAATCGCATCCTCCTCACTCCTCCTTCCTTATTATTATTATTATTATAATCCGCTGGATGCGTGAAGCGCAAGACCGGTCGTTGTGGGATACTTGGGGGAGGCACTGTTGGCTGGACTATAGTCCAGCAGTGGACGTCTTTCGGCTGTAATGATGATGAAAAAATTGGAGATATATTTAAATTTGACTTACGTGCGGATCGAACCTCGATCGGACCGAATATCATACCTCAGATCCAGCCTTATCCATTCGGCGCCCTGGGAGAAATATTTTTAAGCGCCCTTTGTCTTGTTATTAGCTAGCATTTTATAGGAAGAAGGAAGCTAGCATTCTTTTTGTTTTCAATCCAACGATTTCATAAGCGACATCGAGCCGACTTTTTTGCTATTTTGTGGTAGCGTTATTCACTTTTAACGGAATGATTCGTGAGTCAAGGGCCAAGACGTGTGCGTGGGTCAAGGACGCTCCCTTTACTCTGGTGCCTTGGGGTGACCGTTCCGGTTGCCCTGCCCTGCTCAGATCGACTCAAGTATGTTTTTAATATACCATAGACTAGGGCTGCTCAAACTGGGGTCCGCAAGCATATGTCTCAAGGACTTTTGTGTGCCAAAGGGTGACGCAGATTACATAAATAAAAATAAAAAGTAAATTTAAACTATATACAAATATTTATATTTTGTTTTCAAGAGATCCGTGAAAATCATTTTGATCTCCCAAGGATTATTTTATTCTGAAACAAGAAATAATTTCTTTAGTTTTTACACACATTTTTGACAATTGTAGGTTCTTTCATCGTAGTATTGCATGAACAAAAGATTGACATTTGTAAAGTTAATTATTTATCGGAACAATGTATCACTGGTAATAAATCACATTGATAAACAGACAAGAAACCGTATGTATGTGGAAGTTAGAAAAACTGTTTTATCAGTAGGTAATGTAGCTTATTGTAATGGTATTCTCTTTTTATTAACGTGGGAAAAGTATGTGGCACTGTTGGCCACTTGGACCTATGTTCAGTTCACAGAAATTGATAGAGATGGAATGGTTGTAATCACAATTTTACTTGCGATTCATGCTTGGCAACTTTTGAACAAACAACGCCTCCCTTATTGACGTCATTAATTTTTAAAAATTAACTGTAATCAAATGTACTTCACAGCTTTTGTTTCTGCAGTTAGAAACAGCACAATAAGGCATTTTTGCGGGTTTTTGTTACAGTATTTACAGAAACAAGTCATAAGGCGTACTGAGAAAGGCTTTGTAATGCCCTGCACTATGGTGCACAGTGTTGGCACGCGCGCCCTGCCCACTTTTCCATTCTATCTATTTCTTGGGTTCGATTCCTTGGTTGTGTACACGGTAGTTGGACTTATCTCTTAGAAAAAACGGGCTCGGTCACTGGGACCTATGTTCGATTCCTTGGCTGTGTAAAAGATAGTTGGACTCGTCTCTTTGAAAAACGGGCTTATAAAATAGCCCAATAATTATGAAACTAATATACAAATTGCGTAGGCATAATATATACCTACCTACCTTATTTGAAACTACTAACTTAGCATCATCTAGTCCCAAATTAAGCAGAGCTTGTGCTATGGGTACTAGACAATGGATATAATACTTATATACTTTTTTTTGTAAATACATACTTATATGTATAATACATAACAAACACATACATAAGAAACACCCAGACCAATACAAACACACATAAACTATACTTATAAACTCGTAGAATATATCTACGATTAAATCGTTATAATCTTAATAAAGATAAGTTTATTTATGTGAGAACATTGTAACAGAGACGAAACAAAATTAGCTTGCAACTGTCTATTTTTAATTAAGACACGACACGTTTACTCAAGAAGTAGGAAAATATTAAAAAATGTTGTAATTTAGTCAAAATGGTTCACAAAATATACTATTATTGTTACAATTTACAAAATTAGGTACACTTGCGATTACATTTAGCAACTCTAATCTTCATGTTGCGTCATGGTAAGTGCGGGTCGTAAGTTCGAGGCAGGTTTTGTCATTCTCATTAACAGCCTTTATTATGATGACAATCATGGCCAATCTAAATGTATTTGTATATGAGTAGTGTGTATTCTCTAAAATCGTAGTACTAATATTTGTATGCCACCTGTGGCAACACACAGAGTGACTACCTATAATGTACCTAACACCAAAATTACCTGTGTAAACAAATAAACATTTTGATTGATTGATTAGTACAGAGTGATTTGTAACTCGATCTATTCCATTAAATTTATACTAGAGCTCATTTGCAATCTAAAAAATGATCCCGTGAACCAACAGGCGCAAGTTATTTGTATTTGAGTTATAGCAGTTTTTGGCTCATACACATCATCCTCCTGCCCTTATCCCAATTTATTTGGGGTCGGCGCAGCATGTGACGACCTCTGTGGTGTAGTGGTTCGAGTGTCGGACTGCTGATCACGAGGTCGTGGTTTCGATTCCCACAGGACACAAATATTTGTGTGATGAACATGAGTGTTTGTGTTGGTCTGGTTGTTTCTTATGTATTAAATAAATAAATAAATAAAATCTTTATTGATCAAAAGAAGAGTTACAATACTTAGAACACTAGCCTCCACACTAGGATTCCCTGTGTCGTCTTCTTCTTCGTGTCGACGGTACAAAAAATTACTGATAGTGGCACAGTAATCACACGCTGCTGGCCCAGAAATTTGCCACGTCTTGTGCGTTGTCTGTGGCATCGATAAGGTCACTCAATGTGCAAGTGCTTGGACACAAAGAGCAGCATAGCAAGTGTGACATTGATTGAGGATCAATGCCACACATGCAGGCTGTAGCTGTTTGGTTTATATAGCCCCACTTGCTCATGTTAAGCCTGTGCACAGGGCACGTGGAGGTCGTGGAGTCTAGTCTCTTTCATCAGAGAGAGAGAGATATTATAAGTATGTATTTACAAAAAAAAGTATACAAGTATTATATCCATTGTCTAGTACCCATAGCACAAGCTCTGCTTAATTTAGGACTAACCTTAGGTTCGGTGGTGTAAAAAATGTCCCAAGAATATTTATATTTTATTTATGTATGTCTTTTTCTTCCATATTGTTGCCTACTATTTTAAAGATTAACGAGGTCTTTTGCGGTTACGAATGGTCCGAATGGATGTTAAGGGCTTACATCAAGCAATCTCTGAGAGAACAGCAGCATAATTATAATTTCATAGGTTTTCGCGATCACTGCACATAAAAATAAAATAATTTTAACTGGATTACTATTCACTTACGCGGAAGTATTTATGACAATTGTTTTTTTTAGTGGTCGTAACTTATTTGAAGTTTTCCTGTGGCAAATAGTGGCGACCTTCATCAGATCTATTAATCAGATGTGTTGACAGACATCAGTCAACGTTATGAGGCGTCTATGGGCTGTATGATCGATGACTTAGCTCCGTTTTACAGAACGTGGTGCCGGACATAAAGAATAGAACCACCCTTATCTCTTATCATGGGTGTCGTAAAAGGCGACTAAGGGATTCACCAGAGGATGGGCAGCAGCGTTCTCTGAGTATTTAACCAACTAACTGCGATCGCCAACCCGCCTGCCAAGTGTGGCGATTATGGCTTATCCCTTGGGGGAGGCATTCATTTTTCGGAACAAAATTTCACATGTAATGTTAAAATTCATGGTCATCCTTTTATTTGTGACACTATGTTATTTAGCAAAAAATTATCCTTATGATGAAGCCTTTCGATCGGTATCATAAAGTTACAGGATGATTAATTTTCTCATGTAACGGGTTCGATTTCCGGTTCAACCATGTAATTAATTAAATATCTGTGAATGCAGTTAAAATTGTTTTTGAAATTCAATAATGTCTTTTTTCAGTAAGATGGAACATCTACAATATTCAAGGTACTTTCCCTCCATGTGGCATATCCGTGGGACGCCCTGTATTTTATTATTTTATTTTATTTTTATTTATGACACTACGACAATGACTACCGTGACACGAGATTTGTTGTGTTATTGTCTTACTATGTGTGTGTATGTGTGCGTATGTGTGCGTGCCAGCCCGTACTTTTAAAGGTGAATGCTACAGGGTAGCCCGCGAAATTCAATTTTTTTGGCGTTTTTTGCTAATTTTACCTTTATTTCGCGTTGTATATCGGTCAAAATATGATTGGCGGAAATAGTAACAATATATCTAAATAATAATACTCATAAAAAATATTAAACTAGCTCTATAAGCTCTACAAGCTCGAATATCGATAATTTGATCGTAAATTAATATTATCGAGCTAGTACAGCTAATAGAGCTAGGTTAATATTTTTTATGAGTATTATTCAGTAGATATATTGTTATTATTTCCGCCAATCATATTTTGACCGATATACAACGCGAAATAAAGCTACAATTTGCAAAAAGCGCCAAAATTTTTGAATTTCGCGCGATATCCTGTAGCATTCACCTTAAGCGAGCCGTCTTACTATGGATGCCGCACATTTTGTTTAGCGAGATTCCGTCCGCCTTTTTTTATTCGTCCAAGCCTATTTTACTAACTTTTCATTTACATCTAAAATTACGATTCAGTGAAATGTTATTTAAATTACGTAATTTAATTACCTACCGACACGTTTATAATTAACAATTAAGTTGGTATTAAAATTGTTACAATTATCTTGCACAAGTTTATGAAGAGTTGTCGTCCTTTGAACATTAACTGAAGTATTTTCGAAAGACTGGTTAGTGCCTTTCTAATTCCATGTGTAATTCATCATCATAATCATCATCATCATCATCATCATTTCAACCGAAAAACGTCCACTGCTGGACAAAGGCCTCCCCCAAAGGGGGGGGGGGGATATGCCATAATCGCCACGCTTGGCAGGCAGGTTGGCAATCGCAGTTGGTTGGTTAAATACTCAGAGAACGCTGCTGCCCATCTACTGGTGAATCCCTTATTTTGCCGTGGGGGAAATCCTCATGGACGCACTCCCCCGGGGTAGGCGGAGCCAGTGTCGGACTCATACCGACTAAAACCACCACGGTGTTCCTTCAACTACCTTAGCCGGGGGCGTGGGAACCCGTGAGTATTCACACAACCACCCCCGACAGGTCCCGGCCCGCCACAAGCAGGCGATTCCCTTCTACCCGTGCGGCCTAGCGTCGGCCGCACCCTCCTTGGTGGCGCACACGGTACACTGCACGCCACCTCACCTCATGGGCCTTTACCAGCTGCGCCAACTACGCTAGCTGTGCAGCTGGTCGGGCAGGAGACTACCCCGAACCCCGAGTCTGCTGCTCGCAGGCCCTACCTCCCGTAATTTTTAGGGTTCCGAAGTCCTACAAGGAACCCTTATAGTTTCGTCATGTCCGTCCGTCTGTCCGTCTGTCCGTCTGTCCGTCTGTCCGTCTGTCCGTCTGTCCTAATCCTTTACAGCTTAATAACTTCTACAGTTATAAACATAAGTAAATGAAATTTTGTTAAAAAATAGTCTGCATATAGATCTCAATTTTAAAAGAATAAAAAAATAGTTTTTACGTTCTTTAGGGGTGGCGCCCATACATGTGAAATGGGGAAAAAAAAATTTTTTTCGCTGCACCTCATCGTGTGGGGTATCATTGAATAGGTCTACTAAAATGAAGGTAATGTTTCATACATCACTTTTTTATCAGGTGTACCATCTGCGAAATATAGCCCGCCAAAGTGGCTTGCAATGTGTCCCCCCCCCCTGCCATTTCTAAACTATGCAACGTAGAAACTTATAATCTTCCACATTGATAGACCTTTGTGAAAACTCTCTTTTAAAATTATTTCGAGTATAATGTGATTATAATTTTTTGAGTTATAGACAGAAAACTGAAAAATACTTAAAACGTCCTAGTTCAAAGGTCATTGACCTTAAAGAAAAATTATCATGGCAAATTATGCTCCTTTAGCTACTTTCTATTTGAAAAAATCACAAAAAGTAACTTTGACATCAATCAGACTTCTTAAATTTGGCTTCTTGAATTTATCGCTAGATGGCGCTACTAACAACACGCTCTGAGTCGCGAATGCTGCCGATTATTGCAAAAACTAAAATAGCCATGATTAATATTCGATTTGATTCGTTTGTACACCTACTTAAGGAACCCTATAATACTGAGCATGGCCCGACATGCTCTTGGCCGGTTTTTTATAGAGGTTTTCTTCCTCGCGGTCCGGGCGGTGAAGCCAAGATCCTCGGTCCCAAGAGGCGCGAGAATGCTACTCAGCGGGCACTCCTGGGGTTACGAGATCGACGGGGGCAGGGAAAGACAGTCCCCCCGCTGCCTGCCTAGTGGCAGGGTGAGTGCACACCGGGCCCGCACCTGCTCCTCCACTGTGCCCTCTGTTGGCAAAGGTTAATCCCTCGAAAGGATTTTATTGCCCGTACCCAGGATGCACCGGCCAAACAACTGCCGTTCCCTCCAGACGTGTCCAGAAGGACAAGCAGCCGTCAGGCAAACGTGGAGGTTTTCTGGCCAGCACCTCTTCTGGTGAATCCCTTAATCGCCTTTTACGACACTTTTACATGTGTATTTAGAATAACTGAAAACCTCTTAAGGGGTCATTGTACTCATAGGTGTGAACGACTTTTACTATGGGACCAACACTGAAATCACGAAAAAAACAGCTGCTCCATACATTGCACCATCATAATATTATTATCATGTTAAACACTAAAAGTATGTCATGCTGTAGGTCAAATATAAACCTTGGTGAAGCAACCATATTGTTTTCATATATTTCGATTACATCTCTCCCACATTGTTACACTACTAAAAGATTTTATCTTTACATAAATGTAATCCCTTTGTAGAACAGAGTTCACAGTTGTTTTAACAGATTAACTGTAATTATTAATAAGCTTAACCTTTGGTTGGTTGTGTGTTTACAAAACATGGAGTTGTCAAGTTTGGATGCAATACTTACACACACTCACCCTCACAAAACACTTACACACGCATTATTACATTATGTTACACAAACACATCACTAACATATTTTTGCTAATTTATTCTTTAGTTATAGTTTTTGCATTTAAATAGTTTTATTGCATAAAAATTTAATGTCTTTCTGCACATGGGAGAGGGCACTGACTCTTGTAACACAGGTTTCTCACCTAGCACAGGAGTCAGGGACTTCACACAACTTGTAACAATTTTTTATGTCAATAAAGATTATATTATATTATATTATTATATTAATATGCATCATCACCAACAAATATGTTTTGCCCCCCCCCACAGGGTATCCTTAGAAGCTACGTTCAATAAGGATTATTCCAAACCAAATATGCCACCAGGCCACCACTGAGGGCCGTTACGACAAATCTACATATACCTACAGGAAAAATAATTAACTAGTGCGCAATTTTTTTTTGATGGTTCGGTATGAGTAACAGAACATATTTCCATTAATCGTTAAATTATTTTTTATCCGTCCTAAAATCAGCAAAATATGGACATAATCTGTTCGTAATAACACCAATGAAAGCGTGCGACGTCTGGCTCACGCGGCTGTCCGGGAGGGGGTTGTACCCGCGATACAAACCCACAGCCGCATGACGCAGCCGTCGCGCGCTTTCATTGATGTTATGACGAACAGATTGTGTCCATATTTTCCTGATTTTAAGTCGGATAATGATATAAAAAAAAGTATTGAACAATTAATGGAAATGTGTTCTATTACTCATACTGAACCACCAAAAAAAATTTGCGCACTAGTTAAAAAAAATCCTGTATGTTTATTATTATCTACATGTATGTATGCACTGCTTCAGTTCGGACATGCTATTGGTTTGTTCGCGCCTTAATAATATTACATAACAAAATTACAGCGACAATCCCTAGCAATACCACTAAATAATTAAAATCTATGTGAATTATAACAAAAACTATGGCAATTGTGTTGTGGAACAATACGCAAAGAAACAAAAATATTTGATTACAATTGTAATTACTAGCCTGCAATTACACATAGTCTGAGGTTATTATGCAAAGTGATATATGTGAAATACTGTTGTCAATATGTTAAGCTGTGGACCAGCTATACGATTATCTTAAAAAGTTATAGTAGTACATGGTATAATAAGATGTTTCACAGGTATTCTCTTCCCGCGATGACGGCGCGATGCCACCAAACTACGTCACGATCACTGTTGCCATTGATTGATATCTTCAATATATTTAAGAATAATATTGTTCATAATGTATATAAAATAAATTCCTAACTAGCCTAACTATTTGTTATCTCGTGTTATTCATCTAATTAGTTATTAAAAGAAACTGTATAAAATTACTAGTTCAAAAGTGATTCTTTATAGAAGCAAGTAAATGAAAAAATGCATTTTGCTCGGGTAATTTATTTACACAAAGTGGCAGCACATCAAACTGACAAGTGTCACGGGTTGGCGGGAAAATTCGTAAAGATCGTGTTGTAGATTTTTTATTATTTTCCAAAATTTGTGTTTCTTCGAGTGTTAATGTGTAAAAATGGTGGATTATTAAATGTTAAGTACTCGTTAACGTGTACAAGTGTGGATAAATGGTACAAAGTTGAAAAACATGACTTTCGTATTATCTCATCATCCCCTCAGAAACCTAGTAGTTTCCATCACTTTACTAGGATATAAGTACAATGTTAATATGTTCAATGATTACGACTGAAGGACACGTATCCATGGTCATGAATAAATTTAAAAAAAAACAAGTGTCACGATAACAGCCCGCTATTGGCTCCACAGCCGATGACGTAGTACGGAGGCAATCACGTGACCTAGCTGTCACGGGAAGAGACTACCTGGTGAAACATCTTATTATACCATGTAGTAGTAGAGCTCCTTGTGTAAAGCTCGTCCGGGGAAGTACTACCACCGTACCTACTTCTCCGCCAAACAGTGATGCTTGCATTGCTGTGTTCCGGTGCTCGTGGTACGGGTGCCGGGGACATTACAATCACATGAGACTTTCCATCTTCATGTCTCAGTTTGGCGAACCGACTTGCGGTACCATTTAGGCAACAGCCTAGGTGGTATTGCAGTTGTTATGGGCAAAGGTAACCGCTTAACATCAGGGCCTTAATTCACGTGATTTCATGACGCGCCCATCAAGTTGCAGTGACGCTGCAGTTCGTTTCTGACAGCGTTATGATAAAAGAATACGAAAAGCATTGTTTTGATTGCACTTCTCTAGTTACGTAAATTGGCCTACAGGCATAGAATAGGTAATAATACTAGTATAGAAACGAATCTCTTTCACATGGACCCCAAATGCCACCTTATATATACCTACTTCCCTCTTCAGCCCCTAACGTCCCTCTGTCGTCCGAGCTTGCTGCCAGGGTTGTTAGCTGCTAATTATTAAATGCGTTATGTGTTGGTTTAGTTAGAAAAAATATTTTAGACTGTTCTTTACTATGAAATCATTATATTATCCTAGTTTTACGTAATAAACAATTTATATTTACTTACTTATATTATTTAATTTAATATTTACCTACTTTACATATTTAGATAATTTGCACTAAATGAAATTATTTCAGTAACTATAAATGACCCACGTATGTACAGCGAGAAAGTGAAAAAGAAGTAGTTATCATTTATACTTTTTATTTACGAATAAGAAAAATTGAACAGGAGAATAAATGATAATTGTGAAAATATCACATACTTTTCCTAATTTTTGGGAAAACTAAAGAAACTAAGGTCTGGCGTTGTTTTTGAATTACTTTTACACCCAAATACATCGCAATGTTTTGGCGCCATGACCGCATCAATTGACGGCGCGCGCGTGCAAGCCATGCAAGCCCTCTCTTTCCTTATGCTACAGGTGAACCTTCAGCTTGTTTCGCCATCCTATTTATTGATTTTTTCGTCGTTATAAGTTTTAAAACATAGTGCGGTCATACAATTCTTATTCCAAATAGAATAAATATTAATATGAAACATTTTTTTTGTTACAGGTTTGAGCAGAACCCGATTAGGGTACCGCAGCCAAAATGACACAACAAAAACGACTTTGCGGAATCAGTTTGGGTTCCGTTGGAGTTCTGACTGTATTGTTTTATCTGATCGACCGATCATTAGCCGTGAGTACATTTTCATCTCCTATTTTGTAATCTATTGGAGTTAGTCTCGAACGAATAAAAACGGAATCTCGCTAAGAAAAGATTGAAGCACTTCGTTCTTTCCTAAACCCACTATAATTTCGACAGAATTTTAACACTTTTTATTGTATTTGTGACACTACGAGAATGACTACCGTCACACAAGATTTGTTGCGTAATGGCGGCTATTTGTCTTACCATGGGTGTAAATGTGTGCGTGCCAGCCCGTACTTGCGCGGTGCTTCACTTTTTGTTTAGCGAGATTCCATCCGCCTTTTTTTATTCATCCAAGGAGTTAAGGTGGCCACTGACGATGCTTCCAAACGTGTGAATGGCGTAGCCGCATTCCAAAATCTGTCCTTGAATGTTAAAAACGATGTTATTTTTAGAACAAGTCAAGCTTTATTGGATGTCGTCATTAAAACGACGTCCGAATAGATACATCGTCAGTGCCCAGCTTTAGTATAGTGTTTAATGGATGCCTCAAGTCCCCCACTTTTAGCGCCCACGATCCCCAAGGGTCCCCTAGCTGTCTGTAGATACGTAACGACAGGAGATGCAGCGCCGTGTAGCTTTATCTGGCGCCAGTGCGGAAGGAGGCTGGGGAGACATCCCCGGCCTCCTTCTGGAGCATGACAGTCTCACAGAACGAAGCCGCGGCCATCCAGGCCGTCGGCTCTGTCAGCATAGCGGACACTACTGCTGGCAGATCTCAATCGATCTGCCCGACCTCACAACGCCACCTAAACCTTCTTAGATATAAATCGTGTAATCGGCTCGCTACGTGCCTACGCTTGGGCGCAACTTGTGTTGCTCCACACCGGTGCCATTGCGGTGAACTTGTCGACAGCATAGGACACCATGGCCTGTCCTGTTGCAGAAGCGCGGAGCGCTTAGCACGACACGCTAGCATTAATGACATTATTCGTCGTGCTCTTGCCACCGCTGGCGTACCAGCTGTTTTAGAACCCAACGGCTTGGTGCGAGACGATGGGAAGAGACCAGATGGTATGTCGTTATTGCCATGGAAGATGGGTAGGCCTCTGGTGTGGGACACAACGTGCGTCGACACCCTTGCTCCTTCACATCTTTCTAGCTCGGCTGGTTGTGCTGGCGCTGCCGCTGCATCTGCGGAGGCCCTCAAGCGGCGCAAATATAGTAACCTATCAGGTAACTATGACTTTGTGCCGTTTGGGGTCGAAACTCTCGGGTCATGGGGTCCGAGTGCGCGATCCCTTTTTAAGGACATCTCTAAGAGGATGGTCGACACTTCGCGCGACCAGAGGGCTGGCTTATTCTTTGGTCAAAGAATAAGCGTTGCCATTCAACGTGGCAACGCTGCCAGTCTTCTGGGCACTATGATGACAGCGGTGTGGAGGAATATTTTGACGCCTAGGAGCGCCTTTTTGTATCATTTTATTTTGTAGTTTGTAAATATTTTCTATTACTTAACTAAATCGTGTTATTAATAACTATGATAATCCAACAATTATCGGATGAGTCTCGATAAAAACTTTGATTATCGCCGCATCGAATTAAATAATTAATATTCTTTTTAATTTTTTAATTGTTTTGTTAATTACAATAAAAACAATGCGGTTATTAATGTCATAGCTGTTGAGATGTCAAAATTAACACGAGACGATGTAGGCTAGACAGCAAATCATCGGGGATTGCAGCAATCGCTTATCTTTCTATTGTGAATGCCACTAAAAATAGAAAAATAAAATAAACTTTGAAAAAAGTCAAAACTGACTTCAAAAAGAATAAAATAATTTGTGTGAAACAGTTTAGGAAGTCGGTGCCAATTTTTTCTACCCTAATCAAAGGCACCTTCTTCCTAAACTGTTTCTTACAAATTATTTTGTTATTATTGTAATCAGTTTTTAAGTTTTTTAGTTTTAATTTTATTTACGTCCTTCAGGCTGGCCCGGCCCCGTGGCTTTAGGTCGCAAGATATGTATTATTCGAATGTACTCCTCTTCAGAACCATTTGTATGTACTTACTACATTTTCAATGTACCGCTCTAATAAAAAAAATAGAAGCATTTGAAGGGGGCCGGGCCAGCCTGACGTTTTAGATTTCAATTATCGTCTCACGTACGGCTGATAGACACAGGACTCAAACTGCATTGATGTACTGCTGTATTGGAATGCGAAGATCGCCTTCTTAAAGAAATTGATATGATATTGAGAGTGATATTAACGACTGAAAGGGGCCGGGCCAGCCGAATTTAAATTGCTTATATTTATATATTTAGAAGGTTTAATTTAAAGAGAAAGCAGTACAAGTGTTCTAAATTCACCGGAGATTATTTCGTACCTAGGATAGGTATTTATAGCTTTCGTGGTTATCCAGTTAAAGCTGTCGATACAGTTTTCAGCCCGGCCCCTTTTACACCTTAATATCTCGGAAAATATTAGGTTTTAAGATTAAATTAAGCAATATGTACGTGTATTTTACAGAGTACATCCCTTCTGTGGCACCACTTTCTTAGGAAGTTTGGTAGTTGTCGTGGTACAGATGGGGCCGGGCTGAAAACGTCAGGCTGGCCCGGCCCCCTTCAAATGCTTCTATTTTTTTTATTAGAGCGGTAGTATAGTATAGTATAGTATAGTAAGTACAAATGCTTCTGAAGAGGAGTACATTCGGATAATACATATCTCGCGACCTAAAGCCACGGGGCCGGGCCAGCCTGACGCACGTATTTTATTTTTATGTAATCCAGAGCCTATAAAATATGAAATGTAAAAATCACTTCAAATATCACCCCTGAACATTTCCCCACCATTTCAAGTTTGCCCAAATTTGCAGAATTAATTCTTGCATCAGTTCATTAAGCACCAATGCCTTCATGACCTGCACTTGTTATATGCCCAATTAGTTAGTCATATATTCTAGTAATACGCAAATAAAAGTCTTGTATATTTCATAAATGCCTATAAATGGTCATGTTTATTCAATCAAATCATTTATTCGCCACAAGATATCGTGTACAAAGATATTACAATTAATTACAAGTCCATCATACCTTGCCTATTGAACTATGTATTGAAATATCCAGGCACCACGATAATATTTTTTTTTTTTTTTTTTTTTTATTCTTAACGGGCTTGCGTTTGACCTATTTCCCTGAATCAACTGTTTAGTCCAAACTTATTTTGTCTACTCGAAAGTCGAGAGTTCAGTCGGTGTCTAAGAGTCCTCCTAGCTAGATTAAATTACAAATCGCCCCCCTAGCCTTTACACAACACTCCATTTTTTTTCTGGGTCTCTTACCGCCCCCCTTTAGGCCTGCAGCGGCCACAGGGGGCGTTATCGCCCACTTTGGGAATGGCTGGAGCTCGGTTACGTAATAAAGAATCCATAATACATAACATCAATTACAATCACATGAGAATTTCCTTTTTAGGGTTCCTTAGTCCTACAAGGAACCCTTATAGTTTCGTCATGTCCGTCCGTCTGTCCGTCTGTCCTAATCCTTTACAGCTTAATAACTTCTACAGTTATAAACATAAGTAAATGAAATTTTGTTAAAAAATGGTTTAGATATAGATCTCAATTTTAAAAGAATAAAAAAATCTTGGTAACGTATTTTAGGGGTGGCGCCCATACATGTGAAATGGGGATGACATTTTTTTTTTCGCTGCATCCCCTCGTGTGGGGTATGATTGAATAGGTCTTCTAAAATGAACGCAATGTTTCATACATCACTTTTTTATCAGGTGTACCATTTGCGAAATATAGCCCGTCAAAGTGGCTTGCAATAAATGAATAAACAAATAAAATAAATAAATATCTTTGGGACATTTTTACACAGCACCATCTAGTCCCAAACTAAGCAGAGCTTGTGCTATGGGTACTAGATAATGGATATAATACTTATATACTTGCAATGTGTACCCCCCCCCCTGCCATTTCTAAACTATAAAACGTAGAAACTTATAATCGTCCACATTGATAGACCTTTGTAAAAACTCTCTTTTAAAATTATTTCGAGTATAATGTGATTATAAATTTTTGAGTTATAAAGAGAAAACTGAAAAATACTTAAAACGTCCTAGTTCAAAGGTCATTGACCTTAGAGAAAAATGGTCATAGCAAATAATGCTCTTTTAGCTACTTTCTATTTGAAAAAATCACAAAAAGTAACTTTGTGTATACTCATGTTATGACAAATAAACATTATCTTATCTTATCTTATCTTGTGTTATGTTGTTGACATGACAAACTTCTTAAATTTGGCGCCATCTAGTAATACAATCTAGTACTAACAACACTCTCTGAGTCGCCAATGCTGCCATCTATTGCATTTGGCGCTGTATAGCGCGCGCCATCTAGAGGCTACTAACAACACTCTCTGAGTCGCCAATGCTGCTGTCAATTGCAAAAACTAAAATAGCCATGATTAATATTTGATTTGATTTGTTTGTAACACCTACTTAAGGAACCCTATAATACTGAGCATGGCCCGACATGCTCTTGGCCGGTTTTATTCTTCATGTCTCAGTTTGGCGAAGTGACATTTTGGCAACAGACTAGGTGGTATTGCAGTTGTTTTGGGCAATGGTAACCGCTTAACATCAGGTGGGCCTTTAGCTCGTTTAGCCATCCTATATTATACGAAAAAAAATGGTGCTTTAATCTTTAAAGTCTGTCTATTTGTCTTGTCCTTCAGTTTCAAACAAACAGAATGTGTCTTGTCACATCAAAAAGCTTTAATTTTGAAAATGATATAAATTGTAATTTTGCCGTGGGGATATCCTCATGGACGCACTCCGCACGGGGACAGCGGAGCCAGTGTCGGACTCTTACCGACTAAAACCACCACGGTGTTCCTTCACCTTTGGCTGGGGGCGTGGGATACCCCTGTATTCGCACAACCACCCCCGACAGATCCCGGCCCGCAACAATCAGGCCAGCCTCTTCTCCCCGTGCGGCCTAACGTCGGCCGCACCCTCCCCGGTGGCGCACATGGAACGCTGCACACCACCTCACGGACCCCACCATGACGCAGCTGACACGCCGTAGTCACGGCCATGGAACCCTGAATTAAGTGTAGTCCAAAACACTTGGCAGATTTATTCAATACTCTTTTTTAATATTTATGACTTTACGTGTGATGACAAAACAGTCACGACACACTTTTTTTTAACCTTTTATTTACCCAAAACAATGTGGAAATTATGTACTATTTACCTATAGCATAAGTCACGACAAAAAAATCGCATCGACAAAAAGTCGTAGCGTGTGTACAATAAAAATCACGCGACCACACAATCGTAGCTTTGATTCAATAAGTAGGTTTAATTAAATAGTAATTATTTTATAGAATCAATTAATTCTAGGTAATTATATTGTCGTTAGACAGATTATCTAGATGAAAAAATTGATTAACTAGTTTTTAGGATAGCATGTTTTTTTTTCATCATCATCATCATCATTTCAGCTGAAAGTCGTCCACTGCAGGACATATGCCTCCCACAAGTATCGCCACAACGACCGGTCCTGCGCTTTCCGCATCCAGCGGATTCCCACAATCTTCCCTAGGTCGTTGGTCCACCTTGTGGGGGCCTACCCACGCTGCGGCTTCCAGTACGCGGTCGCCACTTCAGAACTTTACGGCCCCATCGGCCATCCTTTCTGCGAGCAATGTGCCCCGTCCTCTGCCACTTAAATTTGGCAATTCTTCGGGCTATGTCGGTTATCTTCGGTCTCCTGCGTATCTCCTCATTTCTGATTTGACTACGCAGGAATACCCGGAGCATAGCCCTCTCCATTGCCCTTTGATTGACTTTGAGCCTTCTTATCATGCCCATTGTGAGTGACCACGTTTCAGTGCCGTAAGTAACTAGGTACTGGCAACACACACTGGTCAAAGACTTTCGTATTGAGGCGCTGCAGTATTGACATGTTTTTTTACTGACTGGTAATTTTCCTTGTGGTGGTGGTTATGTACAGAAGCCTGGCCTATACCTACGGCTTCGTCCACATATCATTAGGCTGTTCACAGAAAGATCACCGTGCCAAGAGGTGCAAAAGAAAAAAGAAATAAGTCACAGTAAATAATCAATGCGAATATCTACGGTAGTCGTTACGGGTAGTCAGAAGTATGAAAGTCTGATAACTGGTCTAACCTTTGGGTGTCGGTCATCATCATTATCATTTCAACCGAAAGACGTCTACTGCTGGACATAGGCCTCCTTATTATTATTATTAGGAAAGAGGTAGGGGTCTTGAACGCCCCTAAGCCACTGCGACCTGATAATCTATTGTGACGCCTCTTGCAGCATTACAGCACTTCCACAAGCTGCAAGTCAATCATGAAGTCGACTATGACCTTGGGGGAGGAGGATTTGATCTCCTGCGTTGAGATGACGTGGCCTGCAAGATGCTGGCTTCTGATGTGGTGCACTGCATCACATTCGCATAGGATATGGATCATCTCTCCTCTCTCTCTATGGATCGTCTCATCCTTTTCGCGACAAAACCTGTAAACTGTGGTATCACTGAGGCCCATCCTGTGAAGGTGTTTGTTCAGCTTGCAGTGCCCAGTAAGGGTTCTTTTCAGGATTCTTATCTGATTCTTCTTCAAAGAAAGCGCTTCTTTCGTAAACCTTTTCTTGAAGCCCACAAGTAGCGCTTTCGAGTGTTCTTGGCCTGGGGATTTTTCCCAAAGGACCAAAGGATACTTTGGTCAGTTCCCCAATTTTTAAGGTAGGCTGTAGTTGTGCATTTAGGAATGCCACATATTGGCTCCGGGTCCACAGTGGGGCTTTCAGCACCAGCTCTAGCCAGTTCATCGGCGGTTTCGTTGCCCCTAATGCCACAATGTCCAGGTGCCCATCCTACTTGCTATAACCGCCACGCTTAGCAGGCAGGTTGGCGATCGCAGTTGTTTGAATAAATACTCAGAGTACGCTGCTGCCCATCCTCTGGTGAGGGTGTTGGTATTACCCAGTAACTGCGTTGCGAAGCTCTGTCTGCTGGCAGTTGCTTCGTGTAAAATACTGACGTCCAGCCGCCAGCGCCCGCATTAGACTGAAGCGGACCCCGACGTAGTTAGGAAAAGGCTCGTAGAAAGAAGTTTAGCGGATCATGTTCTACCGAAATGCAGGAATCGAGCTAGACCATTCACTTAATAATTCATGCTGCCTCGCTTGAATTCACACTATAAGGAAAGAAAGCAACGCGGCAAAGTAACAAATACAATAATTACAATATTACACACGAATGTTTTGTGGAAGTGCGGAGAAGCAATTCCGTAAAAGCATAATATAACATAACACACAACATAACATCACGCCTGTATTTCCCCGAAGGGGTAGGCAGAGGTGTAATAGTACACCCACATTTCGCCAATTATGTTATAAGTCCCATGTAATAGGGGGCGAGCCTATTGCCATCGACCGGAAAACAAACCCAGACTCCGGGCTGCTACTGAGAATTTCCTAAAGAAAAAACCCAATAACACTTTGCCCGACCCGACAATCGAACTCAGGATCTCACAAAAAGCATAATATAGTTCATAATTAATCTATCTTTAGTATTACATCCACACATCATACTGTACTCAGTCGCTATTCGTGAAGACCTGTTATTGGCAGATTGTATCTTATATTGGGTGTCAGGGAAACGCTTCTGAAAACGAAGATAGGTGCTGGTGATTACTGATACGAAACCACAAAAAATATGTGATTCTTTTTTTAGATTTTTTCATATTTTTTTTTGAATTTTTCATACATAACGAGCTTTGGGCAGTTAAATAAAACTGATTTGCAAAAAAACCCCATTGATTTACTTAATTTTTTATAGTTCGCAATGTAATTCAAATAAAATATAAGCTGGCGCTAGGATAGATATAGGATATAGATAGGATGAACGACATCCGCTCGCATACGTAGTCCGTGTCGTAGTGAGCGTAGGTAGGTTAGGTACGTACGGCATTGATACCTAGTTTTGTACGCTTTACATTGCGGGTTTGCAAAATACCAAATCACTAAAATAATGAGTATAAGGCTAATAATGAGTGTAAGGTTATCCCAGTATATCATTGTTATTCTAAAGTAATTGCTGTTGGTCTTCTAAACAATAAATATATAAATAAATTACTGCCGCGGCCGGCAACAGGAGCATTGATGGAAGAACGTGAAAATGTGGGCCGAGGTGAAGCCGAGGCACACATAGTGAGTCCATCAATGCCTGGTTGTGGCCAAGGCTTGTGTAGTACTTTTCTCAAATAATGCGCGGAAATTCAAACAAAGTAGTACCTACCTATGTAAAATCACGAATGTAGCAATGGCGAACAACAATAATTTTCTTCGCGTCAATAATTATGTTCATTTGTTTCTTTTTTACTTTAAACAGCTCTATTTGCAAGCCAGTTCGAAATTTAAATAGAATCTTTGATAATTACTCCTCCTTGGTTGCTATTTTTTGGAGTAAAAAGTTCGTTCCATTTTTAATTATCACGACAGATATGAGTTTTCATAGTAATTTATTTGGCCGCTAAACAGGACAGATATGGATTTTCATACCAACATTTTCGGCCTCTCCTCGCATTATTTGACCAGTACATCATTTTCGATTTATCTCGAAGAAGGTTTTCAAAATAATGTTCGAATTTCAAAGCATGATTGAGAAAATTAAATTCTCAGCCTATCGGCCTCCTCAGTCGCTAAAAATGCCTAGGCAATGAGAGTATCGACGGTAGCAAAATCAGTTCAAGGGCTCCTTTAACTCTGCTGAGGGACATAAGGGGGAGCTGGTCCGAACAAACCCCCTTAGTCTACGCAAAAACGCTAATATACGGAGTATCCAGCTTTTGCACAAAATACTATAGTTGCACGCCCCGCTTGGTCGACATAGTAACAATCGATAGTTGTGAGGTGAAGCAGTCTGCCCGCCTCCATCCTCCGTACACACATACTACGCGCGCGACGGAGCCAAGCGCCCCCCCCACGTGAAAGCTATACCCATGCCCGTGACACAGCTGCCAGTCATCATCATACGTTAATAAGCTGGATTGCTACTAGGCATTGGCCTTTCCCGAAAAGGTCCTCGTAGTATTCACTTCGTAATATCGTTTCAATCGATCTTGCGTGATATCTCGCCAGTTGGTAGCTTGGAGCTCTCATAGATATCTGGGGCGACCCAACGGTCTAAGTTGGTTGGCCCCTTAGAACATTTTTGGTTCAGAAACGCTCTCTTGGCTCCTCGATCCTCCCCAAGCGTTTGACGTGGCCGAGCCATCGTAGACTTTGTGCTTAGATCACGCTAATAACAATAGACTCACCTACCAGCTCTTCGATTTAGTCATTCTTCCGGACTTATCAAGTCAGCTTACCAAGCGGCGAAGCGAGATACAAAAAAACATGATGTCAAATCTACTTATGTGATATTCCAGATGATTCCATTTTTAATGCTCCATTTATATATATATATATTTATGTTGATGATAGTAATCATGAAGTAGTATACAAATCAAAAATGTCATACATAAGATGCGGTGTGCCTCAAGGTTCAATTTTAGGTCCAATATTATACCTCATTTTTACTAATGATTTGCTATATTTCATGAATAAAGCTCAGCCCGATGCTAAACTTGTAGTTTTTGCAGATGACACAAACGTAATAGTCAGTGCGCACGACCTAGAAGAATTGACCACTAATGTAAATAAAAGTTTAGAATATCTATTTGAATGGTTTACTGCAAATAATTTAATAATCAATACAAATAAAACAAATTTAATATTATTTAAGACTACATCACGTAACAACGACACTTTAGATGTCAAATTAAAAGGAGATATGATAGGATTGGTAAATGAGGTCAAATTCTTAGGTATAAAAATTGATTCCCATTTAAATTGGAAACGAGAACTTGCCGCTATTGATTCTTCTGTGTCTTCCGCATGTTATGCGCTCAGAAGCCTTAGAGATGAAATAGACTTAAAGCATCTCTCTCAAGGCTGTTTATTACACTTTGGTGGAGTCTAGGTTACGATATAGCATTATGTTTTGGGGGAACAGTTATAGTTATAATAGTGAAAGAGCATTTATCCTTCAAAAACGAGCCATAAGAACAATTATGAAAATTTCGCAGCGTGAATCATGCAAAGAACATTTTAAGAAGTTAGGCATACTAACTGTTCCTAGTTTGTATATTCTAATCCTCCTAAGCAACTTCGCTAAATATATTCATCTGCATGAGACGCAAAAAGAGAGGGAGCTTAGAGAGAGTACACGAAGGAAGGTGATTAAACATATTATGATTCCCAAATTTAATATATCTAAGCATTGCTCAGAGTACCAAGCAGTAGAACTGTTTAATCGATTACCTACTAACCTTAAAACATTGATTTATAACAAAAACTTATTCAAAGCAAAACTAAAAGCCTTCCTGTTAGAAAAATGTTTGTATTCAGTGTCCGATTTTATGTCAAATGATACTAAATAGTAATATGATACCTACAAGTAATAATTTATGATCGACATAATTTAAAATTCAATGAACTATTTATATTATATTATGTTATGTGATATTCATTATATATATTTATATTAAGTGACATTCAAACACAATGTGAATTGTTCATGAATAAATAAATAAATTTGAATGCCACCATGTTGTGATTCAATCAATCAATCAACTCAGCCTATCGCAGTCTACTGCTGGACATAGGCCTCTCCCAAGTTGCGCCACAACACGCGGTCCTCTGCCTTCCGCATCCAGCCACGTTCTTCAGGTCGTCGGTCCACCTGGCGGGGGGGCGCCCTACGCTGATTACGCTGCTATGTTGCGATTGATTTAGCAGTATTATTTATTTATTATTACTGGCAGCTTGTCAGGATACATATAAACAATAGTGAATATTTTCTTTTTTTCAGGCGCTAGACGGCTACATACCAGGTCAAGACTACCCGGTCTACACAGAGGTGCCTCAGGGTCTCTCCTTCACCTGCGATAACAAGATACCCGGCTACTACGCTGACCCGGAGACCATGTGCCAAGTAAGTGACCTGCCTACTAAAGCCGGGGATCATCCAAATTATTTATCTGGTTAAACAATCGCTTACTTGAAAAGTATAACATCCTAAGGTCAGACCAATTGTCAGACTTTCGGGCTTCTAATAAGCCGTAACAACTTCCATAGATATTCGTATGGCAACCGGTACCGACAGCTTTATGTGCTCTCCGAGGCACGTAGGGGTGTCGCAGTTCAACGAAACGGTCTCCTATCCAAGGACTGACCGCGGCTGGCGCAGATCTTAGTCCGTAGTACGAAACATATTTTACTACTTTACTGGTGCATCTACCCTATTCTTTGTCTCTGCATTACCCTAAGGTTGTCTGGTAGAGAACGCCTATGGCGTTAAGACCGCCTTTGTACCCTGTTGTGCATAAAGAATTAAATAAATAAATAAATAATAAATCTTGCGATACACGAGATTCCTAGGGAACGTACCCATGTACCCATACTACGTGACACGTTGAGGGTGGAGTCTTCAAAATACCACGCTTGGTCACAGGGGCGGGGGGAGGCTTAGGTTTTCGTCACGTAGTCAATATCCTCTAGAGAAATCTTGCTCTCTTTCGAGCTATACCTATTCAAATATGGCGCTCAGTGTTTAGCGCTTTTTAACAGACTTCTAAAAAAGGAGGAGGTTCTCAATTTAATTGTATTTTTTTTTTAACTCACGGGTGGCAACACTGACGCACATATATAGACAAAGCGCTGGCGTAAAGACAAATATGACCAAAATGTTTTTTAACTGTCTGTTTGCAATAAATGATTAAAACCACAATAGGTCTTGCCATATACTAACGGTGGTCACCGAGGGTGGGATGGGGGGGGGGTTAAAATTCTAAAAAAAATGGGTCACGTAGGTACGTATTAGGTAGTATGGTTTCTCTTACTTAGACGCGAGCCCCTCTTCAACATAAACGCCTACGCAAATAATAATAGCACCATTTATCTCTCCTACAGGTTTGGCATTGGTGCGTGCCCACTATAGGCGGTAACCAGATGTACTCCTTCGTCTGCGGAATCGGCACCGCGTTCAACCAGAAGACCAGGGTGTGTGACTGGTTCTTCAAGGTAAACTTATTTAAATCATAACATAAGACATTGAGCAATACGAGTAAACCCTATAGTCTTCTTTTATCGAGTCGACATGAGCTACATAATGATAATAACTCATGCCGTGGGGAAAAGATTAGCCAGTCAGCAGGTTGCTGGCGGGGCTGACTGCCCAGGGTGCGCCGGACGATCATTTTAATATCGTCACTCGTGGAGGCTCTTTTAATGCACTCCAAGAGTAAACCCTATGGGGTTATAGGTTATAGAGGGTGTATATGTATACAGATGTAACATCGCTATGCTACATGGAGAGAAAGTACTTAAAATATTAGAAAATCATAATGCGGTTCACAGAATACATCTCCTTACCAAGTTTCAACCGTATAAAAAAAAAAAAAAAAAAAAAATCGTTATTGTGCCAAAAAATAGTATAAGTATACAACGTGTATCAGAAATGCGTGGTCATATTTTAAGAGCTCATTCAGGGCATAGCATAGAACAACTTTTACTATGGGACCAACACAGAAATCGCGAATAAAATATAATCTGTTCCCTACTAAATCATCGATGTAGCTCGACAAAATGTAAGGAACAGCAGATATTTTTTTCGCGATTTCAGTATTGGTCCTATAGTAAATGTTGTTCAATAGCATCCCCTGAATAAGCTCTTCAAATATGACCAAGCATTTCTGATACACGTTGTATAGTATCTTGGTGTATAGTATCTTGTATAGTTCTAATAGTTTCGGAAAAAAGTGGCTGTGACATACGGACAGACGGACATGACGAATCCATAAGGGTTCCGTTTTTGCCATTTGTCTACGGAACCCTAAAAATGGTCCTACATTCAAAATTAATGAAACTAAAATAATTTCCTGTGGCTAAGCTAATATCTAGATTTGATTGATTTTTTGTATACGATCAGAGGACGTGATACTCTGTGCGTGGTTTTATTTAATGTCGTATTGTCATATTCCCGTAGTATATGATTATTTAAAACACCTTACAAAAATATCTAACCTATACCTATCTAATAATTGAGATAGTATTTTTGCACTTTGAAGTTCTTTGCCGCAACATTTTTTTCTTTTTTAGGGCATTGGACCGTAATTACGTCATGCCAAAAAATTTGTGTGGGCCTTACGAGGTACATACAATTCACAAAACCACAAGAAAATTTAAATTTTGTGGGCTACTGTTTCGCAATCACCTTGCCGGTTGTTCTCTATAGGTACAGTCACGATCCTTCCCGGTGATACGTTTTGTCAACAAAGTCCCTTGAACGAATCCTGCTACATTACACGTATCTACGGCTGCCGTCGAACACTGAGCGCAAGCGATTTTAGCCTTAGTGGTGGTTCATCGGAAAGTTTGCTGATAGTACCTACAGAACAGTGCAACTAGAATCGACTATTCATTTTAAGTGCTTGTAATTGTGTCTATTTGTTAAATTATTATTATTTGTATAAGTTGGATGTATGTGCTGTCTCATCATCATCATTTCAGCCGAAAGACGTCCACTACTGGACATGTGCTATCTATTTCGTGGTGTATGTACTTAATAATTTGAAAATTGAACTATGGCTGATGCTATCAAAGGCCTTCGAATAGTCAACAAATGCTATATAAAGTGGAAGTCGAAATTCCAAATGTTTTTCGATAATCTGGTTAATGGAATGGAGGTGGTCAGTAGTTGAAAGGCCGCGACGGAAGCCTGCCTGTTCGGGGTGCTGATGTTTATCAAGTGTTCCCGATATTCTGTTTTCGACCACCTTTCATCATCATCATCATTTCAGCCGAAAGACGTCCACTGCTGGACATAGGCCTCCCCCAAGCATCGCCACAACGACCGGTCCTGCGCCTTCCGCATCCAGCGGGTTCCCGCGACCTTCACCCGGTCGTCGGTCCACCTTGTGGGGGGCCTACCGACGCTGCGCCTTCCAGTACGCGGTCGCCACTCCAGAACTTTACTGCCCCATCGGCCATCGTTTCTGCGAGCAATGTGCCCCGCCCACTGCCACTTAAGCTTGGCAATTCTTCGGGCTATGTCGGTCACTTTCGTTCTCCTGCGAATCTCCTCATTTCTGATACCTTTATAAAAGCTTTATACAAGTGCGACACCAGACTAATGGGGCGATAATTGCTAATATCTGTTTTGTCACCCTTTTTATGCAAAAGAATAATCTGCGAGTGACAAAATCTGTGTGGTAGGGTACCGGTTTTTAAAATTTCGTTGAAAAAATTTGTAATATGTGGAAGAAGGACTGGCTCTCCTATTTTTAAAGCTTCGGTAGTAACACCGTCATCACCAGGGCTCTTTATTTGTAAAAAATAAAAATTATTGTTTTAACTTCCAGGTGGATTGTCAAAATGCTCCATCATACTACGGCATAAACGAGGACCTGTATAAGGATGAGGCGGGAAACTACATCAACGGGAAAAAGTAGATTACACATAGAGATGTACCGATTATGAACAATCGAAAAATTAGTTTTTTTATTTCATCTAACAGTAACAATAAATGATATTTACAGACTTACCTACACAACTATAAACACAACTTACACAACTATATACTTAAGAATAAAGAATAGCTTAAAATAAATAAACAAAATTAATTTTATTTTGTTATAGTTACAAAAAATCCAAAAAAATCTCCGCATCGCTTTCATTCGCTCCCAGAATACTGACAACATTGCCACGTTGTATGCCAATGTATTCTTTGACCAAAGAATAAGAAATGTTGATGATTTTTTTACATTTTTGCAAATTTATCGGCTAATTAACATGTAAATAAAAATCTGTTACATCAAAATCTAGAAATTTACGAGATATATCTTATTCGTAAAAAGTAATAGAAGAAAAATTGGGATTTCCAAAACAGACCTTACTTTGCATAATAAACCTATCGATAAAATTTTATTGTATCGTGTCCTCCCTTTACTAAAATCTAGTAAATATCATAAAAAATCATATATATAAAAATTTGATGTACGTCGTATTCACAGATGAAAATATTTTGAATTCAAAATTATTTTCTCCCAATGCCGCCCCTCAACGCGACTTATTTTATAGTCGATTTTGTTACTATAGTCGGTACATCTCTAGCTAATAGGATACTAAAACATAACAAATTAGAGAATATTGAACTAAGTTTACGGGACTTGTCGCGCACAATTAAATCAAAATTTAACAAACATTTTGACTAACCTCGACGTTTCCGTCAAGTTGCATTGGCCGTGGTCACGAGCAGACTGAAGTATGTGGGTGTCATCGTCTTGAGCGGCGGGTGTTTTCTCGAACTACCCGCGGTTGGTTTTTCGTAACGTCGCTGTCCGTAACAAGATATGATGAATCACGACACACAATGCTGACAGTTTCGGCGGACATACATGTAGACATACCACGACGCGAACACTTCTCGATTACCGGATTCCACGAGGAGGACAACCTATATCCATCTTCCCGTAGACGTTAAGTCCCGTAAACTTAGTTCAATATGAGTGAAATTAGAGAATATTCTACTTCATAAGTACAACTATTTTTAATTATTAAAATAATAAATTGCGAAAAGTACAATTAGTATTTTTAACAATATATTTTATTTTATATAATTGGAGTCATACCTAATCAACAATTATGTGATTGTTATTAAATATTATCCAGTAACAATAAACAAACCTAAATTGATCGTTTAAAAAAATAAGGTGATTAAAATGAAATTAGACAATAATTTTTTACTTTATTATAGTCATAATTAATCATTACAATAATTGAAGTTACCGTTTTATAACACAAGTTACCATAGTCACAGATAATATAATACTATAGTACATAGTCTTTTAAATTGTACATAGGGAAAATAAGAATAATTTAAATTAAGATTAATAAAGAAAAAAGTATTTATGTTATGTATGTAAAAATTTGGTACTGTATCTAAAAAATACGTAACACCCATTTTGATGTTTAACAGATTTTACTAAACAAAAATGTAGTAAAGAATAACCTGAAAAACTAAGAAATAACCCATTAAATTGCTTATAGATTTGATTGATTTATCGTTCTCCAAGAAACTACATAAAATGATTGTTTCTTAAACGTAAATTTTTCAGAAATGAAAAATATCGATAAAGTCGTTCGATAAAATCAAGCAAGTCTGTATGCTCCTTTACCATTATGTTTATCTAATTAACTAAAACTCTTAAATATTTCCAGGGGTAATTCATACAACAATCTGTATGACAGACGACGACTGACAGCCAGACGTAAACGACACGACTACGCAACAAGACGTTCAAGCAAAACTGACAGAAAAGCTGACAAGCATGACTTACAAGACAGGAGTGAAAGACTTGAAGTGTTGTCAGCATCGAGCTAGAAGTGAACTGATAATATTGACTGACGAGATAATTTAAAAAAGTAATGATGTTTTTATGTAGCATAAAACATTGATATTGGTTAAATAATTTATATTGGTTTACCCTCTCATATTGCAAGAAATTATTTAAAAAAATGTTCAAAGTTAGCGTAACGAAATTGTCTGACAAATGATTATAAATGATATAACAAGGTTTAGTTATGAAAGAAATACGAATATTGACTGACGAAATTTGAGTAAAATATACTCTGAAAGAAATGATAAAAGTAAAATAAAGATTGATTGTTTGATGCTAATCTGGGAGAGACAGTAAAATACATATGAGTAGTGATAAAATAAGAGATTTAATATTTACTTGGATTATTTAAAAAAAAATCGACTTCAGTGTATAGTCAATAGTGGACAACGAAATTCCTTTACTATTATGGACAAAACTTCCAGTATACAACATTTTGATCTTTATTCGTGCCATATTTAAGGAGGTGACTATGCCACTGATACTGAACACGAATAAATAATAAAAAAAAAACTTATTTACTTAAAGACACAAAAACGATGCGTGCGAAACCACCAAAAAAAATGCAATATTTTCCACCCTTTATCAATGCCGCCGATGACTTATTTTCAGCGTCGTTCGGGATTTATTATCAAACCCTCGCTATGTTTCTAAGTGAAAATTTAAGTATCAAATAATCGTAGAATTTTTAAAGTATTTTTAGATGACTAAGCACATTATTTATCATTTGCTCTAGAAATATGGCACGGTTACAGATCAACAACTTGTATTACAGAAATTTCACTAAAGATGACAATAGTAATAAAATTGACACATTACAAAAAACATTATACAAGAGTAAACGAAAAATACTTTTTTATTATGTGCAAGTAACATTTGTACGTTTAGAGTGGTAATTACTTACGGTACTGAAACGTGGTCGCTGCGTAGTTTGGTACGTTCCGTAACCTACAGAAGTATGAAAACAATGTCATGCATTAAGATTTTCAGAGATTTAAGCACTAACGCCTACTGAATTATGTCAATTTAGATGATTGATACAGATTTGACAACAAACTGAAATACAAAATTTATTGATTTGATTTTATCGATCGACGCAATCGATAAGTATGTAGGTGCTTTAACAAGCATTGCAAAAAGACAGTTTTGGAAATCGCGTAGACTTGTACGCCATTTTCAATCTCATTCTTTATCTACGCGAGTACTGAGTAGTAATAACAACAATAATTTATGTTATAAAGGTGAATTAAATTAAATTAAAAATAGTTTATTCATCAAAAAATTACAGAAGTTACAAGAAATATTAGTGATACAAAAAAATGTGAATACCGTTGGGTTACAATTCTTGAATGTTGCAAAATCTGTACAAAATTTTACTAACCCTGCCTCCTAAACTAGGGTGACCATTGGTATAATTAAGTGTTGTTTTTAAGTTATTATCAGTAAAGTATTATTGATAATTATTGGGAATATCATCAGGCTTCTAGATTGGCATCAATAGTTACAATAATAAATAATAATTTAATAATTGGATGTTTCTCAAGAATTGGACTGAAGAAGCTACTGATAGGGAAGTTTGTAAGAATATGGGGGAGACGGGATAGACCTTTGCCCAGCAGTGGGACAGTAAAGGTTGACAAAAAAAAAGATTTTGTCTATATTTCGGGGATATTTTGACAAGGTATGACATTATATCGAGCATTGTACCTCGGTACAATGCTCGATGACCTCAGTAGAGCTTCTGATAGAGTGGGTCTTAAGATGAATATGGACAAGACAAAGGTTATGTCGAATTCCCATATAGCACCCATTCCCGTAAACATCGGAGAATCTACACTCGAAGTTGTTGACGATTATGTATACCTAGGACAAACTGTCCAGCTAGGTAAGTCCAACTTCGAGAAAGAGGTCAATCGTCGAATCCGACTCGGTTGGGCAGCGTTCGGGAAGCTACGCAATATCTTCTCGTCCAAAATACCGCAGTGTCTCAAGACGAAAGTCTTTGACCAGTGTGTGTTGCCAGTAATTACTTACGGTACTGAAACGTGGTCGCTCACAATGGGCCTCATAAGAAGGCTCAAAGTCACTCAAAGGGCAATGGAGAGGGCTATGCTCGGAGTGTCCCTGCGTGATCGAATCAGAAATGAGGAGATTCGCAGGAGAACGAAAGTAACCGACATAGCCCGAAGAATTGCCAAACTTAAGTGGCAGTGGGCGGGGCACATTGCTCGCAGAACGGATGGCCGATGGGGCAGTAAAGTTCTGGAGTGGCGACCGCGTACTGGAAGGCGCAGCGTGGGTAGGCCCCCCACAAGGTGGACCGACGACCTGGTGAAGGTCGCGGGAATCCGCTGGATGCGGAAGGCACAGGACCGGTCGTTGTGGCGATGCTTGGGGGAGGCCTATGTGCAGCAGTGGACGTCTTTCGGCTGAAATGATGATGATGATGATGACATTATATTATGACACTAACGTATGAGAACAGTTTATCGGATTCTTCCGAAATTTTGAAGAAAAAAAAATGATTCAATTTCAATTTCAATGTTTTTTATTTCAAATAAACCTAATTACAGGCACTTTTGAAAGGTCAGGCTCTAGTTGCAACAAGTAAAACTGGTTTTTTTTAAGTGGTGGTTAATTTTGATACCACGAACAGATTTCACGGTAGCTTAGTGGCTAAAGCATTGGCGTACTGAGCCAGTAGTCGCAGGTTGAGGTTCGAATCCTGCTCGTGAGCGATTTATCTTTTCACAATTTAAATCGTTACGTAAAACACTGTAAACTAGTTGTTTTTTTTTTGTATCTTCTAAATTATGACGTAATATTTTGTTATACCTATGTCGTCTGCGTACATGCTATCATAATGAAACAAAATAAAAGTACCTAGAATAATAAAATACCTACTGATTGTAATTATTATTAAAATACAAGGCACTTAACTTTTTTTATAAATCTTAATTTTTCGCCATAAAATTAATAAACATTAAAATTAGGATTTTATGTAGATAAATAACTTTAAGTATAAGTAAATAACTATATTTTTGTACCTTAAAATAAATTTTATTAATGTACCTTTTTGGTTTTATTTTATTTTAAATAAACTACAGGCTGAGTATTTAACCAACCAACTGCGATCGCCAACCCGCCTGCCAAGCGTGGCGATTATGGCATATTATGGCCTCTTAATTGGGGGAGGCCTATGTCCAGCAGTGGACGTCTTTTGGCTAAATGAAACTACAGGCTCCAATGATGATGATGATGTTGATGAAACTAAGACCAGTTGTCAGACTTTCAGGCTTCTGACTACCCGTAACGACTGCCATAGATATTCGTATGACAGCCGGGATCGACAGCTTAACGTGCTCACTGAGGCACGGAGGGGTCTCGATTGTGAAACGAAACGGTCACCCATCCAAGTACTGACCGCAGCTAGTGCAGCTTAACCTCCCAGATCTCAAAGTACACGTGGTTGTTATTTAGCTCGAGCTTTAACAAGAAGCTGTACAGCTAGCACAGACATAGTAAAAAATATAGACGAAGTGCTGCGAACAATCATAGTGAAGCCAACATAACCGTGCTCCTTCATGAACAAACCAGCGCTCACGCACACACCATGCACCTGTAGGCTAATTCACCAAACCACAGTCGTAATTATAGAAGTGCAGTTATAAATAAATATTTTTGGGATATTTTACACAGCACCATCTAGTCCCAAACTAAGCAAAGTTTGTGCTATGGGTATACATAAATATTTGTGTCCTATGGGAATCGAACCCACGACCTCGTGATCAGCAGTCCGACATTCGAACCACTAGACCACAGACGTCAAAACAAAATGTATGGAACAAACTCAAACTCAAAACTTTTATTGCATTCATGTGTACATAGGTGTTACATTTATAAGTCCTGTAGGTACTCATATGGTTTCAACATGAAACCCGGTAGGCCACAGCAACATATTAATAAATAATAGGTTCCATAACAATTACATTTTAATAATAGTTATAAATAATAATAATTCACTTATCTCATAACATGTAATATTTTTTTCAACACACTTGCTCGTAAAGTGGCTCTTATTGCATCGCTTTTAGGTTCATAATGTGGCTTATAATGCACGCGTGCTTTTTTCATATATACGTGGGACACTCAGAAAGTTTTGCGAAACTAAAAAAAATTGTTCTATACGTACATATATTTTTATCAAATCTTTTCAAAGTACTTTCCACCAGCCTCTATACAAAGATTCATGCGCCTAAACCAGTTTTCAAAACACTTTTTCCAGTCCGCCGCAGACACCTCGTTTACAGCCTGCTCGAACGCAGCCAGCGCATCTTCCGGCGACGAAAATTGTATCCCTTTGAGCTGATTTTTTATTTTTGGGAATAAAAAGAAGTCACACGGTGCTAGATCAGGGCTGTAAGGAGGGTGACCCAGGAGTTTGACTGGCGTGCTGTCCAGGAAGTCCCTCGTTTTGAGTGCGGTGTGCGCAGGTGCATTGTCGTGGTGGAGCAGTAGCCCGCGGAGCCCTGTGTTTGGTCGCTTGTTGCTTATAACAGAGAAAACTTCTGGCAAACATTTGGTAGTATACCATTCGGCATTAATGCTTCTTTGATCCCGTAAGGGAATTGATACCAAGTGGCCAGTCAAATTAAAAAAGCTAGCGATCAAAATCTTACCCCCGCTTCTAGATCGCTTCACTTTGGTAGGCGTTGGCTCATTTTGAAACACCCAAACAGTCGACTGGCGCTTGGTTTCTGGGTCGTATTGATAAATCCAGGACTCATCACCTGTAAAGATGTCGTAAACACGCCGAGACGAGCCTGCTTCAAATTTGTTAAGCATATCACGGCACCATTCCACCCGGGCCTGCTTCTGAGCATCGGTGAGGTTGTGCGGCACCCAGCGTGATACTATCCTCCTCACGCGAAGATGGCTGTGTAGAATCTCGTGAACGCTTCCCGATCCAATCTTCAATATGTGTTGAATCTCCTGATATGTAATTCGCCTATTGTCTTGGATTAAATTTTTCACTGCTAGCACGTTTTCTTCGGTAACAGCCGTCAAAGGGCGACCGCTTCTTTCGTCATCCCCCAAAGTTGGTCGACCGCGCTTGAATTCGTTATACCAACGATACACGGTTGCCTTGGAAGGGCCTTCATCCATGAATGCCATTTGAAGTCTATCGTACGATTCATCCGGTTTCAGGCGACACTTGAAATCGTATAAAATCATAGCTCTAAAATGTTCCCGGCGCAGATCCATATTTCAGTGAGACACAATACTTTGAATTAACTCGCAAAAAATGTGGAGGGAAATTTTGAAATTGGAACTTACTTATTTTTACTTATAAATAATCATATTTTCGAAAAACATTATAACTGGCCAGTCTCCCATATATAAAAACTTTTTTTCGCAATACTTTCTGAGGGGCCTGGTATATATATATATATAATATATTATTGCACTGGTGCTTTTTACTTTACAGTTTATTTTTAAATCGCAGCAAGGAGTTTTTATGCCTGAACTAAATAAAACATTTTTGGGAATAAATCAACTGTATTCATTAAAATATGCTATATAAACATTTCATTTCATCAAATTATTAATTTTTGTCAACAAATTAATATTAATATGTGTTACAAATAAAAAAACAATTCATAATATTTTTATATTAGGCTGTATGGCGGTTTCCTTCGACGATCCGCGCGCCATTTTTACCTTTTTTCACAAATTCAATATTTGTCTAAAATGTGTAATTTATGTTTTTTTTCCTCGCAAGTGTGTTGAAAAACGTCGTATGACACGCGTGAGCATTGACTAATACTTCTCGGCTCCACTACGCCCTCGCCTTCGGCTCGGGCTGCAATCCAGCCTCGAGTATGATAGTCAACTTAGCTCACTTGTATCATAATGTACTATTATTATATTGGATTGCAAATTGATTATTCATAATAATGTAAATAATTTTAAAGTTAGTAATCTAATTTTATTGACAATTCATTAAATCAAATAAATATGGATAGATATGAAATTGTAAAATTTAATACAGTTAAATAGAAATTCGATTTGTAATAATAATAACTAAGTAAGATACTATGTAAGGTTTTTGTGATGTTTTTTGTAATCATTTTTGTGTAAGTTTTAAGTTAAATAAAAAGAAAAAAAAAAAAAAAGTAAATCTCAATTTTATTCATAATTTGTTATATCAATTAAATTTGTATGGAATTGTAAAATGTTTTTGTTAAAATTGAAATTTGATTTGAAATAACTAAAATACCTAATTGACCATTAAAATTTACAATTTTAGTTAAGTTCTTAAACATAATCATTTAAATTTTATTTATTACAATAAGAAAAATAATGTAAGTCCAATCAAGAGTATGCTCCAATATTCATAAGATATTATAGGTATGGTTTGGTAACTAATAAGGTTTATAACTTGTAACTTTTGTACAAATGTATTTGTAAGTATCTAATAAGGTTTATAACTTGTAACTAATGTATTTGTAAGTATCTAATAAGGTTTATAACTTGTAACTAATGTATTTGTAAGTATCTAGTACGTAATTGACGACCTCTGTGGTCTGGTGGTTCGAGTGTCGGACTGCTGATCACGAGGTCGTGGGTGCGATTCCCACAGGACACAAATATTTGTGTGATGTGACATGAGTGTTTGTGTTGGTCTGGGTGTTTCTTATATATTATAAGTATGTATTTACAACAACAAAAAAAGTATATAAGTATCATATCCATTGTTTAGTACCGATATTATTATTATTATCTTCTCACACCCACTAACCCACAACACACCACACACCACACACTCCTTCACACATACACACTCACTCACCTGAGGCTTTTGGCTTTAATACTATTATTAGCTGAATTATTATTTATTCTTTAATCTATGCTGTAGCCTGTAACGTAGTTTTACTTACCCCATTTACTCAACTTCACTTTCTTGTAACCACCTCTGATGCAATTAATGTAACCCCCTGTGGATTTAATTAATGAGAGCGCTGGTACCCATAACACAAGTTAAATCTTACATTGGGTACCAGAGTTTAAACAAACACTTCATACCGAGAAATTGTATAACTACTATTTGTAAGTGTTTACTGTACACCATTTATGTGAAATATTTTTTTTTTTTTTTTTTTTTTATTACCAGCTCTGCTTGGTTTGTGACTAGATGGTGCTGTGTAAAAATGTCCCAAAAATATTTATTTATTATTATTTATTTAATTAACCCATAAAAAGTTATATTAACTTTAGCTTAATTGAATTGCAGCTGTTTTTTTCGCGATTTCAGGTTTGATCCCTTGTAAAAGTTGTTCATACTTATAAGTACAATGACCCCTTATGAGGTTTTCAGTTATTTCAATAACACGTTGTGTATGACTTCTATACATACATACTTACATATCATCACACTATAGCCTTGGCAGGATATGCAGAGAGAACGGCGCAAAGCTCTTTAATATTTATAATGCATTCTAGCTGCACACACACACGTAAACAGGTACAGTTAAGTTGCACTGTGTGCATGTGTGAGTAAAGTAAAGTAAAGGTGTGGTTATAGTACGGGGAAGTGGGGTGCGACTTTTTTAAGGTTATGGGATTGAAAAGTTACGAAATAATGTAATTTTGATAATATAAGGAATGCTGAAAAAAGGGCTACCTGTGTCTTGTGGGTGGCGTAAAGGCTGGCGTATGATAACTAAAGGGCTAAGCTAAAAGGTTAAGGCCGTACTTCATGGCAGCTATAGTGTAAACATAATATCTCTCTTAAGGCCGAACCTAAATTTAGGTCGATATAAATGACGAACCAATGTACTAAAAATAGGTGCAAGTTGTTGCGGCCCAGACATCAATTTGTAAAAACTTAAAAAAAAAGTAAAATCCTACTTCAAAAAGAATAAAATAATTTGTGTGAAACAGTTTAGGAATTGGGTGGCTTTGATTTGGTTTTATTTAAGAAAAAAATGGCACCGACTTCCTAAACTGTTTCACATAAATTATTTTATTCTTTTTGAAGTCTATTTTTACTTTATTAAAGTTTATTTTATTTTTCTATTATTAGTGGCATTAACAATAGAAAGTCCAGCATTGCTGCAATCCCCGATGGTTTGCTGTCATCCATTGTAGAGTTCCCTTCTTTAACTCCGAAGATCTTCATCAGATCTTCACCAAATGAGTGCAAATGCTTCATTTGTTAATGAAAATGCCAAAATCCAAAATCGCTATATGTATACCTATAATATTTGAGGAGTTCCCTCAATTCCACATCGATCCCATTATCAGAACTGGAGTTTGATAAAAATGGGACCAATCTTTAAGTATAATCTTTAAAAAAAAAAAACCAAATCGTTTGATAAATAACGATGATGAGTTCTGAAGTAACAAACATGAAATAAATTAATAGTTTAAAAAACACAAGAAAAACACTCTTTTATAAATGCACGTAAAAACAAAAAATATACAGGCACCTATTTCAATATTTACACTATTCAATATATAATAGGTTTGTTATAACCTTGAAACTTCTTAATTTGTAGATTAGATAGCTAGACATGCTTCGTATTTAAACGACGACTTATGTGTAATTTTAAGAATAATGTAATCTTCTCATATAAGTGAACTGAATGTTCTTTTTGAGAATAAAGATTCTTTAAACCTAACCTAAACCTGATCGTGTTCAAAGTCCATTACGTGGCCTTTCTCACAAGTGCAAACACTACTATGATACGATATTCCATCATGGAATGCCAGTGCCTATCTTCCGGCTTCTTCATCAGAACTTGAAACCTAATCGTGGTCAAATTTCATTACAAGAATTTTCTAAGAAATCCAAAACAGCTATGCTACGATTCTCCATCATGAAGTTCCAGTTCATATCTTCCGGCTCCATCATCAGATCAGTTCGATAGTACCATATTATTGTATTGTCATCAGAACTACATACAGCTGCCAATTTTCATTACGCTACGACCCTTGGAAGATGGTTAAATTAGTTACCAAAATACAAGGAAGGTCCTACTCAGAGTGCGTGCGAGCCGACTAAGTTTTTGATGAATTTCAAACTCGCACTCAGGAGTACACGCTTACGGAATGATATGATAATGTCAAATACATGCATAGGACGGGCAGGCAATGAAGTAACCGGCGTAGAATTAGCGTAAAAAGAAAATATTCCAATTTAATCAAGGTTTTCCTCTCAACTGCAAAAACGCATATTTCTGCCCGGCAATATGACCAACTCCTAATCACTGTCTCTTCACAAAGATGGAGGGGCAAGCATTCAGTAAGTCTACCATCACGGCCACGACCAGACGTGGCTCGCGATAAAAAAAAACGAAAGAAAAAAGTGTTTTCTAAAAACATTAGTGTAAGTGCGTGTCTTTACAATCTAAAAGTGCTATTTCCAATAACGGTAAACTGGTAAATAACAAGTTATTTTTAGTTATAATATTACGTAATTTTTTGGTAACATAACGTTATTTTCGGTAACGTTACGTGCGATGGTTGTTTTGTAATCGTAACTGGTTTTGTATTTTGTATATTCACGCTTCTCTGATGGATAGGTAGGGAATATTAAGTTTTTGACATAATTTTACATCTATAATTAGTTATGTGACTACACTTTGACTTGCTAACGGTGAAATATTATAGTGTTGTGAAAATAGGACGATAAAACAAATTATCAGCAACCCGTTTTCTCAACGTATTGTCTATAATACTGTCTTATTTTTATTATTAAAAGCTTTTATGCAGCTTGTTTCGTTGCATGTCCATTTGTTTGTGTAAGACTACAAATATTGCAAATCAACTTCGAGCCCGATCCTTTTATTTTCAGTCACATATAGTTCTGATGACAATAAATACAATTTTTACCATTTTTTTTTTTTTTTTTTTTTTTATGATTTATAGATCTGCTCTTGACCACAATCTAGACAGCTTTGTCAGGATGTGGTCGACGATGGAGCGAGCAAACCTATTAGGTGCCGATTCACTCCAGCTTTAAAGGCGTTAGGGTTATAAGTGCCCGGAAATACAGATGCCGGCAGTGAATTCCACAACTTGGCTGTGCGCATTATGAAAGAGTTCTCAAAGCGCTTGGTCCTGATAGTAGGGATTTCCACCAAATGTGGATGATATCCTGCAGTGCGGCGTGTAGTCCGATGAAAGAAAGGAGATGGCGGAATAAGCTCATGGAGCTCTTGCGCACACTCTCCAAAGTACAGCCTGTAGAACACCGACAAACAAGCAACTGTGCGTCTATGGGCTAAGCTTTGTAGCTTAGATTTTGCTAACAGTTCATCACCAATTAACCTCTCAGCTCTGCGTTGAATCGAGTCAAGAGCCGCAAGCTGGTATTTGGCGGAGCCATCCCACAAGTGACTGCAATACTCCATACACGATCGGACTTGAGCTTTATATAAAGTGAAAAGCTGTCCAGGAGTGAAGTATCGCTTCACCTTGTTAAGAATGCCCAACTTTTTGGCCGCAGTTTGAGCCTTTGCCTCGATTGTGGTGCCGAAGTTGAGGTTAGGTGACAACTCCATGCCAAGAAGGTCTAGGTGGTCGGCGATGCTAATAGGTGTACTTTGGAAAGCAGCAGACAGTACTTTGGACCAGCGTTTGTGGTCGCAGGAAGACTAAGATGACAAGCGTCTTTACAGATATATCGGTGATTGTGATAAATAAATAAATATTTATAAAAAAAAGATGCAGGGTTCTACAAGATTGATTGTGATCGTGGGTCATCTTATCATAAATAGGGCAAACAAAGCAAAGAAAAATATCTGTAAAGACGCTTGTCATCTTATCCTGCGACCATGACCGCTGCAAAGCTTTCGAAACGTCAGAAAAACCAATTTAAATAATATATGCGATATAATCCGGTTTAACTTGTAATATAATAATGTTATAATCTGTAGTGATCGCGAAAACCTAAGACATTATTACTATTTTGTTTAAAAAAAAAATAGTTTTATTATTATTTCGTAGTCCTATATAATGTCATGTTAAAATATTAGACAACAACATATTGCTTACAATTTTCGGATTCGAAAACGAAATAAATATATATGTATAATTTATTTTCTACTAGCCTATGCCCGCGACTTCGCCGCGTGAATGTCGTTTATCGCGCATCCCTCGGGAACTGTTCATCTTCCCGGGATAAAAGTAGCCTATATGTTAATCCGAGTTATGTTCTATCTGTATGCCAAATTTAATTCAAATCCATACTCTAGTTTTTGCGTGAAAGAGTAACAAACATCCATACATACTCACAAATTTTCACGTTTACAATATTACTTCCCGCGACTTCGTCTGCATGGAATACACCTTCGGAAATAATGCACTATTTTAGAACAAATTTGATTACCATAAAAAGGATTATATTGAGTCAACCTTAAAAGATAGACATATACTGTCGCGGACTGTTTTTTATAACATTTAAAGAGGAATAATTTCGTCTTACATGATTTTTGCGTAACTTTAACCGTTTACGCAGCGCACGCAACGTAAGCTCTCAAAAGGAATATTTTTTCCCGTTTTCGCAACATTTTTAATTTATGCTCCGCTCCTATTGGTCGTAGCGTGATGTTATATAACCTGAAGCCTTCCTCAATAAAGGGAATATACAAAACAAAAAGAATTTTTAAATTCCAACCAGTAGTTCCTGAGATTAGCGCGTTTAACCAAACAAACAAACTCTTCAGCTTTTTAATGTAAAAAAAAAGTATAGAAGTATAGATAGTAGGATAGGATCTTCGTTTCAATTAGGAAATCTAACTTAATCTAATTTCCCAGCGTTTTCTAATCAGTCCACAAGTTACATCAGTAGCTTGTTATTCGTAGCGGGGTAGGCAGAGAGAATACTAATGTTATACACTATTGCAGACTTAAGCCGTGAACTCACTGGACAACTATTGGGCAATACGCTGCCGGCTGGGCAACCTGTTTGTGTTATTGCTCAATATTTTATGGTTGATTTTGATGTAATATTGCCATAACCTTCACGACTGTGTTTTTACAACAAGAGTTCTTTGAACACGGTAATAGTTCCCATGTAATATCTACCTACAAGACTTCTGTGACCAAATTAGCTATAGGGCATAAATATTTGAACCTAGTATCTAACGATTAGTGATCATATTGATAGTAGTTTTAACTAGGTACTATCTAGCCTAATCTCTGTTTTATATTACTTGTCTTATTTAGTAAAAAATCTTGTCTAGTAATTATATTTTATCAGTGCCAAATCGTTTACTAAATAAGACTAGAGTGAAAAAACAGAATATACATATTGTTCAATCAACTCAGCCTATCGCAGTCCACTGCTGGACATAGGCCTCTCCCAAGTTGCGCCACAACGCTTGGTCCTCTGCCTTCCGCATCCAGTCCCCCCCAGCCACGTTCTTTAGGTCGTCGGTCCACCTGGCAGGGGGGCGTCCTACGCTGCGTTTGCCGATTCGCGGTCTCCACTCAAGGACTCGTCTGCTCCAACGGCCATCGGTCCTTCGACAGACATGGCCAGCCCACTGCCACTTCAGCTTACTGATCCTACAAGCTATGTCGGTCACTCCGGTTCTTCTCCGAATAATCTCGTTTCTGATTTTATCCTTCAAAGAAACTCCAAGCATAGCTCGCTCCATAGCTCGCTGAGCGACTTTATATTTGTGGACTAGCCCAACTGTCAGTGACCACGTCTTGGCGCCGTAAGTCATGACAGGCAGGATCTTCAAACTTTGCGGTATAGGCGACATATTGACATATTGTTCGATAAATATCTATTGCAAGTAGTTTGTATAACCAAGTTTTTTAAATAATAATACAAACCATAGACTTGCTAGACTTTACAATCTATGGCACTAGTTCAATCCCTGCATCAAAATTTTATCTTTACTAATATTATAAATGGGAAAGATTTGTTTGTTTGTTTGTAATCGATAAACTCTGAACTGACTGAACCAATTTTAATAATTATTTCACCGTTAGAAAGCTAATTTATACAGAAGTAATATAGGTCATATTTTATTTCAATACGCAGGCAAAGCTGCGGGCAATGTCTAGGTGCGTATAGTCAGAGGTTTTTTGCTGAATGTATAACAATATGATACATGTTAAATTTGTATTTGAAAATACACATAATCCTATTAATATTACCTATAATTGCGAAAGTATGGATGATTGTATGTATTTATTGTTTGTTTGTTCTTTAATCACGCTGACATGGGTAAACCTGATGACTTGAATAACACAAAGAATATTTTTCAAGGACATAGTACCATGGGAGCAAAGCTGCGGGCGACAGCTATTACAGGAATAAATCCAGAGTCAAAATACTGCGTAAAGCTGTTGTCAGTCTGTTATCGGGCAAGATAATTGCCCAACATTCTACCACCCAGCGTACACACGCCTTTATATTCAATACGTCAATGTGTTGTCACCTTGATTTCTTAAGGAAGTTGGAATAAATGCGTATAGAAAGAGACTGTCACCTTCAAGTGTAAAATGTTACTCATTTTATACTTTACTTAACAAGTTTTAATATTAATGTTGGTAGAAAATGCTAGTGGTTGTGTGAAAGTATTTTTTTCTTCCTGGTTTGTACGAGTCTAGTTGATAAAATAGGTTTTTGTTCTGGTTATATCCTCATATTTTAAGCTAGCTCATGCTCGCGGCTTCATTTGCGTCTTATGTAAATAAAAAACCAGCTAAGTGCGAGTCGGACTCGCGCAGTAAGGGTACCGTACCTCTCAACGACCTGATACCCCATAAAAACTGATTTAATTTACGAGAGTTTATCAAAAGACATCAACGTCCAGTGCGCGAAATATGAATTTTTGCATGTCTTTCTTACGCAGGTACCGCCAAATATGTCTATGTTTGTCTTATTTTTTGTATTTTTTGCTAAACTACATAATATGCACTATAGTCTGACCAAGTTTGACGCTGGCATATATTACCGTTTTGAAGATAGAGCAGGAACAAAAACGTTGAAAAAAATGAACGTTTCTTGTATGAGGACCCCCTTTGATTTTAGACTTTTTTTGTTTTCAGTATTTGTCGTGATACACCTATTAGCAACACAATTTCTGAGAAAATTTCAACCGGTTACCTATTACCGTTCAAAAGATACAGCCCTGTGACAGACAGACGGTCGGACGGACGGACAGCGTAGCGAGAGTAATAGGGTCCCGTTTGGCACCCTTCGGGTAGGGAACCCTAAAAAGTATACTTTAGGTTAATCCAGGTCTATCTATGTTCCAAATTTCATGAAAATCCGTTCAGCCGTTTCAGCGTGATTGAAGGACAAACAAACAAAGAAACAAAACAAAAACCATTAATATCCATATTTTTGAATTTATAATACTAGCTTTCGCCCGCGTTTTCGCTCTCATAATAAGGCGATAAAAAGTATCCTATATGCTAATCTAGGGTGGTCTATCGGTTACCCGGACATCGCCACAGAAGAGTACTGTACAGGAAGAGGGACCCAGAAATGGGTCGCGCTGGATGGGTCGCAAATGCCATGCATTGCAGTTCTCGCGGCTCATCCACCAAGGCGAGAGTAGGTACACGGCGGAGTTTTTAGTGGGTGCGAGCCCCACATAACCACGCTGCCTCCCCGGGTGGTTTGGCATGCGGTAGGCATTTTCTCGGTCACAAAAAAAAAAAAAAAAAGAAAGGGTGGTCTATCGTTGTAACAAATTTTATGCAATTCAGTCCAGTAGTTTTCGCGTGATGCTCGAACAAACAGATAATTTATAACAGTTGTATAGTTATAGTTGTTAGTTATTCGATTATCACTTGCTTTAACGGTGAAGGAAAACATAGTGAGGAAACCTGCACACCTGAGAGTGCTCCATACAGTTCTCGATGGTGTGTGTAGTCCGCCAACCCGCACTAGGCCAGCGTGGTGGACTAAGGCCTTAGCCTTCTCGTACTGAGAAGAGGCCCGTGCCCAGCAGTGGGACAGTAATGGGCTGGTTATGTTTTTTTTTATGTTATAGATGAAAATAGGATATAAGTAGGCTGAATTAGTGACACTTACTGACTATACGTTTTTCTTCATTCTTTCCTGTCGCAGATCTGCTGGAACAAATATATTTTAGAGATAAGCAGTACCTTTGTGTTCAAGTGTTCTTGCAGGTTTTTTTTTATTCGGACTAATGGACTTGCATTTGACCGCCACCTCACCTGATGTTAAGCGAAGGTGCGGTTGACGATGGTACACGCTTGTCCAGCAAAAACCAATTCACTTGAGCCTTGAAGACCACCAGATTATACTTATCGGGAGACACAAACGTCGGCAAGGAATTCCACTTCATAGCTCCACACAAAAGCTCCACAAAATTAATGTTTTGGAACCGAGCAACTAAATTCTCGACTATACTGTGCCTATCTTAATATTCAACATGTAACAAAAACAATAATAATGTTTAAGGACACAACTCATTTGTAAAAACTCTTTCATAAAAATTATAAAATTAAATATTAAATCATTATTAATTGTGAATTTAAAGTGATTATATCACTCAAAACTCACTCGCTCAGTGATTATATCAATATAAAAATTAACTTAATTTTAAATCATTAATAATTGTAAATTGAAAGTGTTATAATCACTTTTACATAATCAGCCATTACTGTCCCACTGCTGGGCACGGGCCCCTTCTCATAGTCCACTACGCTGGCCTAGTGCGGGTTGGCGGACTAATGATAGTGATAATCACTTTTAATAATGATTTAATATTTATTTTTAATTTAATATTTTTACTAAAGAGATTTTCCAAATGAGTTGTGTCCTTACGTATGAATATTGATTCCGATAACGTAGCTCACAGGAAAACAGGGTTTTTGTTACATATTGTATAAAATAAAGTCGGGTTAGTTACATCATTTATAACTCAAGAATAGCTGAACCGATTTCAATGAAATTTGGCATACAGATATAACGTAACCCGGATTACCATATAGGCTACTTTTTATTCCGGGAAGATAAACAGTTCCCGAGGGATGCGCGATAAACGAAATTTACGCGAGCGAAGTCGCCGGCATAGGCTAGTTTGAAATAAAGCGAGGCTGACTTCTCAACAAACAAACTAATTATAATTTAAAACTCCTACTTCTATTACAAACTCTGTTGCAGCAACAACGGTGTAGCAATAAGCAAAGCGTACAAAACATTTAGAAACACCAAATAAACTGTTGCTAAATGGAGCTGACTGAAAATTTGCAATTTGACAAGCATTTAAAACGAATTTACGAAATTAGGTAGCCTTTTGACGAATATTTTTGAAGTTATACAGTCTTTGATAGATCCGAATTTGATTATCACTTGCTTTAACGGTGAAGGAAAACATCGTGAGGAAACCTGCACACCTGAGAGTGCTCCATACAGTTTTCGATGGTGTGTGTAGTCCACCAACCCGGTCTTTCCGGCCGAGTAAATACTACCGTGCAACTAACTTTGAAAAAATCCTGAGCAAACGCAAATCTGTTTTCCGCAACTAAACCGACACCGATCGACAGTGCACTCTAGCGCAACTCAGTAACATTAAAATTGTTGGGCCTCTTGCTACCTCTCTTCTACTGCGGGACAGTGGCAAACATGGCGGCGTTTTCAGCTGTAGCAGCCCCAATAACCAGCCCATTACTGTCCCACTGCTGGGCACGGGCCTCTTCTCAGTACGAGAAGGCTAAGGCCTTAGTCCACCACGCTGGCCTAGTGCGGGTTGGCGGACTACACACACCATTGAGAACTGTATGGAGCACTCTCAGGTGAGCAGGTTTCCTCACGATGTTTTCCTTCACCGTTAAAGCAAGTGATAATCGAATATAAATGCGCACATGAATTCGAAAAGACAGAGGTGCGGGCCGGGATCGAACTCACACCCTCCTGCATGGAAGGCAAGCGTTCAACCACTAGGCTATCACTGCTTAATACTTATAAAATGCTTATAAAATGCGTTAATACTTGTACATACATACATACATATTATCACGCCTGTTTCCAATTGGGATAGGCAGAGGCATGGATTTCCACCTGCTACGATCCTGACACACCTCTTTCGCTTCATCTACGTCCATTAACCTCGTCATGCATGCTCGTCGGTTTAGAGAACTCTTAACCTGGCATTTTTTGAGAACATCCGCGATTTGATCGCGATACGTTCGCCGAGGTCGTCCCCTTCCAACTCTTCCATCCACACTCGCTTCGTATACTTGTTTCGTCAATCTCCTCTCTAAAACTACTAAAAACTCCTCTCTAATACTTGTAAAATGTTAATAAAACACAAAAATAGGAATTTGTATTAACCTGTTATATCATACAATGCCATAATTAGTGGTGTGAACCGGAGGCATTTTCAGCCTCCGGAGATTATGCGGAGATTTTATTGAATCACCGGAGATTATCCGGATGTTCTCCGGTTATTCAAAATACTCTAAATCTATACATATGAGAAGAAAAAACACGCTTAAAAAAAAAAAAAACAAAAAAAAAAAAGGTTCACACCACTAGCCATAATACAATTGCCTTTTTCGGATGACCTTAAATTATTGGACATGTACAAATACATACATCAAACATTTTTTAGCAAATAACCGTTCTAAAACAAAACATAATGTTACCAACATATTTTATAACAAACTCTTATCTCCACATAAGTTTTCCCTGCAATATAGTAGGTTATAAATTAACTGACACAACTTTAACTTCAAGTATTCGATGGTTGCTCAACTGCCGCCCACAGGTTGTTAGATAACCAATCACTGTGTTGACATCGGGTGACAGCCGACAACCATTCACCGTTAGTGTCATAGAAATCTAAATAATATGGTAATAGAAATGTTCAAATCAAATCAAAATGTTTATTTGTGTACACAGGTACTTTTAGTGTTAGGTACATTATAGGTAGTATCGTCTCTCTGTGTACTGCCACAGGTGGCATACAAATATTAGTAGTTAATTATACATATATAGTGCTGGTGATTACTGATACGAAACCACAAAAAAAATGCAATTCTTTTTTTAGATTTTTTCATAAATTTTTTACATTTTTCATACATAACCAGCTTTGGGCAGTTAAATAAAAATTTGATAAATTTTATTTTGATTTTTTTTTAGGTTACTTAAGAACCCCATTTATTTACTTAATTTTTTAAAGTTCGCAATGTAATTCAAATAAAATATCGGCTGGCTCTAGGGGTGAACGACATCCGCTCGCATACGCAGTCCGTGTCGTAGCGAGCGTACCTACGCTCGCTACGAGAGGTTAGGTACGCGCGGCATTGATCCAGAGTTTTGTACGCTTTACATTGCGGGTTTGCAAAATACCAAATCACTAAAACAATGAATGGCTAATGGTTATTGGTATTCAATTGTGTTTAGGTAGTATAATAATAGCCTTTCGGTTTTGGGAGCGTTTCCCTGACACCCAGTATACATCATTATTATACATTATTATTAAAATTAACAACATTAGTTCACTTTATTCACAGCATTACTATTTAAGGACATTTTATGCCTTGTTAACTGACTTCAAAAAAAGGAGGAGGTTATGTATTCGGCAGGGTTTTTTTTTCATGTATGTACACCGATTACTCCGAGATTTCTGGGCCGATTTGAGTGGTTGTTTTTTTATTTGGTAGAGGAAGTCCGCGCGGTGGTCCCATATAAATTTTATTGACTTAGGTTGAGTAGTTTTTTAACCAGCTACAATAAATCAGTTTTTTTTAGCTTCGCCTACATAGTTCTACTAATAGTTTCGTTTTTCTGTGAATTATCAACTAGAAAGTTTGAAATAAAAACTTTTTAACAAAAAATAAAACCAACTTCAAAAACCTTAACTAAAAAGTAAAAAATAATCCTTGTATGTATTCCAAAATCTTAACATAAACCAAAATTTTGAAGGCGGCGCGAGATTTTCATGTATGTTCGCATAAACTGTTTTTAACCGACTTCTTTACTGTAAAGGGACAGTCACGCGCCGCCTTCAAAATTTTGGTTTATGTTAAGATTTTGAAATACATACATCAAGGATTATTTTTTACTTTTTAGTTAAGGTTTTTGAAGTCGGTTTTATTTTTTGTTAAAAAGTTTTTATTTACACGTGATCATGATGACGAATGTTATAATGTTATCTACTGTCTTTTACTACGGGACTTATTATTATTATAATTTATTTGAGTTGACTGTCTTTGACTGCTTCTTTGGTCTAGTGATTACAAGCGCGACTGCACGTGGGGTCCTGGGTTCGATTCCCAGGTCTGGCAAAGCGTTATTCAGTTTTTCATTAATAAATTCTCAGTAGCAGCCCGGAGCCTGGATTTGTGCCCGGTCAATGAAAATAGGCTCGCCCCCTATTACATGGGACTATAACATAGCTGGTGAAATGTGGGTGTACTATTACACCTCTGCCTACCCTTTCGGGGAAATACAGGCGTGATGTTATGTGATGTTTTACTACGGGAACGCATGTCGCCGGTTTTCCGCCACCAACACATACATACATACATACATATTATCACGCCTGTTTCCCATTGGGTAGGCAGAAACTATGGATTTCCATCTGCTACGAACCTGACACACCTCTTTCGCTTCATCTACGTCCATTAACCTCGTCATGCATGCTCGTCGGTTTAGGGAACTCTTAACCTGGCATTTTTTGAGAACATCCGCGATTTGGGGGGGGGGGGAACCTATGAAATTATTATTTTTACCATCTGTTCAAAATGAACCTTCAAACACAGTCAATACAAAAAACCGGCCAAGAGCATGTCGGGCCATGCTCAGTATTATAGGGTTCCTTAAGTAGGTGTACAAACGAATCAAATCGAATATTAATCATGGCTATTTTAGTTTTTGCAATAATCGGCAGCATTCGCCACTCAGAGCGTGTTGTTAGTAGCGCCATCTAGCGATAAATTCAAGAAGCCAAATTTAAGAAGTGTCAAAGTTACTTTTTGTGATTTTTTTAAATAGAAAGTAGCTAAAGGAGCATTATTTGCCACGATCATTTTTCTCTAAGGTCAATGACCTTTGAACTAGGACGTTTTAAGTATTTTTCGGTTTTCTGTCTATAACTCAAAAAATTATAATCACATTATACTCGAAATAATTTTAAAAGAGAGTTTTCACAAAGGTCTATCAATGTGGAAGATTATAAGTTTCTACGTTGCATAGTTTAGAAATGGCAGGGGGGGGGACACATTGCAAGCCACTTTGGCGGGCTATATTTCGCAGATGGTACACCTGATAAAAAAGTGGTGTATGAAACATTACCTTCATTTTAGTAGACCTATTCAATGATACCCCACACGATGGGGTGCAGCGAAAAAAAATATTTTTTCCCCATTTCACATGTATGGGCGCCACCCCTAAAGAACGTAAAAACTATTTTTTTATTTTAAAATTGAGATCTATACGCAGACTATTTTTTAACAAAATTTCATTTACTTATGTGTATAACTGTAGAAGTTATTAAGCTGTAAAGGATTAGGACAGACGGACAGACGGACAGACGGACAGACGGACGGACATGACGAAACTATAAGGGTTCCTTGTAGGACTTCGGAACCCTAAAAAGGGGGAGGCCTATGTCCAGCAGTGGACGTCGTTCGGCTGAGATGATGATGATGAATAATACGTAAGACCGTAAGTAACGTACCTCATACGTACGGCTAAACATCAAGCTATACATTTCCAGTACAAGCTGGTTTTCTGTGCATTGAGAGGTCAGCTTTTTTTGGAAATATATAGCTTGATGTGTAGTCGTGTGTATGAGTGTATTGAGTTATTCAAATAACACGTGAAACACGTCGTGTAATCATTAGAAATGCAGTTGATCACATGACTATTTCCTTTCTGCTTAAAGGAAATTAGATAATAATTACCATGTGATTATTTATAGAGGATATCAATAATGAGGTGGAATTGAGAAGATGAGTGTGTTTTTATATAATAAGCATGCATAACATACATCAAAAAATATTGGCGTTGAAAAAATTGACACCTGTGCTAAACGGACCAACTGCCGTGCAACCTTTATGTAAATAATTTGATGAATAAAAGTTATTTTCCCACTTGCTCGGATATAACTTCATAATTTAAAAAAGAAAGAAAGAAAAGAAAGAAAGATTTTTTTTTTTATTTAGTTCAATATGAAAGAAAAATGGTTTATTTAGTACAGTCAGAGGCACACAACAACAAAAAAAGTATACATCAATCAACTCTATTCCGTACATTCCGTACGCAACGAAAAAAAAAACACGCCAGCAATTTTCAATACGACAGTAATAAAAATTGCTAGAACCTAATCTAAACTTAAAATTCCAATCAAGGTCCACAAAAGTATTAACATTAAATAAATAATAAATAAATATTTGGGACATTTTTACACAGCGCCATCTAGTCCCAAACTAAGCAGAGCTTGTATTATGGGTACTAGACAATGGATATAACTTTTTTTAAATGAAAATGAAATACATACATAAAAACCCAGACCAACACAAACACTTATGTTCATCACACAAATATTTGTGTACTGTGGGAATCGAACCCACGACCTCGTGTCCAGCAGTCCGACACTCGAACCACTAGACCATAGACGTCGTCAACATTACCAACTCAGCCCAAATAAACTTAATCTAATTTTAAACAAAACCGCATTTAAAACCTACTTCCAATACGTGACCTAACCTCACGAATTTTGAAGAAATACAAAGTTTTAACCTAAATACTTGAGATACTCAATTGACAGACAGACCGACAAAAAACGCTACTGACAAAACGAGTTATCGATAATACATCGGTTATGTAATCGCTTCGTCGCAATACTTGTGTAATGCTGTGGCAAGCGTCTAGTCCTTGCTAGGGAGGGGACACGTGCGTTTGGATTTATATCGATACGATCCTTTTAGTATTTAATCCACAGACCAATAAGCTTATAGACTTATAGATTTTAAAATCCGTAACGAGATTATCCGGAGAAGAACCGGAGTGATTGACATAGCTTGTAGGATCGATAAGCTTAAGTGGCAGTGGGCTGGCCATGTCTATCAAAGGACCGATGGCCGTTGGAGCAGACGAGTCTTTGAGTGGAGACCGCGAATCGGCCAACGCAGCGTAGGGCGCCCCCCCACCAGGTGGACCAACGACCTGAAGAACGTGGCTGGGGGGACTGGATGCGGAAGGAAGAGGACCGAGTGTTGTGGCGCAACTTGGGAGAGGCCTATGTCCAGCAGTGGACTGCGATAGGCTGAGTTGAAGATCATTTTAGTATTTAACCCACAGACCAATAAGTCTATAGACGCGGTATAAACAAAGTTTTGCATGAGAACAAAATCGTAAAAGGTTGGCGGGGGTCAAGGAGTGGACGGCACGTTACGATAGGTCAGCTCAAAAAGGACATGGAACTACTTATATGGAGCTTCGGGCCTATGTTGTAACGGAACATAACATAAGTTAATTATATGTATAATTTATACAATGATGTTGTATATTGATTACTTTATCCTGCTTTGATATCTAGCCAATAACCTATTTTAAAAAGAGTATATCCATGAAGTTTCTTGCCTGTTCTACTCCATAAGACCCACAATAGAGTGGCAAGTTGATATAATATACTGGGTTGCGGGGGTTTGATGGCAGTCACTCCGTGTAAAATACCAATATTCAGCCGCATCTGGCTAGACTTGAAGCCGACCCCAATATAATTGGGAAAAAGCTCGGAGGATGATGATATAATATATCAGTTTCTTAACCAGTTGGTGCCGGTTTTTTTTTGTCTGTTTACCACTTTATAGAAACAAACAAAACTAAAACTTTAATTAGATTCGGCCTTTACTAAAGGGATGCCACTGTAATCGATTTCAGAATCGATTAGTAGTTTATTGATAAATTAGCTAAACCTCACGCTTCGTTCGTTACGGTGAAAGCAGCATTATCAATTGTTTAATATTTAAGTTGTAATGTTTTTCATTTTCTGCTAAATTTGTTTTGAATTATATGGATAGAATTCTAATGTCAATGAGTATAACTGTACAATCGTATTATTAACAAGCTCGAGTGAATATGATACTGCTGTACAATTATGTACGACTATAAAAAAACGCTCGTGCAGTCATCCTGCATACTGGTTTTTTTAAATTAATTTAAGGCGCATGTAATAGCCAAGTGGCGCTCCCATCAGTAAAAAAAATATTACTCGCTGAATACATAATTTATCAAAAACTCGTTTTTAACAATTGATTGAATTATACTGTAGTTTAATCAGAAACTATCAACTCTGTAAAATATAATTCGCTGTAGTTTTCTAGATAGAAAAAATGCCAAAAGTGGCCGTTTTTTGCACTTTTTCTGTCTACAACTACAGCGAAGTATAATTTAAAGAGTTAATGGTTTCTGATTCAACTACAGTACCTGTACTTCAATCGTTAAAAACTAATTTTCGAGATGATGTATTCAGCGAGTAATATTTTTTTACTGATGGGGGCGCCACTTGGCTACATTCCCTTTAAAGGAAATACACAACACGTAAATATTATTTAATCGATAACAACTAAAGTGTAACTAATGTCCCATCACTATTTGTACAAGGAAGAGAACATTCAATAAATTAGAACAACTTTAATATTATTATAAATTATCTACACTTACACTACCGGCGTACAAGTTAAGCCTATTACTAAGTTATTTAGCAATAACTTTAAGATTTATATGTGATCTAGTTTACACCACGCCAAGTAAAAAAAAATACAAAATAGGGAATCCAATAACTTCCTTATTTGGCAATATCTGAACGACTTTAGCGAACTATGGGGTAAATAATAACATAACATAACATCACGCCTGTATTTCCCCGAAGGAGTACGCAGCGGTGTAATAGTACACCCACATTTCGCCAGTTATGTTATAGTCCCATGTAATAGGGGGCGAGCCTATTGCCATTGACCTAGCACAAATCCAGACTCCGGGCTGCTACTGAGAATTTCCTAATGAAAAAACCCAAATAACACTTTGCCCGACCCGGGAATCGAACCCAGGACCCCAAGCTCAGCAGTCGCGCTTGCAACCACTAGACCAACGAGGTAGGCTAAATAATTCCCCTTTAAAAACTTATTAAAGTACATTACTGTCGAGGCCTGAAATAAAGCAATTGACGGCCGAGTAATATTGGAAGTACGAGGCGAAGCCGAGTACTGCCAAACTGATTTTAAAAGGACCAGGCTTTTTTTTTTTTTTCTTCGAATGGACTCTCGCAGGTTGTACCTAAGTACCATCTCTGCTTAACCGGGCTTAGTTAGCGGAGAGTCCCATGTGGGACTCCATTCGCCAAAGGTTTTTCCCTAATCCTAAATACAATACAATACAATACAAATCCTCTTTATTGCACAACAAGATTATATTAATTTCTTAAATAACTACTTATGCGCTAGTACATACTAACAAACTAAAGACGCGGTTTCAATACCGCAAGCGGGCGTCCCCCAAGGGGGGGGGCTCGGACCTCGCTGGGGCATTGCAGGGGGACCCCACCGTTCCTATGTCCCCCTAGAAGCCGTTGCCGTATCGAATTTTTCCTCGAAAGTGGCGGACTTTCGGTCTATCGGGTAAGGACCAGGCGCCAGCAGAGTGCTTTTAAACTAAAAGAGGCCGTTAGGTGCTATTTCTGCCACGACTTGAGTAGTACTTTTCTCACATTTGCGAGAAAACGATACACAAATTAATTTAACAGTATCTAATTTTCATTTACACCAATTCATCCACGCGCGGTTCTTGTTGTATTTTCAAACTCATAAAAAAAATACGCATTCAGCCTTTTTAATGATAAAATATCGTGTACCTAAAACACCTAATATAAGAGTGTATTTATAAAAAGCAAAATTAAAATTTTTGAAAAAAACCCGCGACGTATGTAAACTTAGTGGAAAAAGGATTAAATAAAAAATTTGAGAAACCCCCGACTAAAATAAAGTAAGTAACGGAAGATATAATTACAAACCTATGAAAATCCGTCGGGGGCTGCCATTGCTAGATATGGGTAACTCAACAAAAATGCGTGAGCTGCAGCTCAGCTCACGGTTCTGGTCAGTGAGCCGGAGCTGTGAACCGGCTCACAGATCAGCTCAATTTGTGTATCTGCCTCGAGATCTACTACGAGTTATGATCTGTGATGCGAGTCGCTGAGCTTACAGATCGTTCGATCTGTTTGAGCTGCACTCGCTCGCTCACTCTGCGACTCACCGCCGATCTGTCGCCGCTCCCGCTCACCGCCACTCACCGGTTCAAACAGGTTTTTGTTGATATGGACATCTTTTATCTTTCGTGCAACGAATGTTGTCGCACAGATAGATACTATTCTTTGAGGCGTGAGCTGAGTATTGTGTCATTGAGCTGCAGCTCAACAGCTCAAGCTTATTGATCTGCATATTTGAACCGGATCTGAGCTGAGTTACACACCTCTAGCCATTGCACATCTTTTCGCGATTACAATTAAAATGTAGTAGCTACTATGTATCTATATATGTATATATATATATATATAGAGATGAAGCAATATCAATTAAAGATACAATTATTTACGTACCCAACCCGTAATTTTATTTAGTCACAAAGTCTTAAATTGCAGCATTTAGTTCATTTTAAGGCAGAGAATGGCAACCCTATACAGAAAACCGTATCCAAATCGGACAAACCGTTTTGGAGATAAATGGGAACATTCGTTTGCACACACAAACAAACAAACAAACAACCTCTCACCCTAAACGCATATACCTTCTCCGTTCCGTCGTGGGTAAAAAAGCCTCGCTAGCATAATTAAAAAAAAAACTGTCCAGCAATTTCTATTATTGTCGTGATGGAAATTGGTGGTGTGCTATTTTGTTCCATACGGGACAGAGACGATAGCCTAAGGACTAAAATTAAATATTTTTACTATAAGTAGTTGAATTTTCAAGCGCTGAATACTTATATATACCTCTTTATATTTAATTCATTGGTATATTACTATATGAATATATAATAATATTAAGGCTTATATCAATAGCAATGAAATAAAGTACAAATCATCACGCTACCACTTTTATAAAATGAGTTATAAGTAATATTGTTAAACCAATCTACACTCGCTCGTTCGTAGACTTATTTTCATACAAAAGACATCAACGCGTTACCTCAAAATAAGTTTTGTTAAAAATAATTATAAAGATAGTTCGTGTGTTATTGTCAATAGTTGTTTCATCATTGCCAAATTATAGTTTATTTATAGACTTAATTAGTGTTATTATAGTGAGAATAATAGTAGTCTATATTAGATAAGTGGTAGCTTTTATTATCTATAGGGAAACTAACTTGTTTAATCTAATGATGTTATGCTGCAGTCTATTGCGGAGTGGTCGGTTGCCATAGCTGTGGTGGCGGAACCCTACAACCTCCCGGACCATCCTCGCTGGTTCGGGGACACCGAGGACTCCGTTGCCGTCTACTGGGCTGGTGGGCCTCCCTGCTCTCTGTTGGAGAGGGGTCCTGGATTCGTTGCTGTTGAGTGGGGATCTCTGGCAGTGATGGGCTGCTATGTCTCTCCCAACGTGTCCCTCGCCGACTACGAGGCATATCTGGACGGGGTGGCGAACTGTATACGTGGCAAATGTTTACCTCGTCCGGTACTCGTCCTGGGTGACTTCAATGCTCATTCCCGACTGTGGGGGAACACCCGGGACAGGCCGAGGGGAGAGACCTTGCAAGCCTGGGCGGCGTCACTTGACCTCCAACTATTAAATCGGGGCTCCGTTCCTACATGCGTTCGGTGGCAGGGTGAGTCAGTCGTGGATTTGACGTGGGCGACACCTTCTGTCACCCGTATGGTATCAGCATGGAGAGTGGCGGAGGAGATGGTCACTTTGTCCGACCATCGTCACATCGTATTCGATGTGGCTGTCCTCCCTCTTAATGGTTCAAGCCGTCCGGGCTCTGGTCCACCACCGCGGCGTTGGGCCCTCAAAAAGCTCGACAGAGACTCACTTATTGCAGCTGCCTACGTCGCGGCATGGTCAGGGGACAGAGATGTCGAAGGGATCTTGCCCGACCCTGAGGAGGAGGCTACCTGGTTTCGGGACACAATGACATCAATCTGTGACGCTGCTATGCCCCGGGCTAGGTCCACCACGCGTCGTGCGGTTTACTGGTGGTCGGAGGACATTGCACAATTACTCGTCGTCTGTCTAAGGTCCCGCCGCCGGTACACTCGAACTCGGCGCAGACGTCGAGCTACAGCCGAAGAGATATCCGAAGCCTACGAAGCTTACAAGGCGGCTAGGGAAGCGTTCCACATCGCTATCACGGTTGCAAAGTCTCGGTCCTGGAACGAGCTCCTCGAAGAGCTAAATAGGAACCCGTGGGGGCGACCCTATAAGCTTGTTATGGGCAAGCTCCGCCCGTGGGTCCCCCCGTTAACGGAAACCCTGGACCCGGGCTTGTTGGGAAGAGTCGTTAACACGCTTTTTCCTGTAGTCCGGGACAGTTCTTCAGTGCCCCTGACTCCACCGGATTGGTCCGATGAGTTAGGGGTAACAGAAGGGGAGTTGGACCGAGCCATTAGTCGCCTGAAAGCTCGTAACACCGCGCCGGGACCCGACGGTATTCCTGGTCGGGCATGGGTGTTGGCTTTGGATGCTCTAGGGGACCGCATGAGGCGACTTTTCAACAGCTGCCTCCGTTCTAGTGTGTTCCCCGCCGGTTGGAAAGAAGCAAATTTGGTCCTCTTAAAGAAGGAAGGTAGGGCCGCGGAGTCTCCCTCGGCATACCGTCCCATATGCCTGCTTGACGAGGCATCTAAGCTATTTGAAAGAATAGTTGCCGCTCGCCTCGCCAGGCACTTGTCGCGGGTGGGTCCCGACCTCGCCGATAGCCAATTCGGCTTCCGGCAGCGACGCTCTACAGTAGACGCAATACTTCGCGTCCGCTCGCTTTCGGAGCAGGCAGTATCTCGGGGTGGGGTGGCGTTGGCGATAAGCTTGGATATTGTCAACGCTTTTAACTCCCTGCCTTGGGACGCAATTAGGGGGGCCCTAGTACACCATCAGGTGCCTCCCTACCTGCAGGGCATTGTCGGGGCCTACCTTCGCGATAGGCATATACGCTACGTGGGTAGGGATGGTAGAGTCCATCAGAGGGAAATTACGTGCGGCGTTCCACAGGGGTCAGTTATGGGGCCACTCTTGTGGAACCTTGCATACGACGCGGTTCTACGTATCGATCTTCCCGCTGGCGTAAGTGTAGTTTGCTACGCAGATGACACCATGGTCATTGCCAGCGGGGACACTTTTGAGGGGACCATCCGACTCGCTGAGCTCGGGGTGGCAATGGTCGTGGCCAAAATCCGCGAGCTGGGTCTTGAGATAGCGCCTCACAAGACCGAGGCGTTATGGTTTCACAAACTACCGCGAGGCAGACAACCGCCCAGCTCGTTGGTTTGCGTCGGTGACGCGCAAGTCCAGGTGGGCCGGTGTATGAAATACCTCGGCCTGACCTTAGACAGTCGCTGGGGCTTTGAAGAACACTTCGGACGCCTCGTTCCCCGGATCGAGAGGACAATGGGTGCCCTGCACGGATTGCTTCCCAATCTCGGGGGACCACGGGAGGAAGTTCGTCGCCTCTATGCGGGAGTCGTGCGGTCGATGGCCCTTTATGGGGCACCTGTGTGGTCAAATAGACTGTCAGGCGTCCGGCGCTGCAGAGCTAAATTTAATAGCCTGCAGCGTAAAGTGGCCATCCGTATCGTACGAGGGTATAGAACTATATCCTTCGAGGCGGCAACTCTCTTGGCGCGCTTTCCTCCTCTAGACATACTGGCGGATATGGACGCAAGGGTCTATGACCGGATTTGCGCTATCCGCCAGGGTGGCGAGAGCGCGCCCAGTAGGGCGTTCGAAAGGTTGAGGCGGCAGGAGCGACGACACGCACTCGAGCGGTGGCGCGAGCGGCTTTTAGAGCCGCAGTATGCGCACAAGCGCGTGGTCGAAGCCATCTTGCCGTGCTTCGAGGCCTGGCTGAGTAGGAGTGAGCGCGTCACCTACCGCCTTACTCAGGTGTTCACCGGACACGGTTGTTTCGGTGAATACCTGAATAGGATCGGACGTGAGGCTACGGCAAATTGCCACCATTGTGGAGGTGACCAGGATTCCGCCCAACACACGCTCGCGGAGTGTCCTGCTTGGAACGCAGAGCGGCGGGTCCTAGTTGAAAAAATCGGGCAAGATCTCTCTCTGCCAGCAGTAGTGTCGGCTATGCTGGCAGAGACGACAAATTGGAGGGAAGTAGCCTCTTTTTGTGAGACCGTCATGGTTCAGAAAGAGGCTGCGGAGCGGGATCGAGAGAGGGCCGATCCTGCTCGGAGAAGGCGGCGCCGGAGAGGCAACCGCTCCAGCACCTAGCCCTTCAGGGCAATTGACGTACCCCTCGCCCGGTCGTTACTCGATTGAAGTGCGGGGGGTCTTCGAAGTCACGGGCATTCAGAGTGGGGGCTCTGATTGTCCACCGAGTGACTTCTGGGAAGGCGGCGGCATGTTGTGGTCACGTGCTGCCATGAGAACCGGGCATTTACACTGGGAGACAAATAGTCTCCCTTGAGACGTGCCTTACAGGCGTAGCATAGGGAGGGCTCCGGAGGCTTATTAATTTCCCGGAGTCCCCCTTATTGTGCTGTAGACGGCCACTGGGGGGGTTTTAGTGGGTAAAAATCCCACACACCCCGGCCTCCATCCCCCATGAGGCCGGCAGCCTTTTGAAGGTTTCCTCCTCGCAGCAAAAAAAAAAAAAAAAAGGTTAAACCCAACATTTTTTTTTTTTAACGGGCTGCGTTTTCCTGCCACCTCACCTGATGTTAAGCGATGATGCGGTCGACGATGGTACACGCTTGCCCAGCAAAAACCTATTCACTCGAGTCTTGAAGATCACCAGATTATACTTATCGGGAAACACTGCGACGCCGGCAAGGAATTCCACTCTTTTGCGGTACGCATGATAAAGCTCTTGAAAAATATTTGTGCAGTCTTCATATTTATAATAATATCATCATCATCATCATTTCAGCCAATCAATCAAATTCAGCCAATCCAACTGCGCAGAGGGGTGAGACAAGGGGATGTAATATCCCCGAAATTGTTCACTAACGCGTTGGAGGACGTCTTCAAGACACTGGACTGGACTGGACAGGGTATCAACGTTAACGGCGAGAACATCTCACATCTCCGTTTTGCCGATGACATCGTTGTAATGGCTGAGTCGCTGGAACAACTGGGCGCAATGCTGCACAGCTTAAACGGAGCCTCTCGACGTGTCGGTCTCGGCATGAATCTGGACAAGACTAAAGTCATGTTCAATATGCATGTCATGCCGAGGCCAATATTCGTCGAAGGGTCGACACTCGAAGTTGTAACGGAATACCTAGGGCAGGCAATTCAGCTTGGTAGACACAACTTCGAGAAAGAAGCCAACAGAAGGATCCGTCTGGGCTGGGCAGCGTTTGGCAAACTTCGCCGAGTCTTCTCGTCGCCTATACCGCAAAGTTTGAAGACAAAAGTCTTCAACCAGTGCGTCCTGCCTGTCATGACTTACGGTGCCGAGACGTGGACACTGACAGTTGGGCTAGTCCACAAGTTTAAAGTCGCTCAGTGAGCTATGGAGCGAGCTACGCTTGGAGTTTCTTTGAAGGATAAAATCCGAAACGAGATTATCCGGAGAAGAACCGGAGTGACCGACATAGCTTGTAGAATCAGTAAGCTGAAGTGGCAGTGGGCTGGCCATGTCTGTCGAAGGACCGATGGCCGCTGGAGCAGACGAGTCCTTGAGTGGAGACCGCGAATAAGCAAACGCAGCGTAGGGCGCACCCCTGCCAGGTGGACCGACGACCTAAAGAGCGTGGCCGGGGGGGACTGGATGCGGAAGGCAGAGGATCGAGCGTTGTGGCGCAACTTGGGAGAGGCCTATGTCCAGCAGTGGACTGCGATAGGCTGAGTTGATTGAGTTGATCATCATTTCAGCCTAAAGACATCCACTGCTGGACAAAGGCCTCCCCCAATAAGAGCGGGCCTCCCCCAATATACCATAATCGCCACGCTTGGCAGGCTGGTTGGCGATCGCAGTTGGTTGGTTAAATACTCGGAGAACGCTGCTGCCTATCCTCTGGAGAATCCCTTAGTCGCCTTTTACGACACCCATGAGAAGATATAGGGTGGTGCAATTCTTTACGTCCGGCACCACACGGATAATATTTTTTTTTTTTTATTATTGACCAAACATGTAACAAAATAAATGGCCTTTGCCTCCTGGGCTATGTTTTAACCTGTATCCCAAAAGACAGTGCCTTCCTTTAGTACATAGATTTAACTGTATATTGGGTATAAAAAGAAAGTAAAAACTAAAACCCTTTTAGTGGACAAGAAACGCCCACTAAAAGTACATAAGCTTGCTCTAAGTAAATAAAAAACCAGCCAAGTGCGAGTCAGACTCACGCTGTAAGGGTTCCGTGCATCCATCGACCTGATACCCCATAGAAACTGATTTAATTTACGAGATTTCATCAAAAGACATTAACGTCCAGTGTTTGAAATAAGAATTTTTGCTTCTCGTTCTTACGCAAGTACCACCACATATGACTATGTTGGCCCTATTTTTAGTATTTGTTGCTAAACTACATAGTACACACTATAACCAGACCAACTTTGACGCTGATATATATAACCGTTTTAAATATAGAGCAGGAACAAAAACGTTGAAAAAAATCCTTGTTTTTCGTGGTTTCTTATATGGTAAAGGGGGTCCCCCTTTGGGTTTTAGACTTTATTTTTAGTATTTGTTATTATAGGGGTCATAGCAACACATATTCTTAGAAAATTCCAACTGGCTACCTATTACTGTTCAAAGATACAGTCCTAAGACAGACACGGATGGACGGACGGACAGCGACAAAGCGAGAGTAGTAAGGTCCCGTTTGGCACCCTTTGAGTACGGAACGGTACGGAATAAAATAAAAATTTAATAGGTAAATCCAATTATCCGGAATTTTGCAATCATCATAGGAGTTTCGAAAAGATTCAATACATGCTGAAATTTGAATCGCTTATTTCCCGAAAAGGGGTAATTGTACTCATCATTATGAACAACTTTTACTATGGGACCAATCCTGAAATCGCGAAATAAAATCAGTTGATCCCTACATTTGTGTTCACTTAAATCGATAAAATGTAGGGACCAACTAATTTTTTTTTCGTGATTTCAGAGTTGGTCCCATAGTAGTTGTTCATAATGATGAGTACAATGACCCCTTTTCGGAAAATAAGCGATTCAAATTTCAGCATGTATACGACAGGTACAAAAAATAAATGCAGAATTAACAGTTTCTTCTAGGCACACGATACGTACGATATAAACGACTCAGTATCAAACAATCACATACCAGCTGTTAGCAATAAATGGACTATAAACTAACAGATTTCTAACAGCATTTACTTTATATACGATGCAATTATATTTTATTTACTTTTGTGTATAACATTTAATGTAGATGCCATGTTCTTGCAGTGGTATTTGCAATGATATTTAAAAGTATCGATATGTTATAATCATCATCATCACTTTAGCCGAAAGACGTTGGAAGCAGGCCTCCCTAAGCATCGCCGCAATGACCACACCTGGGTTTTCCGCATCCAGCGGGTTCATGCGGCCTTCACCAGGTCGTCGTGTACCTTGTGTGGGGCCTACCCACACTGCGCCTTCCAGTACGCGGTTGCCATTCCAGAATTTTACGGCCCCATCGGCCATCCGTTCGGCGAGCAATTAGCCCCGCCCACTGCCACTTAAGTTTGGCAATTCTTCGAGCTATATCGTTTACCTTCGTTCTCCTGCGAATTTCCACATTTCTGATTCGATCACGCATAGCACTCTCCATTGCCCTTTGATTGTTTTGTGTGTCAAATTCAAATTCTAATTAACTTTATTTGGTTGGTGGTGGTATTGAACGTATAAACGAACGTTTTAACGTATTTGTACGTATATTGTATATACGTACGTATTTTGCTTCATTACTGGTACACTTTCTGTACACACACGACGGCATTTTAGTTTTTTTTTTATCACCGGTCACGCTCGGCGTCTTGCTTGACGCGGACTAAAAGCAAAACGTCACTATTAGGACGTTCATGAGTCTTCAGGTTGCGCGCGCTTGTAACATATCTATACTTTTAAATATCACTGGGTATTTACAAATAATTCTTGTGTGCTAGGACTTTAATAATGAAAGGAAGTGCATGGAGTATTAAAAAATATTTTAGTATATTATGTCTTTATTCGAGAGGTTGCAAGTATAGTTTTGATTATTAACAATTTTTCTTTCTTTTTCTTTACATTAAATTTCTCAACATTTTGAGAAACCAGTGTTGGTCGCTTTTAACAGTCTTTATTGAGAAATTCTTGAATATTATTTTATGTGTATCGATTTTAAAATAAACAACTTCGTTAGGAATAAGGGGTCATCGACCGGTCATTGATCCGGGATAACTTTGCGCAAGCGCATGAAGCAGCAGCTGTCTGGTTCTTTATTTTCTTATGAAAAACTTTGTGGTCAGGCTTTTGAACTTTGCTGATGGACCGATTAGGCCATTATTGGGCCAAACAAGTAGTTGGCTTTGCTAGATTAGTTTTTCGAAATCATCATCTTCTTGACCAGCTGCCGCATTCTGTAACTTACTCGCGATCACAATCATGTTGATTTCAATTTTCATTGCTTCGTGTGTTTTGCACGCTATGAATTTTGCTGTAATGCCAAAGTTAAAGCTATTGTCATTATGAATGTATTACACAATTACCCAACTGGTCTCAAATTACTTGGGGTCGGGGCAGTATTTCTTCCATTTTCCATTCGTTTTTCCAAATATCGGTAATTAAATTAAAAAAACGGTCGAGTGTGAGTCGGACTCACGCAGTAAGGGTTCCGTACCACCCATCGACCTGATACCCCATAGAAACTGATTTAATTTACGAGAGTTTATCAAAAGACATCAACGAGTGTACGGAAAAAGTGATTTTTTACATCTCTTTCCTACGCAGGTACCACCACATACGTCTACGTTTGCCCTGTTTTTAGTATGTGTTGCCAAACTACATAGTATGCACTATAATCAGACCAAGTTTGACGCTGGTATATATTACCGTTTTGAAGATAGGGTAGGAACAAAAACGTTGAAAAAATGCATGTTTTTCGAGGTTTCTTGTATGGGGACCCCCTTTGGTTTTATTTAGACTTTATTTTTATTTTTAGTATTTGTCGTGATACATCTCATAGAAACACATATTTTGTGAAAATTTCAACTGGTTATCTATTACCGTTACAAAGATACAGCCCTGTGACAGACAGACGGACGGACGGACGGACGGACGGACAGCGTAGCGAGAGTAATAGGGTCCCGTCAGCACCCTTTGGGTACGGAACCCTAAAAAAGCTGAACGGGGCGAAAAAAGTGAGATGGGGCGGAAAAAGCGGAACGGGGCGAAAATAGCGGAATGGGTGCAAAAAACAGGGACGTAAAAAAATGCAAAACAGTGGCTATAATTCGCAGTCGCCCGCGTCTTCCTTCGCTGAACGATTATTTTTAATACCTATCGCGCCAAATTGGCTACATAGTTTTTTTTTTCGTGTCGATGGTACAATATTCAAATACTGCCGGCCTAGAAATTGGCCACTTTAGTTGCGTTGTCTGTGGCATTGTTGAGATTGCTCAATGTGTAGGTGTAAGGGCAAAGAGAGCAAAATAATTGATATTTCATTTATTGAGGATCAACGCCATAGCTACAAGCTGTATCCGTTTTATATATGTAGCCCCATTTGCTCATCTACTTAATAAATTGAAAAGGCGGAATTTTGGGCGTCCCGCTTAGGGTACTGCCGATGGCTGGACGCGTTCTGAATGAGCTGAAAAACGACATGTCCTTCCAAAAGAGGGACGTTCTTCCCAAAACGGGACGTTCTACCAAAAAACCGGCCAAGTGCGAGTCGGACTCGCGCATTAAGGGTTCCGTACTTCTCAACGACATGATACCCCATAAAAACTGATTTAATTTACGAGAGTTTATCAAAAGACATCAACGCACAGTGCGTGAAATATGAATTTTTGCATGTTTTTCTTACGCAGGTGCTACCACATATGTCTATGTTTGTCTTATTTTTAGTATTTGTTGCTAAATTACATGATATGCACTATAATCTGACCAAGTTTGACGCTGGTATATATTACCGTTTTGAAGATAGAACAGGAACAAAAACGTTGAAAAAAATGCATGTTTTTTGAGGTTTCTTGTATGGGTTTTCCCTTTGGTTTTAGACTTTTTATGTTTTTAGTATTTGTCGTGATACACCTCATAGCAACACATATTCTGAGAAAATTTCAACCGGTTACCTATTACCGTTCAAAAGATACAGCCCTGTGACAGACAGACGGACGGACGGACGGACGGACGGACGGACAGCGTAGCGAGAGTAATAGGGTCCCGTTTGTTACCCTTCGGGTACGGAACCCTAGAAATGGAACGTTTTCCCAAAAGCGGGACATCTTGCAACACTTTTGGTAGTAAACCACCTACAATTCGACCTATTTTGGTTAAAAAACGTTCTGTCTAGATTTTTTTTCATGTTGTTTAATTGAATTAACTTTTATGGTAATCTACCATCTTCGTTTTCCAAAATTATTATCTCATTCACCTTATACTATATAAGGCTTCATTACTAAATAGTTGATCGAATTTAAATAAATGACATTTAAGGATATTTTTTAGTGTTGTTCTTAAATAACTGCTTTGTTTGTAATCCTTATAAGGTACGGTCAATCTGTAGGTGTTTTATTATACACATATAGGTCAATAATGAGTGTTCAGATCCAAATATAAATGATGACAAATATAAGTGTGTATAAGTTTTATAGTTTCCATGCGGATTTCCAAAATATAGTTTTAGTACCAAAACTCCTTGTGAAGAGGTCGTCCGGGGAAGTACTACCACCGCACCGATTTCTGACTCCAAACAGTGATGCTAGCATTGCTGTGTTCCAGTGCTCGTGGTACGAATGCCGGGGACATTACAATCACATGAGACTTGCCATCTTCATGTCTCAGTTTGGCGAAAGCAATATACAGTAACATAGCCTAGGTGGTATTGAAGTTGTTATGGGCAAAGGTAACCGCTTATCAACAGGTGGGCCTTTAGCTCGTTTATCCTATGCCATAAAAAACTCTTGTGGTAAATTGAAACACCATAAAAATAGAGATTCTTCTACTCATGGTTTACATAGCAAAATATAACTGATACAATAAGCATCAATTTATAAAGAACCCTCCATATTACACGTCTCAATATTTATCTAGTTCATTTTATACTGGTACAACCATTTTTTTTAGATCCGTCATGTTTGGAGTTGTAGTTGCAACGAAGTCCAATATATACTGGTTTGTCCAATATAAATAGATCTACATTTGTAAGGCATTTCAGTTTGATTAGAGTTCAGTTTATACTGGGTTGCATGCTCTATTAACTTTCACTATTCTGTAACTTATGTTTTTGCTGTGGCGTTGCTCACGTTTTGTAATACTAAGTTAAAACTATAGCTACGTATTGCAATGATATAAGTATTGCCTGAATGGTTTAGTGGTTAAAAGTTCTGTTGCTGAAGTTGAACCCTAAAGTTCGATGCCAGGTTGGTGATTTTGTATTAGCATCTCTAAATGCCGGCTCGAAGGAATATTGTAATGAACGCATCCGGTAATTAGCAATAAGCACGCTTGCAAAGACATACACAACTATATACGAACTACCTAATAACCCTTAAGATAATTTAGTTAAGTAAAAAAAAATAAGTACAAAATAAAATGATACAATATTTACAAAGTACTATACTATATACTTCGCTGTCCGTCCGTCCGTCCGTCCGTCTGTCACAGGGCTGTATCTTTTGAACGGTGATAGGTACCTAACCGATTGAAATTTTCTCAGAATATGTGTTGCTATTAGGGGTATCACGACAAAAACTTAACCCCATACAAGAAACCTCAAAAACATGCATTTTTTTCAACGTTTTTGTTCCTGCTCTATCTTGAAAACGGTAATACATACGAGCGTCAAACTTGGTCTGATTATAGTGCATACTATGTAGTTTAGCAAAAAAAACTAAAAACGAGGCAAAAATAGACATATGTGGCGGTACCTACGTAAGAAAGAGATGCAAAAATTCACATTTAGCGTACGATTGATGTCTTTTGATAAACTCTCGTAAATTAAATCAGTTTCTTTGGGGTATCAGGTCGATGGGTGGTAGGGAACCCTTACTGCGTGAGTCCGACTCACACTTGGCCGTTTTTTTATGTTCACCTACTACTGTATGTCGTACTGTTGGGTCAAAAATCATTTTTCTTTCTTTCTTTTCAATTTTAATAATTTGCTAATGTGGGTACAAAGTGGTGAGTTAATTTTTAAAATAACTTTTTACTCAACTTAAGAATCAAACGAAGAAACGCTTGCCACTGGATCTATAAACCAAAAAGTGTAAAAAGTCTTATTGAATCAACAACAAAAAGAATGCTAATTTGACGCACCGGTTTCAAATACGAAATTTAACTTTTTCGTAAATACGAAACCAATTGCCTTGGTATTAAAAATTACAGTAACTCACTTATTTGCCCTATAGATACAAGATTTTGTAAATAAAAATCCAAACTTATTTAAATTGATTCATGGTTTAAAAATAATGAAAATTTCGGATGGATTTCGCAAATTAAACTATTTGTTAAAAAAAAAAAAAAAAAACAAAATGTTTATTTCAGTAACTTATAAATATTTTGCTTTACAATATTAGGAGTGTTCCTTTAAGCAACAATATGCTTGTTTTGGAAGAAACCAAAGTAAAGTAGTAAGTAGTTTTAAGTAAGTACTTAATATAAGTATACAGGCTGATTGGTTGAACGAGGGACTTACTGAAGGATGATGATTAGTACTTAATTCTCGATAATTCTAATTGTTTAATAATGTTGTGTATATTTGTATGCCACCTGTGGCAGCACACAGAGAGACTATCTATAATGTACTAACACCAAAATTACCTGTTTACACAAATAAACATTTTGATTGATTGATTGATTGATTGATACAAATAAGTAAAATAATAAAAAATCCAATCGATTTCATCAATAATACTAAAAAATAAAAATAAAAATTTCAGACTAATAGTGTCCATAAGTTCGTTAGTAACAATATTTATCTTAAAACTATGTTAGTCACAGATATTTAAAAACAAACATACATTCATCACATCACAATACATAGTTATAACAAGCGACATATATAAAGAGCTCATCAGGTCACATTCAGCCTGATGAGTCTACCTACAACTGCAGATTATGGTCTCTCAGCAATAATCTTTAGGATTCCATTGCGGCTGCATCGAATTCGATGATTCAGTGAGGCTGACTTTTTGCGCATTATAGCATAAAAATCATTCACCCTCGCGTACACATACCCGAGGCACTGCAAAAGTGAGGCAGCCGCACCAGAATCCTAAAGGCATTGTTCTATTGTACTCTAACGGCCAAAATTTATATCCAATCCATGCAACAGTTGCCCTACTCGAGATAGAAATTTGACATTAACTGTAGGGATTAGACGTGCACAATCACTACCTATTTTTAAGCGATTAGTTAAGGAGCATTATCTGTCCCAGTAATGACATGAGTATGTTGTTGTCCTATATTCATTTGGTATATATATATATAGCTATATTTATTTATTGTAGTCGTGTGTAATTTTATGATGTTATAGAGGATAATACATGTATGTATATTTTGGTATATTTATTTTATTTTATTACCCAAGTTAGTTTAGTTTAATTAGTTAAGTTTCCGATATCATTTAAGTGCACCGGTAACTACCCTTTGTCTCTTCCATGACATTCCAGTCCATTCAATGGTTGTCTGGAAGAGATTGCCGTGGAGCGATAAAATCGCCAGTTGTACACTAGCGTATAAGTAGTTATTTAAGAAATTAATATAATCTTGTTGTGCAATAAAGAAGATTTGTACTGTATTTGTATTTGTATTAACTCCATACAGTTATAATTTGACAGTAGGCTCTGAACAATGTTACCTTTACCTGTGCTGTACACCTTGCAAACCTATGCACCAACATATTAGCGCGCACCGACAATGCCCTTCGCTCCCTCTCAATATCTGTGTCGTCATTTAGGGTCAATAATAATTACTATGATCACTTATAGTTCACGAAAAATTATCCAATTGTAACTTATAATATTGCTATTTACTAATTATTTAGGAGACGTTTACGGCAGTTTCGGAAAGATGCGCAACGGAAACGAAATATGAATATATTAAATAAATAAATATTTATGGGACATTTTACCCAGCACCATCTAGTCCCAAACTAAGCAGAGCTTGTAATATGGGTACTAGACAATGGATATAATACTTATGTATATTTTTTTAGTAAATACATACTTATAATACATAAGAAACACCCAGACCAACACAAACACTTATGTTCATCACACAAATATTTGTGTCCTGTGGGAATCGAACCCACGACCTCGTGATCAGCAGTCTGACACTCGAACCACTAGACCACATACGTTAAATGAATCAATTATTTGAAATACCTTTGTACACAACGTGTTATTGAAATAACTGAAAACCTCTTAAGGGGTCATTGTACTCATCAGTATGAACAACTTTGACTATCGGACCAACCATGACAACGCGAAAAAAAAATCAGCTGATCCTTACATTTTGTCGATCTGTGTGATTTATGTTTTTGCCAGACTGTAATTTAGTATTGCCAAACACATGTCTGTTTATTTTTAAAGGGAACCACTGTATTGTCATTCTGCCATTATAATTAAATATTTTTGCATGCTCCATGAAAAGGTTTCGAAGCCTTTTATATGAGACACTTCTAGGATAATGGTTTTTTTTTTTAATATTTTTATAATAATAACAGCTGTCTTGCATGTACAGCTCATTTCCTAGCGACTTAAAGCTTTATACACTTTATGGTAATCGGTGGACAGCGCTGTGGGCTACATTATTATTTATTTACATAAGTTATATAATTAGTTATATTATATAATGTAGCTGTTTGTTGTTCCTCTTTTAATAAAATAAAAATAAAATAATTGAAGGTCAAGTTTGCAATAGTTATTATGCAATAATAATTATACTGTTAATTATTATGTATGCGACAGACTAGCTGTTATTGTATGTCCATTCAACACAGTCTCTCCTATGGGATTTAATGTAATAATGGTACGTTTATAAATTGCTAATGATGGTATTAAATCAGAAGATATAGAAGGCAAGCCTATTTCCATTTTTCGGGCACAGTTTTATTTTGGGTTGCCAAGTTGCCACAAAAAAAAAAAAAAAACCACGCTGAAACGGCTGAAAGGATTTGGATGAAATTTCGCTTAGGTATTATAGACCATCCGTTCTGCGAGCAATGTGCCCCGTCCACTGCGACTTAAGTTTGGCAATTCTTCTGGCTATGTCAGTTACCTTCGTTCTCCTGTGAATCACAGAACGGATGGCCGATGGGGTAGTAAACCAGTACGCCACTCTAGAACTTTACTGCCTTCCAAGGCGCAGCGTGGGTAGACCCCCCCACAAGGTAGACCGACGACCTGGTGAAGGTCCCGGGAATCCGCTGAATACGTGAAGCGCAGGACCGGTCGTTGTGGCGATGTGGCCTATGTTCAGCAGTGGACGTATTTCGGCTGAAATGATGATGATGATAGTAAAATTGTATCCTAAATATCCCTACCGCTCAAGTTAAAGTCTACTTTAAAACTTCAATTCAACGAATGAAATGACTTAACCGAAATTTGTTCGCTACGAAACACTTTCACTGTTACGCAAAACTATACCGAGTTCGTTGCTGGCATTGTAATGCGCCCCAGTGTCGCTTGCATACGAGATCGAATTAGATCGGTTTGTGACGACATATAGCAACTATTTAGTTGTTATTGAAGGTACTAGGAATTGGAGAAATTGTTGTATTTAGTCTCCATGTTGGTACAAATACAAAGCCAGATGAAAAATGATGGTATTTTTTGCGGCAAATCCACACCTCTGACCCTACTAATGAAAATGTGACCAGTTTCAGGCACTAGTTGCCTGGCATTTATGCTAAACTGGACCTATTTGGCACAGTCGCTAGTCACACAGCATCTATGAACCGTTTTGTGTATTTGATTGTGTTCCTGTTGAATTGTATCTGTGTATACACGGTGTCAGGTTTCTCATGGTCCAAACGAAAACCATTGATAAAGGACACCAAGGGCTATCGAAAATACCCCCATGTATTTTCCGCGAAAATTGCCAGTTTTCGAGAAAATCACAATTTCCGTATTTGTCTTACAGTGCCTACATAAATTGATTTTTATATATATACACAGGACCTGCAATTTTTTTATGAATTACATACAACTAAAAGGTCATTTTATTATTTTTAACGCATTTACCCATGCGAAAATGCTCCAATTCGTCCTGCGAGCAATGTGCCCCGCGCACTGCCACTTAAGATTGGGAATTCTTCGGGCTATGTCGGTTACTTTCTTTCTCCTGCGAATCTCCTCATTTCTGATTCGATCACGCAGGGGCACTCCAAGCAAAGCCCTCTCCGTTGCCCTTTGAGTGACTTTACGCCTTCTTATCAGGGCCATTGTGAGCGACCACGTTTCAGTGCCGTAAGTAATAACTGGTAACACACTACTTTCATCTTGAGACTGCGGTATTTTGGACGAGAAGATACTGCGTATATAGCTTCCCGATCGCTGCCCAACCATAAAAAATTACATTAAAATATAATCCAGATTCCTACATCATAAAGTAAGGCAATCTTTTTGTACTAAAATCTAGTGTCAAAATTTGCAATACTGCACACGACAGGTCGATAGTTCATTTCTTATAACAGTAACCTATTTTATTAACTTTCGCAACTTGTCAAAGTTGACTTCGATAACGTAATACACGCTATCTTTTTATCTTTACTAGCTGTAACTAGCTCTAGTGAAATGTTTTGTCATACCACATTGCACTCTTTTAGGCTTCCGTGCCTTGGAGAGCACGTTGGTCCCGGTTGTCATATGAATGTCTATGGCAGTCGTTATGGGTGGTCAGAAGCCTGAAAGTCTGACAACTGGTCTTACCTTAGGATGTCGGTATTGCATGGGATATGTAGAAGCCCTATAATATGTTTTTTTTATTATATTAATAATAATAATTGACTCAGGAGTCATTCTACCGATCGTCATTACGGCCAATGGCTTAATAGCCAAGAGCCTCGACCAACACCTACAGAGGCTCTCGTTGGGCGGCTGGGTCAAGGGCTTGATGCAGAAAGCGGTACTTCTTGACTTGACACGGCGCGTATCGTCAGGAAGTTCCTCTCTCTGATGCCCTGACCTGTAGCTTGGACCCTGTTCCCGATGCTGGTGGGCCACTATTTTTTATATTTTTAAATGTTTTTCGTTTTTATTTTAAAAGTATTTAAAGTTGAATTAATGAAATCAAAAGACGTGTTAAAGAGCATTACCTTTCCTCCTAATTTGTTATTGTATAATATTTATATCATATTTACCTATATAATTTATATGTATTTATTTAAGTATCTATTGCTTTATTAGAACTAATTTTAAGTTTCTTATCTTTTTTATACACTGTTGTCTACATTTCTTACTTATTTCTCCTCTCGCAGGTCTGCTGGTAGATTTTTTTTTGAAATGAACAGTACCTTTGTACTAAATAATTTTAATGCTGTCTCCTTTCATATTATTATGTTATTGTGTGTACATAAATTATAAATAAATAAATAATAATAAAGATTTAAATTGTGGAAAGAAAACATCGCTCACGAGCAGGATTCGAACCTGCGACTCCTGGCTTAGTACGCCAGGGCTTTAGCCACTAAGCTACCGTGAACACTGCTCGTGGTATCGAAATTATCCTCCACTATACGTCTTTGGGTGACGTCAGCGATATCTTATTAAGAAACATTGTTTCTTAACCGACTCGACTAACTTTGCAGGTAAATCAAAGTCAAAGTAAACGTTTTTTTTTTTTTTTTTTCTTTCCACAGTTTAAATCTTTAGATTTCGGTTCGCATGCGTAAAATGCGTTAAAAATAATAAAATAATTAAATAATAATAATCATTTATTTGCCAAAAAATATTAGTAGTTACTTATTACATTTCCTTAAGAGCTACATTACAGATAATACTAGGTATATTAGATATCTACTTACTATTATAAAATTGTTAAATGTCAGTTGTCTGTTTGTTTGTTTGTTCCAGCATCACGCTAAAACTACTGGACCGATTTTGATGTTTTTTTTTTGTTTGAAAGCTGATGATCTGACTTAAAAACTGGTATGGGTTTTGAGAAAGAAAGAAAGAAAGAAAAAAAGAAAAAAATTAATTCGTGGGTTGCGTACTCACCCGACAGATCGAAGCTTCTATGCATTTGCACGAGCGGATAGTAATGTACGATGGAGTGGAGTGGAGTGGACAGGGGATGGGACTGGGGACGGGACAGGGCACGGGACTGGGGACGGGACAGGGGACGGGACCGGGGACGGTACATGGGACGGGAAATGGGACGGGACAAGAGACGGGACATGGAACAGGACAGTGGGACGGCACATGGGACTGGACATAGGATGGGACATGGGACAGGACATGGGACATGGGACGGGACGATAGTGATATAGTGAGATAGTGGGACAAGATATGGGACATGGGACGATAGTGATATAGTGAGACAGTGGGAAAGTGGGACAGTGGGACTGTGGGCAGTGGGACAGTGGGATAGTGGGACAGTAGGACAGTGGGACAGTGGGACAGTGGGACGGTGGGACAGTGGGGCAGTGGGGCAGCGGGGCAGCGAGGCTGCGGGGCAGTGGGGCAGCGTGGCAGTGGGGCAGTGGGGTAACGGGGCAGCGGGGCAGTGGGATAGCGGTGCAGCGGGGCAGTGGGGTAGCGGGGCAGCGGGGCAGTGGGATAATGGGGCAGCGGGGCAATGGGGTAGCGGGGCAGTTGGGCAGCGGGGGGCAGTGGGGCTGTGGGATAGCGGGGCAGCGGGGCATTGGTGCAGTGGGATAGTGGGGCAGCGGGGCAGTGGGATAGCGGGGCAGTGGGGCAGCGGAGCAGTGGTGCAATGGGATAGTGGGGCAGTGGGGCAGTGGGGGTGCGGGGCAGCGGTGCAGAGAGGCAGTGGGGTAGCGGGGCAGCTGGGCAGTGGGACAGCGGGGCAGTGGGGCAGTGGGGTACCGGGGCAGCGCAGCAGTGGCATAGCGGGGCAGCGTGGCATTGGGGCAGTGGGAATGTGGGGCAGCGGGGCAGTGGGGCAGCGGGGCGGCGGGGCAGTAGGGCAATGTGATAGTGGGGCAGCGGGGCAGCGGGGCAGCGGGTCAGTGGGGCAATGGGATTGTGGAGCAGCAGGGCAGTGGGGCAGCAGGGCAGTGGGGCAGCGGGATAGTGGGGAAGCGGGGCAGTGGGGTAGCGGCGCAGCGGGGCATTTGGGCAGCGGGAGGCAGTGGGGCAGTGGGGTACCGGGGCAGTGGGATAGCGGGGCAGCGGGGCAGTGGTGCAGTGGGATAGTGGGGCAGCGGGGCAGTCGGATTGCGGGGCAATGGGGCAGCGGGGCAGTGGTGCAATGGGATAGTGGGGCAGCGGGGCAGTGGCCGTGCGGGGCAGCGGGGCAGAGAGGCAATGGGGTAGCTAGGCAGCTGGGCAGTGGGACAGCGGGGCAGTGGGGCAGTGGGGTACCGGGGCAGCGCAGCGGTGGGATAGCAGGGCAGCGGGGCATTGCGGCAGTGGGATAGTGGGGCAGCGGGGCAGTGGGGCAGCGGGGCGGCGGGGCAGTGGGGCTATGTGATAGTGGGGCAGCGGGGCAGTGGGGCAGCGGCGCAGCGGGGCAGTGGGGAAGAGGGGCAGCGGGGCAGCGGGGCAGTGGGGTAGCGGGCTGTGGGGCAGTTGGGCAGTGGGGCAGCGGGGCTGTGGGGTACCGGGGCATTGGTGCAGTGGGATAGTGGGGCAGCGGGGCAGTGGGATAGCGGGGCAGTGGGGCAGTGGGGCAGTGTGGCAGCGGGGCGGCGGGGCAGTTGGATAGTGGGGCAGCGGGGCAGTGGGGCAGTGGGGTAGCTGGGCAGTGGGGCAGTGGGTTAGCGGGGCAGCGGGGCAGTTGGGCAGAGGGGTAGTGGGGCAGCGGGGCAGCGGGGCTGTGGGGCAGTGGGGCAGTGGGGCAGTGGGGCAGCGGGACAGCGGGACAGTGGGACAGTGGGACAGTGGACTGGAATGGACTGGACTGGACTGACGTGGGTTAGCAGAATTTAACGCGAGCGGAGCCGTGGGTAAAAGCTAGTATTATTATAAAAACATGGTTGGATTGTGTGAAAGATTATATGAATTGAAAGAAATTGAACACTGAGATGACGGCGGAAGAAAAATACATGCTGCGCCGACCCCAAATAAATTGGGATAAGAGCAGGAGGATGATGATGGTGTACTTACATCATTTATTGGACAGGGCCTTATAGGTTTTTGCTGGGCAAGCGTGTACCATCGTCGACCGCACCATCGCTTAACATCAGGTGAGGTGGTGGTCAAACGCAAGCCCATATTTGAATTAAAAAAAACAAAAGGCAGGAACATAATATTGTAAACTTCTTTTTAGCAACTTAGTATAAAGGAACTTAGATTCCTAGTATAAATAAACTGCCTTGTGACTTGCAAACTGTAATTAAGTACTGTAATTGTATTATAAATGTTCCATTGTGTATTGTGTTAAAAATGAAAGTGCTATATGTATGCTCATGACTTTTATAATTGAGGTTATAGGCAGATCTGTGTTGGCTTGAAAATAGTTGTCAATCATTTATAATAATATGTTTCATCATCATCATCATTTCAGCCGAAAGACGTCCACTACTGGACATAGGCCTCCCCGAATTAAGGGGGGGATATGCCATAATCGCCACGCTTGGCAGGCGGGTTGGAGATCGCAGTTGGTTGGTTAAATACTCAGAGAACGCTGCTGCCCATCCTCTGGTGAATCCCTTAGTCGCCTTTTACGACACCCATGAGAAGAGATAAGGGTGGTGCTATTCTTTAAGTCCGGCACCACACGGACTAATAATATGTTAATAATATGTTTGGGCTAGGTCAAATTGGTTGAGGGGTGCGTGGCTAAGTACCTAATAACTATGTGGATTGCAATACCTAGGAAATAAGTTGCACTAGCCACGGTCAGTCCTTGGATCGGTGACCATTTCATTGCAAATTGAGAACGTTAAGCTGTCGACTGCCATACAAATATGTATGGCAGTCGTTACGGGTAGTCGGAAGCCTGAAATTATTCGAATGTCGGTATTACCAACTATTATTTGTTCTATGGTATTACTCAGTAACTAAGTTGCGAGGGTCTGATGGCAGTCGCTCCATGTAAAATACTGATGTTCAGCCGCATCTGGTTAGACTGGAAGCCGACCCTAACATAATTGGAAAAAAGCTCAGTGTAAGAAGAGGTTGGAACAAATTTGAATCCTTAGCCAGAAGTTTAAAGACAGGCTGTTTTCAATTATATTTGTAGTCCGCCAACCTGCAACAGACAAGCGAGGTGCTCACTACCAGCCATAGTCATGACCATGACGGCAGAAGGCAGGCGTGGGAAGCTGTCGCGTCCTTCTGTGAGGAGGTCATCGCAGAAAGAGGCGGCGGGGTCAGAGAGGAAGATCCCTTGCTGATTCAATCCGCCGCAGAAGCACAGGTCATCGAAAACGTCTTTAAGATGACCTGATGCAACCCTAAGAAAGAACAGCCGGTGATAAATTGGGGAGTCTATCCTCCGCTATGCACAGCCCTCGCCCTTTGGCAAATACCTGCACAAAGTGACAAGATTGGAGGCGCCTCCCGTGTCTCACCAGTGCGGCTGTAGTAAGGATATGGCCCTGCATACTCTAGTGCAGTGTCCTGCTTGGGCTATGCAGTGTCGTGTTCTCTCTGTAGCAATTGGGGGAGACCTCTCGCTGCCGGCAATGGTTAGGGCCACATAAATAGATAGATAGAATGGTTGTAATCACAATTGTACTTGCGATTCCTGCGTGACTTTCGAACAAACTATGCCTCCCTCCCAATTATGTTGACGTCATTAATTTTTAAAAATTAACTTTAGTCAAATGTACTTTACAGCTTTTGTTTCTGCAGTTACAAACAGCGCAATAAGGCATTTTTGCGAGTTTTTAATACAGTACTTATAAATAAATAAATATCTTCGGGACATTTTTACACAGCACCATCTAGTCCCAAACTAAGCAGAGCTTGTGATATGGGTACTAGACAATGGATATAATACTTATATACTTTTTTTTTTGTAAATACAAAACAGAAACAAGTCATAAGGCTTACTGAGAAAGGCTTTGAATTGCCCTGCACTCTGGTGCAGAGTGTTGGCACGCGCGGGCCGCCCACTTTTCCATTCTATCTATTTAAACCATTTTAAACCATTTAAACCATTTATTTTGCCACACATACACAAAATATACATATTACATGCAAAGGTAACAGGACAAATTAATGAGAACACAACATGCATACAACATAATATGTGTGGCAAGGGATCCAGCTCAGTATTTGCTGTGCATGTAGGTATGCACAGCACTGATTTTCAGATGGTCCCTCTGTATATCTTAAAAGTGAAATTTACGCGCACAAGAACAAAAAAAAGTAAATGAAAGAAGACATCTGACATCAAATACCTAATACAAAAAATTTGAATTTTACTTCGAATTTTAATTTAACCAAATTATGTGTATTTTACAACATCGTATATTAGTATTTATAGACTAATAAGTCACAATAATTATGTTCATTTGGTACATACAAGTAGTATTTTATATAAATAAACAAAAAAGCCATGAAAAAAAAAAAAAATTTTTTTTAAACAATTAAGTGGCACAACCGAACATCACACATTGCACAATAATAATCACCTATAACACAGCTACACGATATAGTCACAATTACATGTATGTGTACAACACCCCACACGAGATCGACAGACACAAGTTTCTGCTACGGTAACTATTTATTCTATCTATTTCTGTGGTCAGGGCCATGGCAGCTAGTAGGGAGGCGTGGGAGGTAATCACGTCCTTCTGTGAGGGTGTAATCTCGCAAAAGGTAGCGGCGGAACGGGTCAGGGAGGAAGACTCCCTTGCTGCTCCAATCCACCGCAGTAGTACAGGTGATCGCAAGCGTCTTTATGGTAACCTGATGCCGCCCTAAGAGAGGCCAGCTGGTGATAGATTGAGGAGTCTATCGTCCGCATTGCATGGACTTCGGATGAAGAAGAGTCTACATAGAAAGAGCTCGAAGGCCTGAAAGTGGGCCGTGGTAGATAGGTCGCGTTTGCCATGCATTGCATTTGTCGCGACAAATCTAGCCAAGGCGAGAGTACACAGCGGAGATTTTAGTGGGTGCGAGCCCTACATAGCTACGCTGCCTCCCCGGGTGGTGTGGCATGCGGTAGGCATTTTCTTCGTCTCAAAAAAAAGACAAGCAGGCCTAAGCTTTTCTCATCCAGAGAAGAGACCTGTGGACTATGACAAGCTAAGTGCCCACATAATTTCATAATTGTACGTAATAATTACTTTCTACTGATAAAAATTACGTGTGTGACTTAGAAAGGCGTTCTGTTGGCTGCGCACGAGTTCAATGCCTAAATTAACTGTCATATTTATAATGAATGCTTACACAGCGGCAAATTTTTTAAACAATAGAATAGCAGTTATTTGTGTTGGATGATAAAATAACTGTTTTAAACCGGTAATATTTGTACTAGGTTCGTTGCGCAGGTGTGTTGGGCCAGAACACCTTATATGCCTGGAGTGGTTGGGCCGGTAACTATGCCCACAACTCCTACTTTGCCTAAGACATTAATTTTATTTTACTATAACTATATATATACTATAACTGAACCAAAAGTTAGCGTTCTCACAGTTTTAAATTTGAAAATCAAAATCCACCCTTAAGGGTAGGAAAACAGGGGATGACTGCTTGTTCACCCACTGTTTTCTTACCCATTAACCGATTCTGTTGAAACTTGGAACACAAATGTAGTTCTAGACACTAAAACATAATGGAAACCTGGAGTTAGATTTTAGCTACAAAAAAATTAAAAATGAACTTTTTAACATAAAATTGAACCGACGAAAACAGAAACTGAAAAGCGATAAATAAAATGAAGCTGTTTGCGTCGGTTCCATTTTTTGTTAAAAAGTTTTATTTGATATCACAGATATAAAATGGACGTAATATATTGTAATGATATGATAATAAAATAATTGTTACATCAACACCAGCATTCTGGAGAAAGGCAATTGTATGTATAATTAGAAACAGAGATAATATCAATAAAAATTATGTAACAGATCAAGAAAAGTAAATTACAGACTTTATGACCCGTAACTCAGTAGTTAAAGTTATTGGAATGAAATGATTAGTAGTTTAAATTTTAACTGCCAATGATTGTCAGGTATATCTGGAATATATTAGAGAATTTTTAATAATACGTGATGTCCCATCGGGCGCCCGACGTTTCGCAAAAAAATATTTCATAAACATACACTTCGCAAACAAATATTTATAAATATATCATTTCGCAAACCAACCTTATACAGAAATTTATTTGGAAAAGTATTAATTTAGGTAGATCTGTGTAATTTAGCAATATGGTATTTTGACAAGCTTTCATTTCAGAAACCCACGTTTAATAAACTATTCATTTCGCAAATGTATCGATTCACAACACTACTTTTAAAAGTGTAGTTTGTAAAAACACTTGTTTGCGAAATGAAACACTGTGAAAAGATGTTTTTAGAAATATGTGGTTTGTCAAAACACTAGTTTGCGAAATGAATGTTTGTGATACGTTGTTCGTGAAAAATAATTAGCGGAAACAGGAAAACTAATTTAAATAATATACGCGACCGGTTAAACTTGTTTTTATTATAATTTGCGAAACATCAGGGATCATCACCCTGTCTCATCACAATGTTTCAAAGAGGCAAAGTGCTTTAAATATAGAAAATATGCAATTTAACATTTAGAAGACTTTATACAGGCTGTTGCTTAAATAGTATTGTAAGTCGCGTTCGCCAAACTAAAATTACTCGACATGAAGATGGAAAGTCTCATGTGATGGTAATGGCCCCGGCACCCGTACCACACAACACATCAATGCAAGCATCACTGTTTGGGGGCAGAAGTAGGTACGGTGGTAGGACTTCCCCGGACAAGTTCTTTCACTAGGACCTAACTAAAACTACTCTTGACACAAACTAATCGTGTGGAAAATTAAAATTCGCTTCCATAACGTATTTCCGGTGGAAGTTTAATTTTTTAATGGCAATGAAGGAAACAGTTTTTGAGGAAGGAGTATTGTTAATTGCATGAATAGTTTAGTTAAAGGAAGTGGGTTACACACGATACTGCCAGCTGTAAGTGGCAATTCAAATCCGGGCGTGCAACTATGTCTGATAATAAACTATAATTTTTATTAGTGATAATTACTAGGCCATTCAATTAATCAAGCTGACCTGGAATAAACATGGAATGTGTGGTGTAACGAGAATGGATATGATAAGAAATGAGTATCTGAGAGGGAGTTTGAAAGTAGCGCCAGTGACGGAAAAGTTGAGATGCAGTAGATTGTCATGGTATGGAGATGTGATGCGGAGAAATGAGGAGCATGTTACGAAAAAAGTTTTATGTATGAATGTGGATGGCTATAAGAAAAGAGGTAGACCAAAGAAAAGATGATATAGATAAAAAGAAAGTGAACACGGAGATGACGGCTGATAGAGATGTATGGAAGAAAAAGACATGCTGCGCCGACCCCAAATAGATTGGGATAAAGGCAGGAGGATGATGATAGTAAAACAAAATACCGCAGTGTCTCAAGACGAAAGTCTTTAACCAGTGTAACATAACATAACATCACGCCTGTATTTCCTCGAAGGGGTAGGCAGAGGTGTAATAGTACACCTACATTTCGCCAGTTATGTTATAGTCCCATGTAATAGGGGACGAGCCTATTGCCATTGACCGGGCACAAATCCAGACTCCGGGCTGCAACTGTGAATTGGCCAGTGACCAGTGTATGTTGCCAGTAATTACTTACGGCACTGAAACTTGGTCGCTCACAATGGGCCTGATAAGAAGGCTCAGTCACTCAAAGGGTAATGGAGAGGGTTATGCTCGGAGTGTCCCTGCGTGATTGAATCAGAAATGAGGAGATTCGCAGAAGAACGAAGTTAACCGACATAGCCCGAAGAATTGCGAAACTTAAGTGGCAGTGGGCGGAGCTTATTGCTCGCAGAACGAATGGCAGATGGGGCCTTTAAGTTCTGGAGTTGCGACCGCGTACCTACTGGATAGCTCAGCGTGGGTAGGCCCCCCTCAAGGTGGACCGACGACCTAGTGAAGGTTGCGGGACTCCGCTGGATGCGGAAATCGCAGGACCGGTAGTTGTGGCGATGTTTGAGGGAGGCTTATGTCCAGCAGTGGACGTCTTTAGGCTGAAATGATGACAATGAGTCCAGAAACTCGCTGTAGATAGATAGATAGATAGAATATACTTTATTGTACACCATGAAAATAGTAGTAAACAGGAACAACGTATAAATTATGGGTACATGGGCGGTCTTATCGCTAAAAGCGATATCTTCCGGACAACCTTTGGATGAACAAAGAAGACGTAAGATCTAGATAATGGGGGCAGTCCGTGGCGTACTACTGCATGTTAATAAACTAAAATAAATAAATAGACCAGCGTGGTGGTTTCATTCCTTCTTATTTTGAGAAGAATCCCATGCCCAGCAGTAGGACAATAATAGGCTATTGTTTCAGTCCTATTTTGTATAGACAGACGGATTTAGTAGAAATATCTGATTGGTTCCAATCCTACAAATTTAAACTTAGTGATTCTGTAGCCGTCCGATCAATATAACGTTACTACGCTAGTCCGATTTCACGCGATACGATGCTCAAGCGCAGTCCACGAGTAGGGTCACCACTTGAGGCAATAGTTATGTAAACATATTTAGTAATAACTTATTTCTCCTCTGTATTTTACACGGAGCGACTGCCATTAGACCCCCGCACCTCAGTTCCTGAGAAATATCGACACCCTTAGATTGGACCAGTGGTCAGACTTTCAGGCTTCTGACTACCCGTAACGACTGCCATAGATATTCGTATGACAACCGAGACCGTCAGCTTAACGTGATCTCCGAGGCATGATAATGTCCTCTCGGCCGAATTTTGGTTACAGACAATCTCAACGGAGACTAGCCATCTGCGCGGGACATATCAAAGTTCACGAGTGTGTATCATAGCCCACTCTTATAATGCGATGGGACGGCAATCCGATACCACCGCAGAGAGATCAGGCGCAGCATCGACGGCTTTACGTGCTCTCCGAAGCACGGTGGTGTAACACCACCATCTTCCTAATTGGGGGCTGCTATACTGAGAAATTTTCTTCACAGAAAAATCCCAATACCACTTTTTACCCAACCCGGGAATCGAACCCAGGACCTCACGATCTGCGGATGAACTCGTTACCAATTTGACTAGACTGCGACCACGGAGGCAGTCATTCCGATTAATGATACTCTCGTAAAAACAATCAATCACCTATCTTATGACTGACCTTGATATGTGCAGCTTAACCTAGTAAGCTGTGATAGCCTAGTGGTTGAGCACTTGCCTTCCAAGCAGGAGGGTCTGAGGTCGAACCCAGCCCGCACCACTGACTTTTAGAATTAATGTGTGGATCAGAATTTGATTATCACTTGCTTTAACGGTGAAGGAAAACATCGTGAGGAAACCTGCACACCTGAGAGTGCTCCATACAGTTCTCGATGGTGAGTGTATTCCGACAACCCGTACTAGGCCAGCGTGGTGGACTGAGGCCTTAGCCTTCGAGGAAGAAGAGACCCGTGCCCAGCAGTGGGACAGTAATGGGCTGATGATGAACCTCGAATTTTACGATTGGCGTCTGCTATTTAGCCACTAACCCCACCGGGAAGCATTTTTTTCATATCCATTAGAGTTTCCCACTTCTGAGCAAAGGCATTGCCTTTTGCCTTACAATTTTGTGTCTGACCACGCAAGAGGCCCGGCCCGCAATAGTTATGTAAAATAGAATATGGTCAATTGTAACGGCCACCATACACGGTAATCAATGTAGGAAGTAGGTTAATAAAACCATAAAGAACATGAATTTTATGGCTATTAGACATATGGGTGAATTTGATCGTAATATGACATAACAGATGTGTTTCTCGAGGTATGGTAGGGGACTGTTTGATGCCTCAGAGATTTTAATGATGATGTCACTTACAGATTACAAGACAGAACTTAAGACAACACAAGTTCCGTGTGGTGCCGGACGTAAAGAATTGCATCACCCTATATCTTCTCATGGGTGTCGTAAAAGGCGATTCACCAGAGGATGGGCAGCAGCGTTCTCTGAGTATACTGCGATCGCCAACCCGCCTGCCAAGTGTAGCGTTTATGGCATATCCCTCCATTGGGGGAGGTCTATGTCCAGCAGTGGACGTCTTTCGGCTGAAATGATGATAATGATGACTTAGACAAAATAAAATTCAAGAGGGTCTAGAGGCCTCAGACCAAACGTTTTAGACCGACCGCAGCTCGCAAACACGGAGGGCGGAATAGCAGGTACCATTCGCGGGCATTCTTCGAGAAAGACATTCGCCATTACTTTTTTATTTTAAGAACCTCAGCATTACTTGAAAGATAAAGATAATTTATTTGTAAAACATAAGCATACAGAACAAAATATAGATTGTAATGTACGGTGTTATTAATAAAATAATTATGGCCTGCATGTTTTGCTGTAAGTTAAGGCGTACAATTTTTTTTTAAGAGAGTACCTCTTAAAGTTAATCAACATAGATATACCTATATTCTTTTACAACACAAGCACAGTCAATAAGCCTTGAATTCTGTCCCCGAATTGCCCAACCGATACTCACTGTAGCCCCCCACCAATACGCAAGCGACGCTTACCAGTCAGGCTTGCGCGCGCGCCGATTGCAGTACACGGTTCTATTTTGTTTATACCGTTTTTTTTATACAACTAAATTTTTTCGTTCTTTATTTAATTGTGGTTTCAAGAATCTTATATAGGAAGGTTTTCTCAAAGGTTATTTTAACTACTTTTTTTAAATTTTGTAATTCGTTTTAGTGAATGTGTGTGATATAAGTATTGCATTGTTTTGTAAGTATGTGTGTGTGTTCGTGAGATTTTCTATATTCTATGTTAATTACGGTATATCTTATTCATAGATGCTTACGTTTTTAGAGATAGGTAGAATTGTAAGCGGTTTTTCGTGGCTTTTTGCCAGTATTTGTGCTCAATATTCTTAAGTTTCCTTGTTTTCATATTCCAAGCGATTGGCTTTTTGAACTTATTCCTTCGTAGTTTTTTTTATTTTTAAATGTAGGTAGGTACGAGTAAAACTTGTTCCTATAATAGCAGAGAAATATGTAGGTATTCCTTTTAACACGAAATATATTAGTTAATGTTTTTTTTTTGTTAATTTATAATCTGGTTTTGCAATGACTACCTATTAATGGTTTAGTTTTTGGTAATGCCAAACTGGTATTTATAAACTCATTTGTAAGCTCATTTTTAGACCTTGGTGTCTAATAGGGAGACATAATAGTCGTACTTTGAACCAATAACGATTGGATAGTTGGAATCGGGCATAGCATCGAATTGTTGTAGGTGAGAAGGTAGGTAGGTAGGTGGTTATCTTAACATAGTAAGATTTAAACCGACGACCTCTCATTTTAATCCTTTGGTCTATTGTGGCTTCAAATTTCACAGTTGTATGGGAACTATACAAACACATACATACAAACAAAACACATACACTATAAAAATTTACAGGAACAAAATGGCAAATTAACTTTAAATGCATAACAACGACAATCAAAATCAAAAGGGTGTAACCCAAAAAATATTATTTTATTTAAAAGACATTTTTTATCTATATTTTAAATTTGCCCTATACGCTGTTGTTATTTTTATAATTTTCTATTATTACGATTATTATTTTGGGTAATAAGAAGACTTTGTTTTTTTAGTTTAGCGATGTGAAGTAATTGTGTCAAAAGTGAAGTGTTCAATGTAATAAAAGACTGTGACTTTTGGTGACTTTTTGACAGACAAAAGGAGATTTTGGTAAGTTTTGTTATCTTTTTTTTATTCTTTTACTGGGTAATTTTTTGTGCTGTAGGAAAAATAGACTAAAAGTATCTTTAAAAGGATATTATTATCATAAAAAGTGACTAAGCGATATTTTTATTGCCTTAAATCGGTGGATCATTTAATGTACTCATCAATGCACTTTGAAAAAAAAACCTCGTTAAAAACGTTCCTTACTTTTTTTTTAAGTTTTCGATGATTTTGTAGGGAGCAGTTGTTCTTTTTGCTATTATAATTAACTGCTGCATAAAAGTTATTCGTAATAATTAACTGTGTCATCGATATAAGTCAACAAAAATGTCACGATGTATTATTTTACTACCAAATGGATAGAAAACCAGATCTGCATATATACGTGTTATTGAAATAACTGAAAACCTCTTAAGGGGTCATTACACTTAATAGTATGAACAACTTTTACTATGGAAAGTATGGGATCAACCATGAAATCGAGAGAAAATATCTATTGTGTTCACATAAATAGACAAAATGTAGGGAAAAGATGTTTTTTTTCGTGATTTCATGGTTGGTCCCATACTTTCCATAGTAAAAGTTGTTCATACTGATGAGTACAATGACCCCTTAAGAGGTTTTCAGTTATTTCAATAACACGTTTTATAGAAAAGTTTAATAATATTACAATCGCTATTTTTAGTGGTCTAAAGAATGTCTCGAATATCACATTGGAACAAGTAGGTACAAAAAAAGAAAGGAGTAAACAACACGATGAGGTTTAAAACCTTGCATTTACTTTTATAGTTTTTACCTACAGGTTTATTCTTTGTCAAACTAAAGCTTTTTATATTACGCAATATGTGTTTGTAAAGGTCTTCTCTCGCGTCAGCAACTCGCTATACGAGTCGGTCAGTCACCAAGGTTGTTAATGATTAGGTATGGAACATTTCATAAGTAGCATTTGAAAAATCATTTGAAATAAGTTGTCATACGTCGCACCTGATACTTTCCTTCACATATTCTTAACAGACTTAACATAACTTATCATAACTAATCTGTGCCCAGAAGACTGGCAGCATTGCCACGTTGAATGGCAACGCTTATTCTTTGCCCAAAGAACATGCCAACCGTAAATTTAATTGCACATTATGGTGTCTTGGATGATATATTCTGTACCCAATAAAGCCTAACCCCAGCCAATGTTGTAATATTATCACAATAATAACTAAAACCAGGTCAAAACACTTTAATGGGTGCTAGAAGTTATTATAACACTACAATTGCTACCGGCGACGCCTGAGGGCGATTGAGATAATAACTTTAGGTAATAATCTTTTAATTGCATAAGCGTCTTCGTTTTTTATCTGAGAGAAAACATACAGGCTGTTTCTAAAAAACTCAAATTAAATCATATTAATGGTTGATGAATTTCTAGATTTACTTGCACGCGCTACTAAACTTTTTTATTTTGACTAGCTTTTCAAACCAAGGCTTTTTTGTCAGTGTTGTACTTATGTCTTTTTACACTTCAGTGTCTTTACTGTCAAATAATTGTGAAGTTTCGAGATATGTTTCCCAAACATAATTTACTTGAAGACAATAACTTTCACTAATAATATATTTTTTGTATTTTATTAGTTTTTAAACTCATACTAACTTTTCATAGGCAGTAAGCCAGCTTTAAAATTATTGTATGTTTGTTATCCATTTTTATAAACAACGTGTTATTGAAATAACTGAAAACATCTTAAGGGGTCATTGTACTCATCAGTAAAAACAACTTACAATGGGCCCAACCCTAAAATCGCGAAAAATAATCAGCTGTTTCCTACATTTGTGTTCACATAAATAAAAAAACCAACCAACTGCGATCGCCATCCCCCCAACTTATGCTTGGGGGAGGCCTATGTCCAGCAGTGGACGTCTTTCGGCTGAAATGATGATGATGATGATGAAATCGAAAATATTTAGGTAACCGTTATTTTTTTTTTGCAATTTCAAGGTTGGTTTCATAGTAAAAGTTGTTCATACTGATAAGTACAATGACCCCTTAAGAGGTTTTCAGTAATTTCAATAACACGTTATGTATTATATTTATTTGTTTTTAGAATGACTACACCTTGTATATGAGTTATGTCTCGGAAAGTAATATTAATTGAGGTCAATGGTTATGGCTGTAATTGTAAGCAATAGGCTTGCATTGTATTGCCCTATGGCAAACTCAATGGCAATTGTTGGCAATTTTAAGTTCGTTTAACACATACTTTTTAGGGTTCCGTACCCAAAGGGTGCCAACAAAACCCTATTAAATTAGTCTGCTAACACCGTCTGTCCGTCCGTCTCTCACAGAGCTGTATCTTTTTAACCGTAAGAGGTAGGTAGCCAGTTGGAATATTCACATAACACACAGAATATGAGTTACTATGGCTCAAAATACTCATGACAAATACTAAAAATAAAAAACGTCTAATCCAAAAGGGTAAAAGGCCAAGCCAAGCCCATACAAGAAATCTCGAAAAAAGTTTTTTTTTTCATCGTTTATTGTTCCTTCTCTATCTTAAAAACGGTAATATTTCCTTCGGACGTCACTTTATCGACCATCCTGTATACAAGCTTCAAACTTAGTGTGATTTAGAGTTTGACCGAATTTTCATTTTCGGTTTTCGGCCGTTCTCAGGCAAAATATTCATTTTCGTCAATTTTCGTTTTGAGCCAAAAAAAATGTTTTCGTCCTTTAACGAAAACAGTCTACGCGGTCGTGAAATCTACTGTTTAGTTCAGCGGGTCAACCTTATGCAGACAGGTGCAGTAATGTATAGAAGGAAAATTGCCTTTTTTTTAAATATAAATTTAATTTTGTTACCTTTTGACTGTTGTATCCTGGTTGTAAAAATGTTTATTGTTGTATTGCAACTATTTCTATGTGTACCATAATAACTCAGTGTTCTACAAAATGTTTTTGAATGAATAAATAATTTAAATAAATATATGTTTTAACATATGTAAGACCATTTAATCATTAAATTATGTGCTTTAGAAGATTAAAAGATTGATATTTCATAATATTTTACTTTTATAGTACTTTTACTAAACAAAAATATATCAATATAAAAGAAGTACCTCATCATCATCATCATCATTTCAGCCGAAAGACGTCCACTGCTGGACATAGGCCTCCCCCAAACATCGCCACAACGACCGGTCCTGTGCCTTCCGCATCCAGCGGATTCCCGCGACCTTCACCAGGTCGTCGGTCCACCTTGTGGGGGGCCTACCCACGCTGCGCCTTCCAGTACGCGGTCGCCACTCCAGAACTTTACTGCCCCATCGGCCATCCGTTCTGCGAGCAATGTGCCCAATGTGCAAAGAAGTACCTAGTACATGTTTTTATGTTTTTGTTTTTTTGGAGTTTTCCGGTCCCGGTTTCGGTTTTTGGCCGAAAATATAGCTTAGGCCGAAAATAAAAATCCATTTTCGGTCGGTCTCTAGTGTGATTGTAGTGCATGCATAATTTAACAACAAATAATAAACATAAAGCAAACATACACATTGCCACCACACACACATACGAAAACCCTTAGGCCCGTATTACAGAAGGTTCCTCAAGTACAGTTTAAACTCCAATCACCTGATCACTACTTAAGGATAGAATAATTACTTGAGTATCGGTCTTATTCCAATACGGTAATTATAAACTTTAATTCAACAACATAACACACGAATTTAACCTGAAATATAATAGAAATCTCTACTCAAGCGTGGTGTCGACCACACTTGAATGATTCCAGCCCCCCTAGCCAAGTTCACAATCTACAATCGTCAACGCTTAGAAAACAATCAAAATGTATGGGAATGACATATCTCAACGAATGACTTTTTCGTTGATATATGTCATTCCCATACATTTTGATTGTTTTCTTGTATAGTAGATACAAGAAAGGGATGGCAACAATTTTAGAACCGTCAAATTAGTCGGAATTTAGATTTCCATACAAGTTTAGTCGTGATCTCGGAACGTGCCCACTAAAATACAAAGAAATGTAACACGTAAACTAATTTGACAGTTCTAAAATTATTGCCATCCCTTTCTTGTATCTACTATTAGAAAAAGAAAGCGATAGTTTAAAATAAGTTCAGTTCGTGAGCAAGAGAATCTATCGACACCAATGACCTCCAAACTATATTTTACTATCAGACTGTTGAGACTATAAGCAACATAACGGACCAGTGTCTTGTAATGTATTCGACACAGCTTTCTGTCGTAACTATAAAAGGATTGTGTAACCCATCACCTCCCTTTTGTGGAGTAGGTTACACAGTAACCTGATGGTGTCGTAGTTATGGGGTCGAGAGCCTTTAGCCTTGCCCTAAATACTGTTTTGTTGGTTTCCTGCAAGGACTCATTAAATACAGAACATTTTGTATGAGAAGAAAATCTCTTGGTGCTATAAACCAAAGTATTTTTTTCTTCGTTAGAATTAAATAAATAAATATCTTTGAGACATTTTTTACACAGTACTATCTAGTCCCAAATCAGCAGACCGACGCTCGAACCACTTAGACCACAGACGTCGTCAATTGGCTCCAAATAAACTGTACTGAGGCATATGTTGTTCAGCCATCATTTTAGAATAAAAAGACTAAAGGACATCGCTTAGAATAGCCCTGAGTCTGTACACAGATAAAAAACGTACGAAAATTACATTCGTATTTTTTCATTACTTACTATTCTTCGTATATAATGAGGACAGTACAGTAAACATTTTTTATTATAAAGAGTTATTCAATAATAACGTGAGCGGCTATGGTACTCCATTTGACTTCAAATTTTTGACCAATCCCTTGAAAATACTCTATGGTTTTATAATGTGTTACGTTGGCACCACTGTTAATGAAAGCCAATGTTAGCCAACCTCTTGTTACCAACTTCACCATGCATAGGAATAGAAGAGTAAAACTGTTTATTTGCTAGGCAACAACTTGTTTGACACCACTAGACCAAATGACAGTTATAGCTAATACAATAAGGGCCTTAAAACCATATCACTTTCCCACAATAGTGAAATCAATACCGATTCATAAAGTAAACACTCCCAATCGATTACGCAGAGCTGTCGTTATAAATCATTTGAAAGCTGACGATTAGACTGTGTCTAATCGGTTCTAATCGATTATAACAATCACTTCTACAGTTGTGTAATGTTTTGACATCCAGTTTCATAATTTTATAGTGATTTAGAATTGCTTTTATGTCTTCATCAGGCTGGTTTTAAATTGAAATTTGAGTGAAATCTTTAGGCTTCTGTTGCTTGTAAGGATTAGATTATAATGTTTGGCTACGAAAGGGATAAATAAAGGCATGACATGCAGCTGAGAAAGAGGAATGTGTGATGTAAAAATAATGGATATGAAGAAATGAGTATGTGAGAGGGAGTTTGAAAGTATCGCCAGTGACGGAAAAGTTGAGATGCAGTAGATTGTCATATCTAAAAACACGTTTATTTAACCAGTGTGTCCTGCCAACTATGACTTATGGTGCCGAGACATGGACGCTTACAAAGGAGACTATCCACCGAGTGCGAGTGGCACAACGGGCAATGGAGCTTGCTATGCTCGGCATAAATCTTCACGACCGAGTCCGAAACACCGAGATCCGTCGTCGGACGAAAGTCTACGATGTCGGTGATAGGGCAATTAAGCTAAAGTGGAGTTGGGCGGGACATCTGGCTCGGCGTAGAGTTGGCCGATGGAGTAAAACGTTGACCGAGTGGTGGCCAAGGTCAGGTCGGAGAAACCCGGGCCGTCCGAAAGCGCGCTGGGTTGATGATATCGACAAGATCGAAGAGGCTGGCAAAAACGAAAGGAGGCCTATACCCATCAGTGGGGTGGTGCATTGTCACGATATGACATATGATGCGGAGCAATAAGGATCATGTTATAAGAATAGTTTTGAGTATGAATGTGGATGGCTATGAGAAAAGAGGGAGACCAAAGAATGTCGACGGATCTGCTAAAGATGATGTGGAAAAAATAAATTGAACAATGAGATGACGGCTGATAGAGATGTATGGAAGAAAAAGACATGCTGCGCTGACAACAAATATATTGGGATAAGGGCAGGGGGATGGGGATGATGATGATGATCTTTAGGCTTCTATTCATGGCTTTGCTCGTGTGTTATGTAATAATAGTAATAGTCTATCATCATCACTGATAGGACTATTGTATACAATAAGCCTGATATAGTGGTGATAGATCGATCAGAGCGCCGCACGAAGATTGTTGATGTTATCGTCCCACATGACGAGAATCTCGTGAAGGTCGAAAAAGATAAAGAAATAAAATATCTTAATAATCAAATAAAATAAAATAAAATAATAATAATAGATATTAATAATATAATATAATATTAAATATTTTAATAATCAAGTCCCAAACAGCACGCCACACTGTAAAAGATAATGATATTGTGAGTGATTACTGCGTGCATCGAAACGATTTTAATTAATAATATTGTACGGTAGATTAAAATATTTTTTTAGAAATATTTGTAAAGACGCTTGTCATCTTAGTCTACCTGCGACCACGAAATGCTGCAAAGCTTTCGAAACGTCAGGGAAACCAATTTAAATAATATACGCGATTTAATCCGGTTAAACTTTGTTTTATTATAAATATCTTGACTTGGCACACGAGGTTGTTGACATGTGGGATGGTGACTCGCAGTCATCGTGCCGATTGTCGTTACGACAAATGGCGATTATAGCAAAGAGCCTCGACCAACACCTGCAGAGGCTCTCATTAGGCAGCTGGGTCAAGGGAAACGGCGCGTATCGTGAGGAAGTGCCTCCCTCTGAGGCCCTGACCGCCGGTAACTTGGACCCTGTTCCTGATGCCAGCGGGCTATATTTTTATATATTTTTAAATGTTTTTTTCTTTTTGTTTGTTAAAATATTAGAAAATGAATCCTGTTCATGGGCGATTTTTTCTTTCCACAATTTATATCTTTGGTGAAGGATTCATAAAAATACGCTCAAACGTTTTTGTGTGATTCTCGTTATTTTGACACTAGAGTGACTGGCCTCTTTATCACCTAAAACTGCAGGATTTTACGGTAAATGAAGGAGCATCGACCATTTAAAACTACATAATTATACCAGGCCCCTCAGAAAGTATTGCGAAAAAAAGTTTTTATATATGGGAGACTGGCCAGTTATAATGTTTTTCGAAAATATGATTATTTATAAGTAAAAATAAGTAAGTTCCAATTTCAAAATTTCCCTCCACATTTTTTGCGAGTTAATTCAAAGTATTGTGTCTCACTGAAATATGGATCTGCGCCGGGAACATTTTAGAGCTATGATTTTATACGATTTCAAGTGTCGCCTGAAACCGGATGAATCATACGATAGACTTCAAATGGCATTCATGGATGAAGGCCCTTCCAAGGCAACCGTGTATCGTTGGTATAACGAATTCAAGCGCGGTCGACCAACTTTGGGGGATGACGAAAGAAGCGGTCGCCCTTTGACGGCTGTTACCGAAGAAAACGTGCTAGCAGTGAAAAATTTAATCCAAGACAATAGGCGAATTACATATCAGGAGATTCAACACATATTGAAGATTGGATCGGGAAGCGTTCACGAGATTCTACACAGCCATCTTCGCGTGAGGAGGATAGTATCACGCTGGGTGCCGCACAACCTCACCGATGCTCAGAAGCAGGCCCGGGTGGAATGGTGCCGTGATATGCTTAACAAATTTGAAGCAGGCTCGTCTCGGCGTGTTTACGACATCGTTACAGGTGATGAGTCCTGGATTTATCAATACGACCCAGAAACCAAGCGCCAGTCGACTGTTTGGGTGTTTCAAAATGAGCCAACGCCTACCAAAGTGAAGCGATCTAGAAGCGGGGGTAAGATTTTGATCGCTAGCTTTTTTAATTTGACTGGCCACTTGGTATCAATTCCCTTACGGGATCAAAGAAGCATTAATGCCGAATGGTATACTACCAAATGTTTGCCAGAAGTTTTCTCTGTTATAAGCAACAAGCGACCAAACACGGCTTCGCGGGCTACTGCTCCACCACGACAATGCACCTGCGCACACCGCACTCAAAACGAGGGACTTCCTGGACAGCACGCCAGTCAAACTCCTGGGTCACCCTCCTTACAGCCCTGATCTAGCACCGTGTGACTTCTTTTTATTCCCAAAAATAAAAAATCAGCTCAAAGGGATACAATTATCGTCGCCGGAAGATGCGCTGGCTGCGTTCGAGCAGGCTGTAAACGAGGTGTCTGCGGCGGACTGGAAAAAGTGTTTTGAAAACTGGTTTAGGCGCATGAATCTTTGTATAGAGGCTGGTGGAAAGTACTTTGAAAAGATTTGATAAAAATATATGTACGTATAGAACAATTTTTTTTAGTTTCGCAAAACTTTCTGAGTGTCCCACGTATTACCCACATATTCAGGGCCGTCTTAAGTCTATTCTGCGCCGGGGTGCGGGACTCAGCCTGCGCCCTCGTTTGTTATTTTTTTACATTGCAGCGTGGGAAGGGCGGATCCAGCCTTTGTGTCGGGGGGGGTCGCGTACTTATATCCAGCCCCGGATCTAATATTTTTTTGGTGCAGAGTTAGACGCCGCTCTTTAGAAAAAAACTTTCGACCACTAAAATTCTAGGATTTTCGTAATTTTTGCTAAAACATGAATTTAAGTGAATTTTAGACCTTTGAATTTTCTCTTTGTAGAATATTAATGTAACAGGAATAGTTACTCGCAATACCTACACGCCAAAAAAGACGAAACGACAAAATAGACAGGCGCGAGCGAAGCGAGCGCGAACTTTTTTCCAATTTCAGCTTTGTTCCTATTAACATACGTAACAGAAACATACATACGTACGCAGAAAAAGGAAGGATAGAAAGACAAGCGCGAGCGTAGCGAGCGGGAAATATTTTGGACTGTTCTTGAACAAACTGATTAGCTCTTCACAAAAACTGTGAAAACAGACATTCTGTGACAATAGAGTATGCATTTATTTGAGCACAGCCCATTCTTGCAGCGCCTAGAGCGGCTAATAGTAGACACCATAGCGTAGACAAGTAAATAAAGATTGACGCTATGGCAGTCCTACACCAGTATGGGTAATGGAATAGTGCTTAAGCGCGAGCGCAGCGAGCGCGAAATTTTTTAATACTTTTTTGCAAAAACAACCGTTTTAAGAGCTCCGATTTTCAAAAAACTAATTACTTATCATCTAATGTCGATGTCTTAACGTTCTTGAATTATTTTTACTTCAGTTAGGTTTTGTAAGGCTAAAAAAAAAAAAAAAAAAACACTTTCATTTTCCACTTTCTAAAAATACCTTTTTTATTATAATTACTGTTAATAAATTACAATTAGTAAGTTCCTAATTAGGTGTTTACAGATTATATACAATTATGACATCATAAAGATTAAGTCTTTTGAGCATCTTATTAACATTTTATATTCTCAGTGTAATTCATGTAATAAAATATTGCATAAGTTTCTAAATTATGAGCTGGAAATCGACATTTTTTTTATTTTATTTAACAAAGAATATATGCGTACATTTCAAGAAAGAATGATTTTGTTACTTGAATTATTATACTAAATAAGATAAGATAAGATAAGATAAATATTTATTTTCTCGCCACAATATTACATTTAAACTAACATAAATTATATTATTAACATATATATATATTTTTTTAAATTAATATAACCGGCCAAGTGCGAGTCGAACTCGCGCAGTAAGGGTTCCGTACCACCATGGACCTGATACCCCATAAAAACTTGATTTAATTTACGAGAGTTCATCAAAAGACATCAATACACAGTGCGCGAAATATGAATTTTTGCATCTCTTTCTTACGCAGGTACCACCACATATGTTTATGTTTGTTCTATTTTTAGTATTTGTTGCTAAACTACATAATATGCACTATAATCTAACCAAGTTTGACGCTGGTAGGTATATATTACCGTTTTTAAGATAGAGCAGGAACAAAAACGATGAAAAAAATGCATGTTTTTTGAGGTTTCTTGTTTGGGGTCCCCCTTTGGTTTTAGACTTTTTTGTTTTCAGTATTTGACGTGATACCGCTAATAGCAGCACATATTCTGAAAAAAATTCAACCGGTTACCTATTACCATTCAAAAGATACAGCCCTGTGACAGACAGACAGACGGACGGACGGACGGACAGCGTAGCGAGAGTAATAGGGGTCCCGTTTGGCACCCTTCGGGTACGGAAACCTAATATTGTTTTCCGTGTTTCATACAAATAATTCAAGTAAAGAACAAATCTATTATTAGTAATTATTGTTACCGTACTAACCATCATCATCCTCCGAGCCTTTTCCGAATTATATTGGGGTCGGCTTCCAGTCTAGCCAGATGCGGCAGAAAATCAGTATTTTACACGGAGCGACTGCCATCAGACCCCCGCAACCCAATTACTGGGTAATACTGACATTCGGAGGTTAGACCAGTTGTCAGACTTTCAGGCTTCTGACTACCCGTAACGACTGCCATAGATATTCGTATGACAACCGGGACCGACAGCTTAACGTGCTCTCCGAGGCACGGAGGGGTCTCGATGTGTAACGAAACGGTCACCCATCCACAGACTGACCGCGGCAAGTGCAGCTTAACCTTGCAGATCGTACAATCTGCGCAGTCTCCGTACTAACCAGTAAGAAATAAAGAAAAGAAAAATGATGTAATCATAACTTCAAACAAAACCTATGTATCTATGTACCGATGCAAACAATACAATACAAATAATACAAAAGCTTGAGCAATACCTAGTATTATCTAATTTGTATTCTTGTTACGTCTCGACGAACGAAATAAACAAAGAAATGTTGAAAAACGATATTAGGGTGAAGCGAACAGTTGTCGTCTGAATTATTTTACTTATATAAAACAAAGTTTAACTGGATTAAATCGCGTATATTATTTAAATTGGTTCCCCTGACGCTTTGCAGCATTTCGTGGTCGCAGGTAGACTAAGATGACAATCGTCTTTACAGATATTTCTATAAAAATATTTTAATCTACCGTACAATCCGAAAAACCGGTTAAACTTTGTTTTATTATAATGTGTAGTGATCGCGAAAACCTAAGAAGTGATTTTACTTATATTATTATTTTACTTATATTATTATTTTACTTATATTATTATTTTACTTATATTATTATTTACGCGCTTTGTTAAAAGTGAATAGCTAAGTATTGGTCACATTTAATTTAAACTAAATAAAAAACTGGCTTCTACCTACTGGGAAAGACTGATAACAATTTTCTCATCTTGAAAAATAAAGACAGCTTAATTAACGATTGTGTGTGGTGTTGTAAAAATAAAAAAAGGCCAAGTGCGAGTCGGACTCGCGCAGTCTTCTTCTTCTATCGTGTCGACTTGAGCTACATAATGATAATAGCTCATGCCGTGGGGAAAAGATTAGCCAGTCAGCAGGTTGGTAGCGAGGCTGACTGACCACACTGTGTGCTGCGTTTGTGCGCAGTAAGGGTTCAGTGCCACCTATCGACCTGATACCCCATAGAAACCGATTTAATTTAGTGAGTTTATCAAAAGACATAAGCGAAATGTGAATTTTTGCATCTCTTTCTTACGAAGGTACCACCACATACGTCTATGTTTGTCCTGTTTTTAGTAGTTTTTGCTAAACTACAAAGTATATACTATAATCAGAGTCAATCAAGTTTGACGGTATATATTACCGTTTTGAAGATAGAGCAGGAACAAAAACGTTGAAAAAAATGCATGATTTTCGAGGTTTCTTGTATGGGGACCCCCTTTGGTTTTTATTGTTAGTATTTGCCGTGATAGGCACCAGCCAGCAGTAACTTATATTCTGTTAAAATTTCAACTGGTTATCTATTACCGTCCTGTGACAGACAGACGGGCGGACGGACGGACAGTGTAGCGAGAGTAATAGGGTCCCGTTTGGCACCCTTCGGGTACGGAACCCTTAAAAGGACACTGTAGTGCGCAAGGGGTCTCACAGGCAGAAGTAGGATTGCCTAATATTTTATACAACCTGTTATTAAAATAACTAAAAACCTTGTAAGGAGTCATTGTACTCATCAGTATGAACAACTTTTACTACGGGACCAACAATAGTAAAAAAAAAATTAGCTGATCCCTATTTTTTTTCGATTTATGTGAATATAAACTCCAATAATACTTCTATAATTAACTCAATCGTTATTTAAACGTATTGTTAAATATTACATGCATTATGAAAAAAATTGTATGCCAGTACCTGGTAGGACATGTATAGTTCAAAATTATGTTTTCTAACACCTTATTGTACCATCAACTCAGCCTATCGCAGTCCACTGCTGGACATAGGCCTCTTCCAAGTGGCGCCGCAACACTCGGTCCTCTGCCTTCCGCATCCAGTCCCCCCCCAGCTACGTTTTTCAAGTCGTCGGTCCACCTGGCAGGGGGGCGCCCGACGCTGCGTTTGCCGATTCGCGGTCTCAACTCAAGGACTCGTCTGCTCCAGCGGCCATCGGTCCTTCGACAGACATGGCCAGCCCACTGCCATTTCAGCTTACTGATCCTACAAGCTATGTCGGTCACTCCGATTCTTCTCCGAATAATCTCGTTTCGGATTTTATCCTTCAAAGAAACTCCAAGCATAGCTCGCTCCATAGCTCGCTGAGTGACTTTAAATTTGTGGACTAGTCCAACTGTCAGTGTCCACGTCTCGGCGCCGTAAGTCATGACTGGCAGGACGCACTGGTTGAAGACCTTTGTCTTCAAACTTTGCGGTATAGGCGACGAGAAGACTCGGCGAAGTTTGCCAAATGCTGCCCATCCCAAACGGATCCTTCCGTCGGCTTCGGTATTGTACCATGTTTAATGCAAATAAATACTATTCTATTCTATTCTATTCATAAATGTAGGACAGCATAAGATTTTTTTCTCGTGATTTCAGGGTTGGGCCCATAGCACAGAATATCTAATATTACTAACGTACAGAACGGCCACTCACCGCCCCCCGCCAATTTAAGATTCCTCGCCCTCGCCCCGCACGCACCCGCAGTTTAACTGCAAGATTGCAATGGATGTCAATCGCCCATCGCTATGCAAGCACGCCATCTCTGAGAACTACTGAGAAGCGAGTCGACATTACGAGCAGCGAGCATCCCTAAACTAGACGTGTGCGTTCGTATACAGACGTAATCTTGTGTATGTAGGTGGTGCTAGCATTTATGTTGTATTGAGTGTCCGGGGTGTGCCCATAGTAAAAGTTGTTCATACTGATGAGTACAATGACCCCTTAAGAGGTCTTCAGATATTTCAATAACACATTGTATAAGGGAGATACGACTTTTTAGTCTACTTTAAATTCAGAAACATCTTTTGTCTTTTTTAGGGTTCCGTACCCGAAGGGTGCCAAACGAGACCCTATTACTCTCGCTACGCTGTCCGTCCGTCCGTCCGTCCGTCTGTCTGTCACAGGGCTGTATCTTTTGAACGGTAATAGATAACCGGTTGAAATTTTCTCAGAAAATGTGTTGCTATGAGGTGTATCACGACAAATACTAAAAACAAAAAAAGTCTAAAACAAGAAACCTCGAAAAACATGCATTTTTTTCATCGTTTTTGTTCCTGCTCTATCTTCAAAACGGTAATACATACCAGCGTCAAACTTGGTCTGATTATAGTGCATACTATTTAGTTTAGCAACAAATACTAAAAGCAGGGCAAAAATAGACATATGTGGTGGTACCTACGTAAGAAAGAGATGCAAAAATTCACTTTTCGCTTACGCTCGTTGATGTCTTTTGATAAACTCTCGTTAATTAAATCAGTTTATATGGGGTATCAGGTCGATTGGTGGTACGGAACCCTTACTGCGTGAGTCCCACTCACACTTGGCTGGTTTTTTATTTTCTTTTCTTTTCTTGTGGTTACTTTTGTTTAGTTTAGAATTGCGAAACGAGCTAAAAGCCCACCTGATTGTAAGTGGTTATCTCCATAACAATTGCAGTACCACCTAGGCTGTTGCCTAACTATTATTACAAATCGCATTCGCCAAACTAAGACATGAAGATGTAAAGTCTCATGTGATTGTAATGTCCCCGGCACCCGTGCCACGAGCACAGGAACACAGCAATGCAAGCATCTTGCATTATTAAAACATATCACACTGTGAAAACAGTCTTAATTAATTATTTTATTATTTTTAACGCATTTACGCATGCGAAGCGAAATCTTAAGTAAGTAAGTAAACTTTATTTTTTCCGATTGAGTGGATTACGATTTAACACGGCGATTTTTTATTTTGGCACGTCTTTGGGTGAATTTCGATACCACGAGCAGTGTTCACGGTAGCTTAGTGGCTAAAGCACTGGCGTACTGAGCCAAGAGTCGCAGGTTCAAATCCCGCTCGTGCGCCATTTTTTATTTCCACAATTTAAATCGTCAGTCTTAATTATTACTAAATCATTGTAGATAAATATTGACATGTTCATGTCAAACGTGTAAAGTAGAATTTCTTGTTTGTGTAGTTTCCCCGCTGTGCATCGTATAGAAGCACTGGAGCATATCTGTAACACTTTCCTTCATTCGTGTTGTAGTTTTCATTTACATTCATATTTGATCTTTTCTGATACTTGTAGTATCACCTTATTGAATAATAATTAATAGTCTTCAAACAATGGATCTTTCTTAATTGACGGGTAATTTTCATTGTATATAATAACTAGTGATCTAGCGGCTTTGCCCGCGTAAAAAAAGTTTTAACTTGCCCCATACAGTCCCGTCGTAGTTTTTGGAAAAGAAAAATACGTATTTCCTTATTATTATTTAATTTGAAGAGTATTTATGTCAAATATTTCTGGGGTCAAGAAAGATTTTTCTTAGAAACTTTAACACCTCTTTTTACGCCCGCTGAGTATAATTTTCCCTTAACAAAAACAAAATATTCTCCCTTACAAAATTTATAAACCTATTGCACCCTCTTTTATGAGTTATTTTGGAAAACAAAATATAAGTGTTTCTTTATTTACTTTAATGATAATTTTTCCCAAGTTTTGAGTGAATCGATCCGGGAGAAGAAAAAACATACAAACTCTAATACCCTATTTGAACCATTTACTGTCGAAATTTCTTAGTGGGTGTTTACGTTACAAAAGGAACCTACTGTCCAAATTTCTTAGTGGGTGTTTACGTTACAAAAGGAACCTACTGTCGAAATTTCTTAGTGGGTGTTTACGTTACAAAAGGAACCTACTGTCCAAATTTCTTAGTGGGTGTTTACGTTACAAAAGGAACCTACTGTCGAAATTTCTTAGTGGGTGTTTACGTTACAAAAGGAACCTACTGTCCAAATTTCTTAGTGGGTGTTTACGTTACAAAAGGAACCTACTGTCCAAATTTCTTAGTGGGTGTTTACGTTACAAAAGGAACCTACTGTCGAAATTTCTTAGTGGGTGTTTACGTTACAAAAGGAACCTACTGTCCAAATTTCTTAGTGGGTGTTTACGTTACAAAAGGAACCTACTGTCGAAATTTCTTAGTGGGTGTTTACGTTACAAAAGGAACCTACTGTCCAAATTTCTTAGTGGGTGTTTACGTTACAAAAGGAACTTACTGTCCAAATTTCATGTTCCTAACTTGAGTTGTCTGTTTTTATAAGTATAGATAATTAAGTCTTCAAGCAAAGAATCCTTCTTAATTGACGGGTATTTTTAATTTATGTAATAATATACTAGCCTGCTATCCGTGGGTTTGCTCTCTTATAATTCTGTTAATCCCAGAGAGACGCTATCGCGAATTCCTCGAGAATAGGGAAGGTGACAATATTTTTTTTAATTCATTATTATTAGGAAACTCGAAACGGTTTCAAATAAAATAAGCAACAGTGAAAAAACCAATAAAATATTCTATAAAATGTCCAACTTATAAGCAATTTAAATTTGTTCATTAGACAGAGACACCACTATCAAACAATGACGTAATTGTTCAAAACCTTCATAGTAACTTGACATCTCTCTGAACAATGTCCGTTTCGCACGACAAGGACAGAAAATACCACCTCCAAAAATTTAAAAAGCATGTATCTATTCCATTTTTTCATGGATTTTGTTTATTTTTTCTACAATGTTATCCGTTTTGTACCTCCTTTTAAATAATATAACATTTTTGGTCATTTTTAACAGTAGTCAACTACCGGATTGTGTATATTTCCGGGACAAAAATTACCAATATATTAATCCAGGTTATGGTCTATCTGTGTGCTAAACTTTATACGAATCCGTTCATCCGTTTCAGCGTGATTGAAGTACAAACAAACAAATAAACAAACATCCATACTTTCGCATTTATAATGTTAGTAGGATCTCAATAACAGATAGAAATAATAGTATATTATTAAAATAAATAATCAACAGTTAAGCCACAAACTCTTTTGTATAACCACACGCATAAAACTTAAATGTCTGCATTATTTTTATACAAAACCACACAAAAGATCCTTATTGTTTCACTAGAAACAAAAACAATTTAGGTATTTATTTATATTTTTAATTCAAAAACCGCATGAACATTTATTGGTACATTCACCCTATAACTTATCGTTTTACAATCACATAAATTTCTGGAATCACTAGAATAACAATAAGGCCTGAAGGTCAAAAAACTTTCAAGAGACGATTCATGAATACTTAATAGCAATATTAAAATAATACTTATAATAATATATGCAGTCTACGTTTTTGGTTTCTATTATAAAAATTAAGTAGGTATCAAAAACAAATAAATATCATTATTATTCATTATAACATTTGGAAATAATTAATTTGACTCGGATATTATTGGAAATATAAATTAATATAAAACAAATGAATACAGTACAAAAACGTTAAATTAAATCATAAAATAATTCAAAACAAATTGAATAACATAGGCGTTCTAACATTTGGCTGTGACTGGCAAACCGCTATTTGCGCACGGCAATTTTAAAATATTTGTAGTCTCAGTTGCATGTTTGTGCGTGAGCGCTGGTTCGTACACGGAGGAGCATGGTTTTGTTGGCTTCACTATGATTGTTCGCAGCACTTCGTCTATATTTTTTACTATGTCTGTGATAAGTGACAACACGCTGTATTATTTATTTATTATATTCTTTATTGTACATTACACCAAACAAAAACAAAGACAATAGTTTACAAAAAGATTAAGTAAGTACAATGGGCGGTCTTTTCGCACAAGGCAATCTCTTCCAGACAACCTTTGGATGGACTAGAAGAATGGGAACCGATCGTGGGTAGGTATGGTGTAAAAGTAGGTACGTTTCGTACATAATATACCTACTTAAATATAATAGTATAAGCTGTAGTACCTATACAATTATAACAAATTACCTAAAAGTATAAAAGAGGCAAAAACTCTAGTTACCTATAAAAAACTGTTAAAAAGTCATATTTTGAAGGATTTTTAATTTTTGTTTTATTTTGCATATGGGGACTGTGGCAGTGTTGAAAATAGTGTAATGTATATTTTAATAATCAATTGTATTGTCATAAGTATTGTCTATAACTAACTAAATAACACTGCCTCTAAGTATCTTGCACTTAATACTATACATATTTACCTATACTGTCTAACAATAACAGACAAAATATGTAGATATATAATACTTTTCATATTATAAGATATTTAGAAATTTATTTTGTCTACAAAAGCCAGCAAATGTATATTTTTCTACTACATGACAAGTGTATATCTAACATTGTTACAAAATTAAACAAAGTTCCTGCTTACATATTAAATTAGGTATATGTAAATCTAGTTATCTTTGAATACGTATATAACATTACACTGATTGTTTTTATTAATTTATAGGAACTTTGCAGATATATCTACATAATAATATATTATATTTAGAACACATATAGCGTACATGTTACATATCCATAAAATAATCTTTTACTGTAATTAGATTGAAAATCGCATAAGATAAATAACCATAAGTACCTATAATACTAATTAGCAGTCACTATATCATAGGCCTTAATAAACAACTGCTGTTAGTACACCTACCTACACAGACCTACCGTTTTTTATGACGCTCGCTCGATTAATTTGAACGAAACTTTTTTACTTACTACCCTACACTAACTTACTACGCTAATCGATAACCATTAGTTAATAAAATAAAGATAAAGATAAAGATACATTTATTTGCAAAAACATGTGTAGATAATAATACATGGTTGAGATGCTTATTAAAGATATAAATGATGGTTTGGATCAACATGTTTGACCATGACTGGTGTACAAATATAAAAAACATTAAATTAGTAATTGACAAAATTACTATAATTTATGAAATAATTTAATAATAATAAGTCAATAGTAAATAATTAGTATATAATTGTATTTTCTCTATAAGTGATTATTGTAATCTTTTGAGAAAATAAATGTCTTTTAACCGTACTATGAACTCACGACCGTACTGTATAAAGTGTATAATAAAAATACGAAAATCTATTTCCAAAGATATCATAGGTCAGACGGCATTTATTTTACATAAATAAAAGCAGAAACTAGTCAATTTTATTATACAAGTATATAAAAAACTGGCTTTGTCTTAATTAGCTTAAATAGCAAGGTAATTCCAATTAGTGACTAAGAAGCAGATCAGTCGTAACATGTTATAGCTGATCTGATCAGACGAGTCTGGTTAGAAATAACGTCATGTAACACACATATGTTTTTAAGTTTATTATTAACATGTTATTTTTAGTTTTTTTTTTTCTCTAGCCTGTACCGAGACTGAAATAAAAAAAATCTTTCTTTTTTTCTTTCTTTCTTTCTTTTATAATTTAATCAGCCCAATACTGTCCCACTGCTGGGCACGGGCCTCTTCTCAGTACGAGAAGGCTACGGCCTCAGTCCACCGGACTACACACACCGTCGAGAACTGTATGGAGCACTCTCAGGCGTGCAGGTTTCATGCAGGTGATAATTTTTTTGTTAAAAAGTCTAATTTTTAATTTTTTTGTGCCTAAAATCTAACTCCAGTTCTCTATTATGTTGTAGTGCCTAGAACTACATTGATGTGTGCCAAGTTTCAACAGAATCGGTTAACAGGTAAGAATTCAGTGGGTGAACAAGCACTCATCCCCTGTTTTCCTACCCTTAGGGGTGGGTTTTGATTTTCAATAGGAATTAAATGGGATTTTAAATTTAAATGGTACTTCGAGATACCTATAGGTTTAAAGAATCTTTATTCTTAAAAAGAACATTCAGTTCACTTATATGAGAAGCTTACATTATTCTTAAAATTACACATAGGTCGTCGTTTAAATACGAAGCATGCAAATCTACCTATCTAATCTACAAATTCATACAATAGTTAGTTTTTTTTTTTTGAATGAAGGTACCTGAATACGATTGAGGATCAATGCGAACTTATTATAGTGTGTGTGTGTGACTGGCTACGATACAGAGATATTATATTATTTATTATATCTGTAATATGTATATTTTATATGTATGTATGTATATTATATATGTATTATGGCAAACGATTGAGTAGGACAGAGTTCAGATATACCCTATCCATTAAAAAATAATCATCAAAATCGGACTACTTCGTAAAAAGTTATGCATGGCCAGACATAAATAAAATGTTAATTAACAAAACCAAAAAACCCGACTGCGTATAAATATAACTGAAAAGATGTAAACAAGACTTGTGTAGGTACATGTAGGTATATGTGAAAGTATCAAATCAACACGCAGGCGGAGGCTACCTATGAACTACTTTATGTAATTCATGACCAAAAACACACATACATACATACATACATACACTCGAAAAACATAACCCTCCTTCTGGCGCAGTCGGGTAAAAAAAAGATACGCGTCGAATTGAGAACCTCCTTCTTTTTTATTTCGTCGTTTAAAAAAAAACATTCTATAATTGGTAGGCCCCATTTTAATTTAAAATAGATGCAATCACATAACAGTTTTTTGCGTATTTTAATTTAATGTACATATTTCAATTGTCACTGTGTGATTTTGGCGACACTACTTCCCATACCAAATAATCATAAGGGCACCTCAGTTAGTTTTCTTTATTTCGTGACATTAACAGCCTATTCCGATTTCGACCCACATGACCCGTGCACATGATATATGACCATCGACCCGCATATGTCACTCCAAGGAATAATATCATATGTCATATTACATGACATCCATTACAAAATACCGACATAACTGACCGACAGGCCCGCTATAGGTGATGTAATAAAATTCTGCTTAACTCACTTGCATAAGATCTAAATGATTGGGGCGGCTATAAACGGGCAGCTATACACGGGCAGCTTGAAGTAGTCATGATGGACCGCTTCAAGCTGCGACTACATAGACACGTCGACGTCTGTGGTCTGGTGGTTCGAGTGTCGGACTGCTGATCACGAGGTCGTGGGTTCGATTCCCACAGGACACAAGTATTTGTGTGATGAACATAAGTGTTTGTGCTGGTCTGGGTGTTTCTTATGTATTATAAGTACCTAAGTATTTACAAAAAAAAAGTATATAAGTATTATATCCATTGTCTAGTACCCATAGGTAGTACAAGCTTTGCTTATTTTGGGACTAGATAATACTGTGTAAAAATGTCCCAAAAATATTTATTTATTATTATTTATTTATAGCGAACTACAATCTTTCTTTCATTGATATACAGAACACTGCTTGAGCAGTTGCAATCGCTCCGAGTTGTCAGCAGCACGGCGAAATTTCGTCGCGCGGTGGAGCAGTTGCAAGACACACTGCTCTCGACTTCTCATGCTGTCGCCTTTTTTGTTGGGAAAATTCTTCTGGACGCACTCCGTCCGGGGAAGGTGGAGCCAGTGTCAGACTCCTACCCGACTAAAACCTTCACGGTGTTCCTCTAACGTCCCTTGGCCAGGGGCGTAGGAAACTTTTATATTCGCCAAACCATCCCCGGCAGGTCACGGCTCCCCACTAGCAAACGAGCCCCTTCTCATCGTGCGGTCAAAAATTGGCCGCAGCCTCTTTTAATTCAGCATTAAACGTCTACGAAGTGATATAATAATAATAATTAGTACCACAATTGCCATAATAATACTCGCTAAAAAGCAGTGTCGGAAAAGGCACGGCTGGCTGTTCATGTGGGAGTGTTAGTGCCTACACTTATGTATGGTAATGAAAGTTGGGTACGGCAGAAGAACCATAAAAGCAGAATAAATGCAGTAGAAATGAGAGCTTTGAGAAGTATGTGTGGTGTAATTTTGAGAGATAAAGGAGCGTTGTGGAGTGAAAGAAGATGTAGTGACAAAGATTGAGAAAGGTATAATGTTAGGATGGTTGGACATATAGAGAGGATGGACTCGCGGACGTTCTCAAAAAATGCCAGGTTAAGAGTACTCTAAACCGACGAGCATGCATGACGAGGTTAATGGACGTAGATGAAGCGAAAGAGGTGTGTCAGGATCGTAGCAGGTGGAAATCCATAGTCTCTGCCTACCCCAATGGGAAACAGGCGTGATAATATGTATGTATGTATGTAATACTCGCTAAGATAAACTCACAAAATCATAAACTTCCTTTATTTACCGTCACTTAAATATAGGTTTGATTACATTCACCTTTATAAGTAAACAAAACTAAGTAGGTAAATAGGTCATGTCGTATCGATGTAATAATTTACACTTGCGCCTGCGCAATAGAAGTTGTCAATGTTTTAGCGTGTTTGTTTTGAAGAATTTGATTGTCCTTGGATGAGATCCTATCTCTTTTTAAAGGTTCAAAGGCCTTTCTCTTTCTGTTAGTGGTTTTACCAGTAATAGCATATTGATAGAGTCATCAACCATACGTGGGACACTCAGAAAGTTTTGCGAAACTAAAAAAAATTGTTCTATACGTACATATATTTTTATCAAATCTTTTCAAAGTACTTTCCACCAGCCTCTATACAAAGATTCATGCGCCTAAACCAGTTTTCAAAACACTTTTTCCAGTCCGCCGCAGACACCTCGTTTACAGCCTGCTCGAACGCAGCCAGCGCATCTTCCGGCGACGAAAATTGTGTCCCTTTGAGCTGATTTTTTATTTTTGGGAATAAAAAGAAGTCACACGGTGCTAGATCAGGGCTGTAAGGAGGGTGACCCAGGAGTTTGACTGGCGTGCTGTCCAGGAAGTCCCTCGTTTTGAGTGCGGTGTGCGCAGGTGCATTGTCGTGGTGGAGCAGTAGCCCGCGGAGCCCTGTGTTTGGTCGCTTGTTGCTTATAACAGAGAAAACTTCTGGCAAACATTTGGTAGTATACCATTCGGCATTAATGCTTCTTTGATCCCGTAAGGGAATTGATACCAAGTGGCCAGTCAAATTAAAAAAGCTAGCGATCAAAATCTTACCCCCGCTTCTAGATCGCTTCACTTTGGTAGGCGTTGGCTCATTTTGAAACACCCAAACAGTCGACTGGCGCTTGGTTTCTGGGTCGTATTGATAAATCCAGGACTCATCACCTGTAACGATGTCGTAAACACGCCGAGACGAGCCTGCTTCAAATTTGTTAAGCATATCACGGCACCATTCCACCCGGGCCTGCTTCTGAGCATCGGTGAGGTTGTGCGGCACCCAGCGTGATACTATCCTCCTCACGCGAAGATGGCTGTGTAGAATCTCGTGAACGCTTCCCGATCCAATCTTCAATATGTGTTGAATCTCCTGATATGTAATTCGCCTATTGTCTTGGATTAAATTTTTCACTGCTAGCACGTTTTCTTCGGTAACAGCCGTCAAAGGGCGACCGCTTCTTTCGTCATCCCCCAAAGTTGGTCGACCGCGCTTGAATTCGTTATACCAACGATACACGGTTGCCTTGGAAGGGCCTTCATCCATGAATGCCATTTGAAGTCTATCGTACGATTCATCCGGTTTCAGGCGACACTTGAAATCGTATAAAATCATAGCTCTAAAATGTTCCCGGCGCAGATCCATATTTCAGTGAGACACAATACTTTGAATTAACTCGCAAAAAATGTGGAGGGAAATTTTGAAATTGGAACTTACTTATTTTTACTTATAAATAATCATATTTTCGAAAAACATTATAACTGGCCAGTCTCCCATATATAAAAACTTTTTTCGCAATACTTTCTGAGGGGCCTGGTACAGTCCAATAGACGCCTAATCTTTATTATATATAATTCTTCTGACTGAACTCCTCCTAAACGGCTGGACTGATTTGGATGATTTTTTTTGTGTGTGTTCCAGTGGATTCGAGAATGGTTTAGATTCACAATTGGACCCGGTAGGTGGCGCTGCTTTTCCGGGCAGGATGACGTCTGCCGGGACCGCTAGTGTTGAAAGAAAGAAAGAAAAACTTTTATTTGGCACAGAACAGTGACAGGACAGCACAACAATAACATTAATAAAACATAACATAACATCACGCCTGTATTTCCCCAAAGGGGTAGGAAGAGGTGTACATTACAACCACATTTCGCCAGTTATGTTATAGTCCCATGTAATAGGGGGCGAGCCTATTGCCATTGATCGGGCAAAGCCAGACTCCGGGCTGCTACTAAGAATTTCCTAATGAAAAAACCCAATAACATTTTGCCCGACCCGGGAATCGAACCCAGGACCCCACGCTCATTAGTCGCGCTTGCAACCACTAGAACAACGAGGCAATTACACTTTTTGCCCAACTCGGTAATCGAACTGAGGACCCGAGCAACGAGGTAGTACAAAAAACATAAAGCATGAAGCATGTTTACAAGAACACAACAACACTGACAGACATAACGCCGGAAATATCTGTGACACATTACATAACCTCTCTAAGACTAAGTCGGTCAAGGAACAATGGTGTTACCTACTGCCTACCGTTACTTGTAAATGAAGTATTGTGATCATAACAAAGGTGTTAAGTTATTAGGAAAATAGTTAGATAAGCTTGGATTATGTTGTTTGACATTTTAAAAGATTGATCTGGTATCATCATCATCATCATCATTTCAGCCGAAAGACGTCCACTGCTGGACATAGGCCTCCCCCAAGCATCGCCACAACGACCGGTCCTGTGCCTTCCGCATCCAGCGGATTCCCGCGACCTTCACCAGGTCGTCGGTCCACCTTGTGGGGGGCCTACCCACGCTGCGCCTTCCAGTACGCGGTCGCCACTCCAGAACTTTACTGCCCCATCGGCCATCCGTTCTGCGAGCAATGTGCCCCGCCCACTGCCACTTAAGTTTGGCAATTCTTCCGGCTATGTCGGTTACTTTCGTTCTCCTGCGAATCTCCTCATTTCTGATTCGATCACGCAGGGACACTCCGAGCATAGCCCTCTCCATTGCCCTTTGAGTGACTTTGAGCCTTCTTATCAGGCCCATTGTGAGCGACCACGTTTCAGTACCGTAAGTAATTACTGGCAACACACACTGGTCAAAGACTTTCGTCTTGAGACACTGCGGTATTTTGGACGAGAAGATATTGCGTAGCTTCCCGAACGCTGCCCAACCGAGTCGGATTCGACGATTGACCTCTTTCTCGAAGTTGGACTTACCTAGCTGGACAGTTTGTCCTAGGTATACATAATCGTCAACAACTTCGAGTGTAGATTCTCCGACGCTTACGGGAATGGGTGCTATATGGGAATTCGACATAACCTTTGTCTTGTCCATATTCATTTTAAGACCCACTCTATCGGAAGCTCTACTGAGGTCATCGAGCATTGTACCGAGGTCCTCCATGGTCTCAGCCATGACTACTATGTCGTCGGCAAACCGAAGGTGAGTGATGTACTCGCCGTTTATGTTAATGCCTAGCCCATTCCAGACCAGAACCTTGAAGACTTCCTCCAACGCAGCAGTGAACAGTTTCGGAGATATCACATCTCCCTGTCTCACACCTCGCTGCAGAAGGATAGGTTTCGATGCTTGGTCCTGTAATCGGACTGACATAGTGGCGTTTTCATACAAAGACTTTAACACTTCGATGTACCGATAGTCAATCTGGCACCGTTGAAGAGACTGTAGTACCGCCCAAGTCTCGATCGAATCGAAGGCTTTCTCGTAGTCCACAAACGCTAAACAAAGAGGCAAGTTATACTTTTCGGTCTTCTGTATAACCTGACGCAGCGTATGTATGTGGTCTACGGTGCTAAAGCCTTTTCGGAACCCGGCTTGTTCGGGAGGCTGGAAGTCGTCAAACCTGCGCGAAAGACGGTTCGTAATGACTCTCGAAAACAGCTTGTAGACATGGCTCAGAAGTGAGATGGGCCTATAATTCTTCAGTAGAGCATTATCGCCCTTTTTGAAGAAGAGTACCACCACACCTCTGCTCCATGCCTGTGGCGTTCTCCCCTCGAGAATGACGGAATCAAATAACTTCTGAAGGGCCTTAAGGATCGGTTTTCCACCCGCCTTCAGGAGTTCGGCCGTAATTCCGTCATCACCCGGTGCCTTGTTGTTTTTGAGCTGCTTTAGTGCCATCCTAATCTCGTACAGGCTGACGTCCGGGATATCTTCGGTATAGTGTCGGGTCAATCGAGCTCTTGGGTCATTAGCCCGATTTACAGCGGGTTTCCGGGTGGACGTGTATAACTGTCCATAGAACTTCTCGACCTCCTTCAATAGCTCTGGCTTGGAGGAAACGCCTCTGCCATCGTCGGTTCTCAGTTTTGCAAGCTGGCTCTGCCCAATAGACAGGTCTCTTGCGAAGACTTTGGAGCCCTTATTCTTCTCTATTGCGTCTTTAATACGTTCGGTATTAAATTGGCGTAGGTCAGGCGTTTTCAAGGACTTTGAGATCAGTCTATTGAGTTGCCGGTACTTAGTCGCATCATCTGAGGACTGCAGAATCATCTCGCGTCTTTCCGCCATGAGCTCGAGAGTGTGGTAAGAGAGCTTCTTGTTTCTGTTTGTACGACGGGTCCTAAAGATCCTAGACCCGACCGTATGGACAGTTTCCACAAACCCATCGTTGTAATCGTCCACTGAGCTCCCTAGGCATTCGAAACGACTCTGAAGTTCGAGCTGAAAGCTCTCGGGGTTTTGGATTTGGATCGGTGCTGGACGGAGCGTAGACTTCATCAGTCGAGATCTTTCCAGCTTGATGTTCAGATTCAATGTGCCTCTTACCAAACGGTGATCACTTCCGGTTTTGACCGCGTTGATCACAGAGACATCATTGAATATTTGCTTCTTCGTCGACATAATGAAGTCAATCTCATTTTTTGTTACACCATTAGGTCCCAACCAGGTCCACTTCCTGTGCTCACGCTTTCTGAAGAAAGAGTTCATCATATAGAGCCCCTCTTTCTCCATAAAGCGTGGTGGTTGTTGTTGGTTGGTGGTTCCGATATCCATATCCAAATTGCCCCACTCGCAGCTCATCATCGTAGCGCTTGCCCAGTTTCGCGTTGAAGATCTGGTATGGTCCCTATAAAATAAAGAAACGTCTGCGTTTGTATAGTTATTACCCGGCAAAGCCAAAAGGAGGCTACGTATGTATTAAGGGCTATGCTCGGAGTGTCCCTGCGTGATCGAGTCAGAAATGAGGAGATTCGCAGGAAAACGAAAGTAACCGACATAGCCCGAAGAATTGCCAAACTTAGTGGCAGTGGGCGGGGCACATTGCTCGCAGAACGGATGGCCGATGGGGCAGTAAAGTTCTGGAGTGGCGACCGCGTACTGGAAGGCGCAGCGTGGGTAGGCCCCCCACAAGGTGGACCGACGACCTGGTGAAGGTGGCGGGAATCCGCTGGATGCGGAAGGCACAGGACCGGTCGTTGTGGCGATGCTTGGGGGAGGCCTATGTCCAGCAGTGGACGTCTTTCGGCTGAAATGATGATGATGATGATGATATAACATCAAGATAAATCAAAGTCGAGCTGAATCTGCTAAATTGTTTTCACGGAAATTTTAACGGCGAGCCGACTGTTAGCCATCCTGATTTTATGAGGAAGCGCATTCCATAATAGGATAGATTGCACGAAGAATGTAGAGTGAACGAAGTCAGAGCTGTGAGAAAGACATTGGAGAAGACGATTATTAGTGGAGCGGAGATATTTAGTGTCACTTGTACATAGATACTGAAAATGAGAAGTTAAGTAAGAAGGAGAATTGGGAGAGAAAAGTAAAGTTGTTCAATATGAGTGAAATTCGCGAAAGTTTAAAAACTTCTATACCTTCATATATAACTATAAATATATAACATCGAAAGTAACTGACATAGCCCGAAGAATTGCCAAACTTAAGTGGCAGTGGGCGGGGCACATTGCTCGCAGAACGGATGGCCGACGGGGCAGTAAAGTTCTGGAGTGGCGACCGCGTACTGGAAGGCGCAGCGTGGGTAGGCCCCCCACAAGGTGGACCGGCGATGCTTGGGGGAGGCCTATGTCCAGCAGTGGACGTCTTTCGGCTGAAATGATGATGACGATGACTACTTTACTGGTGCATCTACCTTATTCTTTGTCTCTGCATTACCCTAAGGTTGTCTGGTAGAGAACGCCTATGGCGTTATGACCGCCTTTGTACCCAGTTGTGCATAAATCTTCTATCTTCTATATATCTATATATACTATAATAAAACTGTAAAGGTCGAAAAGTCTGTACATTGAGTTTTTTTTAGCGAAAACCGGCTAGGGGGACTAGAAATAAGCAATAGAACACGAATCAATCGTTTAAAAAATTTATGTCTGTCTGTCTGTCTGTTTGTTACCTCATCACGTGAAAACGGCTGAACGGATCGTAATGAAACTTAGCATTTGTATTGGTATTAGTCTAACTTAAAATATAGGGTATGTTTTATCTGAATCGGTTGAGTAGATCTTTTGATACAGCTTGACCCCTTTATTGTATTAAGTTGCATACAAAGTAGAGGTCATGATTGTTGGTTGTTTGCAGGTTCCTAAAAATACCACTGGATTCTGAAATATAGAATAACATAACATAGCCCATCACTGTCCCGCTGCTGGGCTGGTCTTCTTGGAATGAGAAGAGTTAAGGAACTGGATATTGTTAGTGTAATAGATTATCATAACATAATCAGCTCATTACCTACTGCCCCACTGCTGGGCACGGACCTCTTCTCGGAACGAGAAGATTTAAGAAACTAGAAAATATAGAATAACATAACATAGTCAACCCATTACTGTCCCACTGCTGGACACGGGCTTCTTCTCAGCATAAGAAGAGATGTGGTTAGTGTTATAGAATAACTTAACATAATCAGCCCAATTACTTCACACTGCTGGGCACGAGCGTATTCTCAGAATGAGGGAGTTTAGGGCTAATTCCATCACCTTAGCCGGTTGGTTGTAAAAACAAAATATAGTATGGTTGGTAAATAGTGTAATCGTCTGTGTAGGCGCTTAAATGTATATATTTGAAGACATTGTGTTCATAATTATGACACGATGTTATTTTCCGACATCTACGCGGACGGAGTCGCGGGCACAGCTAGTAATTAAATAAATTAATATGGCTAAAACGCCTTTCCAACAAGCAAAGACCCCTAACCCTTACATCATGAGTAAAATGTCATGTAATGTAGTGTGACCACGGTTATATACGAAAACCGATATTTATTTGATTGATTGTTTGTCATTTATACTAATAAAATGTCGACATCTCGTTTTTACAAGGTACAACTAGAGCCTGAAGTTTCATAAGTGCCTGTAATTAGGTTTATTGGAATAAAAAGCATTTGAATTTAAATTTGTACCTTTCATTTGTCGTAGTTGGGTTTTAGGGGGAAATATGTATGGATAGGACATACTCCTATCATGTTACTAAACATTCAAAAAACACATTGTAGTACAAGTACTCTATTAACAATATTCAAAGCATTGACCATACAAGTTAAATACAATCCATGTATGTACATATACGAATGAATGTGTGTAGAACGACCTTGGCAAACTTGGACAGATCATAGAAGGTCGTACAATGTCCTGTATTGAGAACACAAATGAAGCAATATTTAGACAGTATGTATGTCACATTATGTATGTAAAAAGCGGTACTTAAGATAGCCTAGCGGTTGCACGCTTGCGCCTTTCTTGCAAGAGGGTCTTAATTCAATATTGGCCTTATTTTTTTTTATACGCTTGTATTTAACCGACACCTCACCTGGACGAAGAGGTCCACGCTTGTCCAGCGAAAACCTATTCACTCGAGCCTCGAAAACCACCAGATTATAAAAAAAAAAATTCAGTCCATAGCGGTACGCATGATAAAGCTATTAGCAAAACGGTTTGTGCGTAAGTGTGGAATGTCTACCATATAACGGTGGCGCATCGCCGTGCGTCTGGTTGTCCGATGATGGAAAGGGCTTGGGGGAATTAGATTGTGCAATTCCAATGCACACTCACCGAAATGCATACGATAAAAAACCGATAGGCTAGCAAACCCGCGCCGATGCTCAAGGCTTTGCAGTTTGGCAAACATTCTTGGTATGTCTTTATTATTTATTTATTTATTTATTATTAATAATACACCAACAGTTATAAACATCAGACATTATCTTATTCTAATATTACAGGTACATTATCCGATGCTTAAACAAATTAAAGGCGTACATAACATTCATAGGAGCTGTTTTATCATTATGCTTACCCGGTCAAAAATAAAAATAAAGTTTTTAAAAGAAGTACAAAAATAAACGGAACCTTGTTATAAAAACTAAAAACTAAAAATACGACAACGTTTTCTGCAAAATAAAACTAAACAATAATTTATAAGACGATTAAGTAAAACTTACAAGCAGGATGTTATACAATAAAAATAAATAAAATAAAAATAAAAATAAAGAGAAACAATGTCATGAAGTTACACGAAAATTTTCAAATATGATTTTTCGAATGCCACCCAAGGTGTCATGAAATATATCTAATTTAGAACTATGATGATGATTGAGTGTGTTAAATTGACTGAAAATTCGATTAAGAGGACCGTGTGTACCAATATTTGTGCGACAGAATGGAAGGCAAAAAGTTTTGGTTACGGCGGAACGGGGTACATTACGGGGAACTGTTAAGGGAATTTGTGCTAAAAGTTGGCTGCAGTCGATTTTACCATTGAGAATTTTATACAAAAATATAGTATCATGCATTATGCGACGGTTACGCAGCGATGTCATTTTAAAGAACGATAGCCGGTGGTCGTAAGGACATCTGTGGGATATACCATGGGTATTAAAAGCCAGGGCGCGTGTGAATGAACGTTGTATACGTTCAATACGCTGAGAATGAACGGTATAGGAAGGACTCCACACTGTACAAGCATATTCTAAATTGCTTCTAACCAATGTTTTGTATAGAAGTAGCTTGGTTTGAGGTCGCTTAAAACCGTTAGAGTTGCGTTTAAGAAAGCCGAGCATCTGAGTTGACTTTTTTACTATTGAGTCAATATGGGATGTGAACCGCAGTATGCTATCAATGATAATTCCTAGGTCTTTAACTTCACAAAGTGATTCCAATTTTTTACCCTGCAGCTTGAAGTCAAATGTTAAGGGATTTTTTTTCCTAGTAAATGTAATGTGATTACATTTGGAGACGTTAAGGATCATACCATTATTAATACACCAGAGGTTAATATTCTTTAGGTCGTTTTGAATGTGTGTCATATCTTCGTAAGTTTCGACAGTTCTATAGATTTGAAGATCATCAGCGTACATGGAGAACTTGCAGTATTGAATATTAGAGGTGAGGTCATTGATAAATATGAGAAAAATTATGGGACCAAGATGAGACCCTTGCGGAACTCCTGAAGTAGCATAATAAGAGCGAGATTCAAATCCTCCCACTGCAACCAACTGATATCGTTTTGACAGATAAGACTCCAGCCATTGCAACAAAGCTCCACCAATACCAATTAGTTCCAGTTTTCTTACTAACAGAGAGTGATCAACTTTATCAAAAGCACTGCTTAGATCTGTATAAATGGCATCCACCTGACGTCCACTATCAAGTTCTCGTGAAAGATCGTTTAAGTATGTTACCAAGTTAGTTTCAGTGGAGCGACCATACATGAACCCATGTTGATGTGTTGAGATACATGAATTAGCGTGGAGCGAAATAGCTGGACATACAAGGGATCAAATATCTTAGGGAAACAGGAAATAATTGATATCAGTCGATAGTTTTTAACTTCTGAATTGTCACCTTTCTTATGCACGGGGACAATCCTGGCTTTTTTCCATTCTTCTGGAAAAACACCCCATTTTAAAGAGCAGTTAAATAAAATACGTAAGGGTAGTGATAGCACGGGCCCACAACGTTTTATAAAAACTGGGGGAATATTGTCAGGACCAGCACCCTTAAATATATCAAGCTTTTTTATTTTATTATATATGTCTATTTCATTAAAATGAAGTAGAGAGATATATGAGTTATAATTAGTAATGGAAGTTTCAACTGGTGTCAATTGTTGGCTATTACTAGAGAAAACCGATGAAAAATGGGTGGCAAAGGTATCTGCAATTTGAGCCCCAGTAGCGACAACGGTATTGTTAAGATGGACTGATGATGGGATAGTAGTTCTACCTTTTCGTTTATCTTTAATATAACGCCAGAACTGCTTAGGGTTTTTAGATATATTAGATTCTATCCTTGTTTTGTACTCACTAAGATTTTTCTGTAATAATAATTGACAATGGCCTCTCAAGACTTCAAATTCATATTTATCCCTAGGATTATGAAATTTTTTATATCTTATTCTACATTTGTTTTTTTCTGACAAAAGTTTTATAAGTGTAAAACTAAACCAAGGGGGGTATTTGGACCTTTTGGGCACGTGTTTAGGGACGAATTTTACAACAATATTAGTAAGAATCGCATAAAATTTAGATACCATTATATTTATATCTTTCATATCACTGAACAACTCTAACCAGTTCGTATTTTTTAGCTCTAAAATTATGTTTTTATAGTCTGCTTTAAAAAAATTAAAGTCAGCTCTGTGTTTAGGGCGTAGGTATTTAGTATCAACAAAGGGTACATTTAAGAGCAACGGAGGATGTTTTCGATCAAGTCGACACAGTAATTGGGGAGCATTTTCTACGTAACATAGTGGCAGATTACTTAAAATTAAGTCTAATATTTTGTCATCCTCATTAAGAATACTATTAAACTGAGAGAGGTTATTCAGTGACATAAAGTCAACCAAGGAATGTCCCAAATTGTTGTGGTAATTTACAGGAAGAGTATAAGAACCGTCGCCTTGTTTAAGCCATCCTATAGAACTCAAGTTAAAGTCGCCTAATATAATAACATCGTCCTCAAAGTTTACAATATGGTTAACATTGTCAAGAAATTTAATTAAGGATTCTTGTTTGACTGGCGGTGGTAGGTAAACGACACATAAAGCAATAGTTTTAACAACATTATTCAGACTGATTTCGATTTTGATCCACATGATGTCTTGTGAATGACAAACCGCGCTTTTTAAGTATCTGAAGGGGGCATTTTCTGTACTTGTCACACGAAACCTACGATGAAAGAACCTACTTACTACTTACACGAAACGATCATTAGCCGCGTTCAGTATTATCGTCCAACGACGCCCGGAGCGTACTTTGGTCGTTCAGTTACTCAGAGCTATCAAACAAACGAACGCCGAAGGAACGCTCCGAGTGTTTGAACGCGGCCCTGGTATTGAGTAGTTTGTAGTCACAATGACGTCAATGTGTGTGGCCAATATTGTTGTCTCTGTCTTGTAAAGAAATTCGAAACACTTATAAGTAACTTGGGCACTAATAATCTAGGGCAAGATTGGAAGTTCGATTTTTTGAATTTTCATATTTGGTAATAATTTTGATAGGTCTCTTTAATGTTTATATTTTAAATAACTACTGAGAAAATAAGATTACTAGTTCCGCACACGTGATTAGGTAAAAATGATTTTAATCACGTAAAATTACAAAATATGAAGTGTTAATTCCGCGAAATAAGTTCGTCGAAGTCGTCAAGCTAGGATGCAACATGCAGCACCGCCCTCCCCCCACAAATATATGCACATGCAGAATAAATAAATAAATATTTTTGGGACATTTCACACAGCACCATCTAGTCCCAAACTAAGCAGAGCTTGTACTATGGGTACTAGACAATGGATATAATACATATATACTTTTTTTTGTAAATACATACTTATAATATATAAGAAACACCCAGACCAACACAAACACTCATGTTCAACACACAAATATTTGTTCCCTGTGGGATTCGGACCCACGACCTCGTGATCAGCAGTCCACTAGACCACAGACGTCGTCACAATTAACTAATTAATGGCATTGTATTTGGTAACAATTTTGATAGGTATTTTTATTTTTTAAACAACTACTGAGAAATTATGATTACTAGACGACTGATTATTACACGTAATTAGGGTAATTAGGTAAAAATGTTTTAAGCACGTACAACCATGGTATAATAACACCAGGTAGTCTCTTCCCGTGACAGCTAGGTCACGTGATTGCCTCCGTACTACGTCATCGGCCGTGGAGCCAATAGCGGGCTGTTAGCGTGACACTTGTCAGTTTGATGTGCTGCCACTTTGTAAAAATAAATTACCGAGCAAAATGCATTTTTTCATTTACTTTCTTCTATAAAGAATCACTTTTTAACCAGTAATTTAATATAGTTTCCTTTATTAACTAATTAGATGAATAACACGAGATAACAAATATATAGTTAGGCTAGTTAGGAACTTATTTTATATTCATTATGAACAAAAATCTCCTTAAGTATATTGAAGATATCAATCAATGGCAGCACTGATCGTGACGTAGCTTGGAGGCATCGCGCTGTCATTGCGGGAAGAGAATACCTGGTGAAACATCTTATTATACCATGCGTACAACTACAATATATGAAGTTAAAATATTAAGTGTTAATTCCGCGAAATAAGTAGGTCGTCAAGCTTGAATCCAACATGCAGCACCACAAATATATGCACGTGCAGAATGTGCAGTTAATGTACTGTGCAATATGCAAACCAAACCGACACTCGACATACATACAATTAACACTTAATATTTTAACTTCATATTTTGTATGACATGGATTTCCGCAAAGTAATACCTGATTCCTGCACGTAAAATTGTTAATACTTATGTTATATTTTAACAATTATTAAATCAGATTTATCTTACCTTACTCCTCTGGCTCAGCGACCCAAAGTGAGTCATGGCCTCCGAAACGAGACCTCGATCTTGCGCGATATCTCGCCAGTTGGTAGCTTGAAGCTCACATAGATCAGCCTCCACAGCATCTCCTCAGCGATATCTTGGGCGACCTACTGGTCTACGTCCGGTTGGTTGGCCCAGATACGCTTTCTTGGCTCCTCGATCCTCCCCCATGCGTTCGACGTGGCCGAGCCATCGCAAACGCTGTGCTTTGATCACGCCAATGATATTAGGCTCGTCCACTAGCTCTTCGATGTCGGCATTCTTCCGGACTATCAGCGTACCATCTTGTGTTTTTGTCGGCCCCAGGATTTTACGGAGTACCTTCCTTTCTGTAACCAAAAGCTGGTCCTTCTCCTGTCACTGTCACTTCTTGTCACTGTGCCAAATAAAAAGTTTTCTTTCTTTCTTTCTTTCTCCTTAAGCGTTAGTGTCCAAGCCTCACAACCGAACATTCATATTGGCCGTATATTAAATCAGATTGGATTAAAAAGACATGCCAAGATTGTTTACCAAATATGAAAATAATAAAGAAAATGACTGAGACTGTACTGTATATACAATGACGTAACATTATTAAAACTATTATTACATTGGCGTGTCTGAAGCTAATCGGTTGACATTCATACAAATATCATACATTTTAGTCATAGGGGTGTGCAAATCGAAAGGTACGTTTGCTGAATAATTCAGCTTAATAATATGTATTGAATTATATTCGCGGGACTTTTTGCACACAACGAAATAAAAAAAACAAATATTTTGACTAACCTCGACGTTTCGGCCAAGTTGCATTGGCCGTGGTCACGAGCAGACTGAAGTATGCGGGTGTCGGATGTTTTCTCGAACTACCCGCGGTTGATTTTTTGTAACGTAGCTGTCCGTAACACGGTTTCTGAATTATGACATACAATGCCGACAGTTTCGGCGGACATACATGTAGACAAACCACGACGCGAACACTCCTAGATTACTGGATTCCACGAAGAGGACAACCTATATGCATCTTCCCGATTGAAATTTTTACCGTGTTATGGATGGCTACATTACGAAAAACCAACCGCGGGTAGTACGAGGAAACACCCGATGCTCAAGACGATGATACCCATATACTCCAGTCTGCTCGTGACAACGGCCAATGCAACTTGGCCGAAACGTCGAGGTTAGTCAAAATGTTCGTTTAGTTTTGATTTCATTGTGTTCGAAGTCCCTTAAATATTGTACGATATGAGTGAAATTCGCAAAAGTTTAAAAACTTCTAATAATATGTAATTTATTGTATTTAATTGGTCTATCTAGACTGCCTCGTTGTCTAATGATCGCAAGCACGACTGCTACACGTAGACCCCTCGAGTTTCCGGATGGTGTAAAATGTTATTGGGTTTTGTCATTAGGAAATTCTCAGCAGCAGTCCGGATTTGTGCCTGGCCAATGGCAATAAACTCGCCAACTATTACATGGAAATTAAAACATAACTGGCGAAACGTGGGTGTATGTACTAAATACCTATCTATTATACATCTCTGCCTACTCCCTCGGAGAAATAAATGCGTGATGTGATGTGTGTAGGTATACACACATCACATCACGCATTTATTTCTGTGTGTATAATTGGTGAAAACGGAGTTTTACGACATCTGATATCCGAGCCATCGAAATCTGTCATACATCACTAAATCCTATACACACATTTTAACGATGCGTAATTAACTTGAAGCGTGGGAACATAACGACTATTGTGCAATGCCCTTTACATATTGCACAGTTAGGCAAAACTGAATGATTAAACTCAAAGCTATGCTTGGAGTTTCTTTGAAGGATAAAATCCATAACGAGATTACCGGAGAAGAACCGGAGTGACCGACATAGCGTGTAGGATCAGTAAGCTGAAGAGGCAGTGGGCTGGCCATGTCTGTCGAAAGACCGATAGCTACTGGAGCAGACAAGTTCTTGAATGGAGACCGAATCAGAACACAAAGCAGAGGGCGCCCCCCCACCAGGTGGACCGATAACCTGAAGAAGGCGGCTGGGAAGGACTGAATGCGGAAGGCAGAGGACCGAGTGTTGTGGCGCAACTTGTGAAAGGCCTATTTCCAGCAGTGGACTGCGATAGGCTGAGATGATGTATGATTTAAACATTATTGTTATTTAATATTGGTTACTATGATTTCTACCACACGAAATAGTATTTTTTTTTAATGAAAATGACAACCATTGTTCTTCCTGTGAGCGTGTTAAGAACTCAAGAAATTCGTCGAGAACATGTTTTTACACGGGAGCAAATTAACAACGTGTGGACGGGCCCGTTCGCACTTACCCCCAGTTTCCAAAAGGCTGAGCAACGCAAAAATTAACGAATCAGCTGTCAAATCTCAGGTCAAGCGATGTGATTGGTTGTTAATATTTTTGCCGGCCTATCACAGAAGCTGACATTAGATTTGACAATAGATCAAATTGATCAAACTTCCAGAAACTGGGTGTAAGTCTCTAATCTTAAAAGTACTCTGTGCATTTGTCTCTTTTAGGGATTATTTTAAATTGAAACCGTTCACCCCCCCTCGTGCCGTGCACGTCGTAATGTGGATATTCCCTAAAATATGGTTGAGCTACACTATTATAGCTGATAATGCATGCGTGCGAATAAAAAATTGTCTTGGCAGAATTTCAATGCACCAAATTGCCCTCAATAGCCCGTTACAATTACATTATTATAATGCATTATGTATAGGTATTATTAATGAAATTTCACCTTGTTTGTATTACAATTTACAATAAGTGGGTCAGTTTTGTCACGTTTGTCTGTCTGTGCTTACATAACGGTTACATTACGTGCTATGAAATTATTTATTGTATTCAAATGTAAACGTGCAAATTAGATATAAAGGTACTGATGTAAATGTCAAACCTGTACTAGGCCCTCTGTACCTTCCGGTTTGTTCCGGTTTGTTTAACGAAAATTCGACGAATTCGATGGAGTATCGACTTCCATCGAATTCGTCGAATTTTCGTTAATAAATCAGTTCAGTCAGTAGCGCCCCTGGCGGATACAAGGAGGAACTGCACACGTTGATGGAGTGCCCTACGTGGCGCTCCGAACGTCGGGACCTGTGGGGTAATTGTGTAATGCATTCACATTGACATCAGCTTTCATTTTGAAATTACAGCAATATTCATTGCGTGGTACGTAGTTGTCAATTTGACGGATTGTCAAAACACACGGAGCAATGATCATTGAAATCCAGATGAATGCGATCGCGAGTGAGTTACGCAATTAGGCAGCTGGTCAGATAGATAGATAGATAGAATATACTTCATTGTACACCATGAAAATAGTAGTAAACAGGAACAACGTATAAATTATGGTTACATGGGTGGCTAAAAGCGATATCTTCCAGACAACCTTTGGATGGACAAAGAAGTCGTAAAATCTAGATAATGGGGTCAGTCCGTGGCGTACTACTGCATGTTAATAAACTAAAATAAATAAATAGCACAAAATATATTACACATAGGTATCATAAATATATATAATATATATAAATAATCATATAATTTAGAATAGAGATTGGATACAGAGGCAATGTCTTAATAAATTACAATCTATTTGGAAAGGTAGTATTCTTTAACTAATTTTTTTAATGAAAATAGTGACTGAGCTCGCCGTAAAGACACAGGTAACTCATTCCACAGACGCACAGCCTAAACAGTAAAAGATTTCTCATAAAATTTTGTAGAATGCATTGGCATCAGAAGCCTCAAGTTTTCCGATGATCTTAAGTGTCGTGTATGCGTGTCATGAAGGAACTTGAAACGTTCTTTGAGATAAAGGGGGGTGTTTGGATTAAACAGAATACTGTAGAGAAGTGATAAAATATGGGTATTCCGGCGAAGATGTATAGGGAGCCACTTGAGCTTAGTGCGGAATTCGGAGACATGATCATATTTGCGTAAGCCAAATATAAATCTGATACAAACATTTTGAAGTCGCTCAAGCTTATTTAGTTGTGCCTCAGTAAGATCTAAATAGCTGGCATCGGCATAGTCAAGAATAGGTCAACCGGATCGGGCAGGATCTTTCTCTGCCAGCAGTAGTGTCAGCTATGTTGGCAGATCCGATTCTGCGAGAGAGACCGTTATACCTCAGAAGGAAGCTGCAGAACGAGATCGGGAGAGGGCCGATCCTCGATTGTCGCTTCACTCCCAAAATATAGGTTACAACCTAGCTTGGGAGGCAGCGGTTTTAAATTAGTGACATTTAATTTCCAAACTGTACATAATTGCTAACATAACATGAAATAACCAGCCCATTACTGTCCCACTGTTGGACACGGGCCTCTTCTCAGTACGAGAAGGCTAAGGCTTTAGTCGACCACGCTGGCCTAGTGCGGGTTGGCGGACTACACACACCATTGAGAACTGTATGGAGCACTCTCAGGTGTGCAGGTTTCCTCACGATGTTTTCCTTCACCGTTAAAGCAAGTGATAATCGAATATAAATCCGCACATGAATTCGAAAAGTCAGAGGTGCGGGCCGGGATCGAAGGATCTCCTGCCTGGAAGGCAAGCGTTCAACCGCCAGGCTATCACTGTTACATAATAATTGCTAATAACTCTGTAAACTACATATATACCACTGGTATAGAAATAAATTATTTATTTATTTATCCTGCTCGGAGAAGGAGACACCGGTGAGGCAACCGCCCTGACGCAAGGCCCAGATATGGTGAAAGGCCGCATCCCCTGCCGCCACATCTGGCAGGAGACCTTCGGGATCGTAGATGCTAAGAGTGCTAAGTGCTAAGAGTGAGACTCGAGCCGTCTACTAAGTGACCCTGGGGAGGACAGCAGTACGTGGTGGTCACGTGCTACTGTTGTGTTATTTTTTCATTGAATGCTAGGATAGATAGATAGATTTCTATGTTTACAACACATTAATAATAATAATAATTGTTATTATTTTCAGCCTATATTGTCCCACTGCAGGGCAAAGGCCTCCCTTTCCTTATTCCACTCTTTCCGGTCAAGTGAAATTGTGAACCAGTCTTTTCTATACGAGTCCAGCTCGTCCCGCCATCTTCGCCTGGGTCTGCCGCGATGCCCTTGCACGTTTTTCGGGACCCACTCGGTACAAATTTTAGCCCAAAAATTGACCGACATTCGGCAAACGTGTCCGGCCCAGTCCCACTTAAGCTTGGCAGCTTTTTGAGTGACGTCAGAATCTGTGTTTTGGAGCGCAGTATTGTGTTCCGGATTCGGTCTGTGACTCTGACTCCCAGGATACTGCGCTCCATTGCCCGCTGGCAAACCTCAAGCGTGGACCTCTGGTGAACTGTCAAAGACCAGGTTTGGGCACCGTATGTGAGGATCACGAATCGTCTCGCCGGAAGACTCGACGAATTCCAGCCACCAGAGCAAGCTGGGTTTCGAAAAGGCTACAGCACCGTAGACCACATCCATACTGTTCGGCAGATCATACAGAAGACTGAAGAGTACAATCAGCCGCTGTGTATGGCATTCGTGGACTACGAGAAGGCCTTCGACTCTATCGAAACTTGGGCAGTTCTGGATGCTCTTCAGCGATATTACATTGATGAGCGGTATATAGAGATGCTGAGATGCCTATACAACGCTGCTACCATGACTGTTCAGCTCCAGGACCAAAAGACGAAGCCAATCCAACTGCGCAGAGGGGTGAGACAAGGGGATGTAATATCCCCGAAATTGTTCACTAACGCGTTGGAGGACGTCTTCAAGACGCTGGACTGGACTGGACAGGGTATCAACGTTAACGGCGAGAACATCTCACATCTCCGTTTTGCCGATGACATCGTTGTAATGGCTGAGTCGCTGGAACAACTGGGCGAAATGCTGCACAGCTTAAACGGAGCCTCTCGACGTGTCGGTCTCGGCATGAATCTGGACAAGACTAAAGTCATGTTCAATATGCATGTCATGCCGAGGCCAATATTCGTCGAAGGGTCGGCACTCGAAGTTGTAACGGAATACGTCTACCTAGGGCAGGTAATTCAGCTTGGTAGACACAACTTCGAGAAAGAAGCCAACAGAAGGATCCGTCTGGGCTGGGCAGCATTTGGCAAACTTCGCCGAGTCTTCTCGTCGCCTATACCGCAAAGTTTGAAGACAAAGGTCTTCAACCAGTGCGTCCTGCCAGTCATGACTTACGGTGCCGAGACGTGGACACTGACAGTTGGGCTAGTCCACAAATTCAAAGTCCCTCAGCGAGCTATGGAGCGAGCTATGCTTGGAGTTTCTTTGAAGGATAAAATCCGTAACGAGATTATCCGGAGAAGAACCGGAGTGACCGACATAGCTTGTAGGATCAGCAAGCTGAAGTGGCAGTGGGCTGGCCATGTCTGTCGAAGGACCGATGGCCGTTGGAGCAGACGAGTCCTTGAGTGGAGACCGCGAATCGGCAAACGCAGCGTAGGGCGCCCCCCTGCCAGGTGGACCGACGACCTGAAGAACGTGGCTGGGGGGGACTGGATGCGGAAGGCAGAGGACCGAGCGTTGTGGCGCAACTTGGGAGAGGCCTATGTCCAGCAGTGGACTGCGATAGGCTGAGTTGATTGATGTGAGGATGGGAAGAATGCACATGTCCATTAGTTTGCGTTTATGGCACATAGGAAGGTAGCCCTTCATGAGTTCCTTCACACATTAATAATTACTTTCATATTTTTTAAAAGCTAAGTAAAACTTATATTATTGTATGTCACGGTATATTTACCATGTAAAGACATACAATAATATAAGTGTTAGTGACCATGCAAGTTTATAAACTCATACGCTATCTTAAGGCCTAATGAAAATTACGCAATACGAAATTATATCATATAGTACAAACCTATTTACGTAATATTAACTTAAGACAATACTCTTGAAGTTGTAGAGAAAGTGGGGGCAGCCGAGCGTGGCTAGCTATGCGTGTGCGACGCGTGGAACGACCTTCTATACTGGAGCTAGTATTGTATTTGTTACAGTCAAAACTCTTACCCGGTCAAAACTAGTCTTGACTAACACGGTTGGTCAAAACCAGGTTTCAAAAAAAAAGTTCAAGACTGATTTAGACTAGCTGGTGGTCTGCCCCGGGTGCCAAGCAACAAGGGATGCGGTGCTGCCGCCGGTGCCACTTGGAAGCCGCCAGTATAAATTATTTCTTCCCAGTGGCGATCCAGTGGACTACCTTGGAGCTTCTGAGATTATTCTGTGAAATGGGACTACTACTGAGTCTGTTCCGAGTCTAGTGATGTGTCTAAGATCTGTCGTTTCGGTGGCTTCATGTGAAAAAAGCGTTTCAAAATTAAAGTTAATTTTATTTATTAAAATTTATTTATTCAAGTAACATAGACTCATACTAAAAAAAAAGAAAATTACAAAAAATTGTAAATTGTATTGTGGTGAGAAATAAATCTCATCTTAATACTAATAATACAAGAAATGTTACTTTAAGTGAAATATTGTGGCGAGAAATAAACATTAACTTATCTTATCTTATAGTGTTAGTAACAGATTGCTTAGAAACTATGTTAGTACCTATGTACATTTTGTTACCGTTCCCGAGAACACTACAGCAAGGTCACGGGTCCAGCTAAAACCTTGCAACAGTGGTTCAGAAACACACAGTCTAGCCTGCTAGCTAGCGTCATTAGGATGCTGTTGTTGCTGGCCCGAACCCTACGGACCAGGGATGCACATCGCTTCCGCATGACTGCATAGAAGCAGTCTGTGCGAGCATCCGCGAACATCCCTGATGCGCTGCAGTATCGAGGCAACCCCAACAGCACCCTGAAGGCAATATTGTATTGTACACGAAGGGCGCTATATGTTTTTTGAGTGTAATGTGCCCACAGACTGCTAAATAAAGATTTTAAGATCTGCAATGAGCCAAGCGCGACTAACCTCGATAATTACATTGAATATTTTAGAAAAATAAAGTCATGTATGCACGTTTAGTTCTGGCTGCTTTATTTTGGGGGGTGCTCAATAGAAAACAGCTCCGGGTGCCAATGCCAACCCATGCTACGCCGCCACTGGCGACGAGATATCCTGTATAACAACCCTTTCAAATAAAAGTCGTTTTCACATCCGTCCAATATTGTCACTCCAGGTAAGTAGCAAGGACGCGCCGAAGGTGAACGACCGGCGGTTGCATTCTCCATGTAGAGTATGTAGAGCTGTAGAGCGACTCTATATGTAGACTTTTATACGCTATGGTACTCTATATTTTTTATTCACTTGCTATATATAAACATAGGTATGTGCGAATAGTGCCTGCACGGCTTCGTTCATGTTTTTTTAGGGTTCCGTACCCAAAGGGTGCTAACTGGACCCTATTACTCTCACTGCGCTGTCCGTCCGTCCGTCCGTCTGTCTGTCACAGCGCTGTATCTTTGTAACGGTAATAGATAACCAGTTCCACAGAATATGTGTTACTATGGTGTCTATCACGACAAATTCTAAATATAAAAAAAGTCTAAAAGCAAAGGGGGTCCCTATACAAGAAACCTAGAAAAACATGCATTTTTTTGAACGTTTTTGTTCCTGCTCTATCTTCAAAACGTTAATACATCATCTCAGCCGAAAAACGTCCACTACTGGATAAAGGCCTCCCCCAAAGGGGGGGGATATGCCATAATCGCCACGCTTGGCACGTTAATACATACCAGCGTCAAACTTGGTTTGATTATAGTGCATATTATGTAGTTTAGCAACAAATACTAAAAACATGGCAAACGTAGACATATGTGGTGGTACCTGCGTAAGAAAGAGATATAAAAATTCACATTTCGCGTACAATCATTGATGTCTTTTGATAAACTCTCGTAAATTAAATCAGTTTCTATGGGGTATCAGGTAGATGGGTGGTACGGAACCCTTATTGCGTGAGTCTGACTTACACTTGGCCGGTTTTTGTTGTTGTTACCTATTGAAATAATTGAAATTTTTCAAGAGGTCATTGTACTTATCAGTATGAACAACTTTCACTATGGGACCAACATGACATAGCGAAAAAAAATCAGCTGATCCCTACATTTGTGTTCACATAAATCGGAAAAATGTAAGGATCAGCTGATTTTTTTTTCGCGATTTCGTGGTTGGCTCCATAGTAAAAGTTGTTCATACTGATGAGTACAATGACCCCTTACGAGGTTTTCAGTTATATTAATAAAACGTTGTGTATGTAAATATTGGCTTATATGCTATGGTACTCTATATTTTTTTTTACCATTGCCACTCGAAAAAGGGCATTTTATTCATCGATAACAGTGAATAAAACTCTCTTTTACTCACAAGAGAATAAAAACATTTTGAATTTGGAACAAGCACGAATTATGTACTAAGAAATGAATAAAACGTGCTGAACGTACGTACTGACTGGCTGGATGGAGCTATCAAATTAAAATTAAGAAAAAATAAATTCTACAGGTTAGCTGGTTCAACGAGAGACTTATTGAAGGAGGATGTTTAGTACTTGATTCTCGTTCCAAATATGTGTAAAAAATTGTACCTTAATTTTTGAAATATTTTAAAATCGATTTCATAAATTTCTGTGGACACTATTCCGTGCTTACAAATCAAAATTTCATGCAGTGAGGTGATGCACCTTGCTAGGTCAGTGTCCATCGGTGGCTATTTTCACCCTCTTTGCCTTTTGTACTAGACAGCAGACCCCGAAATATCAGAGCTTGCGCGAGCATTTTGACTACTATACCTACGCGTGATTTGTCGTAGAATATTTTTTTCATCTTTTTTTCTTTATGTGTAGGTACGCACATTCTAACATAATCTTGAATATGTCTTTCATTCACCCAGTCATGCTTTATACCACTATTTATTTTCTCGCCGTCAATGGTAAAAAGTAGAGTACACAACTCGTGAAAAAAAAATTTCATCTCGGGCCTTGTATCCCTCGCTCCGCTCAGGATTCTATTTTTGAACCACTCGCTTCGCTCGTGGTTCAATCTTAGAATCCTTCGCTGCTCGGGATCCAACTTAGTCCCTCGAATTAAATTCCCTCTTTTTTCACTTGTTGTATAATCTACTATTATTCACTTGCCTTTTATAAACATATTAATTGTACCTATGACTTCGTTGGCGAAAACGTTTTTAATTAACTAAATTGTACATATAAGTAACAACAATGATAGGAAGTGGTACCGTATCATATATCAAGCCTATTGTCTGCTATAGTGATGGGAACGTATCGGTAAAGATTGTCTATAGTTCTTTTTTTCATCGAATTGGAATGTTTAGCTTGGTGGTTATTTTAAAATGTTCCCTATTTATATGCTAAACTAGACTTTATTCGCGGTTTCGCCCGCGTACAATTCGTTATATCATAGAAAGACTTATCCCACACCCCTCGGGAACTGTTTATTTACCCGAGATATAAAATAGCCTATATTTTAATGTAGGTTATGGTATATCTATGTGCCAAATTTCAACCAAATCCAGCCGTTTTGGCGTGTTGAATAACAAACATCCAAACATCAAAAACTATTTATTACTAGCCTATGCCCGCGACTTCACCCGTGTGAATGTCGTTTGTCGCGCATCCCTCGCGTACTACACATCTTCCCGGGATAAAAAGTAGCCTATATGTCAATCCGGGTTATGTTCTATCTGTATAAATAAACGTTTTTATCTGTATGCCAAATTTCATTAAAATCAGCACGGTAGTTTTTGCGTAAAAGAGTAACAAACTTTCACGTTTATAATAATAGTAGGATAGGATTAAGTTGGAAGTAAGATAGTAGGATAGTAGGAAGTAGGATTTACATGCGGAGCGAAGTCTGAACATATAAATTGTGGAAAGATTAATTCGCTCATGGCAGGGTTTTCGAACCTGCGACTCCTGATTCAGTACAACAGTGCTTTATACGCTAAGCTACCGTAAACTCTGCTCGTGGTATTGGTATCTAATTTAACTTCCGCTTTGTATCAGTCTTTGGGTGACGTCAGCTACATCTTATTAAAAAATAGGCCATGTTCCTTAACCGACTCGACTAATTTTGCAGTTAATTCAAAGTCGTATAAATGTGCCTACCCTTACTATATATTTATTATTATGACGAAATCTAAAAAAAATCAGTTGGTCCCTAAATTTGTGTTCACTTTAATCGATAAAAATAGTGTGGGGACCACCTGTTTTTTTTTCGCGATTTCAGTGTTGGTCCTATAGTAAACGTTGTTTATAATGATGAGTAGATTCACCACTTCAAATATTTCGGATTAATGATATAGGACCTTATATATATATACCTAAATCTGAACTTTGCAATGACGGATATTGAGGAAAAATACGGTTAAAGACATTTATTTTCTCAAAAGATTACAATAATCACTTATAGAGAAAATACAATTATATTTTATTAACTAATGGTTATCGATTAGCGTAGTAAGTTAGTGTAGGGTAGTAAGTAAAAAAGTTTCGTTCAAATGCGTCATAAAAACTAACACTTGATTAAACAGTTGTACATGTTACATTTATGAAATTCCTACCATTTCATCGAAAGGTTAACTTCTTAATAAGTCATTACTTACGCATGTACAATGTACACTGTCGCTTGTTTCACCTTGGGGTATAAACATAAATTATAACAAGATTAAACGCATGTTTATCAGACTATACATACATACATAACCAGCCCATTACTGTCCCACTGCTGGGCACGGGCCTCTTCTCAGTATGAGAAGGATAAGGCCTTGGTCTACCACGTAGGACTAGTGCGGGTTGGCGGACCGCACACACCTTTGAGAACTGTATGGAGCACTCCCTGGTGTGCAGGTTTCCTCACGATGTTTTCATTCACCGTTAAAGCAAGTGATAATCGAATATAAATCCGCACATGAATTCGAAACGTCAGAGGTGCGGGCCGGGATCGAACTGACACCCTCCTGCATTGAAGGCAAGCGTTTAGCCGCTAGGGTATCACTGCATCAGACTATAGTTTTAAACAATCTGTATATGCCATATACTTCAATCAAATCAATCAACTCAGCCTATCGCAGTCCACTGCTGGACATAGGCCTCTCCCAAATTGCGCCACAACGCTCGGTCCTCTGCCTTCCGCATCCAGTCCCCCCCAGCCACGTTCTTTAGGTCGTCGGTCCACCTGGCAGGGGGGCGCCCTACGCTGCGTTTGCCGATACGCGGTCTCCACTCAAGGACTCGTCTGCTCCAACGGCCATCGGTCCTTCGACAGCACAGACCAGTAAGCTTCAAGACTCCGCATAGACAAAGTTTTGTATTCGAACGCAGTCGTAAAACGTTGGTGGGGCAGGGGGGCGGACGGCGCGTTATGATTGGCCGGCTCAAAAGTTCGGTGGTATGATTCCTTATGATTGGTGCGGAGGGACGTATGATATGCAGTGGTAGAGCATATGCGTTGTGACCGGGGGTGTCCAGCTAAGCGGCGTCTAGAGGCTTACTGGTCTATGTTCGACAGACATGGCCAACCCACTGCCACTTCAGCTTACTGATCCTACAAGCTATGTCGGTCACTCCGGTTCTTCTCCGGATAATCTCGTTACGGATTTTATCCTTCAAAGAAACTCCAAGCATAGCTCGCTCCATAGCTCGCTGAGCGACTTTAAATTTGTGGACTAGCCCAACTGTCAGTGTCCACGTCTCGGCACCGTAAGTCATGACTGGCAGGACGCACTGGTTGAAGACCTTTGTCTTCAAACTTTACGGTATAGGCGACGAGAAGACTCGGCGAATTTTGCCATATACTTACCAAAATAATTCCTTTCTTCCACTTTTTCCGATGTTTTGTATTTAAAATGTAACAACAACAACGTCAACAACAACAGTTTAGTCAACAGCATTCTTGTTTTAAAATTTTATACTTTATGTTTTCTATGTAAAAGTTATAATAATGAAAAAAAAATTGTTACACTTGGATGCTTCGATCAAATATACTATAGATGCACAATCTTTGTACAAAATCAAACCCAAAAAACGTCTCCGTTGATAAAATGTACTAGTAATTATGATTACAATAACGATGTTGTACAAGTACGAGTAGGTATCTCTCTCTCACTCAACTCAGCCTTTCGCAGTCCACTGCTGCTGAACATAGCCCTCTTCCAAGTTGCGCCACAACATTCGGTTATCTGCCTTCCGCATCCAGTCCCCTCCAGCCACGTTCTTCATTTGGAATTTAGTTTTTATATATTTTTTCTATACATTTTAGCATCGTGAAACGTTTCACCGCAAGCGCGGTCGTGAAGCGACTGAGAACGAAACTGTGCACGCGACTAATTGTTACATAGTTTTGATGGCACCATTTTTCGAGCGGCGGTCGTGCATCTATAGTATATTTGATCGAACCCTAGATGTATTTAAATTGCAAAATTCATCATCATCATCATTCCAGCGGGACGTCCACTGCTGGACCTAGGCCTCCACCAAAAGTAAAATATATGCCATAATCGCCACGCTTGGCAGGCGGGTTGGCGATCGCAGTTGGTTGGTTAAATACTCAAAGAATGCTGCTGCGCATCCTCTGGTGAATCCCTTAGTCGCCTTTTACGACACCCATGAGAATTGATAGGGTGGTGCAATTCTTTATGTCCGGCACCACACGGAACCACAAATTGAATGGAATTCACGGAATTGCAAAAGTAGCAGACCTAAATAAAGAACTTTATTTGAGTAACCATTAACAAACCAAAAAGAACAGCAACAGACGAGTTTTTGTTAAGTTTAGTTTTTCTATTTCTCAACTGCAGAGGTCAGGAAAGAATATAAAAATAGGTACTTAAGTTTCGCCTAAAAAGTTATACAATTGTGAGAATTCCTCTAAATTAGTTTTATTAATTTTATGAGCCGCACAAAAAATTATAAAAATGACGAAAAATATAAAAGTTTTTTTGTTATTGCTACACCAGGATATTGAAATAATAAATGGGGCTAGGTTATTGCAACGTATAATTTAATTAAATTATACTGTGAAGATTCTGGGAGCTGATAAGTAAGCAATAGCCTTGAGCAAACACTTATTGGTAAACTGGTCGAGAACATCGGTCTTATAATTTTCAGGTGGAAATCCTTATGGATACCATTCGTCTGGGGACGGCGGAGGGGTATGTCGGACTCTTACCGACTTTAACCACACGGTGGCCATCCTCTGCACAAAATAGGAGCTCCGGGAACTCCATTGGACCGCGCCGGTGCCCCTCTAGTGCTATGCCTTTGGCACGTCCCGGGAAACAATATTGTTTCCCCCACAGTAGCACGCGACCAACGCTGCTGTCTTTTTTTTTTTTTTTTTTTTTTTTCGAATGGATTCTCGCAGGTGGGAGCTGCTGTCCTCCCCAGGGTCGTTTTATAGACGCCTCGAGTTCCCCCACTCTTAGCGTCCACGACCTCGAAGGTCCCGATGTGGCGGCAGGGGATGCGGCCCTTAGCCATATCTGGGCCTTGTGCTAGGACGGGCGGCGCCTCCTTCTCCGAGCGGGATCGACAAATCAAATCAAATCAAATCAAATCAAATCAAATCGTCTTTATTTGCGTTCAATGTAGGTAAATACATAAGTTGAAAACACATAAATAAGTCCCAGTACATTCTACCTTACGGCATGCAAACTTTTCACCCATTTAACAGGCAATTAAATTAAATTATACAGAGCAATCTGTGACAACGACCCTCGATCAATCGACCCTCTCCCGATCCCGCTCTGCGGCTACCTTCTGAAAAGTTTCGTGACTGGCTGACAAACAACGTACAACTGAAACCACTTGGTCAAGAAACTAGTTTTCGAACAGAAAGTGCGCAAGCATTATGGGTTTTTCAATACTCAAACCTGAAATGAACGAAAATTATAAATGTTTTATATTCAACGATGATTAACAATATCCTAAAATTAAACAAAATAAAGTAGAAATCGTCTGTCTGATATCTATAAATGTAATATTTAACACATTTAAGTTTAACTGGTTTTCATCGATAAACACACTTCCCATCACTAGCAACAACAACGCAAGGTCTTACATTTCACTCTAACCAATTATGGCGTAAAAGGAGTGCTGTGTTTTGTGACCCCTATGGTATTAATTAACCATGTAATCAGTATAATAAAAGCCTCTACTCCTGACGATACTGCATACGAAGCTCTTTACTAGTTTCCCAACCTAACTACACAGAGTTACTTTTATATACCAAAAAGACTATAAAGCTCATAATTCTGCACAAATTTAACTAAGGGACCAATTTTGAAATCGTGAAAAAAATATCTGCTGTTACATACACAAGTGGATACTTATCTGAATTAAACTGTATGGAAGAGCAGATGTTATTTCACGATTTCAGAATAGGTTCCATACATCGACCGTACAGCACAATAGACGCCTAATGTTGAATATAATGCGTACAATAAATTCTGCCACTAGCTGAGGCGGGGTACTGCAATCCGATTGGCCCTACCAAGGCGGCTATTGGCTATTCACTAAAGCGGAACTTTTGACGGCCTACATAAGTGATCGAAATTGATTTGAAGTTTTCATGTGGCGAATAGTGGCGACCTACATAGACTGATGTGTTGACAGATATTGGTTTATCATTATCCTCCGAGCCTTTTTATTTTACACGGAGCGACTGCCATCAGACCCCCGCAACACAGTTACTGGGTAATACTGAAATTCGGAGGTTAGACCAGTTGTCAGACTTTCAGGCTTCTGACTACCCGTAACGACTGCCATAGATATTCATATGACAACCGGGACCGACAGCTTAACGTGCTCTCCGAGGCACGGAGGGGTCTCGATATGTAACGAAACGGTCACCCATACAAAGACTAACCGCGGCAAGTGCAACTTAACCTTGCAGATCGTACAATCCGCGCAGTCGTTGCTTCGCTACGAGCCCCTCAGATATTGGTTTATATTGTATGTATTATGGTTGGCAAATTAAAGTAAAAATTATAGTAAAATTTCTTTAATTTAAAGTGTTTTAGTTATATAAAAATAACATAACATAACATCACGCCTGTATTTCCCCAAAGGGGTAGGCAGAGGTGTAATAGTACACCCACATTTCGCCAGTTATGTTATAGTCCCATGTAATAGGGGGCGAGCCTATTGCCATTGACCGGGCACAAATCCAGACTCCGGGCTGCTACTGAGAATTTCCTAATGAAAAACCCAATAACTCTTTGCCCGACCTGGGAATCGAACCCAGGACCCACGCTCAGCAGTCGCGCTTGCAACCACTAGACCAACGAGGCAGTCAAATTAAAGTAAAAATTATAGTAAAATTACTTTAATTTAAAGTGTTTTTGGTATATAAAAATAACACTAAGTATAAAAAATTTGTACTATTTATTTTGTACTACCGTTTCAATGGTTACAAATAAATAAATCAGTGTTTCTTTGTTCTCAGGTGGAAGTGATAAAATGAAGCGTTCGCGACACAGATGGGTTGGAGTTAGCTTATTTTGTGAGTATACATCATTATTATTGAACTAGCGTAAGTGCAGGATAAACAGAGATGCGACAAAGGACATTGCTAAAGTTTCATAAAGCCCAGCCTATGGAAGTTATATATAAAATATGATGCTCACCAGATGAGGCCAATGTGTTGCAATAAACGGATAGTACTCCACAGATCTTTAATTCATTAAAATATTAACTATTTTACGGATGGCCGATGGGGCAGTAAAGTTCTGGAGTGGCGACCGCATACTGGAAGGCGCAGCGTGGGTAGGCCCCGCATAAGGTGGACCGACGACCTGGTGAAGGTCGCGGGAATCCGCTGGATGCGGAAGGCACAGGACCCGTCGTTGTGGCGATGCTTGGGGGAGGCCTATGTCCAGCAGTGGACGTCTTTCGGCTGAAATGATGATGATGATTAACTATTTTATTATTAAATTATTTTAGTTAGTAATCTTATAGCTATGTTAGAAAAAGAAAGTTTTAGGTACATAATTATTTTTATATGATAGCACCTATAATTAGGACCACCCAGTGCCTTAATATAGGGCTGTCTGGGCGCTCAGCAAACGCTTTTAGAATTCTGTTGTTACTACCGCGCACTCTTAGAAGCAGTGCCGTCACCTTCTTCCGTACTCCGGACATCTGGCTTGGCTCTTTGCTTCTCAGCTGGTGAATTTGCATGCCCTGTGTGGCATCGATCCATACATGCCCGAGAGGTAGATACAGCCCTTAATGAAACGTGTAGAATAATAACTGGCTGCCTTAAACCTACACCACTCGCTGCACTATATCCCCTTGCAGGTATAGCCCCTCCGGCAGTCAGAAGAGAAATTGCCTGCTCCATTGAAAAATCTAAACAGGAGACCGACAATAGACATCCTCTCTATGGCATCGAGAAAGCAAGATGTAGATTAAAGAGCCGCAAAAGCTTTCTAAAGGTAACACAACCATTAACAGGCAGCAGCCCTAATAAGGCACGAGAGGAACTGTGGCAACAAAGACACCCTCCCCCTGCTGACTACATTGGGCCTGCAGAAGAGCTCCCAGCAGGCCACCAACTACCATGGCCCATCTGGAAAACCTTGAATCGACTCCGAAGCCAGATGGGCCGCTGCAGGTCAAATTTAGTTAGATGGGGATACACAGACGAGTCACAATGTGACTGTGGAGTCAACCCACAGACGATGCCTCACCCCTTAATCTGCTCACTGTGCAATTCCACCTGCACAATCAAAGACCTATGCGAGGCTACTAAGAGTGCTGTTGACGTGGCTACATTATTGGTCCAAAATTATATAATAAACTCGAATCATCGACACGAAGAAAAAGAAGAACCTTCTTCCGGATTATGGCGTGAAAGCCATCAGTATATACCTCCGCGAACATTCCGGACGCACTCCAGCGCCGCGATAGTCCCAACCATTTTGCCGTTATGTTTTGCTTACAAAATTTAGGTCAAACAAGTGGTTGCCTAGCAACTGAACAGTTTATCTCTTCTATTCCTGTACATGTTAAGGTGCTAATTCAATTACAGACACTTTTGAAACGTCAGGCTCTAGTTGCACGGTTCCAAATTGTCAACATTATCATCATCAGCATATATTAGTGTAATTGATTGGGTGTTATAAATAAGCGGACTGTATTCACATAATAGGCGTGGTTTATTGCCTTTAGAGTTTACAATTACTAACTTTCCCGGACAAACAATCATAAATAAAAAAGCTAGAATCATGGAGAAAAGAAAGCTTTTCTCCATGGCTAGAATCGACTGTCGTATGTGGTGTCCAAGCGCGAGTCTTGGTGCGTTCCGGCGGGGTCTGTGATGTCCCGCCGAGCGCGGCTGTCTGGTGATCAATCACACGTCGGTGAGCCGTGCCGCCGGCTCTGTCGCCGCGCGACGCTGTTGGGTTCGATTTCCAACAATTAGACAACTGCTGGACATAGGCCTCTTCAATAACACGTCATTGACATCGATCTTCGGCCACTCCCATCCAGCTGCTACCGGCCACCTTGGCACAATCATCGCTCCGTCAAGCCTGAGGGCGTCCTACCCTACGTTTGCCGATTCGCAGTCTCTTCCACTCAATATCACGTCTACCCTAACATCCATCGGTTCTTTGGCTTCTGTAGCCGGCTCACTGCCACTTCAGCTTGCTGATCCTGTGAACTATATCAACAATTTTGGTTCTCTGTCGGATCACCTCGTTTCGGATTGGAAGTCGACAGTTGCTCAATTTATACCAAGCACAAGTTCGGTCCTGTAAGGAGTACTGTTCTCATCTGTTTGATGGTTCGGTTAAATATCAACTGGCGGCTCTCGAGTCGTGAGTGGCGCACCAAGAGGCTCGTTGGCAAAGATGCGCTGGTCGATACCAAACAAAAAAGTTTCGAGCATCGGCGCAGAGTTGCTAGCCTATCGGTTTTTTATGTAACTCATTTTGGCGAGTGTGCATTGGAATTATACAATCCAATTTCCCCAAGCCCTTTCCATCATCAGACGACCAGACGCACGGCGATGCGCCACCGTTATGTGGTTGATATTCCACCCTTACGCATGAACCGTTTTGCTAATAACTTTATCATGCGTACAGCTAAAGAGTGGAATTCCTTGCTTTTTCTGTGTTTCCCGATAAGTATAATCTGGTGGTCATCAAGGCTCGAGTGAATAGGATTTAGCTGGGCAAGCGTGTATCATCGACCGCTCCATCGCTTAACATCAGGTGAGGTGGCGGTCAAACGCAAGCCCAATAAGAATAAAAAAAAACCCAAGCAATCTATTATTTTAAATGATATAGTTATTCCAGATATTTCCAAGGTCCAAGCGTGCGTATTCAGCATAAAACACTAAAATTAGATTGTCTTAGCTTGCTTCCTTAATGCTTTAACCTTGACTCAGTATTTTCAATCGTGAGTTGACATTAATATCAATACATCCTACTGAGAATTCGCAAAGTTGTTAAATACCTCAGATTAAAAATACATATGTATTCTTGATTCTAGAGCTACTGATTTAGCTTAAATTATGTCATCGTATTCGATTCGATTATCTGGTTAAACCGGATTTATACTTTATTTAACTGTATTTTAAATGTCTTACCTTATGAATCTAACAAAACATAACATAACATCACGCCTGTATTTCCCCGAAGGCGTAGGCAGAGGTGTATAGTACACCCACATTTCGCCAGTTATGTTATAGTCACATGTAATAGGGGGCGAGCCTAAAACAAAAACAAACCAAAAACATAATTAATCAAAAACGTAATTATTTCATAGTCATCACTGTTTGTTTCTAATTTCTTCCTTGTCCTCATATTTTCTCGTAAATTCTGGCTTACCTACAGCTATTGCCAAGAAACCGAGTCGGACTCGCGCAGTAAGGGTTCCGTACCACCCATCGACCTGATACCCCATAAAAACTGATTTAATTCACAAGAGTTCATCAAAAGACATCAATGCAACCTACGCGAAATATGAATTTTGCATCTCTTTCTTACGCAGGTACCACCACATATGTCTATGTTTGCCCTATTTTTTGTATATGTTGCTAAACTACATAGTATGCACTATAATCAGCCCAAGTTTGACGCTTGTATGTATTAGTATTTTGAAGACAGAGCAGGAAAAAAAAGTTGAAAAAAATGTATGTTTTTCGAGGTTTCTTGTATGGGGACCACTTTGGTCTTGATAGGGTAAGCAACACATTATATTCTGAGTAAAATTTCAACTGGCTACCAATCAATCAATCAAAATGTTTACTTGTGTGTACAGGTATTAACGTTATTCAATAGGTACGGTAACGGTAATAACCGTTCAAAAGATACAGCCCTGTGACAGACAGATGGACGGATGGACGGACAGCGTAGCGAGAGTAATAAGGTCCCGTTTAGCACCCTTTGGGTACAAAATCCTAAGAAAGGTTCAAAAATGATGTTACCCATTGAATATGTCCTGTGAATTTAAAAGTCACTTATTGTCACGTACTCAAATAAATTAATAGTTAAACTTAAAATAACTCCTTAGGTTTTCGCGATCACTACACATTATAATAAAACAAGGTTGGTTGGTTGGTTGGTTGGTATTGTACGGTAGATTAAAATAATGTTTTAGAAATATTTGTAGACGCTTGTCATCTTAGTCTACCTGCGACCACGAAATGCTGCAAAACTTTCGAAACGTCAGGGAAACCAATTTAAATAATATACGCGATTTAATCCGGTTAAACCTTGTTGATAGTGTTAACATTGTTATGATTGCAGGACAAAACCCAGTATATGAGGTAAATCTTGGTCAAAAAGCCTTACACACTTAGAAATCAAGGTTTTAGTTTTATCTGTCTCTTATTAAGTTACCAATATAAAAAGACTTTGACCTATTCTCAACAATCATATGGCATTAATATTCGACCTATTCATCAGAATAGGCGCGTCATCTTCTCATTAGCATGAAATTTTCCTACATTACCAAAACTTTATGGAAAATAAGTGACTAATTTTTAATTTTATGATTTTTATACGAATTAAGCATTAATGATATATTTCGATAGGGGTGTGACCAAAATATCGATAATACCGAAACCGGTACAGTTTATTTTTAACTTTTTGAACCAACCACCTTTTATCAAACCGTAAAAGTTCATCACTTCTGAATAGGCCTTCCCAATAACATCTTAAACTATCATAGGATATATACATGATCATCGTGTTTGGCGTCTGCTTAGTTATGTGTTAACAGAATGTTGTTATTAGCAGAAAAATAACTTGACGGTTTGCGGTCAACCACTGCCATGTACGTTTCACGCGGCATTTTTTGCCACTTACGCCAAAACTGTGGAAACAACTTCCGTCAGCGGTTTTCCCTAACAAATTCAACATGGGAGCCTTCGTGAAAAGAACATATTATGTATTTTTAAGAGGTCGGTGACTTGGTGTTCCAGATATCCATAGGCGGCGGTAATTGCTTACCATCAGGTGAGCAGCTTGCTCATTTGCCCCCCTCTATTGAAAAAAAAGACAGGAGGACACTGCTGACCATTCTCTTCTTCATTCTTCTTCTCAGGTAGAGATGTAAGTATATTTCTAGACGAGAAAAACAGGGTCAAATTATTTGATGCCACGTTTGGTGTGTGTTTGGTGTTTTCACGTTTATAATAATAATTTAAATGCTTCGTTTATGCATTAGAGATTTGTATCAATAAACAGTGCAGAAAAAAACAACACAATCAAGAGACATTCCATCTTCATGGCTCAGTTTGATTAATCGACTTGCGGTACCTACCATTTAGGCAACAGCCTAGGTGGTATTGCAGTTGTTATGGGCAAAGGTACCTGCTTAACATCAGGTGGACCTTTAGATCGCTTCGCCATCTGAAAAGAGATTAAAAATTATAAAATATATCTGTAAAACGACTACCGTATTTCTACCATCGATTATTTTATCGATATTCCCATCGATGTTTTAGCACCACTAGTAGCCTATATTATGTTAATTGATATAGAAGAACCAAAGAACGTTAATGATGACTTGCATCACATAGATTCTATTAAAAAAGTCAAGGATCATGGTGTAACTTTTGTCAGAAATGTCAAGATTTGCATTGCATAAACACTCGTATATTTATTAAGTTTAAAGGAAAAACGATAAAAATAATTAACATGACTTTTGATCTTAACACGTAACTTTTAATATTTCGTATTTTGTAAAGATCACAAATTAAAACATAACATAGCATCACGCCTGTATATCTCCGAAGGGGTAGGCAGAAGTGTATAGTACACCCACATTTCGCCAGTTATGTTATTGGCTATGTACAAGCGCTTGGTGGGGACCGTCAAATCGATCGCAGCGCACGCTGTGGCAGAAATGTTTAACATTTCGTGACTGTTTTTTTGTATTTCCACGCAAAATTCACCGATTTTTCGATGTTTTTGAGCTAAAGAAGGAAATGGGTCATAAGACTTGCTGTATTGAGAACTGTTTAAATAATGAGAAGAACTTACTTAAGCTCATTATGCTTAAAATTATTACGATGTCACTGATTAGTTATGATAATTAAAACTAATAATGTTAATATAATTAACATTACTGGAAATTGATAATTAAGGCACAATTTCTTTAATTTTTACTTGATTTTAGTAGATATTATCAAGACATGGCTTAGTAACTAATTGTTGAAATAATTCACGGGTCCCAAAATGAGGTTTGTTATTGTGGCCGCTTGGCGGCGCCCCTGTCGTGCACATAGCCACGAGCCTGTTGCCCGAGAATTTCCAAAAATAAAAAATCTTCAAAAAAAAAATCTTCTTCTGTCGTATCGAAATGAGCTACATAATGATAATAGCTCATGTCGTGAGAAAAAGATTAGCCAGTCAGCAGGTTGATAGCAGAGCTGACAGCCCAGGGTGCGCCGGACGATCAATTAAATATCGTCACTCTTGGACGCTCTTTTAATGCACCCACCATAGGCTAGTTACAAATATAGATACATTCATACTAAAGACATTAAAATACTTATAATATTTAATCTCTTTGATTCATACATACTACACACAAACATAGCACAGCCATGATCTCATGAGTCTTGATATAAATATAAACAATCTTAGTTGTATATTGCAAAACAAACAAACAAACATTATTTTCAGCATGACTGTGATTTTTACTCTGTGCTGACTGCCTCATTGGTCTAGTCTCGACTGCTAAATAATTAACAGTTAAATTAATAATACATACAATTATAATCTTAATACATAAAACAAGGTCGGGTTAGTTACACCATTAATAACTCAAGCACGACTGGACCGATTTAAATGAAATTTGGCATACAGATAGAACATAACCCGGATTAACATAAAGAAAGAAAAGAAAGAAAGAAAAATGGTTTATTGTCCCAGTTTACGACGCGCAACATTTAAACATCAGTGATAAAAAACACAAACACGTAACAACGAAAAAGTCATCCGTTGAGATATGGTCATTCCCATACATTTTGATTGTTTTCTATAGCGTTGACGATTGTAGATTGTCAACCAGGCTAGGGGGGCAGGTGGGGTCACAAAGAAAGTCAAACGAAAAAACATATGTAAAACATAAATGTAAAGGCTACTTTTGCTAAGAAACCCAATAACACGCGAAGCGAAGTATAGGTTACAGAGTTAATAGTTTCTGATTAAACTTACCTGGGGGCCTAGTACGAGTTTGAAACTTTATAATACTTTCATAGTTTTCGTCGATTTTCATTCATAAACTACTAGTTCCTCCTCGTATCCGCCTGGGGCGCTACTGATTAATGAATGAAAGTCGTCGAATTCGATGGAAGTATCGGTAAGTGTCAAACTCGTACTAGGCCTACTGTACTTCGATTATTAAAAACTAATTTTCGTTAAATGATGTATTCAGCAAGTAATATTTTTTTTACTGATGGGGGCGCCACTTGGCTGCTACATTCCCCTTAAGAACTTTCAACACGCATGTCCTTTACAAGTTTTCGTCGCCATTATCCTTAAAGTTCAATGCTTCTCGGAATTAATGTTTTTTTATGTTTCACGTGCAATTTGTGGTTTTCTGTTGGTATAACAAGAAAGGTAATAAATTGTACATTGAGTTATGTTCGTTTTAGAATTTAACAGAACATCACGCCTGTATTTCCCCGAAGGGGTAGGCAGAGGTGTATAGTACACCCACATTTCGCCAGTTATGTTGTAAGTCCCATGTAATAGGGGGCGTGCCTATTGCCATTAACCGGGCACAAATCCAGACTCCGGGCTGCTACTGAGAATTTCCTAAGAAAAACCCAATAACACTTTGCCCGACCCGAGAATCGAACCCAGGACCTCACGCTCAGCAGTCGCGCTTGTGACCACTAGACCAACGAGGCAGTCGCAGTTTTAGAATTTAAATTACAAGTAATGATCAATGCATGAACCACGGACCTAGGTATTTTTTATTTTAACTAGATGATGCTAGTAGTTTTGCTCGCGAGGTATATCAATAAAATATATCCTTTCACCTCGAAGTTTTAAGCTATCTGAACCAAGTTTTGTCAAAATTGTTTCAGCAGTTTAGTAGTGTTCACAGCTGCAATGCAAGTGCAATGACCATATTTGAACAGTAAATCAGATTATAGTTTGTATTATTTAAAGAGCCTCCACGAGTGACGATATTTAATTGATCGTCCGGCGCACCCTGGGCAGTCAGCCCCGCTACCAACCTGCTGACTGGCTAATCTTTTCCCCACGGCATGAGCTATAATCATTATGTAGCTCATGTCGACACGATAGAAGAAGAAGAAGATTTTATTTTTCTGTTGGTATTGTTGCACGCTGATTTTTATGGCAATAAATGATTTTTCTTTCGCTCTAGTAGGTAGGTAGTGGAAAAGAATTGATAATTAATTGTTTATTGATGTATCTATTAGCTCGCCTTGGGCATAGAATAGAGTAAGACCGACTCGTAAGCTGCGACAGAAAACGGCATGACGCTCTTTTATGCTGTCATGTCACCACCGATGCTTCATGTCTGCCGGGCGTCTCGTGACGGCCTAATTTTTTTTACCAGCTTGAAAGCAATTTTATGAATCAAGTTTCTTCATTATTATTATTTCAGGCCCCTGTCAAGGGTGTACAAGTTTCCCCACGATATTTTTGACTTCACTGTTAACACAAGTAAAAATTAAACTTTTACGCACAATAATTCCAAAAGTCTTGGGTGTGAGCAGCAAGCAAGCTGAGCGGAGTTTTGTAAACTATGCTAGAGTTTGAGCCATCGAGATGTACGCCTATGGAGGCGCCCTATTTTTCTACATCCACCTCGTACAAATATCAATTGAATCTATACTTTGTCTCTTTTTAACCAAGGTATAATATCGCCTGGTGAAAGACATGGACACGATAGAAGAAGGTGTTTATTACTCAACCAAGAAGCCGTGGGCTCTGTTTCTGTGCCATGGGCGGACATTTATATTATTTTCTATATTTAATCTCATGTGTTGTCTTTCTTTCTTTTGCAGGTATCTTCCTGGTCCTCCTGGCTGTAGAGCTACCCACCACATCAGCAGCCAAGGCCACATCCCTGATCTTCAACAAGTCTACCACCACACCAGCGCCAGCGCCAGAGGAACCGGCTGACGATGGAACAGAGGTAACAAGTTATGCTAATTTGACGCGTTAAACCACGGGGTTGTTTCAAATTTCATTTCATTCAAATACATATTTATTTATTTATTTCCACAAAAAAAATACATACATTTGGCAGATACAGTGTAGAACATAAACTAGTTTAGGTTTTTCTTTACACACCGATTGGTTTGGTCCGTCGACATTCATTACAACAAGATGTGGGTGGGAGAACACGACGCATCGCGCTCGCTCGCCCCGTGCAAAAATTCTCAAATACCCTCAACTAATTTATATTACTTCTCAATAGCAAATTGCTTACAAAAATACAGCATGTTTTTTAAGCTATTGCATAGCTTCTATCGCGGGCCTTGAGCGTGGAGACCGAATCCAGAAATTCCGTAACGAAAATAACCTAACACCCCCCACTCCGACCGGCACAGCGGTGATACTTTTTAGTTTTGCCATCTATCGATGAATAGCAGAACTTTTAATGACTTTTTGAAATATCACGCTTGTCTCTTTAGTTCTGCAAATCGCCTCTAGGTGGCATTGGTTGTATCGGCGTTACTGCGCTTAAGCTATTGCATAGCTTCTATCGCTGGGTTCCTATAATTTGCTTTTACCGACGACGGCTCGTTTATCCTTGAAAAAACTTCAAACTTAATGTCAATATTTGACGTTTTTTAAGGAAAAAACGAGTGACCGTCGACCGTCGGTAATGGTAGATTATAGGAACCAGGCGTCAATACATGTGCTTGGACACTAAATCAATAGACACGTCCACATAGCGGTGATTCATTCAGTCATTAGTTTAAGCTGTTGTGAAATCCTATTTTGACTGGAACTTATGTACATCATTTTAGTTTTAAAGAAAGAAAAAAAGAAAGAATCATTTATTTATTTACTCGCGTTGTTGTAGTTTTTGTAGTTTAATTTCGCGTCATTGTTACTTATTCAAAACATGTTAGCTGTCTGAAATTGCTATTTTGAATATAGATAGATAGATAGATAGAATATACTTGATTGTACACCATGAAAATAGTAGTAAACAGGAACAACGTATACATTATGAGTACATGGGTGGTCTTCCAGATAAGATTCCAGAGAAGCAATATCTTCCAGACAACCTTTGGATGGACAGAGAAGACGTAAGATCTAGATAATGATAATGATGATGATAATATAGGAAGAAATAGTTTTCGCATGCGTACATGAGTTAAAACTAATAAAGTTATGTAGTAAGTTTCACATAAATACAACAATTTTATGCAAAAAAATCTATATTATTAATTAATTTATTTAAAGATAGGACAGAGTTCAATCTTTTGATAGGTGAGGAAAAGGTGGAACAAGTGAAAGAGTTTGTATACCTAGGTTCCATGTTTACGAGAGATGGCAAGCATGTGAAGGACATTGAAAGGAGAGTGAGTGCTGGTAATCAGGTGAATGGGGCACTACACACCTTCATGAACAGCCGCAAAGTGTCGGAAAAGGCACGGCTGGCTGTTCATGGGGGAGTGTTAGTGCCTACACTTATGTATGGTAGTGAAAGTTGGGTATGGCAGAAGAAACATGAAAGCAGAATAAATGCAGTAGAAATGAGAGCTTTGAGAAGTATGTGTGGTGGAACTTTGAGAGATAAAGTAACGAATAACGTAATAAGGGAGCGTTGTGGAGTGAAAGAAGATGTAGTGACAAAGATTGAGAAAGGTATGTTAAGGTGGTTTGGACGTATAGAGAGGATAGACGAGAGGAGAGTGACGAAACAAGTATACGAAGCGAGTGTGGATGGGAGAGTTGGAAGGGGACGACCTCTGCGAACGTATCGTGATCAAATCGCGGACGTTCTCAAAAAATGCCAGGTTCAGAGTACTCCAAGCCGACGAGGTTAATGAACGTGATGAAGCGAAAGAGTTGTCAAGATCGTAGTAGGTGGAAATCCATAGTCTCTGCCTACCCCAATGGGAAACAGGCGTGATATATGTATGTATATAAGTTAAGAAGGTATTTTTTTTAATGCTTTATTGTACACTATAAAAAACTTTTTAACAAAAAATAAAACCGACTTCAAAAACCTTAACTAAAAAGTAAAAAATAATCCTTGTATGTATTTCAAAATCTTAACATAAACCAAAATTTTGAAGGTGGCGCGTGACTGTCCCTTGGCGTCATGTAAATATAATGTACTGTCGAGCGCTTATCTATAGTGAAAAACAGTTTATGCGAACATACATGAAAAACACGCGCCGCCTTCAAAATTTTGGTTTATGTTAAGATTTTGAAATACATACAAGGATTATTTTTTACTTTTTAGTTAAGGTTTTTGAAGTCGGTTTTATTTTTTGTTAAAAAGTTTTTATTTCATACTTTTTAGTTGAGAATTCACAGAAAAACGAAACTATTAGTAGATCATCTAGGTAAGCAAAGCTAAAGTAAACAGATTTATTGAAGCTGGTTAAAAAACTACTCGACCTAAGTCAATAAAATTTATATGGGACCACCGCGCGGACTTCCTCTACCAAATAAAAAAACAACCACGCAAATTGGTCCAGAAATCTCGGAGTAATCGGTGTACATACATGAAAAAAAAAAAAAAAAAAAAAAAAAAAAAAAAAACCCGCCGAATACATAATCTCCTCCTTTTTTTGAAGTCGGTTAAAAATACATTACATTGAATATGCATTTAAACCATGGAGAACAGAAAGTCTATTGTACAAATGGCGGCCTTATCGCGATCAGCGATTTCGTCCAGGCAACTTTAGGATGGACAAGAATGAACAATTATTAATAGTCATATATTATGTCGTCGCCTTAAATCGTTCCGGATTTAGGCGTTTGTGATATTTGTGATTGTAAACGCAATGTTTTTATTTTTGAAATTCTTTAAAGACCTTTAACTCAAACCCGGATATAAATAAACTATTATCTAATGCCACCAAGGCTGTTAACTTTTATATTCACTGACAGATTAATGACATTAAGAAGTAGTATAGTATAGTATAACGGGCTGGTTTCCGCAACTCCACGATCAAGCGTGTATTTTGCGTACGGTAGAAGAAGAAAAAAAAAAAAAAAAGAAAAAAAAAAAAAAAAAAAAAAAAAAGAATAAAACGGTAAAAATAATAATACGGTAAAAGAATTAAGAAGTATTAATATTAATAAGTTGAACTTAAGTTACTGACGGTGTTAAAGCGAAAGTTACGTGATGACTGTTAAGGTGTGATTCTTAAGTTAACTCTAAGTTAAATCAGCATAATAAGATGGTTGTTTTTGTTCTTTTAAAACACTACTAACCATATAAATCTAAATAATAAGGTAATAGAATTCAAATTCAAATTGATTTATTTCGTGCAGTTATTTAAAAATACAGAATCTCCATGTCCCGCCGATAGGCATACGAAACATTAATAATAATAAAAAAACAGAAACATAAATTAGTGCATTAATAAATACAACAAATCAAATTTAAATCTAAATAATAAATAATTTAAATATAAATAAATAAAAAAAATTCACAAAAAACAAAAATAAAAAAATCAAAATAATCAACAATCGTAAGTACAGTTTGGCATAAAAGAGTACACCAAATGAGGACGCCACTAATCATACATTGAAAAATTTTAATTCTTAAAATGGCGTAAATTCAATTTATGTGTTACATTCACATTTTTTGCCCTTTAAAATGTAGATCAACACAATACTGACAAAGATAGAAAATTAGTTCCTAATTTACACGTTCTTGTCAGATTAAATAAATAAATAAATATTTTTGGGACATTTTTACACATCACCATCTAGTCCCAAACTAAGCACAGCTTGTACTATGGGTACTAGACAATGGATATAATACTTATATACTTTTTTTTTGTCAATACATACTTATAATACATAAGAAACAACCAGACCAATACAAACACTCATGTTCATCACACAAATATTTGTGTCCTGTGGGAATTGAACTCACGACCTCGTGATCAGCAGTCCGACACTCGAACCACTAGACCACAGACGTCGTCAGTCGTCGTTTTATCGCGCATCCCTCGGGAACGGTTTGTCTTTCCAGGATAAAAACAAGCAATACAATGCAATACAATACAAATACTCTATTGTACACAAAAGAAAATAGAAACATACAGGGTGTCAGGGAAACGCTTCCGAAAACGAAGATAGGTGATAGTGCTGATGATTACTGATACGAAACCACGAAAAAAATGCGATTCTTTTTTTAGATTTTATCATATTTTTTTTGCATTTTTCATTATGTATGAGGTTTATTTAACTGCCCAAAGCTGGTTATGTATGAAAAATGCAAAAAAATATATATGACAAAATCTAAAAAAAGAATCGCATTTTTTTTCGTGGTTTCGTATCAGTAATCACCAGCACCTATCTTCGTTTTCGGAAGCGTTCCCCTTACACCCAGTATATGACTTATATAGAATACATGTACAATGGCAACAAACAACAAAACAAGCCTATATGTTAAACCGGGTTATGGTCCATCTGAGTGCCAAATTTCATCTAAATCCGTTCAGGCGATACAGCGTGATTGAGAGATATGCATACAAACATCAGGTGAGGTGGCGATCAAACACAAGTCTATTAGGTACAAAAACAAACAAACGTCTAAACCTTCGCATTCTATACTTTCTCATTTATAATATTATTAGTATAATAACAGGTTTCCCATACAAACTGTCACCCCCCATTTTACCATCTTTAGGGTAAATTATCCAAAAAACACTGAAACACGCATTTCTTTATTTTCAACCAAAAAGGCATTACATTTGTGTTCACTTAAATCAAGAAAATGTATTATTATTATTTGAGGAAAGAGGTAGGGTCTTGAACGCCTCTAAGCCACTGCGACCTAAAAGATCTATTGTGACGCCTCTTGCAGCATTACAGCACTTCCCCAAGCTGCAAGTCAATCATGAAGTCGACTATGACCTTGGGGGAGGAGGATTTGATCTCCTGCATTGAGATGACGTGTCCTCCAAGATGCTGCTCATGTGGTGCACTGCATCACACTCGCAAAGGATATGGATGGGCGTCTCATCCTTTTCGCGCCAACACCTGCAAACTGATTTTAGGGTTGGTCCCATAGTAAAAGTTGTTCATACTGATGAGTACAATGACCCCTTAAGAGGTTAACTGTTATTTCAATAACACGTTTTATATAATGGTAGTCACACCTTTTAAAATACTAATGTTCTGCCGCATCTAGTTATAACTGGGATCCAATTGTATTAGGAACAAAGCTAGGCAGAGAGAGGTTGGCGCGAAAATTCTGAAAGATCATGTTGTGGATTTTGAATTATTTCCCAAAATTTGTGTTTCTTCAAATTTGTTTGTGGCGAAATGTGGGTGTACTATACACCTCTGCCTACCCCTTCGGGGAAATACAGGCATGATGTTATGTTATGTGTTATGTTATGGTGTGTTATGTTATGTGTGTTTCTTCAAGTGTTATTATTATTAGTCTATTATTCTTTGAAAAGAGTATATCCATGGAGTTTCTTGCCGGCTTTTCTCCATAGAACCAACTTTTTGTAACCGTGCACCTAGATTCATAATTACATACATACGTTTTGAAGGTGCATGTAATTAAATATTAAGTGCTCGTTAACGCGACCAAGTGTGGGTAATTGGTACAAAGTTGAAAAACGTGACTTTCGTATTTTCTCATCCCCTCAGAAACCTAGTAAAGTTTCCATCATTTTACTAGGGTGTCTAAACTAAAGACTTGGCTAGAAGGTCTAAGCAACCAGGCCATAAAACTACTTACAAAACAAAGCAAGCTAGGCAGATGATTAAATCAGTTAAATCTAGATATTTTATTACAAGTCTATTTGCTTGTAAACTGCAGTTTGTTTATGATGACCTATCACGCGAAGAGCAATTTATAGACGAAATCTAGATAGGTACTTGAAGTGCCAAGGACACATGAAATGTTACCCAAGAACTAAACATTTAGTTTACTAGACAAAATAAAATTTGAAAGGAAATATTGATATTAAAATCATCGTGGCTCTCGCTGAAAACCAGCGCTGTGGCTCTGCACGTAGCATTGCCAAAGCATGTTGGAGCTGGCCGTTTTGTGCGGGTGTGACACATATCTTACCAAACTTTTTTATTTGTTTATTTTTATTCCTTTTCAAAATTCAAAATTCAAAATTATTTATTTGTCAAACATTGGTATGATGTACAAGACATGGTGTTAATTTTTAAATAATCCAGTATCACTATGTTTTGCCTTGATAGGCGTACAAATTTGGTAACATAAAGATAAAGATAATACTTATTACAGATTTGTGGAAATTAATTGTTTAATAATAATAACTGTTTTTATTAATACATATTAATGAATAGATTAACAAAGAAATCGGACTCTTGTGTCTTTACCTAAAGTTTGTTGTATCTGTTAGAAAATCATTTACTGAATAGTAAGCTTTCAGAACAAGAAAATCTTTGAGCTTCTTTTTAAATGTACGTATATCATCAGTCGATTTAATGTTTTTAGGCAATTTATTAAATATTTTTGGAGCCATACCTAAAAAGCTATTTGAATAAAGTGCTGTCTTGTGAGGTTTCACACGAATAATATTTTGGGTTCCGTACACAAAGGACGGAAAACGGTCCAACGGGACCCGTTACGTACGTTTCGTTACGTTGTCCGTCCGTCCGTCCGTTAGATTTTTAGGGTTTAGTACCCGAAGGGTACCAAACGGGTCCCTATTACTCTCGCTACGCTGTCCGTCCGTCCGTCCGTCCATCTGTCTGCCACAGGGCTGTATATTTGTAACGGTAATAGATAACCAGTTGAAATTTTCACTGAATATGTGTTACTATGGTGCCTATCACGACAAATACTAAAAACAAAAAAAAAACTAAAGTCAAAGGGGGTCCCCATATAATAAACCTCAAAAAAAATCATTTTTTCAACGTTTGTTCTTCATGCTCAATCTTCAAAACGGTAAAACATAACAGCGTGATAACATAACATACTATGTAGTTTAGCAAAAAATACTAAAAATAGGGCAAACATCTATCGTTGTGACGATAGTTTTCTCAAAATTATCGATAGTGAGGACTATACCCGACCACTAGTTGGCGGACTGCACACACCATCGAAAACTGTATCAAGCACTCTCAGATGTGCATATTTTTTCACGATGTTTTCCTTCACGGCTACTTGATCTACCACTAAAGACTCATCTTGTACCTACAGCCTCATCATCATCCTCCGAGCCTTTTCCCAGTTACATTGGGGTCGGCTTCCAGTCTAGCCAGATGCGGCTGAACATCAGTATTTTACACGAAGCGACTGCCATCAGACCCCCGCAACCCAGTTACTGGGTAATACTGACATTCGGAGGTTAGACCACTTGTCAGACTTTCAGGCTTCTGACTACTCGTAACGACTGCCATAGATGCTCGTATGGCAACCGGGACTGACAGCTTAACGTGCTCGCCGAGGCACGGAGGGGTCTCGATGTGTAACGTGTACCTACAGACTCATAACCAGCCCATTACTGTCCCACTGCTGGGCACGGGCCTCTTCTCAGAACGAGAAGGCTACTAACGACTAAGACAAGTCCAGCACGCTGGCCTAGTATGGGTTGGTGGACTACACACACCATTCAGAACTGTATGGGGCACTTTCAGGTGTGCAGGTTTCCTCATGATGTTTTCCGCACCCTCTTGCGGAAAACATCAATCGGTTGGATCATCATCATCAGTAGCTTGTATGGAAGGCAAGCGTTCAACCACTATTAGGCTATCACTGCACATACAGCCCCAAAAAACTATAATTCCAACCACATGTCTCCAAGCGACCAGCTTCTAAACATTTTTTTTTTCCTTCCAGACAGAAACCACAGCGGAAGGTGGCGAAGCCATCAACGCTACCAAGAGCAAGTATACAGGAAACCCCCAGATGGACTACATCTACGACCCGAACCTGCCCAGAGAGCTGAACGGTTACAACCTATCAGAATACCCGTTCTACGCGACTGTTCCGAAGCCTGAGACTATTGACTTCAAGTGTGATGGGCTCCACGACGGTTTTTATGCGTCGATAGCTCTTAAGTGTCAGGTTAGTCATTTAAAATATTAACTCAGCCTACCGCGCCTCTCCCAAGATGTGCCACTACACTCAGTCCGCACCCAGTCGCCTCCAGCTACACTTTCATCACGTCGTCAGTCCACCTGACTGTGGGGCGCTCTACGCTGCTTTTGCCGATTCGCAGTCTTCACTCAAGGACTCGTCTGCTCCAACGGCTACCGTTCCTTCAACAGACATGGCCAGCCCACTGCCACTTCAGCTTACTGATCCTTTAAGCTATGTTGGTCACTACGGATCTTCTCCGTTTTTTTAAAAATATCAAATGGGATTGCGTTTGACCGCCATCTCGCCTGATGTTAAGCGATGGACGCGACGGTGCGAACAACGATGGTACACGCTTGCCCAGCAAAAAACCTGTTCACTCGAGTCTTGAAGGCAACCAGATTATACTTATTGGGAAACACACGCCGGCAAAGAATTCCACTCTTTAGCAGTACGCATGATAAAGCTATTAGCAAATCGGTTCGTGCGTAAGGGTGGAATGTCTACCATATAACGGTGGCGCATCGCCGTGTGTCTGGTTGTCCGATGATGAAAAGGGCTTGGGGGAATAAGATCGTGCAATTCCAACGCACACTCACCGAAATGCATCCGATAAAAGACCGACAGACTAGCAACTTTGCGCCGATGCTCGAGACTTTGTAGTTTGGCATCGACCAGCGTATCATTGCAAATAAGCCTCTTGGCACGCCTCTCGATCGACTCAAGAGCCGCGAGCTGATATTTGGTCGAACCATCCCAAAGATGTGAGCAGTACTCCATACATGACCGAATTTGTGCTTGGTACAATTTGAGCAGTTCTTCCGGTGTGAAGTACCGTCTCACCTTAGCTAGAATGCCTAGCTTTTTCGCACCTTAGAATATGTAAACCTAACCTAACCTTATGTATGAGCCAAAATTGAGGGTAGATATTAATGACACGCCAAGAACTTCAAAGTGGTCTGTTATCAGCACGGATGCATCACGAAAAGTTGGAGTCAGTTCGAATTGACTCCGTACTTCATATTATAATTTAGTATCACCTATTTTCACGTGTAAAAAGAATTCCGTGAAATTGTGTTTAATAGGGGCCTAACTTTTTCTTTAAGCTGACAAAAACTCTCAAAACAGTACCAAAGCCAAAACAATCTGTTATCTGTTTTTCTTCCAGGTCTACCACCACTGCCTCTACGGGACTCGCTACGATTTCCTCTGCGCAAACTACACAGCCTTCGACCAGAAGACTTTCATCTGTCAATTCGTATCTGAAGTAGACTGCAAGAATTCAGCCAATTACTTCAGCAGGTAAGCAGCCCGCTACTGTCCCAATTTTTTCTTAAATCAAACCGAATTCAAGGCACCTTCTTCCTAAACTGTTTCACACAAATTATTTTATTCTATGGAATATATATATCTATTTTATTTTATAGGGATGTTATGGAGCTCCGTAACCGTAACCTAAACTATCGGATATCTGAAATAAAAATATATCCGTAACCGTAACCGTATCCGTTTCACAAGTTTCGGATAGTTTCGGATAGTTTCGGATAAGGGCGGAGTCTGAATAAAACGACATGTTTCGACAGGTTTTTGTTTCACCGCTCGCGGGCCACGTGAGTCTTGCAATTTGTTTATTTCTAGTCATAACATAACCTCGTTCATAACTAGTTAGTTTTTTATTTAAGAGTTGATACTTAATTAAATAAAGTCTTGTGTTAACTATTAAATTAATTTTATCATACCAAATGATAACCTAGACTAGATAAAACCAATAAATAAATACAAATTATTACATACTATTTGTATTTATATTTTACTTCAATCTAATATCCGTAACCGAAACTATCCGAAACTAACGGATAATCCGAAATAATTACATATCCGAAACCGATATAATTTTATTCGTATATCCATATCCGTATCCAGATCCGAAATATCATATCCATAACATCTCTGTTGTAAAGTTTAATTTTGTTGGTTTCACTTTGATTATTCGCAGCACTTTGTCTATATATAGCGAAGTAATGACTGCGCGGATTGTACGATCTGCAAGGTTAAGAGGCCGCTGCACGGATTTGGTCATCAAACTCGTATCACAACTCGTATATCTACGAAAGCTACGAGTTAGAGGTTTTGAAAAAAAGAAATTTTGAAATTTTTTCTTTGAACGCATAAGCGTAAAAACACGATTGGAAAAAAAAATCTCGATGGAAAAATAACACGAAAATTCATTGTTTTGCACACGTTTTGTCCAGGATCTCAGACACCCTACGGTATTTCAATATAATTTTTATTTTGATATGTAGGTAATAACTATTTCTTCAATTGTGTAAGTCAATTTTTTGATTAATTGAGTGGTTTTCGTGTAATAATGCTGCACTTGCCGCGGTCAGTCTGTGGATGGGTGACCGTTTCGTTACACATCGAGACCCCTCCGTGCCTCGGAGAGCACGTTAAGCTGTCGGTCCCGGTTGTCATACGAATATCTATGGCAGTCGTTACGGGTAGTCAGAAGCCTGAAAGTCTGACAACTGGTCTAACCTCCGAATGTCAGTATTACCCAGTAACTGGGTTGCGGGGGTCTGATGGCAGTCGCTCCGTGTAAAATACTGATGTTCAGCCGCAACTGGCTAGACTGGAAGCCGACCCCAATATAATTGGGAACAAGGCTCGGAGGATGATGACTTTGTCTATATTTTTTACTAATACTAAACCTTTGCAGGTCTTTGTAGAGACGTTTTGTATTGTGAACAATAATAATACTATTCTTCTATATGCACATAATAATTGCAAACTCACAGCACATCAGTCACGACATTGCCATATTGAAAGTCCCGTTCCCTTTATACCAAGGTTATTGATACTACAACTCGGAGTAACACTCCTTCAAGTTTGACAATCTAGTTACAGACTTATCATACATAGGTTTATGAAGTGTACTTCTACTTACAGACTAATATAATTTATTAGTATATTCCAATATTGTCGATTGTAGTTGTGGCTTGGCAATTCTAAGAAACAATCTTGTAATGATTAACGAGTTCCTATAGTCATCTTACGAACGGAACAAATTATATACGCGATGTAATCCGGTTAAACTTGTTTTATTATAATTTGACGACCTCTGTGGTCTAGTGCTTCGAGTGTGGGACTGCTGATCACGAGGTCGTGGGTTCGATTCCCACAGGACACAAATATTTGTGTAATAAACATAAGTGTTTGTGTTGGTCTGGGTGTTTCTTATGTATAATAAGTATGTATTTAAAAAAATGTATCTAAGTATTATATCCATTATCTAGTACCCATAGTACACACGGCTACACATCAAGCTGTACAAAACCAGTAAAGGCTGACCTCGCGTTGTAAGGAAAACCTATACAATGCGAGGTCAGCTTATACTGGAATTGTACAGCTTGATGGGTAGCCGTGTGTACAAGCTCTGCTTAGATGGTTTTGTGTAAAATGTCCCAACAATATTTATTTATTTATTATATTGTGTAGCGATCCCGAAAACCTAAGAAATTATTATGTAAAATTGTTACCTAATATACACTTGAGAGCAATAAAATCGCACACTTTGACTTTTTTCTATTAAAGTTGTTTTTTTTTTACTTTATATTAATTAAGACAGATTTTTTTTTATGCTAATTGAAAGTTTACTTCACTACCTTTCTAAAGATATCAAAAAACAGTATACAAAATACCCATAAGTGGTTTTAGGGCGCAAAACCCAACATACACGTAAAATCACCAAAAATTTCGCTTAAAACAGAATGAAAACGAAACAAAATTATTGTTCAAAATGTTTATTAATAAGGTGTATTCCCTCCCCTCGCCCTAATTACAGCTCTTAAACGGTTCTTCATGGACCGTATTAATTTTACAACGAATTCTTGAGGTATAGCGTTCCACTCCTCTTCAATGGCAAGTTGAAGCTCTTGGAGTCGCGTAGGAGCCGGGTTTCTTGCCCGAACTCTTCGCTTAAGCTCATCCCAGACATGTTCAATCGGATTGAGGTCAGGACTACGAGCTGGCCATTCCATTGCGGTGATTCCAACATCTTCCATGTAGTCGCGAACTGTTCTAGCGACATGCGGTCTGGCATTATCGTGCATAAGGAGAAATTCTTCTCCCATTAGCCACGCAAGCGGCCTCACATAATCTTCAAGCACTTCTTCAACGTATCGCACAGCTGTCAGTCCTCTCGATCTCGGGCCGGTATTCGCCCCAGAGATGAATACAATGTCCGTTTTAGTGTCCAGCATTATGCCACCCCAAAACATACACGATCCACCTCCAAAAGCAACACGTTCGCTTATGCAGCATTGCGCAAATCGCTCTGATGATCTTCTGTAGACTCTAGAGCGTCCATCATGACCATGTAAAGTCATCCTGCACTCATCAGAGAACATAACAGCCCGCCACTGTTCATACGTCCAATTTAAATGTTCCCTGGAAAATTGTAGTCGGGCTTGTCGGTGAGTTGTGGTCAATTTTGGACCATTTGCTGGTCGATGTGCAGTCAATCCTGCTTCAGCCAATCTTCTTCTAACTGTCCACCGACTTACACTGACATTGCGAGCTTCTTGAAGCTGGTGTCCCAGTTCAACCGCGTTCAGCTGTCGATTTCTCAAAGACCTTGTCACAAGGAAGCGGTCATCACGCTCTGATGTTTTGCGCTGACGGCCCGATCCTGGTCGTCGAATGTAGCCACTAGTCTCTCGGAATCTCTGGTATACACGTCGAACGGAGTAGCGACTCAAATTTAGCAATCGAGCAACTTCACTTTGATTTTGTCCTGCTTCAAGCAAGGCAATAACTTGAGCGGCTTCTGCGGGCGTAGTATCCATGTTTTTTCAGTAAATTGGAATGCTTTCTGTAGAGGTGTCATTACGTTGACATTTGGTATGCAACAGATTAAAAATCCAAAAAAAGCGACCTTTTTATTCTTGCGGGTAAGGGTGCAAGTAGTGCCAGCGAAAATGAGTAAATTCGGGGAATTTCATGTATGGTTGTTTTGCTAAGTTACTCGGAGCTCAATGATAAAAAATTTATGACATTAGAAAGGTAAGCTTGTTACTTTCATTTTATCAAATGATTTTTACTCTAGATTTAAGAAAATAATCAGTAATAAACTAAACAACAGGGGGTGTGCGATTTTATTGCTCTCAAGTGTATTATCTTTTAATAATTATTCATTACGATTTGCATTAAAAAGACACGCCAAGACTGTTGACCACATATAATATGAATATGATACAAGCGAGCTAAGTTGGCTATTATACTCGAGGATAAAAACATACTTTAGGCAAATATTATTATTATTATATCATTTAATTCAGACCATTTGGTCCATAATTGTTAGTAGGTACAACTTAAAAACTATGTTAGTAAAGATACAATTTTAAAATTTAATAAAATGAGGAGATCGGTGTATTCAGCAATAAATATCTAAAACGATATTACTGACTACATTCATCTCTCCCTATGAAGCCGAATAGCCCGCAACAGAATTGGGCAATCCATTCGTCCTGCCACAACGCTGAGAATACTGTTGGCACTGCCACGGACCCTGCTTAGCATCGAGGCCGCTCGTTTTCTGAGGATGGCATGAAAGCCATCGGTACGAGCCTCAGCAAACATGCCTGACGCGCTACAGTACCTTGGCAGCCCCAACAATACCCTAAAATATAAATTTGTGAAAAATGGTGCACGGATTACTTTAATGTTCCTCTGTCCTATAATCGCACGGTGACGTATATGTATACGCGCGCAGGTGGTAGAAGGAGACCGCCAAACAGCAGTTTATTACAGTAAAAAAATCATTTCATTTTATATTATTTTATAAAATGAAATGTTTTTTTTTTTAATACAGTTGATTTAATCACAAAAATGTTTAATTTTGTTAAGACAAAAAACTTATTGCTGCGTTTAAAAAAAAATGTAAAGTAAAAAGCACTAGTGCGATAATATAAAGTAAAAAGCATGCGTGCGTTATTAGCTACATTATGAACCTAAAAGCGGTTCAATAAGAGCCAATTTACGAGCAAGAGTGTTGAAAAATGTCTAAAGAAATGGTTTGTACTTGGACTGAAACATAAGCCAGAATTTAGATAATTTTATTTCATTTACAGAAACGACGCTCTCTACCAAGCAACGACCACCACGACTCCTGTGCCGCCACCAACCACCACCACCACTACCACCACCACTCAGCGACCGCAGCGCCCCCCTCGCAGGCGACCAGCCTACAGATACGATTACGATGATGACTATTATTACGCCAGGGACGATTATGATTATGAAGACAGGTTTGTGTTACTGCTTTTTGGTTTTCTCTTAAAATATTTTTTCCGTTCAGCCTTTTTCCTGTCTATATTGAGGTCATCTTCCAAAAGTTCCAGACTAACCAGATGCTCCTTAAGAGAAAATGCGGGAAGTTTTTCTCTATACTAACGCTCTCAACTTTTTTCTTTATAGTTTATACACTAAACTTCTGTAGACAGCGGTCTAGATAGGCAATTTTAAGAATTTTTGAGGGCTTCTAGAAATAATTTATCAACAAAAACGGAAAAACTTCACACACACACACACATAGATAAAGTAGATATTCATTTTACTGTAAAAAATCATTGCTCTAGGATGATAAACTCTGGTTTATCAACACAACAGAACACAACAACAACACACAACAACACTACAGTTTAAGACAACAGTCGGGAGCGTTTGTGTGGATAAAAGCCACCCGCATTTCCTCTTAAGGTACGGAGGGTCTCGATACATGTGTGTGTTTAAGGACCGCTGCTAGTGCCGCTTTACCTCACAGTGTGAACGACCCGTGCGGTTGTTTCAATGAACTACGCTATAAAAAAATTAAAATAATTTGTAACCCTGTTTTCAGAAGGAGGCCCAGACCACGAGGCAGACCTGGCAAGAAGAAGCGGCCAGCTGTTGACGATTATGAAGACGATAGGTATGTGTCAAATGAAAAAGAACTTTCAATCCAACACTTTGTAAATACTGAAAAATTCATTTGACGAAGTATTTTTTTATTACTACACGACTGTCCAAAAAAGGAGTGTAATGTTTCTAACCACGTTTTTAAAAAGAAAGCGAGTTACCTAATATTGTAAAGTCATCCAGTCCTTAGCTATGTCTAATGTTTCAAGTCCCTAGCTCATCGGGAAGTTAGTTTAAAATCGATTGCAAAATGTATACCGAACAAACAGACAGGATTGAAAGCAAGTTAATAAAACGTAGTAATAAAGATATCTTTGTCAATATTAGAAATGATTTGACTATTTTAAACAATAGGTAAATTTAGGTAGGTAGACCTTTATCGTGAAAAATACACCCTTGATTTTTTTAATAACACAACCAAAATAGACTCAGTTACTTTAACCCTTCCCTATAAAATCACACAAACACAGCTTAGCTTAACAAATACCTCTGAAATTTACAGATACGAACGTCGTCCACGACCAAGAGACGAGGAACCAGAAGAAGACTACGAAGAACGCAGACCTTACGATAGAAGACCTGGAAAAAGACCTACATACCCTGAGAGAAGACCATACGATGATGAGGAAGAAAGACGGCCAAGCTACAGGAACCGCAGGCCAAAACCGAAAGATGAGGAAGAAGAAAGATACAAACCAGATGATGAAGAGAGACCGAGAGTGGGACAGAGAGACCAAACCAGAGAGGATAGACCGAAACGGCCAAGACCAAGGGATGAGTACAGGCCTAGAGATGAAGTGAGGTCAAGAGATGAAATGAGACCGAGGGATGAAGTGAGGCCACGAGATGAAGTGAGACCGAGGGATGAAATTAGGCCAAGAGATGAAATAAGATTTCAAGATGAGGTCAAACCTAGAGATGAAATTAGACCTCGTGATGAAATAAGGCCTAGAGAATCGATAAGGCCACGAGATGAAATCAGGCCACGTGATGAGATTAGACCTCGAGATGAGATCAGGTCCCGGGATGAAACAAGATCCAGGGAAGAAATTAAACCTATTGATGAAATCATACCCAGAGATGAGATAAGACCTCGTGATGAGATCAAACCGAGAGACGAAGTTATTCGGGAAAGACCTGAAAGAGAACGTCGACCTCCCAGGGAAGAAGTAGAGAAACCTAGACCCTCCAGGCCAAGAGAAGATAGATTTTCTGAAGGTAGAAGGTACAGAGGAGAAAGTCCTTTCAAATCTAGGGACAATAGACCTTACACAAAGCCTGATCTTATTGAAATCCCAGATCGTGATGACAGAGTCCAACAAGCGAAAAAGGATGTACCAACAGCACCAGAAATATCAGCTACTCCTCTCGTGAAACCAAATGGCCATGGTCTTTTCAGTCAGCCTCGCATGCCTCCGAAGGTCAAAAGACCAGTTCCAATAACAGAAAGAGATAAATATGAATACGTTCCCGCAACCACAAAAGCACCTCCAAAAGTAGACGATGATGAATACTACGATTACGAAGAAGATGATACCAGTAGACCATCATCTTCTGGAAAGACCAGCACGATACAACAAAGACCGAAGTTTGAGCCGATAGAAAAAGAAAAATTTAAGCCAACGAGACCTCATTATTCGAACAAAGGTCAAAAGAATAAAAGACCGATTGATTATGAAGAAGAATTATACGATCAACCAGTGAAGGCTCAAAAGTATACATACAATCAGAGGGCTAAAGAAGAAAGGGTCAAACCAAAGCCAGCAGATGACGATTACTATGATTATGAAGACGACAAGAAAGATAAGGAAAGATTTAGACCAGGAGAAGATATAACAAGCAGAATAAAAGATCTAAAACCAAATGTGAAGGTAGTTAAACGTCCTTTTTTACCCTCTAGGGGTGGAAGCCCATACCTTCCCCGCGGCCTACAGCCCGTAGCGGGAAGGGATGTCTCAGCACCACTTAATACCACCCCGAAACCTACCACCACTTCTCCTAAACCTACCACGACCCCTACCCCTACTACCACTACGACTTCTACTACGCCTAGCACTACCACTGTTACTACAACGACTACGACAGAAAATCCTACAACTACAATTACAACTGAAAAAACAAACGAAGAACTGAAAGAAGAATACGATGAAGAATATTATGATGAAGAAGATATAGATTACGATAAGAAGAAGAAAGAAACGACAACAATTGTTGTAACAACACAACCAACATCTACTAGAGCTACAACTGTTGCTCCGATAACAGAACAACCGACAACAACAGAACAAAAAGCTAAGAATTTAGCTTCAAAAGTTCTAAGAGTGTACAACGATAATTATGAAGCGATTCGCGACAAATTAGAGTCTACACTATCTCCTGGTGATTATATTAAACCATATTTAGCTACCGCAATACCTTTAACATCAGATAATCCTTATAGATCCCCAAATTCATATAAAAAAGAAATCAAACCACAACCAGATATATCAAAACCTTACACAGCAACTGGAAAACCATTGCTGCCAGAAAACATATCAATAAAACAAAATCTAGCTGATAGTCTAGAAACTGATTATGACGTCAGGCTAAACGAAGCTCTGTCACCATCTTTGCCAGTCAGCAGAGTACCTTCAGGGTTCATAATTCCGTCAGATAGAGACTACAGTTTCTCCAGATTTAGAAGCAATTTACAACCTCTTGACCCCCAATATGCTGCTTCGGATATATCGAGTTTTCAAGTCAGGAAGAGACCCCAAGGGTCTGGCGTTAGTATAAGAACGCCTTCGTCCTATTATTTGCATCCTCAAAGGCTTGTGTATCAGGAAGATCCTTTGCATAGGTATCCTAGACAGTTATTTTATAGATCTGTAGACTTTTATTAGAGTTGATGTGTGATATGAAAACTTGTAGGGTTAGTTTTGTTATTCCGACGGTTGAATAAAAAATATAGTACGAATATTAGTTTTTTGCAAAAGTGCGAACATTTGATAATGATGATTGCAAAATAAAAACTAGGTACATTGTTTTTTTTTTGCCAAAATGTGTCTAAATTGTGACATACTTACTTACTTACCTGTTGAATGCGACAATTCCAGACAATTAAAATCTTAGGTATTGTGTCTAGCACGGATCTGTGTTTAAGCAGGGTTAAGCAATCAAACAATCAGTCCAAGCAATTTTAAACTAAATTTAATTAAAAACAACCAGTAAAAAATAATATTGATCGAAAAAAATTGCAATACTATTTTGTAAAATAAATAAAAATTACACAGTCGGATAATTTTGTTGTCATAACAAAATAACCTAGGTAATACCCTACAAGTTTTCGTATAAAAAAGTACATTAAAATTATAAGTCAATTAATTAAATTATGTAAAGAAAACTTTTTTCGAAACATTGAGGAACCACTGCCAATTTTTAATTTATAGAAATTAAAAGAATATGTGTAGAAAAAAAATACTCTTAGTTACCTGTATTTTTAAGAAAAATTAAAGTGTTTTTATGATCGAGAAAAAAACCGTTCGGTAATTTTCGAAAGTCAAATAAATATAAAGACTTGTTGAACTCATTTCACAAAGACAGTTAGCCCAATCTTATCGGCTGAGCAAAAGAGTAGTTGGCCGATCTTCTAGCACCATGAAGGTCCACAGAGATTTTGTTAAAAAAATAACCCTGATCTTATTTTTAAAAAGCTTTGTACATATAGAGTGCATCACTATAGTGTTCCTCTCGTCGCGTCGCTATGTTGGCATTACTGGGTTTTCATGGTTTGTTTGATATTATTCTAGAACGCTTTATGAAGGGAAACTCAGTATTACCAACGTGGCGGCGAAAGGAATTACTTTATGGAACTATTCAAAAAGCCATTTTTACAAGAAAATTATAAAATTAAATTTATTAGTTTATTTGTCATCGATCAAATATATTCCCCGTCACTGTATAATAAACAATATTAAAGGCTCAAACCATATCGTTCAACTAAATGAGACAAATCTTTTTTTTCTCGATTATACTTACACTCAAAAGTTTTGTACATTTTATAAATACGAACAACATTTTTTTATTTTGTACACAATAGTTATAGTTAAGGAGACTTTCCTATAATAAAAAAACTATATAAAATATTTTTTGTGTTTATTTTGTGTTGGCTTTTATAATAATTGGTAAATGATTGAAACTTAACTACATACATGCTGACATTTTAATGGCCAAAAAGGAGTCATTGTACTCATCATTATGAACAACTTTTACTATGGGACCAACCCTGAAATCCCGAAACAAAATGTGTTGGTCCCCACATTTGTGTTCATTTTAAATGTAGGGACCACCTGATTTTTTTTTCGCGATTTCTGGGTTGATCCCATAATAAAATTTGTTCATAACGATGAGTACAATGACCCCTTTTCGGGAAAGAAGCTATTAAAATTTCAGCATGTATAATCAAGCCTGTTTCTCATTAGGGTAGGCAGACACTTTGGATTTCCACCTGCTACGATCCTGACAAACCTCCTTTTTCACTCACGTTAATTAACCTCGTCATGCATGTGTTCACTTAATTCGACAAAATGTAGGGAACAGCCGTTTTTTTTTCGCGATTTCAGGGTTGGTTCTGTAGTAAAAGTTGTTTATACTGATGAGCACAATGACCTGTTTATTATTATTTTGGAAAAAGAGGTGAGGTCTTTGCAAGCCCCTTATGTCACTGCGACCTAAATGATCTATTGTAACGCCTCTAATAGTAGACTACAGCACCTCCCCAAGCCGCATTCCAACCATAAAGTCGACTATTGCCTTGGGGTTTGAGGATCCAATCTCATCAGCTGAGATTGTGTGGCCTCCAAGATGTGTGCACCACATTAGAAGTCATTCTAATGTGGTGCACTGCATCACATTCGCATAGGATATGAATGGGCGTTTCATCCTTTTCGCGACAAAATCTGCAAACTGTGGTATCTGTGAGGCCCATCCTGTGTAGATGTTTGTTCAGTTTGCGGTGCCCTGTAAGGGTTCTAGTGAGGATGCTTATGTGGTTCCTGTGACAAACAATGACCCTTTAAGAGGTTTTTTTGTTACTTCCATAACACGTTGTAGATACTATGTTTTTTTGTTCCAGCAGGGCAATTGTGTAACTGCATCGCAATCAACAAAATGTCAATTTTGACGTTTGAATCCGGAAAAATGATACAATTTGAATTGCATAACATAACATAACATCACGCCTGTATTTTGCCCGAAGGGGTAGGCAGAGGTGTTTAGTACACCCACATTTCGCCAGTTATGTTATAGTCCCATGTAATAGGGGGCGAGCCTATTGCCATCAATCGGGCACAAATCCATACTCCGGACTGCTACTGAGAATTTCCTAATGAAAAACCCAATAACACTTTGCCCGACCCGGGAATCGAACCCAGGACCCCACGCTCAGCAGTCGCGCTTGCGACCACTAATTCGAATTGCGTAACTACAAAACTGTTGATTACGATATCGGAGGGATTCATCATGAAATTGAATGAATGATAAACCAAACGCATACTTGCAGTAGCTTACTTGCTTGACGAAACGTGATCTAACAAACATGACGTCATTTACATCGCAATGGATTTCCCTCCTGACGTCATTTACTTCATAATGAAGTCCCTCTATGTCGTTACACGTTACACAATTCCAATGTTTGATTGCGATGTAATCAACATCGTCTTCAATTTTACTTCAAAATGTAACTGTCAAATGAGTTACGCTATTACCCTGCTGCTGTATACTAGAGATACGAGTCACGAAGTTTCTTGTATGGATATCTTTGGGTCTATTTTTGCCATGATAGAGACCATGACATTTTTTATGGAAAAAAAAATTGCCGTTACAGTTGAAAAGATCTATGCACGATTTCCCTACTAGAGATAGAAATTTGACATCATCCTCCGAGCCTTTTCCCAATTATATTGGGGTCGGCTTCCAGTCTAGCCAGATGCGGCTGAACATCAGTATTTTACACGGAGCGACTGCCATCAGACCCCCGCAACACAGTTACTGGGTAATACTGACATTCGGACAGTTGTCAGACTTTCAGGTTTCTAACTACCCGTAACGACTGCCATAGATATTCGTATGACAACCGGGAGATAGATAGAAATTTGACATATTTTGCAAAAACCTATGTCAAATACCTATCTCTAGTAGGGTAATGATATTTAAAAAAATAATAATAATAATAATGTCCTCTCGGCCGAATTTCGGTCACGGCGGCCAATCTCAATGGAGACTAGCCATCTGCGCGGGATATATTATAGTGCACAAGTGTGTGCGCAAACACAGCTGCACTCTCTATTCCCTCACTCTCATAATCCGATGGGACGGCAATTCGACACGACCGGAGAGAGATCAGGTGCAGGACCGACGGCTTTACGTGCTCTCCGAGGCACGAAGGGGTCTCGATGTGTAAGGAAACGTTCAACCATCCACAGACTGACCGCGGCTAGTGCAGCTTAACCTTGCAGATCGTACAATCCACACGCTTGCTACTTAGACACGAGCCCCTTTAAAAATATAGATATGACATAACCTAACAAAACCAACGAAAAAAATGTTCCGTACGCGGCGGCAGCATAATACACATAAAGTAATAAAAAGTAAGTAAGTTGATAACTCCAAGATACTTTTTTCGGTGTCATAATTGGAACACTTTCTGTACACACACGTCGGCATTTAAGTTTTTTTTGCCACCGGTCACGCTCGGCTCGAGTCTTCAGATTGCGAGCTCACTAGCATATCTGTACTTTTAAATATCATTGTAGTAGGGAAAATCGTGGATAGATTGGATATTAATTTTGGCCGTTAGTGATAAAAAGAAGGATCATGTTCAGCAATCGATACTTAGGTAGGTAATTAATAAAATTAAACAATAATAACTAACAATTATATTTATCTATATTTTCTTACCTAAACTATTTATTTATTTATATATGATATTCTTTATTGTACATTACACCAAACGAAGACAAAGACAATAGTTTACAGAAAGATTAAGTAAGTACAATGGGCGATCTTATCGCACAAGGCAATCTCTTCCAGACAACCTTTGGATGGACTAGAAGAATGGGAACCGAAACTAATAAAGTAAAACTACAATTGCACATACATAAACTTTAATTCAACTATAATAAAATTATGTTTATTAGAATATTTCTATAAAATCTAACCTTCCTATTTAGATTAAAATAATTTCTATACCCGATTTATTCGATATAATTATTGCTATAATTTTAATGGAATTAGAATAAAAGTTTTTTTTTTTTTGTTCGTACATCAGAAATGCGTGCTCATATTTGAAAAACTGATTCAGGGCAGGCATAGAATAACTTTTACTAAGGGGTCAAGGCCCTGAAATCGCGAAAAATAAATCAGCCTAAAAATAATCATCAAAATAATAGCTTTATCATGCGTACCAACGTAACCGACATAGCCCTAAGAATTGCCAAACTTAAGTGGCAGTGGGCGGGGCACATTGCTCGCAGAGCGGATAGCCGATGGGGCAGTAAAGTTCTGGAGTGGCGACCTCTTACTGGAAGGCGCAGCGAGGGTAGCCCCCACAAGGTGGACCGATGACCTGGTGAAGGTCGCGGGAATCCGCTGGATGCGGGGAGCGCAGGACCAGTCGTTGTGGCGATGCTTGGGGGAGGCCTAAGTCACGCAGTGGACGTCTTTCGGCTGAAATGATGATGCGTACGGCTAAAGAGTGGAATTCTCTGCCGGTTCTTGTCTGTGTTTCCCGAGAAGTATAATCTGGTGATCTTCAAGGCTCGAGTGAATAGGTTTTTGCTGGGCAAGCGTGTATCATCGTCGACCGCACCATCGCTTTACATCAGGTGAGGTGGCGATCAAACGCAAGCCCATTAGGTATAAAAAAGCCTTAAATCAAATAAATGGTACATTCAGTATTTAATTTTAGTAGTAGTAAAGCTCCTTTGTTACAGAGCTCGTCCGGTAGTACTAGTACTAGTACCAGTACTAGTCTAGTACTACCACCGTACCTACTTCTCCGCCAAGCAGTGATGCTTGCATTGTTGTGTTTCGGTCTGAAGGGTACGGGTGCCGGGGACATTACAATCACATGAGACTTTCCATCTTCATGTCTCAGTTTGGCGAACTGACTTGCGGTGCCATTTACGCAACAGCCTAGGTGGTATTGCAGTTGTTATGGGCAAAGGTAACCGCTTAACATCAGGTGGGTCTTTAGCTTGTTTCGCCGTCCTATACTATAAAAAAACCGTCGAGTAGGTATTGTATGTACTTGTCTATGAAACAGCTGACTTTTTCACGATTTCAGGGTTGTCACTATATGAAAAACTGTTTTTTAAGCTATGCCCTGAATGACCTCTTTAAATATGACCACGCATTTCTTCAACCAGTGCGTCCTGCCAGTCATGACTTACGGTGCCGAGACGTGGACACTGACAGTTGGGCTAGTCCATAAATTCAAAGTCACTCAGCGAGCTATGCTTGGAGTTCCTTTGAAGGATAAAATCCGTAACGAGATTATCCGGAGAAGAACCGGAGTGACCGACATAGCTTGTAGGATCAGTAAGCTGAAGTGGCAGTGGGCTGGCCATGTCTGTCGAAGGACCGATGGCCGTTGGAGCAGACGAGTCCTTGAGTGGAGACCGCGAATCGGCAAACGCAGCGTAGGGCGCCCCCCAACCAGGTGAACCGACGACCTAAAGAACGTGGCTGGGGGGGACTGGATGCGGAAGGCAGAGGACCGAGCGTTGTGGCGCAACTTGGGAGAGGCCTATGTCCAGCAGTGGACTGCGATAGGCTGAGTTGATCGATTGACTGATTTCTGATACACGTTGTATTTTTTAAAGAACATTAACGCCAATATAATAAAGTTTTTTTTTCACAATAAACCAATCTCACACTCTGTTTTTTCTTACTTGTCCTATTTAGTATACAATCTTGGCATGTCTTTTTCTACTGTCTACTATCTACTGATAAAATACAATAACATACTAGTTCTGCACGCATAACTAGGTCAAAAAATGTTATTAAGGGTGTGAAATTTTTATTTTGGCATTTTAATGTCAAATTACATTAAAAAGACTTGCCAAGATTGTTTACTAAATAAGACAAAAAATAATAAAATTATAATAAAAAACCTTTTAAAAAACAAGCGTTTAATGAACCAAAAAGTACTAAATAAAACTTAAAATACACGTTAACAAAGAACTTTAACATTTTATTAAAAGCTTGAGGCTTATTTTAAGTGTAAGAAGGATGTTTCACGCCTCAAGCTTTTTATGAAATATTATTGTAAGTAAGTATTATAAGTTTGTAAGTTTTTTTAGGGTTCCGAAGTCCTACAAGGAACCCTTATAGTTTCGTCATGTCCGTCCGTCTGTCCGTCTGTCCGTCTGTCCGTCTGTCCGTCTGTCCGTCTGTCCTAATCCTTTACAGCTTAATAACTTCTACAGTTATAAACATAAGTAAATGAAATTTTGTTAAAAATTAGTCTACTTATAGATCTCAATTTTAAAAGAAGAAAAAAAACATTTTTACGTATTTTAGGGGTGGCGTCCATACATGTGAAATGGAGATGAAAAATTTTTTTTCGCTGCACCCCCTCGTGTGGGGTATCAATGAATAGGTCTACTAAAATGAAGGTTATGTTTCATACACCACTTTTTTATCAGGTGTACCATCTGCGAAATATAGCGCGCCAAAGTGGCTTGCAATGTGTCCCCCCCCCTGCCATTTCTAAACCATGCAACGTAGAAAGTTATAATCTTCCACATTGATAGACCTTTGTGAAAACTCTCTTTTAAAATTATTTCGAGTATAATGTGATTATAATTTTTTGAGTTATAGAGAGAAAACTGAAAATTACTTAAAACGTTCTAGTTCAAAGGTCATTGTCCTTAGAGAAAAATGATATTAGCAATAATGCTCCTTTAGTTACTTTCTATTTGAAAAAAACACAAAAAGTAACTTTGTGTTATGTTGAACACACTTCTTCAATTTGACTTCTTGAATTTATCGCTAGATGGCGCTACTAACAACACGCTCTGAGTCGCGAATGCTGCCGATTATTGCAAAAACTAAAAAAGCATATCCATGATTAATATTCGATTTGATTCGTTTGTAATTACACCTACTTAAGGAACCCTATAATACTGAGCATGGCCCGACATGCTCTTGGCCGGTTTTTTACCTAGTACTTTTTGGTTTATTAAAAGCTTGTTTTTAAAAAGTTTTATTATAATTTTATTTTTTGAAGTAGTAGTTTTAATCCATCTCAAAGCGACCAAGTAACAAACATTGCAAGTTAAATAAAAGCTTTTAATAAAAAACCTGAGTTTAGATTGATATGCTTATCATAGACAGACTTTGGTCTGTCAAAAATATCACTTTAATTGTCAAAATTAAGATTATTAAGAACCATAATTAGTCGACAGACAGTACTCACTAATAATATAAATTATTAAATTACATTCCATAAAAACAATCTTCACATTTTTTAATTACAACCTAAAATTTATTAAGAATGCTCTCCGATACCAATAATAAAAATTCAATGTAAGTTATTTTTTACACAGATCTTTAAACGCGACACCAAAATTACGCAATCTATTTAATGAACCAGACCAGACTTATCATAATCTGAACCTAGATAAACATTATACATTATGATACAAGTGAGCTAACATTATACTGCCGGCTTTATGACGCCCTCGCCTTCGGCTCGGGCTGCAATCCAGCCTCGCGTACAATGAACGAATCACGCGACGTTTTTCAACACACTTGCTCTTAAACTGACTCTTATTGCACCGCTTTTAGGTTCATAATGTAGCTTATAACGCACGCGTGCTCTTTACTTTACATAATCGCACTAGTGCTTTTTAGGGTTCCGTAGTCCTACAAGGAACCCTTATAGTTTCGTCATGTCCGTCCGTCTGTCCTAATCCTTTACAGCTTAATAACTTCTACCGTTATAAACATAAGTAAATTTTTTTTTTTAACCGACGAAAAAAAGGAGGAGGTTCTCAATTCGACGCGTATATATATATATATATGTATGACCACGCATAACTTTTTACAGGATGATCCGATTTTGATGATTCTTTTTTTAATGGATAGGGTATACCTCGAAGTTGGTCCCATTTCAATTTCAAAATTAAAATCCACCCCTAAGGGTAGTAAAACAGGGGATGAGTGTTTGTTCACCCACTGAGTTCTTACCTGTTAACCGATTCTGTTGAAACTTGACACACATAAATATAGTTCTAGACATAATGGAGACCTGGAGGTAAATTTTAACCACAAAAAAATGAAAAATAAAACTTTTTAACAAAAAATTGAACCGACGAAAACAGAAACTGAAAAGCGAAAAATAACTAATTATGAGTCGGCGCCAAACAACCAATCAACGAAGATCATTAAATTACTTTAAATAAATAATAAAAACAACGCCACATCAAATACAACGTGAAATTTTCAACGATAAACAATAACTTTCCAAAAATGCGTTCTCCGCTTGGCCACTTGCAACTTGCACGCACTTTGCTTGTTAAAAGTTCGTTTGGCGACGACTCATAATTAGTTATTTTTCGCTTTTCAGTTTCTGTTTTCGTCGGTTCAATTTTTTGTTAAAAAGTTTTATTTTTAAATGGTTTAGATATAGATCTCAATTTTAAAAGAATAAAAAAATCTTGATAACGTATTTTAGGGGTGGCGCCCATACATGTGAAAGGGGATGATTTTTTTTTTCGCTTCACCCCCTCGAGTTGGGTATCATTGAATAGGTCTACTAAAATCAAGGTAATGTTTCATACATAACTTTTTTATCAGGTATACCATCTGCGAAATTTAGTTCCCCAAAGTGGCTTGCAATGAGTCCCCCCCCCCCTGCCATTTCTAAACTATGGAACGTAAAAACTTATAGTCTTCCACTCTCTTTTAAAATTATTTCGAGTATGATGTGATTATAATTTTTTGAGTTATAGTGAGAAAACTGAAAAATACTTAAGACGTCCTAGTTCATAGGTCATTGACCTTAGAAAAAAAATGATCTTAGCAAGTAATGCTCCTTTAGTTACTTTCTATTTTAAAAAATCACAAAAAGAAACTTTGTGTTATATTGATATGACACACTTCTTAAATATACCTGTTTACAAAAACTAAAATAGCAATGATTAATATTCGATTTGATTAGTTTGTAATTAGACCTACTTAAGGAACCCTATAATACTGAGCATAGCCCGACATGCTCTTGGCCGGTTTTTATTTACTTTAGTTTATTTTTAAATCTCAGCAAAGAGTTTTTATGTCTAAACAAAATTAAACATTATTGTGAATAAATAAACTGTATTGATTAAAATATTGTATTTTGTACACAATATAAATATATTGTATATAAATTAATACAGGTAGATAGATAGGTATTAAGAAGTGTACAAAGTTATATTTAATATTAAAATATGATAAATGAACATTTCGTTTTATAACATAATTTATTTTTGTCATACAATTAATATTAATTTATGTAATAACTAAGAAAACTATTTATTATATTAGTCTGTTTGGCGGCTTCCTTCCACCACCTGCGTGCGCATAGCTATACATGCTATACGTCACTCAACCACAGACACGGCGTGCGATTACAGAAATACGCGCGCCATTTTTCACAAATTCAATATTTGTCTAAAATATATATACATGCTGAAATTTGAGTCGCTTAGTTCCCGAAAGAGGGTCATTATACTCATCATTATGAACAACTTTTACTATGGGACCAATACTGAAATCGCGAAAAAAAATCTGTTGGTCCATACATTTGTGTTCTCTTAAATCAATAAAATTTAGGGACCACCTGATTTTTTTTTCGCGAATTCAGGGTTGGTCCCATAGAAAAAGTTGTTCATAATGATGTGTACAATGACCCCTTTTCGGGAATTAAGCGACTCAAAATTCAGCGTGTATATTATGTTTTTTCCTCGCAAGTGGGTTGAAAAACGTCGTTTCAAACGCGTGAGCAATGTTCATTATTTTCTTGGCTTTATAACGCCCTCGCCTTCTGCTCGGGCTGCAATCCACCCTCGAGTGTAATGAACATCTAAGCTCACTTGTATCATAATTTACTATTATATGTGTGTGGCAAAACAAACGGTTTAAATATATTTGAGGCGTCTAATGAGCTGTATTCTCGATGTTCAACAATCACCCCCAAATGTTCTTGAATCCCAATCAGAAACTAGAATTTTCCACCTGATTTTTAGATCTACGTTTCAACCAGCTTTCTGGAATTCCATTTGATTCTGACGTGTACGCTCCATTCTGGATTCCGTTCTTGCCTTCTTGGACGGTCTGCTTTTCTTCAATGGATTCTTCTCTGTGGAATATCCTGTTGATGGGAAACTGGATGAAGTAGAAGATAAAAGTGGATCCCCAGATCAGGATCTGGTAGAGGCAGACCTGCCACCACGTCATGATGCCGAAGACCGCGTAGAGCCAGCGGTCCGCGAAGAAATAAATGCAGTAATATCTGAAAAATAATTAAATGTGGAATTAGAACATGGTGGTCACTTTTTTATTTTACTTGCATTTTTTAGGCCATTGACCATACATCCCAATAGACACCTTTGGTTAAATATAACGCATTCTATAAATTCTGTTGACTAGCTGAGGCGGAGTACTGCAATCCGATTGGCCCTACCAAGGCAGCTATTGGCTCATCACTAAGGCGGAAGTTTTGAGGGCTCATATAAGTGGTCGAAAGTGATTTGAAGTTTTCAAGAGGCGAATAGTGGTGACGTATAGCAGACCTATAATACTGATGTGTTGACACAGACAGTGGTCGCCTGTTATGAGGCGTCTGTTGGGTGTATGGTCGATCGTCATCATCATCATTTCAGCCGAAAGACGTCCAATATTGGACATAGGCCTCCCCCAAAATGGGGGGTATGCCATAATAGCCACGCTTGGCAGGTGGGTTGGCGAACGCAGTTGGTTGCTTAAATACTCAGAGAACGTTGCTGCCCATCCTCTGGTGAATCCCTTAGTCGCCTTTTACGACACCCATGAGAAAATATAGGGTGGTGCAATTCTTTACGTCCGGCACCACACGGCACCGTTGATTTTGCGTATTTAAAAAGAAAGAAAGAAGAAAGAAATATATTTATTTGACACAACTGAGACACATACAAAAGAAAGGATATACATGAACAAGAAATAGATATAGTGAAGAAGTAACAAAGCGAGGAAAAAGTCATTGACAGTCATGCGCCATGTGTGTCTCAAAATTGTGACAAATGGGTATCCAGCTCAGCATATTGCCGGGTTATTAAACCTGACGCTGGTATTCTGCTGGATCCCTGTTGTGACGTAGGATGTCGAGCAAACTACACATTAGTAATAGTTAGTGAGTGTGTGTGTATTAAGAGTGTGATTATGAATAGAAATATATATATTAAGTATACGTTAAATATATGTGAGTGACTAAAATATAATTAGATAATTTGTAAACAACGTTATGTGATATAACCAAATAACAAACCAATAATAGATTAAAGATTTTCTAGTTCATTGTGGTCCTTCTAGCTCAAACAATCATAATTGTTGTGACGACCTCTGTGGTCTAGTGGTTCGAGTGTCGGACTGCTGATCACGAGGGTTCGATTCCCACAGGACACAAATATTTGTGTGATGCACACATAGACCAGTAAGCCTCTAGACGCCGGTTAGCTGGACACCCCCGGTCACAACGCATATGCTCTACCACTGCATATCATATGTCCCTCCGCCAATCGGAACGTCACTCAGTCAGCGAGCGGCACCAATCATAAGGAATCATACCAACGAACTTTTGAGCCGGCCAATCATAACGCGCCGTCCGCCCCCCTGACCCCAACAACGTTTTACGACTGCGTTCGAATACAAAACTTTGTTTATGCGGAGTCTTGTAGCTTACTGGTCTGTGGATGCACATAAGTGTTTGTGTTGGTCTGGGTGTTTCTTATGTATTATAAGCATGTATTTACAAAAAAAAAAGTATATAAGTATTATATCCATTGTCTAGTACCCATATCACAAGCTCTGCTTAGTTTGGGACTAGATGGTGCTGTGTAAAAAACTATTATTGACAAAAACACAAAAGATACTCACACAATAGCATACAGAATTCCAGCCGCGGCATTTATCGCCAGCTCCAGCTTGAAATGCGTCGGATACCTCCTAGCCTGCAGAACTGTCTCGACCAGTACCACGATGGTGATGTTGGTGTGGACGCAGTGGTTGAACCACCACGGCACCAGCTGGTCGTAGACTTGGGGGAAGACCAGCTCGCGGTTTATCCAGTAGACAGTCCAGAACATCGAGGAGATGAACTGGAATTAAGAGGTTTTGGATGTTAGAACCAAGCACAGACCAGTAAGTAAGTTAACCGACATAGCCCGAAGAATTGCCAAACTTAAGTGGCAGTGGGCGGGGCACATTGCTCGCAGAACGTATGGCCGATGGGGCAGTAAAGTTCTGGAGTGGCGACCGCGTACTAAGACGCAGCGTGGGTAGGCCCCCCACAAGGTGGACCGACGACCTGGTGAAGGTCGCGGGAATCCGCTAGATGCGGAAGGCACAGGACCGGTCGTTGTGGCGATGCTTGGGGGAGGCCTATGTCCAGCAGTGGACGTCTTTCGGCTGAAATGATGATGAATGATGACAGACCAGTAAGCCTCAAGACGCCACATAAACAAAGTTTTGCATGAGAACACAGTCGTAAAATGTTGGCGGGGACCGGGGGGCGGACGGCGCGTTAGTTAAAAAGCAAGCAAAGCGGTAACGAGGCAGTTGTATTGTTTGACAGCTGTCACAACATGTCATAATGAAAGCAGTTCTTTAGCAAGCCCGCCATCAAAACGCTTAAAAACTGCCTGCCTTTTAGCACAGTGTAATTAATGTAATTTTCTATTCCATATAATGGTTGGTGGTTGGTGGCAACTCGGAACATTGTTTGATATTTTTGAAAGCAGTTTGGTACACTTAACTCTCGTATTGGACGACTGTTTGGAGTGGCTAGACTGTGCTATTAGTGGGGCTTATACAGTGCTGCTCATACTCTACGCTGCTACTGAGACGCTTTTGGTTTGTCCGGGCCTTTAATGAATTGAATTAGCATTCAATGATTTTCATGTTTCTTCTGTTAATTGACCTTAATAAAATTTGATCAGAAAGTGGCATAAACTCACCAGCGTCAAAGGCACGACCAGTCCTGAGAACATGACATCTCTGACGAACTTGAGCTTCTTCCCCAGACTGGACTCGTGGCGGTCCAGCCACTCCATGATGTCGTACACCAGCGACATTGTCAGGAACATGGTTTGGAACAGCTGGAAAAAAGAGAAGGTGGAGATAAGACACACATAACTATAAAATGGAGAAAAAAACGGGTGGCGTCGGGGGCAGGTGGCGTCGGGGGTGGGTGGCGTCGAGGGTCGGGCGTCGGGGGACAGGTGGCGTCGGAGGACAGGTAGCGTCGGAGGACGGCTGGCGTCGTGGGACGGGTGGCGTCGGAAAATGGGTGGCGTCAGGGGGCAGGTGGCGTCGGGGGACGGATGGTGACGGAGAATGGGTGGCGTTAGGGGACGGGTGACGTCGGAGGACGGGTGGCGTTGGGGGACGCGTGGTCTTGAGGGACGGGTGACGTCGGGGGACGGATGGTGTCGTGGGAAGGATGGCGTCGGGGGACGGATGGCGTCAGAGACGGGTCACGTCGGAGGACGGGTGGCGTCGGAGGACGGGTGGCGTCAGGGGACGGGTGGCTTCGGGGAGTGCGTGACGTCGGGGATGTGTGGCGTCAGAGAATGGGTGGCGTCGGGGGAAGATTGGCGTCGGGGTACGCCCAATAGAAGCAAAGCCTCTACGCCACACACCAGTAAGGGCTAGAAAGTTCCATACTCGCATCTATTCTATGCCTAGACGTCGCATAAATAAAGTTTTACATGAGAAAAACCATAGAATTTAGGAAGAAACAAAAAAAACGATACATGAATTTACCCTAAGTACCTATAGTAATTAAGGTGGTTCTCCCATGGTGTCGCAAATTGGAGCAGCACGCCACTGCACAAATTCAAATGCCAAACATCCAAATCCATTCAGCTGTTTCAGCGTTATTGAAAGACAAACAAACATCCAACTGTTTGCATCTGTGGAGGAACGAGGTATCATGTTCCTCCAACACAAAGGGAGGATCCTCCGAGCAGGCTGGGTCTGCACCTGGCGGGCTACTGCCCAACGGTTGATGTTGGGCTCTTTTATATATGTTAACTTGCGTGTAAACTCTGCTTGCGCGATGTAGGATAGTTCTCATGTCACCGGATAGATGTCGCTACACATCATTGTAGAATAGATGTCGCCGCCAGCGCCTTACGTTCTTACAAGAGCAATCATCGTCATCATCATTTCAGCCGAAAGACGTCCACTGCTGGACATAGGCCTCCATCAAGCATCATCACAATGACTGGTCCTGCGCCTTCCGTATCTAGTGGATTCCCGCGACCTTCACAAGTGGGCGGGGCACATTGCTCGCAGAACGGATGGCCGATGGGGCAGTAAAGTTCTGGAGTGACAAGAGCAATGTGTTGTAGTAACTCAAATAATATAATTTTGTCAGGCGCTTACATTATGGTGGTGGAAGTAAATAAAGTTAGAAAATTATCAAATTCACTTGTTCATTGTACGATCAGTCGAGAACGTTGTCCTTTGTAAAATTCAAAATTAAAATATTTTAATAAGAGTTACTCAGCGTTTTATTCAAGAAGTCTAGAAGAAGAATTGTTCCTTGTGTCTGAATAGACAGAATAGACACGTCAATATGGAAATGTCTTTGGAATAGACACAATAGGTACACACATTCCTCTGTTATAAACTAATAATTAAAGTTATCAGTAATCAGACTACTAAAGATGACGCTAAGGTCAAATCATGTCTGCTTGCTATCTGGACACAAAGTTCAAACAGTTAGATTGAACAGATGATGTCTGTCATAGGACGCAGACGTGATGAGGTGAGGTCCCAGAGTAAGCGATTTTCAAAACAGTGAAATAAAATTAAGGTAACCTAATAATTTCTTCAAACAACTGGGCGAAATGCTGCACAGCTTAAACGGAGCCTCTCGGCGTTTCGGTCTCGGCTTGAATCTGGACAATACTAAAGTCATGTTCAATATGCATGTCATGGCACTCGAAGTTGTAACGGAATACGTCTACCTAGGGCAGGTAATTCAGCTTGGTAGACACAACTTCGAGAAAGAAGCCGACAGAAGGATCCGTTTGGACTGGGCAAACTTCCTCGAGTCTTCTCTTCGCCTATACCGCAAATTTTGAAGACAAAGGTCTTCAACCAGTGCGTCCTGCCTATAATGACTTACGGTGAGACGTGGACACTGACAGTTGAGCTAATCCACAAATTCAAAGTCGTTCAGCGAGCTATGGAGCGAGCTATGCTTGGAGTTTCTTTGAAGGATAGAATCCGTAACGAGATTATCCGGATAAGAACCGGAGTGACCGACATAGCTTGTAGGATCAGTAAGCTGAAGTGGCAGTGGGCTGGCCATGTCTGTCAAAGGACCGATGGCCGCTGGAGCAGACGAGTCCTTGAGTGGAGACCGCGAATCAGCAAACGCAGCGTAGGGCACCCCCCGCCAGTTAGACCGATGACCTGAAGAACGTGGCCAGGGGGACTGGATGCGGAAGGCAGAGGACCGAGTGTTGTGGTGCAACTTGGGAGAGGCCTATGTCCAGCAGTGGACTGCGATAAGCTGAATTGATTGAATAATTTCTTAGGTTTTCGTGATCACTACGCGTTGTAATAAAACAAGTTTAACCGATTTCCACCAGCTGCCGAATTGCGTAACTCACTCGCAATCGTAATCATCTGGACTTAAATGTTCATTGCTCCGTGTGTTTTGACAATCCGTGTTATCGGCAACTACGTAACACGCAATGAATATTGCTGTAATTTCAAAATGAAAGCTAATGTCAATGTGAATGCATTTCACAATTACCCCACTGGTTGAAACCCAGTTCTAAAAATAATCAAGTCCCAAACAGCACGGTACACTGTAAAACATAATGATACTGCGTGCATCGAAACGATTTTAAATAATCAAAAACTGTACGGTAGATTAATATATTTGTTTGATATATTTGTAAAGACGCTTGTCATCTTAGTCTACCTGTGACCATGAACACTGCAAAGCTTTTGAAACGTCAGGTAAAACAAATTAAATTAATATAAGCGATATAATCCGGTTAAACTTGTTTTTTTTTTTATAATGTTAAGGTAACCTCTTAACATCAGGTGGGCCTTTTGCTCGTTTCGCAATGATAGGCCATAAAAAAAACCAGCCAAGAGCATGTCGGGCCATGCTCAGTATTATAAGGTTCCTTAAGTAGGTGTAATTACAAACGAATCAAATAGAATATTAATCATGGCTATTTTAGTTTTTGCAATAATCGGCAGCATTCGCGACTCAGAGCGTGTTGTTAGTAGCGCCATCTAGCGATAAATTCAAGAAGCCAAATTTAAGAAGCGTTTAATTTCAAAGTTTCTTTTTGTGATTTTTTCAAATAGAAAGTAGCTAAAAGAGCATTATTTGCTAAGACCATTTTTCTCTAAGGTCAATGACCTTTGAACTAGGACGTTTTAAGTATTTTTCAGTTTTCTCTCTATAACTCAAAAAATTATAATCACATTATACTCGAAATAATTTTAAAAGAGAGTTTTTACAAAGGTCTATCAATGTGGAAGATTATAATTTTCTACGTTGCATAGTTTAGAAATGGCAGGGGGGGGGACACATTGCAAGCCACTTTGGCGGGCTATATTTCGCAGATGGTACACCTGATAAAAAAGTGGTGTATCAAACATTACCTTCATTTTAGTAGACCTATTCAATGATACCCCACACGAGGGGGTGCAGCGAAAAAAAAATTTGCACTTTCCCCCCATTTCACATGTATGGACGCCACCCCTAAAATACGTAAAACGATTTTTTTATTCTTTTAAAATTGAGATCTATATGTAGACTATTTTTTAACAAAATTTCATTTACTTATGTTTATAATTGTAGAAGTTATTAAGCTGTAAAGGATTAGGACAGACGGACAGACGGACAGACGGACGGACATGACGAAACTATAAGGGTTCGTTGTAGGACTTCGGAACCCTAAAAAGGCCACGGATACAATGGCCACGCAACATGCATGTATGGCAATTATTTATTAACACATTAACGCATGCGAGCAAAATACGTCTATCTGAATAAATAATGTCGCCACTATTCGCCATTTGTACGCTACAGACTTGGTAAAAAATAAAGACTAAGTGCTGCGAACAACCACAGTGAAGCCGACAAAAACCGTGCTCCTTCATGTACAACCAGTGCTCACGTACACAGTACACACGATGCACCTGAAGGATATTTGTTTTCGAGATGCTTACTGGAAGATGCCGCGACATGTGAACTGAGAGGGGTGTGCACAATTTAAAGCCCAGTAGACGCCTATTGTTCAATATTATATTGAATAATAGGCGTCTACTGGGCTTTATAGTCAGTTGTCTCGTAGCTCAATATGATGAACAGAAAGACGTTATATTACTGAAATCAATTATTAATAAATTCTTCTTGGCGTTTGGAAAAGTCAAATAATCATAAAGAATTTTAATTCGTTTTTGGTCATATCCATCGCCTTTATTATATCTACAACCCAATAGACGCCTATTGTTGAATATAATGCGTACAATTAATTCTGTCAACTAGTTGAGTTACAAGGAAGCGGGGTACTGCAATCCGATTTCCCTACCAATGCGGCTATTGGCTATTCACTAACGCGGAAGTATTGACGGCTCACATAAGTGGCCGAAACTGATTTAAAGTTTTAATGTGGCGGATAGTGGCGACCTACATCAGGTATATTAGACTGATGTGTTCACAGACATCGGTCGCCTATTACAAGACATCTATTGGAGTGTATGGGTACCTGGATACTGTGGTATTAGGGGCAACGAAACCGCTGATGAACTGGCTAGAGCTGGTTCTGAAAGCCCCACTGTGAGCCCGGAGCCAATCTGTGGCATTCTTAAACGCACCACTACAGATCACCTTAAAAACTGGGGAGCTGACCAAAATATTAGCCTTTGGAAAAAATCCCCAGGCCACACAACATTACATAAAAATTAACATCAAGCCTGTATTTCCCCGAAGGGGTAGGCAGAGGTGTATAGTACACCCACATTTCGCCAGTTATGTTATAGTCCCATGTAATAGGGGGCGAGCCTATTGCCATTGACCAGGCACAAATCCAGACTCCGGGCTGCTACTGAGAAGTTCCTAATGAAAAAACTCAATAACACTTTGCCAGACCCGGGAATCGAACCCAGTAGGTCTACTCGCGTTTTACGAACGACAAACGAAGTACGACCTTTCGTTCCGACTGATACTTACATAATAAAGATAGGCACATAAAAAAGGCACAAATAAGATAGACTACGGTTCATAGTCGTATACAATTTACCGGAGATGAGAAAAATAAACGACAAAACACGATCATCGCATGCGATAAGGGAACGATGGTTGACCGGAGTAGCAAATTGTGCGATGAATCGTACGATTTATCGAATATCGTCGAACGGGAGTAGACCCCCAGGACCCCACGCTCAGCAGTCGCGCTTGCAACCACTAGAGCAACGAGGCAGTCAAACAACACTCGAAAGCGCTATTAGAAGGCTTCAAGAAAAGGTTTACGAAAGAAGCGCTTTCTTTGAACAGGAATCTGATAAGAATCCTGACAAGAACCCTTACTGGGCACTGCAAGCTGAATAAACACCTTCACAGGATAGGCTTCAGTGATACCACAGTTTGCAGGTTTTGTCGCGAAAAGGGTGCGACACCCATCCATATTCTATGCGAATGTGATGCAGTGCACCACATGAGAAGCCAGCATCTTGGAGGCCACGACATCTCAACGCAGGAGATCAAATCCTCCTCCCCCAAGGTCATAGTCGACTTCATGATTGACTTGCAGCTTGGGGAAGTGCTGTAATGCTGCAAGAGGCGTCACAATAAATCTTATCAGGTCAGGTGAGGGCAATTCAAGACCTTTTTCCACAAAATAATAATGGTCGAAGCGAGACGAGTATCATATTGTGTCACGTTTAAAATTGGTGATTTTTTTGCCGGACTTTGGCAATGAAACCTGTGTTATGTAGTATGAATATATTGACTAATAAGGTTCAAAGTTCAAAAGATACTTTAATAGGTTTGAATCATTAACAAATCGAATGATCATAATCAGCCAATCCGCTTCAATTAATTATTACAGAATGTATGATAAGAAGATAAATTAATTTCATATATTATTGTTATCACTAATTAGAATATGTAACTGTCTGTTCTATGACTGTTGTCAGAACGATAATTATTAGGTATGTCTGTGTCTGAAACTGAAGGAAAATTAAAGTCATATGACAAAAGTTAAGGGTGCCTTACACAGTGCGTTAATCATCCTCAGAGCCTTTTCCCAATTATATTGGGGTCGGCTTCCAGTCTAGCCAGATGCGGCTGAACATCAGTATTTTACACGGAGCGACTGCCATCAGACCCCCGCAACCCAGTTACTGGGTAATACTGAAATTCGGAGGTTAGACCAGTTGTCAGACTTTCAGGCTTCTGACTACCCGTAACGACGAAAAAAAATCAAATGGTCCATACATTTGTGTTCACTTAAATCAATAAAATTTAGGGACCACATGATTTTTTATTCGCGATTTCAGGGTTGGTCCCATAGTAAAAGTTGTGCATAATGATGAGTACAATGACCCCTTTTCGGGAAATAAGCGATTCAAATTTCAGCGTGTATTTCAGGTAAAATTCGTGTGTTATGTTATTGAATTAAAGGTTTGTGATTACCGTATTGGAATATGTAATATGACCGATGCTCAAGTAACGATTCTATCCTTAAGTAGTGATCAGGTGATTGAAGTTTAAACTGTACTTCTGTAATACGGCCTTAGATTATATAACGTATCAGAAATGCGTGCTCATATTTGAAGAGCTTATCCAGGGCATAGCATAGAACAACTTTTACTATGGGACCAACCCTGAAACCGCGAAAAACAAATCAGCTGATCCTTACATTTTGTCGAGCGACATCGACGATTTAGTAGGGAACAGCAGATTTTTTTTCGCGATTTCAGGGTTGGTCCCTTAGTAAAAGTTGGTCGATAGCATCTCGTTGGTTGTTCCGTGTGGTGTCGGACGTAAAGAATTGTACCACCCTATATCTTCTCGTGGGTGTCGTAAAAGGCGACTAAGGGATTCACCAGAGGATGGGCAGCAGCGTTCTCTGAGTATTTAACCAACTAACTGCGATCGCCAACCCGCCTGCCAAGCGTGGCAATTATGGCATATCCCCCCAAGCTACTAGGGGGAGGCCAATGTACAGCAGTGGACGTCTTTCGGCTGAAATGATGATGATGATGATTTGGTTGGTTTTGCCAAATGAATACTTTATGAAACGTAAGTTTGTGAAATGTAAGCTTGTCAAAATATATTTCGGTAAATGAATACTTTTCCAAACAAATTGTTGTAGAAAGTTGGTTTGCGAAATGATACATTTCTGAATAATTGTTTGTGAAGTGTGTGTTTGTAAAAGTTTTTTGCGAAACGGCGGGCGCCCTATACATGTTGTGCTCTCTGTAATTTGTCCTGTTACCTTTTCATGTAATACTCAGACGAATAAAAAAAGGCGGACGTAATCTTGCTAAGAAAAGAATGAAGCACTTAATTTTTTCCTAAACCCACTTAAATTTCCACAGCATCTTTACACACCAGATATATATTGTTATATTATTTGTGACACTACGACTATGACTATCGTCACACGAGGTTTTTTGTGTAATCGCGGTTTTTTGTGTAATCGCGGTTTTTTGTGTAATCGCGGTTTTTTGTGTAATCGCGGTTTTTTGTGTAATCGCGGTTTTTTGTCTTATTATGTGTGTGAATGCGTGCGTGCCAGCCCGTACTTTTAAACAAGCTTTCTTACTATGGGTGCTTCACTATTTGTTTAGCGAAATTCCGTCCGCCTTTTATCCATCCTTGATGTAATATGTATATTTTATGTGTGTATGGCAAAATAAATAGTTTACATTTGGGTACTCACAAAATTCCACCCAGTCAGATATCCAGCTTGAAATCTGTACAAATTATCTATTTCTATAATAGGACTACTTTTAATATCCATTCCAGCAGCGAAGATGCTAATATAAACATGGTGTAATAACCCAAAAAGATGGTATACAGTCACCCAATACAAATGGGCATCACTTCTGTCAAATAACTTCTCATTTTCAGTTATTAAAAAGCACAGAATATTATAGAAAATATTGCTGTCCCTCCACAAAAAATCTTCCATTTTTAAAAAGAACACTTTCACTTTTTTTAACAGTTTATATATTTATAAAAAGAACACTATTATAATTTTAAGCAATAAAATAATCTGATCACTAATTTCGTTTTTTTTATTACTATTATTTAAAATTATATTATTTTAGCTTAATAATTATTAAAATTAATTATAAATAATAGGCGCCCGGTTCCCGTGGCGGCTTAGGGCGACTAGCAGATAGTTGTTATAATAATTAGCGCGTCGGTAACTCTATTCGTAACCGTTTATTTTACCGTATAATAATTTTATTTTCATATTTAAAAAATCATTGCATTAAACGAATTATTTCTATATTATTCAGCTTATACTATAATAAAAATATTTATTAAATTTGCAGTAGCCCATGTATATCCCTCTTTGATCAGCTTTCAGTCCATTCTAACTCAGATGCGACTGAAAATAACTAATTAACACACAATGACTATCTTCACATAGTTTAGAGCAACATTATCTGACCTCAACAACCCAATTATAGCAAAATACCGATATATTTATGCTGCCCGAATATAACTAACTAACTTTATTAAACATATTTTTAGTAAATATATGATCTATATATGAATAAAGTGTAAGTAATAAAGTAATTACAAGTCATGGACGAATAAAAAAAGGCGGACGGATTCTCGCTAAACAACAAGTGTACCACCTATACCCCCAGTTTCTAGAAGGCAGATCAATTTGATCTGTTATCAAATCTAATGGGCTCGTAGCGAAGCAATGACTGCGTGGATTGTACAATCTTCAAGGTCAAGCTGCACTTGCCGCGGTCAGTTTGTGGATGGGTGACCATTTCTTTACACATCGAGACCCCTCCGTGCCTCGGAGAGCACGTTAAGCTGTCGGTCCCGGTTGTCATACGAATATCTATGGCAGTCGTTACGGGTAGTCAGAAGCCTGAAAGTCTGACAACAGGTCTAACCTCCGAATGGCAGTATTACCCAGTAACTGTGTTGCGGGAGTCTGATGGCAGTCGCTCCGTGTAAAATACTGATGTTCAGCCGCATCTGGCTAGACTGGAAGCCGACCCCAACATGATTGGGAAAAAGCTTAGGATGATGATGAGGATAATGATCAAATCTAATGTCAGCTTCTGTGATTGGCCGGCAAAATTGTTTACAACCAATCACATCGCTTGACCTGAGATTTGACAGCTGATTAGTTAATTTCTGCGTTGATCAGCCTTTCGGAAACGGATAGTAAGACGGCTCGCTTAAAAGTACGGGCTGGCACGCACACATTCACACCCATAGTAAGACAAAAAGCCGCGATTACGCAACAAATCTTGTTTGACGGTAGTCATTGTCGTAGTGTCACAATAGTAGTTTATGAAACTGTTGCATAATAGGGGTTATTAAAACACGAGTGTGAGTTTAAAAACCGAGCCGTAGGCGAGGTTTTTAATAGTATCACACGAGTGTTTTAATACCTAATTATGTCAGTTTCATACACTATTTTATCTACACTCATACAATTTTAAATAAAATACCAAAGTCAAAATCTTGAAATCTTGGTAACATTGTCGTTGTTTTTCTTGATTTCTCTGGTAAAAGATTGTTCGTCATTTACGTTGCTGCATCCAGAAATTCAGGCGGGGTCATATTCTCCTCAGTTCAGTATCACTGCTGTAGTCAGATATTTTTGCCCAGAATAAAACTTTCGACATACAAAACCATAATAATAACGTAAACAATAACAATAAATTTACAAGTAACGATGAACAAATCCAGTGGCCGTGGCGCGCGACCGCGCACGCGCGCTGGTGCGCGCCTTCACAGATAATATAATATATTCTGGCGAAAACATTATAATCGGAACTAATTTTCTATCCTTGTCAGGATTCCGTCAATCTCTGTTTCTTCATACAAAAAATATGCCTGTAAACACTTAAATATAATTAAAAGCAATATGACAATCAAAAGTTCTGCCAAAAACGCGATTTTAAACGATAAAAATTTTCAATGTATGACAAGTGGCGCCACCCTTAATTTTGTGTACTCATTGGTGCCAAACTGTACGACTGCTAAAAAAAAGGTTTGAAAACTCCTTGGTTAGGTCGAAGTGGCATTAAAAACTCCTTAGTTGGGCTGAAGAGTGCGGTTATGGAAAAAAAAATAAATTACCGCATTGTTTTGTTCAGCAAACTGTATCGTAATGAAACTTTTTAAATTCGTTACAGGTGCATGTGCGTAAAGTATGTCATTATGACATTACTTTCGAGTTCATAATTCGAATTTTACGATACGAGTGTAGATAAATAAAATAATAATATCTGGTGTGTTAAAATGCTATTGAATTTTTAGTGAGTTTAGGAAGAAATGAAGTGCTTCAATCTTTTTTTAGCGAGATTCCGTTCACCTTTTTATATTGGTCCGTGTTAGAAGTACCCATGATGTTCTTATCCAAAAATTTGAAATATTTCTCTACAAAATACTAAGTACCTTTCAAACCACCTGTGTTTGAATTTATTTGCAGAATAACTGCATTAAGCCACTACGTCAATTATGACATTGTCGTGGAAAATTGAAAACAAAAATCCTGAAGTTATTTTAAGTAACTTGTCGCTAGCATTTCGCCTACAATTATTATAGCAGCAAAATTGACTTACTGATAATACATTTATACAACGTGTTGATCTGTACTCGTGCCATATTTAAGGAGGTGACTATACCACTGATACTGAACAAAAATCAATAAAAAAATCAATACCAAAAAAAAAATTTTTCGTACAATTAGTTACCTATTTGTAAACAAACAAATTCCGTCCATGTGTCGCGTGCGACACAAAACGATGGGTGCGAAACCACCAAAACAATTTGCAGGTATTTCCACGCTTTGAAAATGCCACCAATGACTTATTTTCAGAGTCGATCAGGATTTATTCTCAAACCCAAAAAATCGGGGGCAGCTCCTCGTGGTCACCCCGTCACCGCTTGTAACATAAAAATGTTCCTTTATATTATTTTCAACAATGATATCAAAGTATAGAATTGTAACCGGGGGCCTTTGTCGCGGTCTCACGGAAAATGGACAAAGATTTGGACAAGTCGCCATAGTAAATATTTTTCGTCTCGTTTATACCTACCCAACGACCTTACAGTGATTGCTATTGGAGCGGGTACCATACATTTTGCCCATCATCCTTTGGGTATTAAATAATCGCATAAATAAAAGTATTTTTAGATGACTAAGCACATTATTTATCATTTGCTCTAGAAATATGGCACGGTTACAGATCAACAACTTGTATACAGGGATGAAAAACGAACGGGGCATGGAGGAAAAGTACATTAAATATTAAAGATTTTACTGAAAGAAAACATTCTTTTGTTTAAAAAAATAAGAATAACTGCATTCACAGATTTCTGAAAACTTCCTTGCCTGAGCCGGGAATCGACGTCTGTGGTCAATATAGTGGTTCGAGTGTCGGACTTCTAATCACGAGGTCGTGGGTTCGATCCCCACAGGACACAAATATTTGTGTGTTCAACATAAGTGTTTCTGTTGGTCTGGGTGATTCTTATGTATTATAATTATGTATTTACAAAAAAAAAGTATATAAGTATTACATCCATTGTCTAGTACCCATAGTACAGTCAACTGCATGACAGTGGTAACACGTCAATTCGAAAACCGCCCTTACTGCTTACGAAATAAAGATGCTGCTAATTTCAAAGTGTTACCACTGACGTGCGGTCGACCGTACAAGCTCTGCTTAGTTTGGGACTAGATGGTGCTGTGTAAAAATGTCCCAAAAATATTTATTTATGTTTATATCTAATTTTAGATCCATACTTTTACTTTTCAAATCTAAATATTTCTTTCCGTTTGGCATAAAAAGAAAGTGAAATTAAAACTGTCTGAGAAAACGAAAGTGTTTGAAAATAATAATAATTGATTTCACAATAACGATAGTGATCTTAACTATTATTGTTATTACGTACACTTAAATATGTACTATATACTACATGTATGTACTATTGTATGTGTATGTACTTACCTACTTATACCTAAATATGTAGTTATATAAGAAATGTTATTTTAAATGTAATATTGTGGCGAAGGAAGGCACAGGACCGGTCGTTGTGGCGATGCTTGGGGGAGGCCTATGTCCAGCAGTCTTTCGGCTGAAATGATGATGATGATGATGATGATGATTGTGGCGAGAAAATAAATAGTTATCTTATCTTACTTAATTAGTAACGTTTATTAGCTAACTAACATTAATATTAATAATATATTTGTAAGGGTTAATTGTATAATATTTGTTATTCCACACTGACATGTTTCCATTGTATAAATAAATAAATACTTTTGGTAAAAAAAAATCACAGCACCATCTAGTCCCAAACTAAGCAGAGCTTGTACTATGGGTACTAGACAATGGATATAATACTTATATACTTTTTTTTTGTAAATACATACTTATAATACATAAGAAACACCCAGACCAACACAAACACTTATAGTATATGCTTATAGATTGTGTAAGACGTATTGCAATAATTTAATGTCTATTAGTTTTGACAATTGTAAATTAATTGTACCTAAAAATTATATTCTGCATGCCGATCATACGGTGAGACATGATGTACCCACCAAAAACCACTAAAATCTTTGTAAAAACGATTTTTCTTGCAAAAAAAATCTTTATCCCTCAACTTAAAGCAAAATGTAAAACGTCAGTCACGAAATACCTCAAAAACTTAGACTACGAAGAAACCGAGAGTCTTTTGATTCCTCTCGCGTAGACTATCAGCATCTACTATAATTCCTCCTTGGCTCCCTTCTTTCGTTATACTCGATACGCTCAGCTTACTCACACATTCTAGACCCATGCACACATTTACATTCACACTTACACTGACCCACACAAATCAAACACAAACACACCCACACTCCCCACATATAATTTGGTATTTCCGTGTTCTTTAATTGTTTTATCTGTGTAGTCTTAATTATAAGTAAAGCTCTTTCACCTAATGAAAATGTATAAGGCCAAATTATACAACGCTAGCTGCTGAAGGGCCCTGGTGACCTGTAATACAGGTTTTGAATAAAAACCTACTTCAGGCACCAGTCTCTCACAAAGTTGGTTTTTATAATTTTGCCACATTAGCTAAACCTAGTACTTTAAAAACTATTGTGAAGAGAGAATAAACTGATTATTTATTATTTATTATTATTATTTATCTTTATAACATTCCACAGATCTTGAATACTAAAGAAAAGAAAGAAATATAGTTTATTGTCACAGTTAACGACGCGCAACATTTAAAACACAGTGATAAACACAAGCAGGCAACTTATAGGTGGGGTTACATAGAAAGTAAAACCAAAAAAAACACGTAGGTAAAAAATTAAGAAAGGACAGTCGATACAAAATATAAGAAAAGTATAGTTGACCGCATGACAGTGGCAACACCCGAGTCTGAAAAACCGCCCTTACTGCTTACGAAATAAAGGCGCCGCCAGAGCCAAACTGTTATCACTGACGTCTGGTCGACAGCACCTAAAATTACATAATAAAATAAAATATCTTCGTTAGTTCTCAAGACAACCGGCCAATTGCACGCCGTAGCCGCGAAAATGAGGTTCCCACTCAGCATGTTGCTGTGTAACAGATCAAGCCACTACACAGCGCTGATTGTCAGTGGGCACCCCAAGTGTGACACAGACGGGAACCCAACATATACACGTTACATAAAATAAAAATAAATACATTATACTAAATTCATATCATTAAAAATAAAGCTAAAAACGATGACGCCAGAAATAAGTACCCTATCGAGGGATGCTTCTCACGCCGCCGGTCGCCGGTACATATAGGTCACAACTGTTACGTAAGGTCTTCAATCAGTGCGCCTGTCTTTTTTTGCCGTGGGAATTGGACACACTCCGCCAGGGGATGGCGGAGTCAGTGTCGGACTCTTACCGACCAAATCCACCACGGTGTTCCTCTCCTACTACCTTTGGCTGGGGGTGTAGGAAACCTCTGTATTCGCACAACCACCCCGCACGGTTACCTTCTATTATGGTTGAGCCAAAACATAATAATTATCATTATTAATTAGTTATGTTTAGTGAATTTGTCTGCCCAGCTAGGTAAGTCCAACTTCGAGAAAGAGGTCAATCGTCGAATCCGACTCGGTTGGGTAGCGTTCGGGAAGCTACGCAATATCTTCTCGTCCAAAATACCGCAGTGTCTCAAGACGAAAGTCTTTGACCAGTGTGTGTAGCCAGTAATTACTTACGGTACTGAAACGTGGTCGCTCACAATGGGCCTGATAAGAAGGCTCAAAGTCACTCAAAGGGCAATGGAGAGGGCTATGCTCGGAGTGTCCCTGCGTAATCGAATCAGAAATGAGGAGATTCGCAGGAGAACGAAAGTAACCGACATAGCCCGAAGAATTGCCAAACTTAAGTGGCAGTGGGCGGGGCACATTGCTCGCAGAACGGAAGGCCGATGGGGCAGTAAAGTTCTGGAGAGGCGACCGCGTACTGGAAGGCGCAGCGTGGGTAGGCCCCCCACAAGGTGGACCGACGACCTGGTGAAGGTCGCGGGAATCCGCTGGATGCGGAAGGCGCAGGACCGGTCGTTGTGGCGATGCTTGGGGGAGGCCTTTGTCCAGCAGTGGACGTCTTTCGGCTGAAATTATGAGTGAATTTGTGTCCCTCATTAAACTACATTGTTCTCACACAATTCTTAGCAAATCATGTAACATTCATTTAATTTTGTACTATTTAACATGAAAAGAGTATATCCATGGAGTTTCTTGCCGGCTCTTCTCCATAGGACCAACATTTTGGAACCGTGCAACTAGATTCTTAACGTTTTGAAAGTGCATGTGAATTTGAAACAAAAACTTTTGAATTTGAATTGGAATTGACCCTTGACAGGTACCGAGCCCCTTCTCCCCGTGCAGTCTAACGTCGGCCGCACTCTCTCCAACAACCACCTCACGGGCCCCACCATGACAGGTAACACGCCGATGTCACGGCCACGCCTGCCACGGGAGCCACGCCACGAGAAATTTACTTGTCAAAAAAATGGACCCAACACTTAGAAGTCGCACTTGCGACCACAATACCACATAATAGCTAAGTACTTAATTGCTATCCGCGATTTTTGGCAAAGCATGTTTTTTTTGTTGGCCTTTGAATAAAATTACGTAAGGCGCAGGCCAGACAGAAGGGACGTAAGACGAGGACGCGTCGCGGACATGCGAAACAACACAAACATGACAAAGCGTTGCGCCCGCGCCCCCAAGAGAACATACGTTTTGCGTCGCGACGCTTCTTTACATTTTGTATGAAAGGGAGGCGGTAGAGACAAATGTCCGCGCCTCGTCTGCCTCTTACGTCTCTTCTATCTGGCTTGCGCCTAAGAGTAATTTTATTCAAAGTTCCGCTCAAAGTTGAAGCACAATAACCTCCTCCTTTTTTTGAAGTCGGTTAAAAACAATCGATGTTTGTGCGCAAGCGACACGTAAAATGTTTACCGACACACACACAGGCGTGCGTGTAATGTACTGAACGTAGCCTTTTAAGGCCAACTTGAAATTGCTTCACTCCGCGTGTGATTACTGCGGTTCTAAGCCTTTTTTTATAGCTTAGGATGGCGAAACGAGCTAAAGGCCCACCTAAGTGGTTACCTTTGCCCATAACAACTTCAATACTACCTAGGCTGTTGCCTAAATGATACCGCAAGTCGGTTTGCCAAACTGAGACATGAAGATGGAAAGTCTCATGTGATTGTAATTTCACCGGCACCCGTACCCTTCAGACCGAAACACAGCAATGCAAGCATCACTATTTGGCGGAGAAGTAGGTACGGTGGTAGTACTTCCCCGGACGAGCTCTTTCACAAAGGAGCTCTACTAATACTATTCTAGCCTAATTATTCTAAGTGCTAATACAATCTTATTATCTGTGGCATTGCTATGGTCACTCAATGTGCAAGTGCTTGGAAATAAGGAGCAGCATAGCAAGTGTGACATTGATTGAAGATCAATGCCACACATGCAGGCTGTAGCTGTTTGGTCTATATAGCCCCACTTGCTCATGTTAAGCTTGCATCTGCCTACCTGGGTCCGCAATCGGTTTAGGGACTTCCATGTAGGCCAGGGGAGTTTATACCCTGCAGGAAGCTTCTCACTGGGTTGGATGTAGTTTACAGATAGAGTTAATTTATCCAAAGATATAAATTGTGGAAAGAAAAAATCGCTCACGAGCAGGATTCGAACCTGCGACTCCTGGCTCAGTACGCCAGTGCTTTAGCCACTAAGCTACCGTGAACACTGCTCGTGGTATCGAAATTATCCTCTACTATACGTCTTTGGGTGACGTCAGCGATATCTTATTAAGAAACATTGTTCCTTAACCGACTCGACTAACTTTACAGTTAAATCAAAGTCGTATAGATATGCCTACCCTTACTAATTATTTTATTATTTTAACGCATTTTTTTTTATTTTTTTTGTGTTCACGGTAGCTTAGTGGCTAAAGCACTGGCGTACTGAGCCAGGAGTCGCAGGTTCGAATCCTGCTCGTGAGCGATTTTTTCTTTCCACAATTTATATATTTAGAATTCGCTTCGCATGCGTAAAATGCGTTAAAATAATAAAATAATTAATTTATCCAGCCACAGTTTCCAACGAGCCTCAGCTGGAGAACCTTGTTGTATTCTTATTCTTTATTGTACACCAAAAAAATGCAGTATTAACTTACAAATATAAATTACATGTAGAAATGCGAGCTTAACTCAAAAATGAGTTTTAACCAGCAAACATTTGCTGTTATTATATTATTAAACTTACTTGATAGATATAAGTATTATTTTTATAACATTACCTTAGATGTCTATTAATATACAGTTCGGTAACATTATCGCGAATGGCTATCGGAAGGTCAAATTGACCTTAAACTCGTGTGTTATTTAGAAACTAAGGTTTATGACCATTTATATTAGGTATTTGACCTTAACAGCTGTGTTCATACGAATTGATTATTTTAATATTTTAAATAAATGTAATATTGTAAATTCTAAGAGAATTTTTCCGTTTTCAAACCTTAGAGAAGATTATACTGATCTTTTTTTATTACAAGTCCACATTTTGATTACAATATAATACCTAATTACCTCTTTTAGGGACGGATTTAATAATAAAGGGATTAGTTTTTTTTTTTCATAATTATAACTTTAATAATATTTTACTTTTTCTTTACTAAAAAGAACATAGGTCATATTACTGCATTTCAAAATTTCAATCGAATCAAATCAAATCAAATCGCGAACGTTCTCAAAAAAATGCCAGGTTAAGAGTTCTCTAAACCGACGAGCATGCATGACGAGGTTAAGAGTTCTCTAAACCGACGAGCATGCATGACGAGGTTAAGAGTTCTCTAAACCGACGAGCATGCATGACGAGGTTAACGGACGTAGATGATTATAAATTATTGTTTAGTATAATTTTGCAGAAAACGTTGTCGTATTTTTCGTTTTTATAACAAGGTTCCGTTTATTTTTGTACTTCTTTTAACAACTTTGTTTTTATTTTTGACCGGGTAAGCATAATGATAAAACAGCTCCTATGAATGTTATGTACGCCTTTAATTTGTATAAGCATCGGATAATGTACCTGTAATATTAGAATAAGATATAATGTCTGATGTTTATAACTGTTGGTGTATTAATAATAAATAAATAAATAGATGAAGCGAAAGAGGTGTGTCAGGATCGTAGCAGGTGGAAATCCATAGTCTCTGCCTACCCCAATGGGAAACAGGCGTGAAATATGTATGTATGTATGTAAATTTTTAATCTACCCTAAAAATCTAATAAGTAATGCATTACAAATTTTCTATCTAGCCTAAAAGATTAATAAATTTTAATCTTACCTAGCCTATGCCCGCGACTTCGCCCGCGTGAATGTCGTTTATCGCACTTCCCTCGGGAAATTTTCATCTTTCCGGGATAAAAAGTAGCCTATATGTTAATCTGGGTTATGTTCTATATGTATGCCAAATTTAATTAAAATCGGTCCAGCCGTTCTTGAGTTATAATGTTTTTATAACATTATAACTAACCCGATTTTTTTTTTAATTAAGATAATGCATTAAATGTTTTTAAATCTAGCCTAAAAGAGTAATAAGTACAAAGAACACTTCAAAGAATCCTAAATAACATAAATATAAATATACACATAGGTTCAAGTTTAGATTGTCAAACATGAAATGTTGAAATACCCAAACGGAGAATGGGTACTTTTATATAAGAATTTGCTCCACAACATTGGATAGTGATAAGATTTATGCAGAGTGTTTTTATATACCAAAACACTTTAATTCTCATCACTCTGCACAACTTTAAGTATGGAACGAACACAGAAATTGTGAAAATTAAAATCAGCTGTTCTATAACATAACATAACATAACATCACGCCTGTATTTCCCCGAAGGGGTAGGCAGAGGTGTAATAGTACACCCACATTTCGCCAGTTATGTTATAGTCCCATGTAATAGGGGGCGAGCCTATTGCCATTAAGCGGGCACAAATCCAAACTCCGGGCTGCTACTGAGAATTTCATAATGAAAAAACCCAACAACACTTTGCCCGACCCGGGAATCAAACCCAAGACCCCACGCTCAGCAGTCGCGTCAGCTGTTACCTGTACCTCCAGCTGTACCTTTCTTTTTTGTAGAAACCTACAAAAGGCTACTAGATTCGTAGGGGGGAGGCTGTGGTGTGTGTGATTTTTGCTGCACAAACCCTCCCCGGTGGCTATCTTAAGCACAATGGAGGGGGCATTCCGGGAATGGGTTATGCTACCGGTGCCCCCCCTGTGCTATGCCAGTAAGGCACGTCGCAGGGGAGACTTTTCTCTCCCTGAGCACCTAATTCAATCAAAACTAGGTAAATGGGGCTCTAAACAGTTTTTCTTTCTTTCTTCCTTTTTATTATAGAATCAATATCTTAAATAGCACAGAAGTCTGATGTACCTACGTAAAGTTCACTGTTTTAATAAAAACTTTTATTTAAAAATACATTTATGTTCAAGTTTTTATTCGGAACCATTAGCCGTATCATTATATTTTTAAATAACCAACAAAAACTAACAACGAAATGGGTATTTTATGATTTTTAGGGTTCCGTACCTTAAAATTAAAAATGGACTCCATAAAAGATCACTCGCGCTCTCGTGTCCATCCGTACGGTCGGTTCAAAAACGTTTTTCTTGAAAATTATGTAGGTATAGTTACCGCAGGAATTTTAAATTTAGCTTATGGTTTAAATCAAATTTTTATGGTTTAAATTAAAGTAAAAAAATATTACATTAATATTGTGGATCAGTTTTTACCTAAAATATACATATATTGAATTAACGTATCATGTAATGGTATTATTTAAAAGAGCTACTATATCTAAAAAAACATTTTATTTTATTCATTTTTCAGTCCTGTAATAATAATACTTAGCTCAAAATTTGCTAGAAATTACCATCCCCTGTGTTCTCCTAGGTCTCTGAATCTTGGAGTCTCGAGGCGTTTCTTAAGCGACCCTGGGGAGTACAGGAGTACGTGGTGGTCGCGTGCTACTGTGGGGAAAACAATATTGTTTCCCCGGGACGTGCCAAAGGAGGGGCACCGGCGCGGTCCAATGGAGTTCCCGGAGATCCTCTATTTTGTGCAGAGGATGGCCACCGTGTGGTTTTAGTCGGTAAGACTCCGACATACCCCTCCGCTGCCGTCCCGAGACGGAGGGTATCCATGAGGATTTCCGCCCGAAAACAAAAAAAACCGGCCAAGTGTGAGTCGGACTCACGCAGTAAGGGTTCCGTACCACCCATCTACCTGATACCCCATAGGAACTGATTTAATTTACGAGAGTTTATCAAAAGACATCAACGAAGGTACGCGAAATGTGAATTTTTGCATCTCTTACTTCCGTAGGTACCACCACATATGTCTATGTTTGTCCTGTTTTTAGTATTTTTTGCTAAACTACATAGTATGCACTATAATCAGACCAAGTTTGACGCTGGTATGTATTACCGTTTTGAAGATAGAACAGGAACAAAAACGTTGGTTTCTTGTATGGGGACCCCCTTTCGTTTTAGACTTTTTTTGTTTTTAGTATTTGTCGTGATACACCTCATAGCAACACATATTCTGTGAAAATTTCAACTGGTTATCTATTACCGTTACAAAGATACAGCCCTGTGACAGACAGACGGACGGACGGACGGACGGACGGACAGCGTAGCGAGAGTAATAGGGTCCCGTTTGCACCCTTTGGGTACGGAACCCTAAAAAGGTCTCTTAATCTAACATTTTTACTGTATTTTAGTATCGCTGTACTTTAGTACTGTACTTTATTTATTTAATTCTTTATGCACAACAGGGTACAAAGGCGGTCTTAACGCCATAGGCGTTCTCTACCAGACAACCTTAGGGTAATGCAGAGACAAAGAATAAGGTAGATGCACCAGTAAAGTAGTAAAATATGTTTCGTACTACGGACTTATAATACTAAAAATACTAATAATACTACTCTAATACTTTAGTAGTACTGTACAGAGTACATACTTATTAACACATGTAGACCACTTCGAAATGAACAAAATGCATAACAAAATCGGATTGTGCACAATGGGATACGAACGGAACGATCCTACCTACCAATATTTATTGAAATACTTCTGCTAGATGATAAGTAAATAACATTAACGTACATAAAAACTTTAAAACTCATTAAATTCATCCATTAAAACAGTTTTTCGTCCATTATTTCTTTAGAGATTTTTTGTTAACTCGTTATCTTTAATACAGGCAAGATCATAATATTTTTAATTATATACTTGTAATTAGATTTTAACAATAGTAATGAATAATAGGATAAAATCCGTAACGTGATTATCCGGAGTAGAACACAGATTACTATATTAGTAGCTAGCTACAGATGCGACAGTGACTCCAGGGCTTAGTTTCACTAAATTGCCGCCCTGCATTTTGTCGCTACCATCGCGTGTTGGTAGGTAGCTAGCTATGGCTATATTTGTAGGTCGTCGTAGCTCCATATATACTGTAGTTATAGGTAGGTACTTTTTAAGATAAGATTATGGGAAATAAAACAGGATCATCATCATTTTCATATTATATTTTGTAGGCACAAAGAATGTCAACAACAAAGCTCTAAATTATCATTCTTGGGGATAAGAAATAGCATTAGTTTCACGTGTTTCCAATGACGAAAAGTTCACGCACAATACTGCACTGAAAACAGAAGCGGTAAGTCGCGAATTATCTTATAGTAAACTGTGTCGAATTCGGAGTCTCGAAGAACTCAACTCAAGCTAAAACAGCGAAGATATTACAAGATAATAAACACACCACACTCTTATACTCGATGAACTCTCTGAGGAATTACCATTTATGCGAGCAATTAACGACCGCATACCGAAGGAGTTCATTTTTGACAAAAAATACAAGATCCAACTGTATGAGGACCATCTGTGCGAGGGTTTGAATCCCAGAGAACTTAGGATCTTTACAGATGGATCCAAAACGGAATCAGGTACAGGATGTGGGGTCTTTTCAGAAGACCTAAACATATTCATCTCTACGCCACTGGGTGTCTACAACACGGTATTTCAAGCTGAGTGTATGGGCATCTTACTGGCAACTGCAGCAGTCATGGCACGGGAGGTAAAAGATCACTCTATTAGAATACTCTCCGACAGCATGGCGGTTCTACTGGCTCTCAACAGTTGTACTGTCAACTCTGGGCTCATCTACGAATGCCACCAGAAATTAAATCAGGTAGGCAGCTCCAACAATATAACCCTACAATGGATTAAAGGTCATAGTGGCTCTAGAGGCAATGACGCAGCGGATGAACTCGCTAGGAGGGGATCGAGTACAGACGCGGTAGGACCTGAACCCATAATACCTCTCCCTTTCGGTCATTTACGTACTCTGGTAAGGAAACGCACTAGAGACAAACACAACTACTCCTGGATAAACCACGAGGTATGCAGACAGGCTAAGGAAGCACTCCCCGTCATCGACGGTAAGATCACCAAACAGCTCCTCCGGCTGTCAAAACAACACCTACGTACGGTGACAGCCGCCTACACCGGACACGGTTCATTTAACAAACACCTCTTTGTCATAGGTGTGACTGACAGTCCTCTGTGCAGAGCCTGCATGGAGACAGAGGAAACAGCGGCCCACGTGCTTCTCAACTGCCCGGAGGTCGCCTCATACAGGGCTAAGTACTTCGGAGATCCGGGTACTCTCCGAGAGACAGTCAGCAACATCAAGCGTCTGCTGGCCTTCCTCGAGGAGCTGGGGTGGCTCGAGTAAACAAGTTATTCCCACCCACACGCAAAAAACACGCCGAGCGTGGAGTTGCGGAAAATGGCCCGTTATACCAATACCAATACCAAAAATACAAGATAATACGATAATACTGGCACTCGATCAGCTGTTAACACAATAAGCAAAGACAATAATAACTAGAACGCCATGGCATCAAACATCCCACAGATAACAAATTTCGAAACCGCGACAGGTGGCGATATATGGCAGGAAAACGAACTAACGACTGTCAGGGCCCTGGAGAAGAACCGGAGTGACCGACATAGCTTGTAGGATCAGTAAGCTGAAGTGGCAGTGGGCTGGCCATGTCTGTCGAAGGACCGATGGCCGCTGGAGCAGACGAGTCACTTAAGTGGAGACCGTGAATCGGCAAACGCAGTGTAGGGCGCCCCCTCGCCTGGTGGACCAACGACCTGAAGAACGTGGCTGGGGGGGACTGGATGCAGAAGGCAGAGGACCGAGTGTTGTGGCGCAACTTGCCGAGTACCTACCTACTTCCGGAGTGACTTCAAAACTTTTTAACTAAACGAGGCCGTTAATGCTATTTCGGCCGAGACTTGTATTGTACTTTTCTCTTATTTGCGAGGAAACAATACACAAATTATTTCAACAAAATTAAACAATTACACACAAATAGCACACACACACACAAATATTTGTGTGATGAACATAAGTGTTTGTGTTGGTTTGGGTGTTTCTTATTTATGTATTATAAGTGTGTATTTACAAAACAAAAAAGTGTATAAGTATTATATCGGAAGGCGCACGACCGGTCGTTCTGGCGATGCTTGGGGGAGGCCTATGTTCAGCAGTGGACGTCTTTCGGCTGAAATGATGATGATGATGATGAAGTGTTATATCCATTATCTAATACCCATAGTACAAGCTCCGCATAATTTAAAAAAAAAACTGTCCAGCAACTTAAATATAAATAAATAATAAATATCCTTGGGACATTTTAACACAGCACCATCTAGTCCCAAACTAAGCAGAGCTTGTGCTCTGGGTACTAGACAATGGATATAATACTTAAATACTTTTTTTTTTGTAAATACATACTTATAATACATAAGCAACACCCAGACCAACACAAACACTTATGTTCATCACACAAATATTTGTGTCCTGTGGGAATCGAACCCATGACCTCGTTATCAGCAGTCCGACACTCGAACCACTAGACCACAGAGGTCTTCAAAGTTCAAACTTCTATTATTGTCGTGTTGGAAATTGCAGGCGTGTTATTTTGTTGCGTACGGAAATGAGGCGAATGTTGCATTATATTTTAGGGTTCCGTACCCAAAGGGTGCTAACGGAACCCTATTACTCTAGCTACGCTGTCCGTCCGTCCATCTTTCTGTCACAGGGCTGTATCTTCGTAACGGTAATAGATAACCAGTTGGAATTTTCACAGAATATGTGTTACTATGGTGCCTATTACGACTAATATTAAAAATAAAAAAGTCTAAAACCAAAGGGCCTACGTAACTACGAACTACCAACGTAAAAAAGAGATGCAAAAATTCACATTTCGCGTACGTCCGTAGATGTCTTTTGATTAACTCTCGTAAATTAAATCAGTTTCTATGGGGTATCAGGTCGATGGGTGGAACGGAACCCTTACTGCATGAGTCCGACTCACAATTTGCCGGTTTTTAGGGTTCCGAAGTCCTACAAGGAACCCTTATAGTTTCGTCATGTCCGTCCGTCTGTCCGTCTGTCCGTCTGTCCGTCTGTCCGTCTGTCCGTCTGTCCGTCTGTCCGTCTGTCCGTCTGTCCGTCTGTCCTAATCCTTTACAGCTTAATAACTTCTACAGTTATAAACATAAGTAAATGAAATTTTGTTAAAAAATAGTCTACATATAGATCTCAATTTTAAAAGAATAAAAGATTCGTTTTTGCGTATTTTAGGGGTGGCGTCCATACAAGTGAAATGGAGAAAAAAAAAAATTTTTCGCTGCACCCCCTCGTGTGGGATATCATTGAATAGGTCTACTAAAATGAAGGTAATGTTTGATACACCACTTTTTTATCAGGTGTACCATCTGCGAAATATAGCCCGCCAAAGTGGCTTGCAATGTGTCCCCCCCCCTGCCATTTCTAAACTATGCAATGTAGAAACTTATAATCTTCCACATTGATAGACCTTTGTAAAAACTCTCTTTTAAAATTATTTCGAGTATAATGTGATTATAATTTTTTGAGTTATAGAGAGAAAACTGAAAAATACTTAAAACGTCCTAGTTCAAAGGTCATTGACCTTAGAGAAAAATGATCATAGCAAATAATGCTCCTTTAGCTACTTTCTATTTGAAAAAATCACAAAAAGTAACTTTGAAATGACAAACGTCTTAAATTTGGCTTCTTGAATTTATCGCTAGATGGCGCTACTAACAACACGCTCTGAGTCGCGAATGCTGCCGATTATTGCAAAAACTAAAATAGCCATGATTAATATTCGATTTGATTCGTTTGTAATTACACCTACTTAAGGAACCCTATAATACTGAGCATGGCCCGACATGCTCTTGGCCGGTTTTTTAAATAATGAAGCTATTTCCGAGCAAGTGGGAGAAAATATTATTATTAAGGTTTGCTGTTAGAAAACTCAGTTCTGAGTTAAGCTCGCCGATGTACATAAACTTTCCTACTGTAATATAAATGTATATCTGTGTGTACAATAAAGAATAAGAATAAGAATTATCAAAATAAACTTACAAAATTCCAATTTGTAGCCAAACAACAACCATATTTTGAAAGTACACTCAAATATTCATTGTTTAATTGTTCTTCAGTTATATTAGACTTTATTGCAGATCCCCAACAAATTATAAAGCAAAACATAACACAGCTCAACGCATGAAACACTGTCTTTCTAAAAAGGTGGGTCTTAACATCACTTTTGACCAAAGACTTTGTATAACTGCTTTTGACATTGCAAATCTGCATCTTTAAAACAATAAGACCTTCTAATAAGCCGAGAGGCTCCCGATAGCTTAATGTATTTTTTTAATGTGTCTACGCCGCTTGAAATTAAAACTATATCTAAGCTACGCACAATCGCACAATGATATTCGCTGAAAATTTACAAACAGTGGGCTTTTGTAAAAAAACAGGCAATTGTTATTTTGTCCTTAGTAAAGAAAAACCGGCCAAGAGCATGTCGGGCCATGCTCAGTATTATAGGGTTCCTTAAGTAGGTGTAATTACAAACGAATCAAATCGAATATTAATCATGGCTATTTTAGTTTTTGCAATAATCGGCAGCATTCGCGACTCAGAGCGTGTTGTTAGTAGCGCCATCTAGCGATAAATTCAAGAAGCCAAATTTAAGACGTTTGTCATTTCAAAGTTACTTTTTGTGATTTTTTCAAATAGAAAGTAGCTAAAGGAGCATTATTTGCTATGATCATTTTTCTCTAAGGTCAATGACCTTTGAACTAGGACGTTTTAAGTATTTTTCAGTTTTCTCTCTATAACTCAAAAAATTATAATCACATTATACTCGAAATAATTTTAAAAGAGAGTTTTTACAAAGGTCTATCAATGTAGAAGATTATAAGTTTCTACATTGCATAGTTTAGAAATGGCAGGGGGGGGGACACATTGCAAGCCACTTTGGCGGGCTATATTTCGCAGATGGTACACCTGATAAAAAAGTGGTGTATCAAACATTACCTTCATTTTAGTAGACCTATTCAATGATATCCCACACGAGGGGGTGCAGCGAAAAAAATTTTTTTTTCTCCATTTCACATGTATGGACGCCACCCCTAAAATACGCAAAAACGAATCTTTTATTCTTTTAAAATTGAGATCTATATGTATTATGTAGACTATTTTTGAACAAAATTTCATTTACTTATGTTTATAACTGTAGAAGTTATTAAGCTGTAAAGGATTAGGACAGACGGACAGACGGACAGACGGACAGACGGACAGACGGACGGACATGACGAAACTATAAGGGTTCCTTGTAGGACTTCGGAACCCTAAAAAGTACGTAGTAGGTAAATATTTTTCTTGTTTTTGAGAAGTAGGTAATCTTGTTGAGGAGGTCAAGGTTAAAAGGAAGCATCTTTTGTACTTAATTTTGACAAAAAAATAACAGAAAAACAGCAAATTTTAATAGTTACGGAGGTAAGTTCAATCAACTCAGCCTATCGCAGTCCACTGCTGGACATAGGCCTCTCCCAAGTTGCGCCACAACGCTCGGTCCTCTGCCTTCCGCATCCAGTCCCCCCCAGCCACGTTCTTTAGGTCGTCGGTCCACCTGGCAGGGGGGCGCCCTACGCTGCGTTTGCCGATACGCGGTCTCCACTCAAGGACTCGTCTGCTCCAACGGCCATGGGTCCTTCGACAGACATGGCCAGCCCACTGCCACTTCAGCTTACTGATCCTACAAGCTATGTCGGTCACTCCGGTTCTTCTCCGGATAATCTCGTTACGGATTTTATCCTTCAAAGAAACTCCAAGCATAGCTCGCTCCATAGCTCGCTGAGCGACTTTAAATTTGTGGACTAGCCCAACTGTCAGTGTCCACGTCTCGGCACCGTAAGTCATGACTGGCAGGACGCACTGGTTGAAGACCTTTGTCTTCAAACTTTGCGGTATAGGCGACGAGAAGACGAAGAGATAGAAGGAGGTAAGTTAGTGAAGTATACCAGGCCCCTCAGAAAGTATTGCGAAAAAAAGTTTTTATATATGGGAGACTGGCCAGTTATAATGTTTTTCGAAAATATGATTATTTATAAGTAAAAATAAGTAAGTTCCAATTTCAAAATTTCCCTCCACATTTTTTGCGAGTTAATTCAAAGTATTGTGTCTCACTGAAATATGGATCTGCGCCGGGAACATTTTAGAGCTATGATTTTATACGATTTCAAGTGTCGCCTGAAACCGGATGAATCGTACGATAGACTTCAAATGGCATTCATGGATGAAGGCCCTTCCAAGGCAACCGTGTATCGTTGGTATAACGAATTCAAGCGCGGTCGACCAACTTTGGGGGATGACGAAAGAAGCGGTCGCCCTTTGACGGCTGTTACCGAAGAAAACGTGCTACCAGTGAAAAATTTAATCCAAGACAATAGGCGAATTACATATCAGGAGATTCAACACATATTGAAGATTGGATCGGGAAGCGTTCACGAGATTCTACACAGCCATCTTCGCGTGAGGAGGATAGTATCACGCTGGGTGCCGCACAACCTCACCGATGCTCAGAAGCAGGCCCGGGTGGAATGGTGCCGTGATATGCTTAACAAATTTGAAGCAGGCTCGTCTCGGCGTGTTTACGACATCGTTACAGGTGATGAGTCCTGGATTTATCAATACGACCCAGAAACCAAGCGCCAGTCGACTGTTTGGGTGTTTCAAAATGAGCCAACGCCTACCAAAGTGAAGCGATCTAGAAGCGGGGGTAAGATTTTGATCGCTAGCTTTTTTAATTTGACTGGCCACTTGGTGACAATTCTCTTACGGGATCAAAGAAGCATTAATGCCGAATGGTATACTACCAAATGTTTGCCAGAAGTTTTCTCTGTTATAAGCAACAAGCGACCAAACACAGGGCTCCGCGGGCTACTGCTCCACCACGACAATGCACCTGCGCACACCGCACTCAAAACGAGGGACTTCCTGGACAGCACGCCAGTCAAACTCCTGGGTCACCCTCCTTACAGCCCTGATCTAGCACCGTGTGACTTCTTTTTATTCCCAAAAATATAAAATCAGCTCAAAGGGATACAATTTTCGTCGCCGGAAGATGCGCTAGCTGCGTTCGAGCAGGCTGTAAACGAGGTGTCTGCGGCGGACTGGAAAAAGTGTTTTGAAAACTGGTTTAGGCGCATGAATCTTTGTATAGAGGCTGGTGGAAAGTACTTTGAAAAGATTTGATAAAAATATATGTACGTATAGAACATTTTTTTTTAGTTTCGCAAAACTTTCTGAGTGTCCCACGTATTAATAATATTTGATTTAATAAAACTTTTTAACAAAAAATTGAACCGACTAAAACAGAAACTGAAAAGCGAAAAATAACTAATTATGAGTCGGCGCCAAACGAACTTTTAACAAGCAAAGTGCGTGCAAGTTGCAAGTGGCCGAGCGGAGAACGCATTTTTGGAAAGTTATTGTTTATCGTTGAAAATTTCACGTTGTATTTGATGTGACGTTGTTTTTATTATTTATTTAAAGTAATTTAATGATCTTCGTTGATTGGTTGTTTGGCGCCGACTCATAATTAGTTATTTTTCGCTTTTCAGTTTCTGTTTTCGTCGGTTCAATTTTTTGTTAAAAGGTTTTATTTTTCATTTTTTTGTGGTTAAAATCTAACTCCAGGTCTCCATTATGTCGTAGTGTCTAGAACTATATTTATATGTGTAAAGTTTCAACAGAATCGGTTAACAGGTAAGAATTCAGTGGGTGAACAAACACTCAGCCCCTGTTTTACTACTCTTAGGGGTGGATTTTTATGTTTTTTGAAATTTAAATGGGACCAACTTCGAGATATACCCTATCCATTAAAAAAAGAATCATCAAAATCGGACCACTCTGTAAAAAGTTATGCGTGGTCATAAAAAAATAAAAAAATAATAATAATATATATATATATATATATACGCGTCGAATTGAGAACCTCCTCCTTTTTTTCGTCGGTTAAAAAGTCTGTAGTTCTCAGTCCCTTCTTAACACATGTCAATCGATCGATTGTATCTGGAATCGAGATGTCAAGAAGAGAATGCTGTAGTAACACAACATTACTTTTGTAGGTACTTCCTGTCTATTATTGCTGTGTGTACCTGTTATGGGCACACATTTAAGAAAAGTTATTATTGTATTGTGTTGTTGGTATGGCAGAAGAAACATGAAAGCAGAATAATTGCAGTAGAAATTAGAAGTACGTGTGGTGTAACTTTGCGATATAAAGTAAGGAATAACGTGATAAGGGAGCGTTGTGGAGTGAAAGAAGATGTAGTGACAAAGATTGAGAAAGGTATGTTAAGATGGTTTGGACATATAGAGAGGATGGGCGAGAGGAGATTGACGAAACAAGTATACGAAGCGAGTGTGGATGGAAGAGTTGGAGGGGACGACCTCGGAGAACGTATCGCGATCAAATCGCGGACGTTCTCAAAAAATGCCAGGTTAAGAGTACTTTAAACCGACGAGCATGCATGACGAGGTTAATGGACGTAGATGAAGCGAAAGAGGTGTGTCAGGATCGTAGCAGGTGGAAATCCATAGTCTCTGCCTACCCCAATGGGAAACAGGCGTGATAATATGTATGTATGTTGTTTTCTGTATGCTATATATGTATTGCTGTTGGTATACCAAAATAGTACATTATGATACAAGTGAGCTAAGTTGACTATTATACTGAGATTTGTTATTCTACGAGGCTGGATTGCAGCCTGAGCCGAAGACGAGGGCGTAATAGAGCCGAGAGTATAATAGTCAATGCTCACGCGTGTCATACGACGTTTAACAACACACTTCCCAGGAAAAAAACATAAGTACACACATTTTAGACAAATATTGAATTTGTGAAAAATAGCGCGCGGATTACTGTAATCGCACGGTGACATAGGTATACAATTATACAGCTATGCGCGCGCATGTGGTCGAAGGAAACCGCCAAACAGCCTAATATTAAAAATATAATAAATTGATTACATTGATAGGTATTTATAACACAAATGAATGTTAATTTGTAAACAAAAATAATTAATTTAATGAAATGAAATGTTTATTTATCATATTTAAATTAATACAGTTGGTTTACTCCCAAAAATGTTTAATTTTGTTTAGGCATAAAAACTCATTGCTGCGATTTAAAATAAACTGTAAAGTAAAAAGCACTAGTGTTACGCTCGTCGTCGGGTGCGTATTTTAATATTAGTTTTATGTAGGCCGCGCTTAACGCTTTCCTTTATCTTACTGTGGGTTCTCGGCTTTAGTCATTGAGGATGACTGACGCCGAGTTCCTTCACATGCTGAAGACCGTCCTCTTCAAGGACCCGTACATTATAGAAAAGTACGGCCAACTGTTCCCTGAGGCGTTACTGCCCGACTCGCCCGAATCGCCCCCTGCAATCCCACAGCTAAGGCGCAGACGCCCCCGCTCCGCCAGTGACAATGATGAGTTGCACTCGGCGCGCAGCCGCTCAGCTTCATCGTCACGATCCCGTGAGCCATTGGGGTCCCCCAGTAGTCCGCATAGGCGCTATGCCGGTCCGGACTACAAGGACCGCACCCCCTCACCCTTCCCCACTCCAGCCCCCTCCTTCAACCGGGCAATCTCTTCGGACACATTAGACCGGGAGATGTCCACTGATAGTGAGGCACCCCCTAATCAGCCCGATTCCTTTACTTTAGTAGTAAATAAAGGAAAAAAGCGAGCGCGAAAGGCCAAGGCCGATGCGCACGCCCCCAACAAGGCCCCAAAAACTTCGGAGGACAACTCCGCCCCGGCCCCCCCCCATCACGCCTCAGACTCCTCCCCGCAGGGCAGCAGGCCCGCTTCCCCCCGCGGCACGCCCCCCTCCGCTTCTCAGAGGAAAACGCCCACCCCGCCTCCCTTATTCATTCAGGATAAGGCGAAATGGACCGAAGTGTCCAAATGGTGTACTGATCGTCAGATCATGTACACCAGTGCCCGCACTACCCAACAGGGTATTAAGGTTCAAGTGCCTACCCCCAACGACTTCCGCAGCTTCACCAAGTTGCTGCGTGACCGTGGCGTATCGTTCCACACATACGCTCTCCCGGAGGACCGCTTACTTAGAGTGGTGGTCAGAGGAATTCCTACGGAAATTCCCACCTCCGATGTGCTAAGTGACCTTAAGTCACAAGACATCCCTGCCGCTGAAGTCCACCGCATGTTCCGTGGCAGACACGGGGACCCATATGAGATGGTCCTGGTTATTTGTGAGCCCGGTGAGGACGCAAAGGCCATTTTTAATATAAAATCGCTATGCAACCTAACAGGCATAAAGTTGGAGCGCCCACACAAGTCCAGCCAGCCTGGGCAGTGCCACCGTTGCCAACTATATGGCCACTCACAGCGTAATTGCTACGCTAAGCCTAGGTGCGTCAAGTGCCTGGGTGATCACGGCACAAGGGAGTGCGAGCGTCCCAAAGAAAGGGACCAGTGCACAGAGCCCCCCAGCTGTGTCCTCTGCGGTCAAACGGGACATCCGGCGAGTTATCGCGGATGCCCGAAAGCACCCAAAACAAAAAACGCCAAATTGGCGAAACGTGCCTCCGGACGCAGGGGTAGGGAAGCCCCCTCCTTCGGAGCCCCTAACCCCTACACCCCTTATCAGCCCTCCTTCCGTAGAGGTCCCCCCGGGCAAACCCCCAACCAACCCGGCCCTCATGGGCCCTCCCCCAATCGCCTTGGCCCACATGGGCATATTTTGGGCCCGATGATAAACAATCACGGGCCTCTAGGACCCAACGTAAAACACGTGGGCCCAACTGGGCCCAACCCCTGGTTTAACAAGGGAGGCCAGCAGAGCCAATTCCCGCCCCTCCCCCCCTCTCGTTTAGCCCCCGCGGCCCCCGCCCCCCCAGCGCTAATGGACATTACAGTCCCCGCACCCGCCCTCAACGCAACTACACCTGCTAAGGTGCCCGCGATTAAGGCCCCGTGGAAAGCCCCCCACCAAGGAAGACCCCAATCTCAGAATTTACCCCGACTGGTACCTCCGCAGTACCCACTCCCCTCTTCAGGAGAGACAAGAGTCGACGCGTTCCTTCGCTTATGGAAGGAATCAGAAGGAAACCCCTTCCTGCGCCTCCAGGCAATCTCAAGATACCAGGATATCTATGCCCACATTTCTGCTGATTAATAATTATTATAATGGATAATATAAAAGTAGCACGTAGAATCAAACCCCGTTCCCTTAATATAGGATTCTTTAATGCCCGTGGCATTAGCGGTCAACGCGAAGAGGTAGCGATCTTTTTGCGTGATCATCAATTAGATATCTTACTCATTCAAGAGTCTCTCCTTAAACCACACTGCCGCAACCCAAACATAGCCAACTATAGACTGATCAGGAATGATAGGTCGTACGCCGCCATGGGAGGGACGACTATATATTACCGTAACTCGCTATACTGTATTCCCATTGACCCCCCCGAGCTACACTGCTTGGAGACTTCAATCTGTCGTATAGGTATGACGGGTCATCAACCCATAACCATAGCCTCGGCCTACAGATCAAGTAATAAACCCATTGGGCCACTTGAGGATGACCTCAAAGCCCTTTTCGATCTCAGTAATTCTGTTATAATAGCAGGCGATTTAAACGCCAAACATCGTTCATGGTGCTGTGTCGCCAATAACCCAGTTGGTGTTCGCTTAGAAACGCTCAGTAACAAATTGTTCTTTGACGTTATCGCACCGATGCGTCCCACTCACTATCCCGACAATGTCAAAGACCGTCCCGACATTCTAGACATAGCCCTTCTCAAAAATGTTAACTTGGCAATACGCTCGATTGAGGTATACCAAGAATTAGATTCAGACCACCGTCCTGTTATTTTACAACTGGGTCCCCGGGGCGGCCCCCCGGATCCCAGCATGCCCCCCCCGACTAAAACAATAACTGACTGGAGGAGACTCGAGGACCGCCTCAAATCTACCTCATCTGTTCACCTTGACACTATACCCGACGATATCGTTTCGGTCGCGGACACGATGAACGCGATCGACTCGCTCACCAATCATGTGCAGTCCGTAGTGAGTGAATGCTCACGGCAGGTTCCAATACCGGATGACCGGCGTTGGAGGTTGCCGGACGATGTAAATGAATTGAGGTGCGAGAAGAACGCGGCCATCCGTGCCTATGACACTTTTCCCAACGATGCCAATCGTGCCTTCATGCGCTCCTTACAGCGTGCTGTAAAGAGACGCGTTAAAGAGGTCCGTGAGGATCGTTGGGACAAGGAGCTCAGCGAGATCCGTCCGAGTCACACTGCCTTCTGGGACCTTCAGCGCAAACTTAAAAGCGAAACCATTGTTACCATGCCCCCCCTTAATCGACCCAACCAAAGGCCGGCCTTTGAGGATAGCGACAAAGCCGAGTGCCTGGCCGACAGTTTGGAGTCCCAGTGCACCCCTAGCACACTCCCAGTAGACAAATTTCACCTGGAAATGGTAAACTCTGAGGTGGAGCGTAGGTCCACCCTCCCCCCAGTAGAAGACCCCGACGACCCGATCCCACCGATCACCCCCGATGAGGTCCTCTCTATAGTCAAGGATCTTAAACCGAAAAAAGCCCCAGGTTTAGACGGCATTACCAATAAGGTAATCAAACGGTTCCCTGCCGCCCTCATCGTCCTAATGACCGCCATCTTTAACGCGGCATTAAGTAACAACATCTTTCCCCAGGCCTGGAAACAAGCCGCGGTAATTGGAATTCCCAAACCGGGCAAGCCAAAAGCAGAGCCGAATAGTTATCGGCCAATTAGCCTACTAAATGTCTTCGGCAAAATCTATGAAAAGCTTATTTACAAGCGACTAAAAGATTTTGTCGACTCTAATAAACTACTACCCGACGAGCAGTTCGGCTTTCGAACGAAACACTGTTGTGTCAACCAGCTGCACCGACTCGTAGAACATATCAGTGCAGGATTCGTGCGTGGTCGCATGACCGGAACGCTATTTTTCGACGTGGCAAAGGCCTTTGACAAAGTGTGGCACAACGGCTTATTATATAAGCTGTACTCCAAAAAAGTGCCAGACCGTCTCGTGCTCATCATACGGGACTTCTTGTCAAACCGATCCTTTCGCTATCGTATTGAAGGAGCTCTCTCCTCCCCTCACCCCATTCTTGCCGGCGTGCCGCAAGGCTCCGTGCTCTCCCCCCTCCTGTTCTCACTGTACACCAGCGACATCCCCAAGTGCGGCAAGGCTCGTCTAGCCCTCTTTGCCGACGACACGGCAGTCTACTACACCGGGTCCTCTCATAGCATCATTTCTCGTACCCTCCAGTCCGCGGCCAACACCCTCGGAGAATGGTTTCGGAAATGGAGAATCGAAGTTAATCCAGAAAAAAGTACAGCCGTTCTATTTGACAAGAGACGTCTGACCCATTACCGCTCTCAAAATCATATACCTGTCTCTATGTTTGGCAAAAAGATCCCCTGGCAACCGGAAGCCAAGTACCTGGGAGTAATCCTTGACCGTAGATTGACCTTCAGATCTCACATTCGCAGGGTACGTAATCGTGCCAAATTCGTCCTCGGACGTTTGCATTCCATGTTAAATGCGCGCAGCAAGCTAGCCATTAACCTCAAAATACGAATTTACACTTCTTGTGTCCGACCCATTTTCTCCTATGCTAGCGTTGTGTTTGCACACGTCAAGCCAGGAAGAATTCATCCCCTTCAAGCCATCCAAAACCGATTTATGCGAAAGGCCGTGGGCGCCCCCTGGTATCTCCGTAACGCCCAACTCCATGTTGACCTAAAACTGCCGACCGTCAGGCAGTACTTCAAGCGTGCTTCCAAACGCTATTTCGACACCGCCCCTAATCACCCTAACCCTTTGGTTGCGGCGGCCACTGATTATAAACCACTCTCCATTAGCAAAACTCGCAGACCGAGACACGTGCTCATCGAATCCGATGACGACATCACCCTCCTTCAGGAGTCAAACAAAATTACTAGCACCATCAGACGCCGTCGTCCTAAATTTCGTCCCCACCGGAGGGGACCGACGCGACACCCACACAGATGCCGAGAGTCCGACTCTCGAGAAACCCAACACGATGCAGCAGCGGCTGCTGGGGGGACCAGTGGCGGGGAATCCCCAGCTGCACCGTGAGCCGAGGTCGAGCTCCCCACCTGGGGACGCCCTCACGGTGTCGCAACCGGAGACAATCTCGTTACGCGAGACCGGTTATGCTCTCGCTCGCTTCCATTCCTACTCTAAACCGCGCTATGAGCAGTTTTGATCGCCGACCAGTTATGACTAGGTAGGTCCTAGCCCTCGCCGGCGAGGCTTGCCGCTTAACGGTGATTCGCGAAACGCGTCTCCCCCCCGTTATACCGAAAGTCCGTCGCTTTCGAGAAAACTTTTTCCGATGCAGCACCGGCTGCCGGGGGACGTAGCGGCGGTGTCCCCCAGCAATGCCCTAAGCCGAGGTCCGAGCCCTTCCCTGGGGGACGCCCTTATGCGGCATTGCAACCGCGAAATTAGTATGTAAGTTTTTAGTAGTTAGTAAAATATTTCGGCGGATGGAGTCCCTAACGGGACTCTCCGCCCCCAAAGCCCGGTTAAGCAGAAAGAGCACTATAGTGCTTCCTGTGAGTAATCAATTCGAAAAAAAATATTTTATTTGTACACCAAAAAGCAACATAATAATATGAAGTACACAAAGAATTATGAATAAGTTGTACGACAGTGACAAATACAAGTCGAACGTCAGACCCCTAAACTAGGCAAGAAGCCTGTATCTTAGGAGTCAATGTTCCCAAAATTACAGCGACAAACAACTATAATATGTTTTAAAAACAGTCGTGCAAGTATATCCTTAAAACAGTTACCAAAATGTTACGTGCTACTAAAATAAACAAAACTAAACTACATGCTAATATAATGTAAAAAGCACGCGTGCGTCAACATTATGAACCTAAAAACGGTGCAATAAGAGCCACTTTACGAGCAAGTGTGTTGAAAATAAATAAATAAAGTACCTTCATGTTCTGATACTGACTGACAGTTTCTCCGCTTCCTACTGAGGAATTAACAGTAACTCTCAGGCCCGTATTACAGATATTATTTATATACAGATGGGAGGGACCAGCTGAAAATCAGTGCTGTGCATACCTACATGCACAGCAAATACTGAGCTGGATCCCTTGCCACACATATTATGTTGTATGCATGTTGTGTTCTCATTAATTTGTCCTGTTACCTTTGCACGTAATGTGTATATTTTGTGTATATGTGGCAAAATAAATGGTTTAAATGGTTTTAAATGGTTTAAATTACTCAATTCAATCACCTGATCACTACTTAAGGATAGAATCGTTACTTCAGTGTCGGTCTTATTCCAACACGGTAATTATAAACTTTAATTCAACAACATAACACACGAATTTGACCTGAAATAGAATAAAAATCTCTACTCAAGCGTAGTCTGGAACACACTAGAGTGATTACAGATCAAATCTCTGCTCAAATATCGTAACAGGTGACAGTATAAAATAAAGCTATACTCAGCTGAACTGTGAACAATAAATCTCTGCTTGAGGCATGTTCTAAAATGAAATCCCAACTCAAAACTAGTTTTAAACAGTTATCAACGCTTGAGGAACTTTCTGTAATATGGACCTAAAAGCATGTGATTTAGTGATTTAGAAAAAAACTCAGGTAGTTCTGATGGAAATGTTTTAGAGGTCTTCGAGGGATTTATTTATTTATTTATATTCCTAACGGGTTTGCGTTTGACCGCCACCTCCCCTAATGCAAAAACACCAGTTTGCTGAGGTTTGCACCAGTATACAAAAAATAACGTTGTTTAAACTTATGCTAGATATCTCGGACGAATAAAAATGGCGAACGCAATCTCGCTAAGAAAAGATTGAAGCACTTAATTTTTTTCCTAAACCCACTATAATTTCGACATAATTTTAACACACCATATATATATATGTATTTTTATTTTCTTTATGACACTACGACAATGGCTACCGTCACACTAGATTTGTTGCGTAATCGCGGCTTTTTGTCTTACTATGGGTGTGCATGTGTGCGTGCCAGCCCGTACTTTTAAGCGAGCCGTCTTACTATGGATGCCTTACTTTTTGTTTAGCGAGATTCCGTCCGCCTTTTTTATTCGTCCAAGCTAGATATCATCAAAATAAACTTACCACATTCCAATTAGTAGCCAAGTAATAAGGATATTTCGAAATCAAGCACAAATATTCATTTTTAATCTGTTTTTCAGTCAAGTTATACTTTAGTGCTAAGCCAAAACCAATTATAAAGTAAAATATACCACAATTTGCCGCATGAAATATTGTTCGAATTAAAAGGTGACTTTTAACATCGCTTTTAACACCAAAACCACAATAAACATAACATATGTTTACTGTGTCAAAACCCTTCATCATTTTTTAATAAAAAATATAATATTAAAAATGTAGTATTTTCAAAATATGTGTCTAATTTATACGATTTTTTAATGCATATTGATTATGTCACTGAATATTTTCATGCAGTTGTTTTTAGGTAAAAAAACCGGCCAAGAGCATGTCGGGCCATGCTCAGTATTATAGGGTTCCTTAAGTAGCTGTAATTACAAACGAATCAAATCGAATATTAATCATGGCTATTTTAGTTTTTGCAATAATCGGCAGCATTCGCGACTCAGAGCGTGTTGTTAGTAGCGCCATCTAGCGATAAATTCAAGAAGCCAAATTTAAGTAGTGTGTCATTTCAAAGTAACTTTTTGTGATTTTTTCAAATAGAAAGTAGCTAAAGGAGCATTATTTGTTATGATCATTTTTATCTAAGGTCAAGGACCTATGAACTAGGACGTCTTAAGTATTTTTCAGTTTTCTCACTATAACTCAAAAATTAATAATCACATTATACTCGAAATAATTTTAAAAGAGAGCTTTTACAAAGGCCTATCAATGTGGAAGATTATAACTTTCTACGTTGCATAGTTTAGAAATGGCAGGGGGGGGACACATTGCAAGCTACTTTGGCGGGCTATATTTCGCAGATGGTACACCTGATAAAAAAGTTATGTATGAAACATTACCTTCATTTTAGTAGACCTATTCAATGATACCACACACGAGGAGGTGCAGCGAAAAAAAATTTTCATCCCCATTTCACATGTATGGACGCCACCCCTAAAATACGTAAAAACGTACGATTTTTTTATTCTTTTAAAATTGATATCTATATCTACACTATTTTTTTGCAAATTTTCATTTACTTATGTTTATAACTGTAGAAGTTATTAAGCTGTAAAGGATTAGGACAGACGGACAGACGGACAGACATGACGAAACTATAAGGGTTCCTTGTAGGACTACGGAACCCTAAAAACGGGCAAGTGCTGTGCAAAATGTACTCGTATATACAATTGTACAACATACTTGCATAATTAATTAGTGTTCCGTACCAGAATCATTTAATCCAAATTAATTTAGTTCAATCTACACCTTCCCGATTCCCGGGTCGGGCAAAGTGTTATTGGCTTTTTTCATTAGGAAATTCTCAGTAGCAGCCCGGAGTCTGGATTTGTGCCCGGTCAATCGTCGCCTCAGTGCTTGAATGTTCAACCGACCATTGACCAAATTTTACGGGAGACGTTTTATTTAAGTAGTTTATTATTGATTTAAGAGAAATATTTTTTATACTTTGATGATTTAAGAATAATGTAACATAACTATACATTATTCTTAAATCAACAAAGTTTTGAAAATATTTCACTTAAATCAATAATTAACAAAACAAAACGTCTCCTGTAAAATTTGGTCAATGGTCGGTTGGACATTCAAGCACTGAGGCGATGCAATGGCAATAGCTCGCCCCCTATTACATGGGACTATAATATAACTGGTGAAATGTGAGTGTACTTATACACTTCTGCCTACCCCTTCGGGGAAATACAGGCGTGATGTTATGTTATGTTTATGTTAATCTACACCTTTTTCTAAAGTCCATAATTATTTTCTTTCAGATTTTTGTAACGATCCCTTTGGTGATAAGAGTGGGATAGCAATATAAAATACTTACAATCATTTAATATTTGTACAGGTTTATTTTGGTGCCGGACGTAAAGAATTGCATCATCCTATATCTTCTCATGGGTGTCGTAAAAGGCGACTAAGGGATTCACCAGAGGATGGGCAGCAGCGTTCTGAGTATTTAACCAACCAACTGCGATCGCCAACCCGCCTGCCAAGCGTGGCGATTATGGCATATCCCCCCAAACTGCTTAGGGGAGGCATATGTCCAGCAGTGGACGTCTTTCGGCTGAAATGATGATGATGATTTTTAATTCAATAATAACCCTGTTTTGACAACTTTTAATATGGGACCTACTCTAAAAGCGTGAAAATAAAATCATCCGTTCCAAAGAAAATGTTTCATGTGTAGCTGTGTGAGAACTAAACAAAATGTATAGAACAGCAGATTTTTTCACGATTTTAATGTTGGTCTGATAGTAAAAAAAACATAGATGAGTACGATCAACCCTTAAAGGGTTATCAATTAATTAAAATAACCCCGTATTTTTTCATTCTTGCATTTTCTTGGCGCAGTGTGGATAGGCCCACCACAAGTTTGTCCGGCGTCCTGGTTAAGGTCGCGGGAATCCGCTGGATGCGGGTAGCGCAGGACCGGTCGTTGTGGCGATGCTTGGGGGAGGCCTATGTCCAGCAGTGGACGTCTTTCGGATGAAATGATGATGATGAAAGCTTTCTTAAATGCTATACATTTTACCCAAATTACTATGAGATTAAACTCTCTTTTCGATAAAGAACTATTTTACGTCACGTTTCCTTTACAATAATTGGACCACAAGATGATCGCCTGCGACAGACGGACGGTCAAACGTACGTTTAGTAGTAGTAGAGCTTCTTTATGAAAGAGCTCGTCCGGGGAAGTACTACCACCGTATCTACTTCTCCGCTAAATAGTGATGCTTGCATTGCTGTGTTTCGGTCTGAAGGGTACGGGTGCAGGTGAAATTACAATCACATGAGACTTTCCATCTTCATGTCTCAGTTTGGCGAACCGACTTGCGGTACCATATAGGCAACAGCGTAGGTGGTATTGAAGTTGTCATGGGCAAAGGTAACCGCTTAACATCAGGTGGGCCTTTAGCTCGTTTCGCCATCCTATACTATAAAAAAATCAAAAAACGGACACCAAAGTGATTCGATTAGTGTTTCGTTTTACCAATTTCGGTACGGAACACTAAAATTAAGTGAATTGTGAGTGTAAGATGTAAAAAGTGTCTTAATGAATTTTTGCTTGGTTTTTATGTAATTTGTATAGTGCCTTGGGGAGATCAGGGTTATAGGAAACATCCTTAGTGCTTCAAATGTTGGAAAACAAAAATGGTTTTGGTATCGACTATACAGCCCATATAGACGCATTACAGGCAACCAATGTCTTTCAACATATCTGACTAATAAATCTCATATCATCATCATCATTTCAGCCCAAAGCGGGGATATGACATAATTGGCAGGCGGGTTGGCAATCGCAGTTGGTTGATTAAATACACAGAGAACGCTGCTGCCCATCCTCTGGTGAATCCCTTAGTCGCCTTTTACGACACCCTCCGATCCATCCTCCGAATTTGTCTCAGTCATTAACCTACATTATTCTCACACAATTCTTTTCAATTAATCATGTAAAAAATCATTGTACTATTATTATTTGAAAAGAGTATTTGTTGGGTGCAACCAAACATTAAGGTGAATGCTACAGGGTAGCCCGCGAAATTCAAAATTTCTTGCGTTTTTTGCTAATTGTAGCTCTGTTTTGAGTTGCATATCAATCAAAATACGATTCGCGGTAGTAATAACAATATATCTACTGAATAATACTTATAAAAAATATAAACCTAGCTTTATAAGCTCTAGAAGCTCGATAATCGATAATTTGATCGTAAATTAATATAATCGTGCTTGTACAGCTTATAGAGCTAGGCTAATATTTTTTATGAGTATTATTCCGTAGATATATTGTTGTTACTACCGCGAATCATATTTCGAATTATACACAAGGCGAAATACAACTACAATTTGCAAAAAACGCAAGAAATTTTGAATTTCGCGGGCTACCCTGTAGCTGTCACCTTAATATGATTGTCAATGCAATGCAATGCAGATTGTCAGAATGTCAGAATTGTCAGTGAGTGCCCAACGGGTATGAGTCTAAATGAAAATGCAAGTTGTCCGCCCCAAACCACGTCTAATTGAACACTAATAAAATATTTAACATAAATGTAGCATCTATTCACCGCCATGTGTCATTGCAGTTTTGAATGCAGGTTGCGATGAAAGTGCAGCCCCCCTAGCCAAGTTGACAATCTACACAATCTACAATCGTCAACGCTAATAGAAAACGATCAAAATGTATGGGAATGACATATCTCAACGAAAAAGTAAGTTTGTTGCTTTATGTAACTAATTTTTGTATTAATATTAATTGCGCTTAATTTATGGCATGCGGTGCTCTTCTGTAAGTAATGGGGCACTTAGATTAAGTTTGAAATGTGAAAAAAAAAAAATTCATGTACAGTGTACTCATTGTTGAAGAGCCAAATAAATAAATAAATAAAAGTAATTCGTTCAGATATGTCATTCCCATACATTTTGATTGTTTTCTATTAGCGTTGACGACTGTAGATTGTGTAGATTGTCAACTTGGCTAGGGGGGCAGATACGCGAGCCTACTAATTATACAAATACCTATAATTTAACTCATATACGTGCACCGTACAGAATATCCATGGAGTTTCTTGCCGGCTCTTCTCCATAGGACCAACTTTTTGGAACCGTGCAACTAGATTCATAATTAACGTTTTGAAAGTGCATTTAAATGCTTATTCGAAATAAAAACCTTTAACTTTGACCCATGAGAAGATATAGGGTGGTGCAATTCTTTTCGTCCGGCACCACACGGAACACTTAATCTCATATAGGTGGCCACTAATCGCCGCTGAAAAAACTTCAAATCAGTTTCAACCACATAAGTGAGTCGTTAATACTTCCGCGTCAATGAACAGCTAATAGCCACCTTAGTAGGACCAATCGGATTGTAGTACCTCGCTACCTCATACCTCAGCTAGTTGACAGAATGTATTCATCACTAACTCAGCCTATCGCAGTCCACTGCTGGACATAGGCCTCTCCCAAATTGCGCCACAACACTCGGTCCTCTGCCTTCCGCGTCCAGTTCCCCACAGCCACTTCCTTCAGGTCGTTGGACCACCTGGCTCGCTAGTTGACAGAATGTATTGCACGCATTATAATAAACTCAGCGCACTATGGAGCGAGCTATGCTTGGAGTTTCTTTGAAGGATAAAATCCGTAACGAGATTATCCGGAGAAGAACCGGAGTGACCGACATAGCTTGTAGGATCAGTAAGCTGAAGTGACAGTGGGCTGGCCATGTCTGTCGAAGGACCGATAGCCGCTGGAGCAGACGAGTCCTTGAGTGGAGACCGGGAATTGCCAAACGCAGCGTAGGGTGCCCCCCCACCAGGTGAACCGACGACCTGAAGAACGTGGCTGGTGGGACTGGATGCGGAAGGCAGAGGACCGAGTGTTGTGGCGCAATTTGGCAGAGGCCTATGTCCAGCAGTGGACTGCGATAGGCTGAGTTGATGATGATGATAATTATAATAAATCAACTCAGCCTATCGCAGTCCACTGCTGGACATAGGCCTCTCCCAAGTTGCGCCACAACACTCGGTCCTCTGCCTTCCGCATCCAGTCCCACCAGCCACGTTCTTCAGGTCGTCGGTTCACCTGGCGGGGGGCACCCTACGCTGCGTTTGGCAATTCGCGGTCTCCACTCAAGGAATCGTCTGCTCCAGCGGCTATCGGGCCTTCGATAGACGTGGCCAGTCCACTGTCACTTCAGTTTACTGATCCTACAAGCTATGTCGGTCACTCCGGTTTGACACGCTTGCTCGTTTGCCCCCTATATAATCAAATCTCGTTCTAAAAAAAAAAAACAGCAAATATTTACATTCTCACATCTGACCTTTCACACCAAAATAGGCGGGACGAGAATTGAAATGTTGCCATAAAAATTTCAATTCTCGCTCATTTCATCTACGCCTCGCCTCGCTGGTGTGAAACCACCTTTAATGTGGCCTTAAAGGATATAGTGATAATTATACATAATTTTAATCCATTGGATTTGCAATGACTGTCGGAAAATCATGGAAAAACCCCACTAGGAAATAATAGATCTACTCGCAATGCTACCATTAATTAATAATTGAGGAATCATAACATAAGATTATTCCATAAACTTTGTTTGCAATCTTGTTCTGTTATTCTCGTTGTTTGCACGATACAGATCGTCTTGTTGTCTTCTAAAATAAGATGCGTTACACGATGGTTGGTGCATGAGTGCCATCAGTTGCGACTTGCGACTGGTCCACTCAAATTGACCTGGCACTTTCTTCTCACACCTAACTGCGAAGTCAGGTGTTGCCATGCATTGTCCTCACACAAATACATAGCATAAGCATAACCAGCCCATTACTGTCCCACTGCTGGACACGGGCCTCTTCTCAGTACGAGAAGGCTAAGGCCTCAGTCCACCACGCTGGCCTAGTGCGGGTTGGCGGACTACACACACCATTGAGAACTGTATGGAGCACTCTCAGGTGTGCAGGTTTCCTCTCGATGTTTTCCTTCACTGTTAAAGCAAGTTATAATCGAATATAAATCCGCACAATATGAATTCGAAAAGTCAGTGGTGCGGTCCGGGATCGAACTCACACCCTCCTGCATGGAAGGCAAGCGTTCAACCAAATACACAAATACATAATACAACATAAATGTGTAGACGTTAACAGTATTTAAAGTTTTGATATGGACACTGACAGTTGGGCTAGTCCACAAATTGAAAGTCGCTCGACGACCTATGGAGCGAGCTATGCTTGGAGTTTCTTTGAAGGATAAAATCCGTAACAAGATTATCCGGACAAGAACCGAAGTGATCGACATAGCTTGTAGGATTAGTAAGCTGAAGTGGCAGCGGGCTGGCTATGTCTGTCGAAGGACCGATGGCCACTGGAGCAGACGAGTCCTTGAGTGGGGACTGCGAATCGGCAAGTAGGGCGCCCCCCCGCCAGGTGGACCGAAGACCTGATGAAAGTAGCTGGTGGGCTGTATGCGGAAAGCAGACGACCGAGTGTTGTGGCGCAACTTGGGAGAGGCCTATGTCCAGCAGTGGACTGCAATAGGCTGAGTTTATGTTGATGAAGTTTTGAGGGACACGAATCGAATCGGATTTTTTCCCATGATCGAAGGCTCATTGCATTCGTCTGAAGGACATCATAATCAAAAATAATATTTCACAATAAAAAATGCTCAAGATTCCATGCTCTACTGGAATACATACCTGCCAATTTTTTCTGGGTAATTTTTAGTTTTGGTCCATCAAAGTATAAGATTAAGATAAAAAAGTAAAAACCACTTCAAAAATAATAAAGTAATTTGTGTGAAACAGTTTAGGAAGATAGGTTTGTTTCGGTTTGATTTAAGAAAAAATTGGCACTGACTTCCTAATCTGTTTCGCACAAATTATTTTATCCTTTTTGAAGTCGGTATTACTTTTTTAAAGTTTATTACATTTCTTCTATTTCTGTGTGCGTGAGCACTAGTTGTACATGAAGGAGCACGGTTTATGTTGGCTTCACTATGGTTGTTCGCAGCACTTAGTCTATATTTTTTACTATGTCTGTGTGTTAAGGTAAAATTAGTTTAATTTTGCATAAATTAAAGACCAATTTAAAATGTACTACTATGTTGTAGTTTTAGCCGAGTTTCCTTAAAACTTTTATTATTTTTTGTGTGACAACTTGACAGCTTAAGTGTTTCTTGCTATATATAACACACACTATAACATAATTACAGTGAGGTGAAGAAGGTTCAAAGTGAACAAGTTTTTTATTATTATTTTTAAAAAGCGGGTTTGTTCTCGGGAGTCATGATGACAAAATTATGACGGATGTGTTTTTTTTTAAATATTATTATAAGGATATAAGGAAAAATAAAAATGGCTATCTCAAAGAAAATAAAACCATTAAAGAGTCTTATTACAAAAAACACAAGAAATCTGCGTTTTAAGCTACTTTTGACGGCGTGAATCTCAGTAATAGATGTGTTTATTTTAGTTTTTGTTAGAGGGATATGATAGTTTTATTCATGTTGTAGTCACAAAATTTTGTAGAACTTTCATTTATTGCATCTAAAACTAACAATAACCATTTTTCCCCGCCGCCACGCTGGTTAAACGCTTAGAAGAGTCATTTTAACGTCCTGGATCTCAGTGACCTTTTGCCATAAACTGTTCAGAAATAGATATTTTGAATATGTTCCCATTGATACAAAATACACATACCTTATTTTTATATTTCCCGTTCTAAAATACCTATACAATATGTAACAAGAACCCTGTTGTTCCTGTGAGGTACGTTATCAGAATCGATATTCATACGTAAGGACACAACTCATTTGGAAAAACTCTTCAATAAAAATAATCAAATTGAATATTAAATCATGATTAAAAGTGATTATATCACTTTTAATTTACATACATACATAGCCAGCCCATTACTGTCCCACTGCTGGGCACGGGCCTCTTTTCAGTACCTCAGTCCACCACGCTGCGCGCTGGCCTAGTGCGGGTTGGTGGACTACACACACCATCGAGAACTGTATGGAGCACTCTCAGGTGTGCAGGTTTCCTCACGATGTTGTCCTTCACCGTTAAAGCAAGTGATAATCGAATATAAATCCGCACATGAATTCGAGGATTCAGAGGTGCGGGCCGGGATCGAACTCACACCCTCCTGCATGGAAGGCAAGCGTTCAACCACTAGGCTATCACTGCTTGCAATTAATTAATTTTTAATTTACAATTATGTAAAAATGTTGAAAGACAAATGTTATGAGTTTGAGTTTCAATTATCATTCAACGTCGCTTTCAATTTGAATTAATTAAAATTGCTTCAATTGGTTGAACCATGCAATAACTAACTTTACTAACGATTTCAAAAGCCTTGAAAAGCTCAAAAACATTAGTAATTTTAAAAGTATTGTCTTAACACAACTGAGACAAAAACATAGAATACCATTATAGTGCAAAAACCAGTTTCTAAACTAGCTGCACAGTCAGTAAGGTCGTTTGTTTAAAAAAAGTATCAGAATAGCAGAATTATTTCTTCCCATACTGGTCTAGCCAAACCATTGTGTTCATTTTTACTCAAATTCAAATTCAATTCTTTGCGTGTTTCAAATTTTCGGCAAAGAATAAAACCATGATATGCCATGATGCCATGACGTTCTAGGCGTTCTAGTTATTATTGTTTATTAAGAGTATATATTCACTACGTTATGGCTAACAGCAGCTGATCGAGTGCCGCCGCCGCGCCGGTATTATCTTAATTTATTTAAAAAAATATTGCATTGCATTGCAAGTTGCAACGCAAGCCGGGCACAGCTACCTAGTACTTCAAAATTTTTAGCCGTGACGGATTCGTTGATTAATAGCACATTATGATACAAGTGAGCTAAGTTGATTATGATACTTGAGGCTGGATTGCAGCCCGAGCCGAAGGCGAGGGCGTAATGGAGCCGAGAGTATAATAGTCAACTCACGCGTGTCATACGACGTTTTTCAACACATTTGCGAGGAAAAAAACATACACACATTTAGATAAATATTGAATTTGTGAAAAATGGCACACGGATTATCGCACCACATACTACTTAGAGATACTCTGTGACATACAGCTATGCGCCCGCAGGTGGTCGAAGGAAACCGCCAAACAGCCTATTATTAAAAATAAAATAAATTGATTTTTTTATTTATAACAAAAATTAATGTTAATTTGTTGACAAAAATAAATAATTTGATGAAAATAAATGTTTATTTATCATATTTTAGTTAAAACGGTTAATTTATTCCCAAAAATGTTTAATTTTGTTCAGGCATAAAAACTCTTTGCTGCGATTTAAAAATAAACTGTAAAGTAAAAAGCACTAGTGCGATAATATAATGAAAAAAACACGCGTGCGTTATAAGCCACATTATGAACCTAAAAACGATGCAATAAGAGCCACTTTACGAGCAAGTGTGTTGAAAAAGTCTTTACACTAACAGGAACTATTAAAATAAAACGATTTTTACATTACGTCAGTCTAAAACTTGTTTATTCAATAAAAAAAGGAATTTTTTGAACTCATTAGGTAGGTACAATGATCATGGCCGTGTAGTAGTGTACGGTAAGTACTTAATCCGCATAATATCAATGGTACTACTTAAGAAAACTATTATATTGAAATTTGGATCGCTTATTTCCCGAAAAGGGGTAATTGTACTCATCATTATGAACAACTTTTACTATAGGACCAACACTGAAACCGCGAAAAAAAAATGAGGTGGTCCCTAAATTTTATCGGTTTAAGTGAACACAAATAAGTTAACTAAGTTATGTTTGAAATCGTATAAATAAAAAAGTCGCTAGTTAGCTTCCTATAGCTAAAGCTGCCGGCAGCGCGGTGGCTGCCCGCCACTCCGTAAACTTATCAGTTATTCGAACCGGTAGCCATTTGGTAGCCAATAGCTAGCTATAGTTTTGACAGATATCATAGCTATGGCTATTTGTTGAATAGCCGTTATTCAGCTAGTTATTAGAGTAGCTACCCACCTCTAGTTGCAACAAGTGACGTTGTAATTTATGAAATCGTATGGGAGATGACACACCTACCGCCGACGCTGCTACGACTACGCGCAGCAGCGCCGGTGCTTGGTGCAGTGCAGTTGGTTTGTACGGGCCTTAATCATAACGCAACATTTTTACAAAACAATCAATAAGTATATTTCTTAAAAATTAAAATAAGGCGGATAGGGTGAAAATAGCGACCGATGGACACTGCCGTGCCAGGTGCATCACCTCAAAGCATGAAACTTTGATTTGTAAGCGCGGTATAGTTTCCACAGTAATTGACGAAATCGATTGTCTGCAAACTTTGCATATACTAAATATATTTCTTACACTACCTGCATTTTAGTACACATCACTTCTGTCAATAAATTGTTTAATGTTTCTGATACCTACCTATGTTGACCTATAATGACCATTATTGTACGTTGTGAGCGAAATAGTTTCTGTATACAGAATTGTTATAAGTGTTAGAGGAAGACTGTCCTACCGTGATACAGTTTCGACTAGTACGGAGGACAGTGTGAATCGAAGGCAGCAACCTAGTTAAAGTGTTTTTCCGTGTACTTACCTATGTTGATGCAAGAAAGTGTGATACTAGAAATAACATTGCAAGTACTATTCGATAACAAATTGTAAGGTTGTACTTTTTAAGATGCAAATAAATGATTATGATTATGATTGGAAAAATATTTCTAAAATAAAGATGCCATTTTTTATAACTATTTGTAACAAGAATCAAGTACATCCTCTTTCAATAAGTCCCTCGTTCAATCAGTACCCTGTATCATGAGTCGTTCAATCAGTACACTGTATTATGAGTCTTTCCATGTTTTTGAACGAGGGGCTTATTGAAGGAGGATGTTCAGTACTTGATTCTCGATACAAATATTTATAAAAAATGGCGATGGCTAACTTATGACGAATCGTAATATCAAAACCAGTATCATTTCAATGTTAAATTCTCGGATGAATAAAAAAGGCGGACGGAGTCTCACTAAACAATAAGTGAAGCATCCATAGCTCGCTTAAATGTACTGGCCGGAACACACACATTCACAAGCATAGTATGCCAAAAAACCGCGTTACGCAAAAAATCTAGTGTGGTGTAGTGTCACAAATAAAATAACAGTATAAATCTGGTGTGTTAAAATGCTTTTGAATTATGGTGGGTTTAGAAAAAAAATAAGTTTTTCAGTCTTTATTGTTTAGCGAGATTCCGTCCGCCTTTTTTATTCGTCCGAGGTTAAATTAGGTATATTAGAAGACAATGTAATTATCATATAGTAGATAAAAATTCAAATGACTAAAACTATTATTAAGTATATGGCAGACAGCAGACAACTTCGAGACATTGAGACTTGTCAAGATCACTCATTTGCGTTGCATGATATTAAAAATAAATCTGCCATATAAATCAAATAATTAATTCTAGTTAGCATAGCAATGTTATTAAATTTTTAGAGTTCCGTGCCCAAAAGGGGAAAAGCGTACCAAAGTAACCGACATAGCCCGGAAGAATTGCCAAACATACGTGGCAGTGGGCGGGGCACATTGCTCGCAGAAGGGATGGCCGATGGGGCCGTAGTTCTTTTTTTTTTCATAGTATAGTATGGCGAAACGAGCTAAAGGCCCACCTGACGTTAAGCGGTTACCTTTGCCCATAACAACTTCAATACTACCTAGGCTGTTGCTTAAATGGTAGGTACCGCAAGTCGGTTCGCCAAACTGAGACATGAAGATGGGAAGTCTCATGTGAGCTCTGCTGGACATAGTGAACGTCTTTAGGCTGAAATGATGATGATGATAACAATGACCCAAAGGAGGCCATCGGGACCTTATTGATCTCTGCGGGAGCTTGAGGACACGGCGCAGCACATACTGATGGAATGCTCAGCTTGAGCCACGCAGCGCCGTGACCACTGCAGTAGGCGGCAGCGATCTCTCGCTTCCGACTGTTGTTCTATCTATGGTCAGCGAGGAGGTGTTACTACCTAAGGGAGCGGTGGAAGGGGTTCAAGAGGCGATGACCTCTCTTCTCTCTTCCAACCCGCAGGAGACGGACTGGGCGCCGCAGGAGGGCGTACGCCGACTTACAGCCACTCTAGGAGTGGGCCTGCAGGTGGCGGGCTCGGTGTAGCCCGTCGCCCGATCGGTCAAGGCCCTTGACTGTGGCAGGTAGTGTTCCAAATGCTCCAGTCAAGAGGAGATATGGCCGATGTTGGTGCCGCATGGGGAGAAGGGGCTCGCCTACTAGTGGTGAGCCTTCATCATCATCATTATTTCAGCCGAAAGACGTCCACTGCTGGACATAGGCCTCCCCCAAGCATCGCCACAACGACCGGTCCTGTGCCTTCCGCATCCAGCGTATTCCCGCGACCTTCACCAGGTCGTCGGTCCACCTTGTGGGGGCCTACCCACGCTGCGCCTTCCAGTACGCGGTCGCCACTCCAGAACTTTACTGCCCCATCGGCCATCCGTTCTGCGAGCAATGTGCCCCGCCCACTGCCACTTAAGTTTGGCAATTCTTCGGGCTATGTCCATGTTCCATGGATATACTCTTTTTAAAATAGGTTATTGTTTATTACATCAAATTTATTCAAATAATGTGAGTATAATGTAGGTTTTTGTCAGAAATAAACAAGAGTTTAAAATTGAAAATATTGCCTTTAGAAATAAACGTAAAAAGAGTTGCCATAGTATGTAGGAGCTGAGCTGTCCTGACAGACGGCACCCGTCCATTCCATTACATACATCAATTCCTTGCCGACATCTATGTTTCCCGATAAGTATAATCTGGTGGTCTTCAAGACTCGAAAGAATAGGTTTTTGCTGGGTAAGCGTGAACCATCGTCGACCGCACCATTGATTTAACATCAGGTGAGGTGGCGGTCAAACGCAAGTCCATTTCAGAACAAAAAAAGATACGTAAGAAAGAGATGCAAATATGAAAGACATCTACGAACAGTGCTGCTCTTTTGGTAAACTCTCATAAATTACCTAAATCATAGTATTATATTATCTGTGGCTTAATCAATTTATACGGGGTATCAGGTCGATGGGTAGTACGGAACCCTTAGTGCGCGAGTTCAACTCGCACTTGGCCGGTTCTAGGGTTCCATACCCAAAGGGTACCAAACGGGACCCTATTCCTCTCGCTACGCTGTCCGTCCGTCCGTCTGTCTGTCACAGGGCTGTATCTTTTGAATGGCAATAGGTAGCCGGTTGTTTTTTTTTCGAAATATGTGTTGCTATGACCCCTATCACGAGAAATACTACACAAGAAACCTAATATATAAATAAAATAAATTTTTTTTTTTTTTTTTTAGTAAGATCTTATAATCTGTTAATTATAAATATCTTCTTCTTCTTCTTCCTTCCCTGGTCCCATTATTTGGGGTCGGGTCTCCTCACATTTCTGCGCCAAGTTACTCTGTCTTGGGTTGTCGGTTCTGGCAATTGTGCTTGCTTGAGGTCTCTTTCTATGTTTGACCACCAGGTCATTGGCGGGCGGCCTCTACCTCTCTTCTAATCTGTTAATTATAAATATAAATGTAATAAATAAATATAAATGTAATAAAATATATCATATTGCTAAGTAGTAGTCGCCTCTTTGGCGTAGGCCTCCCCCATTTGTTTCCAGTACTTTCTGTCTCTGGCTTTGGTCATCCAGTGTGGTCCCTGCCTTTGTATGAATATATCTGCCCATCTTTTCTTTTGTCGTCCTCGCGACCTTGTTCCATCTCTTGGGATCCATTCGATAATTTTTTTGGTCCATCTATCATTGGGAATCCGACATATATGACCCGCCCAGTTCCATTTCAGCGCTCTCACTCTTTCCACAATATCAGTCATTTTGGTCGTTTTTCTAATATCTTGGTTACTTATTCTTTGTGATAATTTAATCCCTAACATGCTCCTTTCCATTTTACGTTGACATATTGCAAGTTTATCTTCTTCACATTTCCTTAGTGACCAACTTTGACAACCGTACGTCAAGCAAGGTAGGATTGCTATCTCGAAGAGCTTTTTCTTTATATTAATATTAATCGATTTATTTTTCATTATTTCTTTCAATCCCCAATATTTTTTCCATGCTATAGCGATTCTTCTTTGTACTTCTTGTTCAGTATGGCGTTCAAATGAAACAGATTGACCCAGATAAACATACTCCGTGACAAATTCTATGTTCTGACCTTCAACTATTATGGGATACTTTACTTCACTGTTTGTAATTATTTTGGTTTTTGTGAAGTTAATAGACAGGCCCACTTTTTTACTTTCTACTGTTAATTCATTTAACATGGCTGCCAAATCTGTCAAGTTTTCAGTGAAGACAACTATGTCATCTGCAAAGCGAAGGTGGCTTAGATATTCACCATTAATTCTTAATCCTTTCTTTGTCCAGTCAAGTTTTCTAAAAATGTTCTCTAAAACTGCTGTAAATATTTTAGGTGATAATGGGTCACCTTGCCGCACGCCTCTTCTTATAGGAAACTTCTCACCCTCTCTTTCTAGCCTAATTTTAGCGCAGCCATCTTTGTAGATACTCTGTAACACAGTAATATATTTCGTGTTGACGCCTTGTTGTTTGAGTGTTACCCAGATTGCCTCATGATTCAAAGAATCAAATGCTTTTTTATAGTCAACAAAACACATATAAAGTGTTTTGTTATATTCTTTGATTTTTTCTATCGCCTGTGTGACTACTTGTATGTGGTCCATAGTTGAGTAGTTCTTGCGAAAGCTTGCTTGTTCACTTGGCTGGTTCTCATCTAAAGTTTTTGTTATTCTATTGAGAATTAGTTTAGAAAACAGCTTATATACACTAGACATTAGACTGATGGGTCGATAGTTATTAAGTTCGCTTCGGTCACCTTTTTTGTGAAGGAGTATGATGGTTGACTCAGACCACTGTTCCGGAGTAGCTCCAGTCATCAAAATATTGCCAAATAGTGATTGGAGAACGGGTTGTAGTGGTTCTAAAAGGGATTTCAGCAGCTCATTTGTGATATTATCTTCACCAGGTGTTTTGTTATTTTTTTGTGACTCGATAGCATGTCTGATTTCGGCCTGCAGTACACTAATGTGTGAGGTTGAATTATTTTCTATGTGGTTTATATTCTGTAATTCTGTTGATGGCGATTCCTTGGATTCATATAGAGCGCTGAAGAAGTCTGTTGCTACTTTCAATATTTCTGGTCTTATTGTAACTTGTTTCCCAGCTTTATTTTTTAAGTTGGGTGCCCATTCTGAATTATTCCTGAGTTCAGTAAAAGCTTTCTTAATTGCGCCAGTTTTTTGAATATATGTCTCAAAAGTATGCTGTCTGTGAATTCTGTCGTCTTTCCGTAGGTTTCGATTTATTTCCTTGCTTACTTGAGTGATTTTTGTTTGTACTTGTTTTGTTCTCTTTAATCTGTACAGTTCTTTGCGTTCTTCCAACAGTTTATATGTTTTTGTACTAACTTGTTTTATAATTACTTTATCTTTTTTTGGTAATTCTTGAATCAAGGCTTTTATTTCCGACTCACAGTTATTGTACTGGCATTGGATATCAGATGATTTATTTATGGCCTGCATCAGTTTACTTTCCCAGTATTTTCCAGTTTCTCCTGTGATAGGCGGCAAGTTTCTTGAATATTGACTATTTGATTTTATAAATTTTCTATTTTTTTCCATGTTAAGATTCAGTGCACATCTTATCATACGATGATCCGTTTCAAAGTTAAGGTTATTTATTATATCAAAGTTGTGAATTTGTTTTGATTGACTCGTTAATATGAAGTCTATTTCGTTATGATACTGATTATCTGGTGACCGCCATGTCCATTTTTTGTGAGGTTTCCTACAAAACATGCTATTTATTATCTTTAAGTTGTTTTCCAGCGCATATTCTACCAGCCGTTGACCACGGTCGTTTCTCTTGCCAGACGAGTGTTTCCCTAGAATTTCTTCCTCACCATATTGGACTTTGCCTATTTTGGCATTAAAATCTCCCATCAAGATCATGTTTTTAGTATTTGCCGAGGTAACCGCTTCCTCTACAGTCTGATAAAAAGAATCAATTTCCTCATCTTTGCAATCCTTTATAGGGGCATATACTTGAATGAAGGTCCATGTTTCGTTGTTTTTTATTTGAATTACAAGAGCCGCGACTCTATCTGAATAGCTTTTCATACTTAAAATTGTGTTTTTCAGATATTTTCTTATCAAAAAAGCAACACCGTTCCTACCCTTATTGCCTGGTGAGTGATATAAGATAAAATTATCATATTCTTCTATTAGTTCATTCTTCCTTCTAATTTCACAAAGTCCAATTATGTCCCATTTGATTCCATTTAGTGCATTTTTTAGCTCTGTGATTCTGTTGTCTTGAAGTAGGGTTCTGACATTTAGACTTGAGATATATAGATAATTATTAGTGTTTTTGTTTTTTTCAGAAATCTGATTGTGATAAATATTTGTTGAGTTTGTATGTGGGGGGTTTTGGTCTACTTCCTCCACGGGGACCAGCCGGATTGGAGGAGAACGAGGAGGGACTTTCTTTAAGCATTTTTTTGAGTTGAGTTTGTGTCAACCGAACTTGACTCAGAAATATTTTTTGGCGATGCAGTATTCATATAGGAAGTGATACTGTTTGTTTTATTTTTCTTTGAGATTTGTTTTACGCTACCATTGCTAATCTCGTTGGTTGTGTTTTGGTGTTCCGGAGATTCAGATAGATAACGTTTTTGCTTACGTGTGTCTGTTTTTGAGTTCATATTGTTTGGGCTACCTTTTAGAATTATAATTTTGTCATAGCGAAGAACTGCATTTTTTCCCAGTTTGCGCTCTTTTTCTACTTCTTCTTGAAAAAAACCTAACATATACCATACAAGAAATCTCGAAAAACATGCATTTTTGTTAAAGGTTTTGTTCCTGCTCTATCTCCAAAACGGTAATACATACTAGCGTCAAACTGGTTTGATCATAGTGAATACTATGTAGTTTAGCAACAAATAAAAATAGGGTAAATATACTGTAGACGCCTATTAGCCGGATACCCCCGGTCGCAAAGCATAGCCCAGCCACCAATCGGGACGTCACTCCGTCAGCGAGTGGCTCCAATCATATCACCGAACATTTGAGCCAACCAATCATAACGCGCCGTCCGGCCCCGGTCCCCGCCAACAGTTTCCGACTGTGTTCTCATGCAAAACTTTGTTTATGTCGCGTCTTGAGGCTTACTGGTCTTTGACATAGACATATGTGGTGGTAGAAAGAGATGCAAAAACTCATATTTCTCTCTCGGTGCGTTGATGTATTTTATAATAATTGTTTAATATTGTCTATTTTTTTGTTTTGGTGACACATGTCAGTCGTGGAAAAAGTGAGAAATGAATAGCCATGCATTGATTGTTTTAATTTTAGTATTTAGTCCATAATGTGGGCATGAAATTACCGGATCGTTTCCACATTTATTCATGGTCCTTCGAGCCGGATATAAACCAGCGGCCTATGGATTAATAATTCATTTATTACAGGCATCAAGGCCCATAAAAGATACATAAAACCATAAACAATAATATAAAGCAAATACTATAAAACATACAAATAAATAATCTATAATTAAACATTAGGTAACAGCAACTAAGTATTAGGTAACACTCGTAAATTAAATCAGTTTCGACGGGGTATCCGGTCGATGGGTGGTACGGAACCCTTTCTGCGTGAGTCCGACTCACAGTTTTCCGGTTTTTTTGTTTTGTTTTTGTTTCTAGCTCCACCAAAAAGGTCATGGTTAGAGTTCGCGGTAAACAATCATAATTATGTGTTTATGTAACTATTTAGCCTTCTTGTATTATAGCAAGAAGAATCCATTTATTTATTTTATTATTTATTTGTTTATTTATCACAATCACCACTACCATTACCATTTGATGACGTCAGTGGTCTACTGGTTCGAGTGTCGTACTGCTGATCACGAGGTCGTGGATTCGATTCCCACAGGACACAAATATTTGTGTGATGAAAATAAGTGTTTGTGTTGGTCTGGGTGTTTCTTATTAGGTGTTATTAAGTGTTTTTATATTATATTATCAGACTCTAAGTAAATGCAATGGACATTATTCTTAGTTAACAAACATATACAACGTAGAAAAATAAGTTAGATTAAAATTACTTATAAGTCTTGTAGGCTAGATTGTAATGTATTAATCAAAATATTTGCACGACTGAAATGTCGAATGTAGTTGTGGCAGCCCTATTAATTACGAAGCACTCGCTCAAGCACAATCAAATGACAGGAACATTGAAGAACTTCTTCGTCAGTCAAACATACAATTGAAGAAAGTGACGTTACCTGGCACAACAGAGCAAGTTTACTGCGAAACTTCAACTGAAAGCGTTCGTCCATACCTACCAGAAGAGTTCCGTATTATAGCATTCAACGCCATCCACGGACTCAGTCATCCCGGTATACGAACAACCAGAAAATTAATACTAAGAAGATTTTTTTGGCCATCAATGAACACAGACATCAAAACATGGGTTCAAACATGCATCGCCTGCCAACGGTCAAAAATACAACGACATACATCAAGTGCCACAGCAACTTTTGAACAATCACAACGGTTTGAGCACGTCCACGTAGACATTGTCGGACCACTACGGACGTCACCTACCGGACATCGCTACGTGATCACAATGATCGACCGTGCTACACGCTGGCCCGAAGCATACCCTGCGAGATACCCAATTTTAACTTTAGACGAACTCAATGTTACTTATGTTCTTGCAAATAAATATATCATTCATTCATTATTAAGAACCGTGTCCTTTATAATCAGGAAAAAAAAACCTGTTTCTTATGTATTATAATAAGTATGTATTTACAAAAAAAAAGTAATTATCCATTGTCTAGTACCCATACTACAAGCTCTGCTGATTTCACCGATTTCTATACAGAACCCGGAATATTACGTATAAGAATCTCTTCAGATCTTTCGGAACGTCCTGAGTATGCTATACGTCTGAAATTTTCCGGACATGTCCGTAACTCTAAGATGTCTGGAATTTCACTTTCCCGTACAAATGCATCGCTACACGCAAGATGCATACATGCCGCGAAATGAAAAAAATTGAAGAAAATTTCCGGAGTTTTCTGCGAATGTCCGGAATTTTCTGAGTTTATTTTTTATAAATAATAAGATAAATAAAAATTGTTTATTCTCGCCACTAAAGATTACAATCTTATGATACACATTAATTCACATTACATTACAATTAATTTTGTGGTGGTTAAATTTGGAAGCATTATATTATTTTTGTCTTATAATTATATTTTTTTAACTAATGACGTGATTTTACTGATTTCTCTACAGAACACGGAAGAGCACGTATGATATATAAGAATGTCGTCAATTCCAAAAAATAAGCACGTAGGTACTTAATATTCGTAATTTTTATCACGTAAGTACAACGTCAACATCAAAAAGTTATGATTGTTTAAATTTGATGAAAACTTGTTAATTACATTGAAACAAAGAAGTGAATTCAATTATGAATAATATTATTATAATTACGCAAACTAGTTTGACATTTTAAAAACGTCATATCGAAGCAAACCTGTTGAAATAAAGGTCGTAATAGCGTAAAATAATAACAATAAATATTTTTGGGATATTTTACACAGTCCCAAACTAAGCAGAGCTTGTAGTATGGGTACTAGACAATGGATATAATACTTACATACTTTTTTTTCCTAAATGCGTACTTATATTATAATATAATACATAAGAAACACCCAGACCAACACAAACACTTAAGTTAATCACACAAATATTTGTGTCCTGTGGGAATCGAACCCACGACCTCGTGATCAGCACTACGACACTCGAACCACTAGACCACAGACGTCATCAAATCACGCAATTATGACTTATTTGGCGATTTTTTTACGTCAAATTTGTTCGCGAAATTGGGAAGTCCACTTTAGTCGAAGTAGTCATAATACTCGACAGGCTTCTTTGTAACCACGGAATCTGTTTTTTGTAGATTATACTCCATCCACCAGGTTATTCACTTATTGACAGTTTATTTGTTATTCCTGATTGGCTTGCGATTGACCGCCACCTCACCTGATGTTAAGCGATGGTGCGGTCGACGATGGTACACGCTTGTCCAGCAAAAACCTGTTCACTCGAGCCTTGAAGACCACCAGATTATACTTATCGGGAAACGGGCGTTGACAAGGACGTCCATCCCTCAAATGGATCGATTCAACATTTCTCTTTTTGCCACATCCCTAAAACTGTTTCCAAGTTGACGTAACCTTGTAAAGAGGTAATACTGAATTGTAGTTATTTATTTGCATAGGATATAATTTGTCTGGACTTGGAATTGGACTGCCTCGTTGGTCTAGTGGTCGCAAGCGCGACTGCTGAGCGTGGGGTCCTGGGTTCGATTCCCGGGTCGGCCAAAGTGTTGTTGGGTTTTTCCATTAGGAAATTCTCAGTAGCAGCCCGGAGTATGGATTTGTGCCCGGTTAATGGCAATAGGCTCGCCCCCTATTACATGGGACTATAACATAACTGGCGAAATGTGGGTGTACTATACACCTCTGCCTACCCCTTCGGGGTAATACAGGCGTGATGTTATGTTATGTATGTTATGATGTTATGTTATGTTATAATTTGTATGACGCTAGTACAAAGTTATGTCGTCAACTTTGTATGAGCTGTCAAAAACCGAATAGCTTGGTGGCAATTCTGTTACAGAAAAGTCTGTTCTTAAAAAATCTATCTAACTGCATAAAACAGAGGCTCTAAAAGTGGGTTTAACCAATATAACCAAAGATGCAAAGCCGCCGGCGGTTGCAAAACAATAGAAAATCCGTGGTGTCTCATTGTCCGTTCGTTGATGAATTAAAAGATATAAAGCTGTGCCCTTTCCAAGATATTACCACTGTACGGTGACGTACCTTACATTACAGGCGTAGCACAGCCCCTCTATTTTGCTGAAGATGGCCACCTGGGTGATTTTAGTACGTTAAAAATAAAATATAAAATTTTTGGGATATTTTAACACAGCACCATCTAGTCCCAAACTGAGCAGTGCTAAATTTTTGGGATATTTTTAACACAGCACCATCTAGTCCCAAACTAAGCAGTGCTCGTACTATGGGTACTAGACAATGGATAGGTATAATACTAATATACTTTTTTTTTGTAAATACATACTTATAATACATAAAGAACACCCAGACCAACACAAACACTTATATTCATCACACAAATATTTGTACCCTGTGGGATTCGAACCCCCTCGTGAACAGCAGTCCGACACTAGAACCACTTGACCACAGACGTCGTCAAAATCCCACAAACCCCAGCTTCTCCCCCACGTTGTAGCATATTGAAGACCGGTAAAGTGTCACATTCCCTTACAAGATGCAGGGGTCTACTAGATTGATTGTGATTGTGGGTTATCATACATAGGGCAAACAAAGCGTAGTATAGCCACTAGAATTAAAGAACATATAGCTGACGTCAAGAACAGACGCTCCACAAAGTCTGCAGTGTGTGAACATGCCCTAAACAAACCTAACCATTTTCTTCGATTTGATAAACCACAAGTCCTGGCGAAGGAAAACCGATATGTACCTAGAATGCTCCGTGAGGCTATTGAAATTTTAAAAACAACCTAATTCTAATAGAGAAGATGGTTGGCAGCTACCACTAGTTTGGAACCTATTTCTAAAAATAGTCCCAAACAGCACGCCATAACATAATGATACTATGAGTGATTACTGCGTGTATCGAAACGATTTTAATTAATAAAAATTGTACGGTAGTTTTTTTTTTATTATTGTGAAGACGCTTGTCATCTTAGTCTTCCTGTGACCTCGAAAAATAGGACCTAATTAATACACAAAACTAAACAATGTCGTTTTTTGGCACATTGTCATACCCCATCACCATAAACATGAGAATCTGCTAGAAATAGAAGAATAAAGAACGTAAAAATCTAGGCAAACAAAACACTTAATTAGTATTTGGTAACACTTACAAAATTCCAGTTGGTGAGGTAACACGGTGTAAACCATTTCACAGTTAAAATCAAAGGGTCAGTCACATCCTCAGCTATTAACAAGAACCACAGATAACAACCATACGCTAAAACAAAGTCAAAAATACCACAGGCCACCACATGAAAAAAAAATCTTAAATAAAATCGAATCGAAAGTTTTTCTTCATAAAATTCATTCAATGTAATTTTCACTTCCGCCATTTTTGTATTTTTGTTTATTGTTATTTAGTTTTTTGGTTGTAATTTTATTTAAATATTTAGTTTTTGGTTATTTTGCTGTCATTGTTATTTATAAATACGTGCAGACCGGTTGAGGTCATATTATATTATGTGAGCTAGTATGTATAGCAATCATTTCAGGGTTCCTTAGTCGTTAAGAATAGTTTAAGTAATCTAATATATTAATTAGTTATTTCTAGAAAATTCCTTAATGTGTCTCATTGCATTTAATTATAGGTAATTCGGAAGACATGTTGAAATTTTATTTTTTTATGTATTAATTATTAAATTAGCTATTTATAGAAGTAGTAGTTATACTTTTCTTATATTTTGTATCAACTGTCCTTTCTTAATTTTTTACCTATGTGTCTTTTGTTTTTACTTTCTATGTAACCCCACCTATAAGTTGCCTGCTTGTGTTTATCACTGTGTTTTAAATGTTGCGCGTCGTTAACTGTGACAATAAACTATTTTTCTTTCTTTTTCTTTTTAAGTAAATTAATAGTTTTAAAAACTAAAAAACACGCTTACAAGGTATTGTAAACAGATCAGCTTGATGGTACCAAATTATTGTATCGTCACCCGGATTACATATACTTGCAAAGTTTCAAATCGATACGACAATAAAATAAGAAGTAGGTTAAAATCGATTTCCATGATTTGTTTACAAAGTCAGTTAGTTAGTTACAGTTGAAGCTAATATAAGCGTGTTAATAAAAATATCTTTGAATGTATGTTGCCAAGAAACATTATTTTGTATGTTGGGCTACGTATTTAAGTTTTTTTTTTTACGTAGGGAATCCTTCTGGCGCGGGGTAGACGTTGGAAGAAGAGGTTTTCATCAAATTATTTAAATATTTAGTGTTTGTTCTGTATCATCATCATCCTCCAAGCCTTTTCCCAATTATATTGGGGTTGGCTTCCAGTCTAGCCAGATGCGGCTGAACATCAGTATTTTACACGGAGCGACTGCCATCAGACCCCCGCAACCCAGTTACTGGGTAATACTGACATTCGGAGGTTAGACCAGTTGTCAGACTTTCAGGCTTCTGACTACCCGTAACGACTGCCATAGATATTCGTATGACAACCGGGACCGACAGCTTAACGTGCTCTCCGAGGCACGGAGGGGTCTCGATGTGTAACGAAACGGTCACCCATCCACAGACTGACCGCGGCAAGTGCAGCTTAACCTTGCAGATTGTTTGTTTACAGTGTTTGTTCTGTATGTTATCTATAATAAAATATGTTGTGTGTACATAAATAAATAAAATAAATAATTATTGTTCTACGGAACCTCTAAAATTAATCAATTTAACTTGTCAATAGAACCTAGAACCTGATTTAATTACCTCTCCATGACGTTATGACTCGCGTGCTACAGAATAGACTACTGTTTTTAAAACTCGTTCTTGATATCATTGTATCTTGTTTATGAACTGTACTTAAAATTTATAATATGTAAATTAAACGGTCGCTGCATATTTTCTTAAGTGATTAAATACTATATTACACAAATAACAGTTTGGTAATATATTTTGCAAACAAATGAATCTGCATCTGTGACCGAACTAGGCAAAGCCTGTATTTTGGTTATCATCGCCAATCCCCTCGAACAATTACACAATTATATTAGCCAACATGTGAAGTTGATGGGTTGTACTATTTTATAAATTCAAGTACATAATCATATATTGAAAATGAATACATTGTTATAGCCTTATTTAACTTTTTGTGTTTAAATATAATTATGAACCTGAGTGTGATGAGAAAGAGGGTGTGTACGGTGCGAGTGTGATGGTAGTGTAGATACATACGTGTGGTGTTAGCTGCGTGAGTGTAGATACATGCGTGTGGTGTTAGCTGCGTGAGTGTAGATACATGCGTGTGGTGTTAGCTGCGCGAGTGTAGATACATGCGTGTGGTGTTAGTGTGCGTGTGTGTAGATACATGCGTGTGGTGTTAGCTGCGTGAGTTTAGATACATGCGTGTGGTGTTAGTGTGCACGAGTGTAGATACATGCGTGTGGTGTTAGTGTGCACGAGTGTAGATAGATACGTGTGGTGTTAGTGTGCGTGAGTGTAGATACATGCGTGTGGTGTTAGTGTGCGTGAGTGTAGATACATGCGTGTGGTGTTAGCTGCGTGAGTGTAGATACATGCGTGTGGTGTTAGTGTGCGTGAGTGTAGATACATGCGTGTGGTGTTAGTGTGCGTGAGTGTAGATACATGCGTGTGGTGTTAGCTGCGTGAGTGTAGATACATGCGTGTGGTGTTAGTGTGTGTGAGTGTAGATACATGCGTGTGGTGTTAGCTGCGTGAGTGTAGATACATGCGTGTGGTGTTAGTGTGCGTGAGTGTAGATACATGCGTGTGGTGTTAGCTGCGTGAGTGTAGATACATGCGTGTGGTGTTAGTGTGCGTGAGTATAGATACATGCGTGTGGTGTTAGTGTGCGTGTGTGTAGATACATACGTGTGGTGTTAGCTGCGTGAGTTTAGATACATGCGTGTGGTGTTAGTGTGCACGAGTGTAGATACATGCGTGTGGTGTTAGTGTGCACGAGTGTAGATAGATACGTGTGGTGTTAGTGTGCGTGAGTGTAGATACATGCGTGTGGTGTTAGTGTGCGTGAGTGTAGATACATGCGTGTGGTGTTAGCTGCGTGAGTGTAGATACATGCGTGCGGTGTTAGTGTGCGTGTGTGTAGATACATGCGTGTGGTGTTAGCTGCGTGAGTTTAGATACATGCGTGTGGTGTTAGTGTGCACGAGTGTAGATACATGCGTGTGGTGTTAGTGTGCACGAATGTAGATACATGCGTGTGGTGTTAGTGTGTGTGAGTGTAGATACATGCGTGTGGTGTTAGCTGCGTGAGTGTAGATACATGCGTGTGGTGTTAGTGTGCGTGAGTGTAGATACATGCGTGTGGTGTTAGCTGCGTGAGTGTAGATACATGCGTGTGGTGTTAGTGTGCGTGAGTATAGATACATGCGTGTGGTGTTAGCTGCGTGAGTGTAGATACATGCGTGTGGTGTTAGTGTGCGTGAGTGTAGATACATGCGTGTGGTGTTACTTGCGTGAGTGTAGATACATGCGTGTGGTTTTAGCTGCGTGAGTGTAGATACATGCGTGTGGTGTTACGGCCAAAATTAATATCCAATCCATCCACGATTTGTCCTACTAGAGATAGAAATTTGACATATTTTGTATGGAGCTTATGTCAAATTCCTATTTCTAGTAAGGCAAATCGTGGATAGATTGGATATTAATTATGGCCGTTAGTGTGCGTGAGTATAGATACATGCGTGTGGTGTTAGCTGCGTAAGTGTAGATACATGCGTGTGGTGTTAGTGTGCGTGAGTGTAGATACATGCGTGTGGTGTTAGTGTGCGTGAGTGTAGATACATGCGTGTGGTGTTAGCTGCGTAAGTGTAGATACATGCGTGTGGTGTTAGTGTGCGTGAGTGTAGATACATGCGTGTGGTGTTAGTGTTTGTGTGCGGTTTTATAAGATCAGTTTTAATCCAATCATTCCAATTACTGTGTTATATAAAGAAGTTGTTCAGTTTCCTCATAATTAAGTTTCTGCAAATATTGAAATACCCTCAATTTGCATATTTTTTTCGTCAGCGGGTAGACAAACAAAACAAAACTTTAAATGATTATATTGATTTATATTAATGTTTTTATAACAGAAATTAAATATCACTTGCGTTAACAGCTAAGGAAAACACCGTGAGAAAACCTAACTGTTACATGAGTTTTGGTAATGTATATAATTAGTTATTTTTTCCATAGGTTTTTGCTATAACTAGCCTATGCCCGCAAATAAGCCCGCGTGAATGTTGTTTATCGCAAATTCCTCAGGAACTGTTCATCTTCACGGGATAAAAAATATTCTATATGTTAATCTGGGTTATGTTCTATCTGTATGCCAAATTTCATTAAAATCCATACAGTAGTTTTTGCGTAAATGAGTTACAAACATCCATACATCCTCACAAACTTTGGCTTCTCTTTTCTTATGATATTATTAGGATTATGTATTTTTAGTAAGCAGTGATAGCGTAGTCGTTAAACGCTTGCCTTCCGTGCAAGGGGGTCTGAGTTCAAACCCGACCCGTATCTGTGACTAGATATTTATGTGTGGATCAGAATTTGATTATCACTTGCTTTACAATACAATACAATACAAAACAAATACTCTTTATTGTACACAAAAGAAAATAGCAACATATATGACTTATATAGAACACATGTACAATGGGCACTCGCACTGCAATAAACTGTACCACTCTAGTGGAAGGCGCTGGTATCTGTGATACAATGTTCTACATTAGTACAGGTACCAACGTTACACTAATTTCTGTAATATTCCAAAAATTTGTTTCCATAATTTGTGAGCCAACATTGTTAACCTTACTTATGAATAAAAATTACTATCTTAATGGGCGGTCTTATCGCAGCGATTTCTTCCCGACAACCTTAGTATGGACAATATGGGCAAGTAAAGAGAGGGGTAGTACGCAGTGTAACAACATAATAGAATACATATACTACATAACATAAATACTATACATATATCTATAACACAACTACATAAATATAAGATACAATAAACATAATAAATATTACATAATGTACCTGCCGGAAATTACAGTGATGATAAGTAGTGATATTTAACCAGTTTTTTAAATATAGGCAAAGATTGAGTACTTTGACGGCTTTAACGGTGAAGGAAAACATCGTGAGGAAACCTGCACACCTGAGAGTGCTCCATACAGTTCTTGATGGTGTGTGTAGTCCACCAACCCGCTGTAGGCCCGCGTGGTGGACTAAGGCCTTAACCTTCTTATTCTGAGAAGAGGCCTGTGCCCAGCAGTGGGACAGTAATGGGCTGATGATGTTGATGAAGCATTTTTGACGGCAGCGGCTATTTTTAGATGCAGCTCCAAGAACAGTATTATTTGATAGAAGCTGTTACATCATGTGCATTTTTTTTAAAATAAATTACCTCTACACACCTATACAACGTGTATCAGAAATGCGTGGTCATATTTTAAGAGCTCATTCAGGGCATAGCATAGAACAACTTTTACTATGGGACCAACCCTGAAATCGCGAAAAAAATATCTGCTGTTCCCTACTAAATCATCGATGTGGCTCGACAAAATGTAAGGATCAGCTGTTTTTTTTGCGATTTCAGGGTTGGTCCCATAGTGAAAGTTGTTCGATAGCATCCCCTGAATATGCTCTTCAAATATGACCACGCATTTCTGAGAACAGATGGCCGATGGGGCAGTAAAGTTCTGGAGTGGCGACCGCGTACTGGAAGGCGCAGCGTGGGTAGGCCCCCCACAAGGTGGACCGACCTGGTGAAGGTCGCGGGAATCCGCTGGATGCGGAAAGCGCAGGACCGGTCGTTGTGGTGATGCTTGGGGGAGGCCTATGTCCAGCAGTGGACGTCTTTCGGCTGAAATGATGATTATGAAAATGCTTCTATAGTTTAGTAATAACCTTGTTTTCATTTATTGTCGTATTGTCATCTCTACGATCTATAGCAGTACCAAACTACTACCCAACGCTGATTTTCAGCTGCGACTCACGAGTACCACACGCTCATACGCAAATAATGATACCATTTTATTTTATTTTTTGGCGGAGAAAATGTCTATCGCATATCACACCACCCGGGGTGGCGGTATGGGTATGTGGGACTCGCACCCACTAAAAACTCCGCCGTGTGCCTACTCTCGCCTTGAGTGGATGGGCCACGAGAACTGAATTGCATGGCCACGGAATACTTGAATAAGAATGGAATTGGTATAGTACACAGTTTCTTCGGAAACCCGTGTCGCCTAACTCTCCCACTATCCGTCTCACTACTACATAAGCACTGTATCTAGCTTGTATCTAGATATCTAAACGCATACGCGTGCAAGAAATACTACACTGAACGCGGCCCTACTATTAGCTGTCACGTCTGTCACACATAAACGTCGACCATGTGCGAACGCACCACTACATTCGAACAGGTCGTTAGTGATGTCCATGTACAAAAAACTAATTTTATGAATGTTATCGATATTTTCAACGATTTTCGCATATGGTCTTAGAATAAAAATAATTTGTCCTACATAAGGAATTGGAAAGTTACTGTTTCATGATATACTTAATTATTGAAAATAACGTCTGACACGTTTTAAAACAAGCAGCGCGAGGTATGGCGAAAAATAAAAAGTAGTTTTTCGATTTTTAACCTACTTTAAATTTGTTATAAGACCTGGTTTGGTGTTTTGCGTAAATAAGATATACAATTCTGCATATTTACGGATTGGTTTTGTTTTTAAATCGTAACTTTTAAAATAATTACTGCCCAACATACTAAAGTCGTCAAAATTTGTTAGTTTTTTGTAAACTTTTGTTTTTTGTATTGTATTGTATTGAAAACTAAAAATAAAATAATATGCCCCTTATTACGAAAGTTTAGACCACGTTTAAGGGGAATATAGCAGCCAAGTGGCGCCCCAATCAGTAAACAAATTATTACTCGCTGAATACAAGTAGGTACAGGTACTGTAGTTTAATCAGAAACTATTAACTCTGTAAATTATACTTTGCTGTAATTGTACATAGAAAAAATTCGAAAAACGGCCACTTTTGGCATTTTTTCTATCTACAACTACAGCGAAATATATTTTACAGAGTAAATAGTTTATGATTGAACTGTACTTCAACTTTTAAAAACGAATTTTCGATAAATTATGTATTCAGCGAGTGATATTTTTTTTTATTGACGGAGGCAACACTTGGCTGCTACATTCCCCTTAAGCACTTGTTAAAACCGGGTGTAATCCAAACTCCATACATAACAAAGGTATTTAACCACCAAAACGAAGAGGAGAGGATATGTGTCGAACAACCAATAGGATTGCGTTATTTTCATATTTCACCGCCTAGCTTCAACATTATTTATTTATTTAAACTTCATACAATACATGTACATAGGTGGACTTAATGCCTTTGGCTTTCTCTCCCAGTCAACCAGCTATTCTATATCTAACGCAGTCTTATTGGTGGCTTGCGACACATCTCGTCTCTGCGTTTTGGTGGAAACCGAGCCTAAAACCCGATTTTTAACCGACTTCAAAAAAGGAGGAGGTTCTCAATTCAATTGTATGTTTTTTTTGTATGTTTGTTACCTCAGAACTCCGTCATTTATAAACCGATTTCGAAAATTATTTATTTATTTGAAAGGATATACTTCCAGATTGGTTCCATTTTCATCAAAATCCAGTTTTGATGATGGGATCCATGTGAAATTGAGGTAACTTCTCAAATATTATAGGCATACACATAGCGATTTTGGTATATTCATCAACAAGTCAAGCATTTGCATTCAGAAAAAATCATTTGGTGAAGATCTGATGAAGGTCATAGGAGATAAAGAGGGAACTCTTCAATGGATGACAGCAAATTATCGGGGATTATAGCAATCGCTTGTCTTTCTATTGTTAGTTCCACTCAAAATAATACTTAAACTAAAAAAAAAACCGACATCAAAAAATTTTTTTTATTTTTTTATTTTTTTCTTAAATCTATCCGAATCAAAGGCACTTACTTTATTAAACTGTTTCACACAAATTTTATTTTTTTATTCTTTTTTAAGTCGGTTTTTACTTTTTTTAATGTGGTTTATGTTTATGATAATTGATAAATATCAAAACTCGAAATTGCGAATAAACAGTAAAAAAAAAAATCTACCTAATTATAAAATTATTATGCATTTAAATAAAAATGAGGAATATTTATTTTAAAACAGAAAGTATACACCGAATTAATTATATCGATAATGCATTCAATATGTTACTACACTATCGATACACGGGGATTTTGGTGACAGTCAGGCAAATAAATTGAAGGCGACATCGAAAGAAACGCAATACATTACGCGGTTACTCACGTAGTGAAAGTCGATATCCATGTTTTATAAGCAATGTATATTTTTTTATCAGTTTGCGATAACATCGTTTTTGTCATGAATCACATAATACTAAGAAAATATTTGCAAATATCACAACTAATTAAAGGTTTTTAGACTTACCGATGAAAATAAATCCCTCCTTTAGTTAAACTACACACCTCGCTTCTTTTTCGGCATGATATAATGGCGCAAGACGGCATAATTATTATTTTTTCGCACAGCAACGTACTCTGTCACAGCCTGGACGCAATGTCGCGGATTTTGGTTACATTGGCGCGTCTGCTCAAAAGCGCGGCGCGCCTATCCCGCCCACAATTCCCCTCTATTATATTCATTTCCTCTATGTGCATGGCATTCGCGACCCATCCAGCTTTGATTTTCAGCTGCGACTCACGAGTACCATACGCTCATACGCAAATAATGATACCCTACCGTAGGTTAGGTAACTTAATGACACAGGAAGTATTATGTAGCCCGCAGCTACATACGTAAATGGTATCTTAAAGTATATAATTTTATCGGACTATACTTTCTTGGTGACAGAGTAGTCATACGAAGAAATATGTTTAACTAATTGTACCTTTCGCATCAATAGCAATAAAAAAAGTGAAATAAAAAAAACAAGAAATCTAATGTTTTTTATTTTAAATAAACCTAAGTACAGGAATTTTTGAAAGGTCAAGCTCTAGTTGCACGGTTCCAAATTGTGGGCTCTATGGAGAAGAACCGGCAAGAAACTCCATGGATATACTCTTTTTAAAATAGGTTATTGTTTATTACATCAAATTTATTCAAATTGTGAGTATAATGCAACGATTTAAGAAGCTAGTATAATGTCAGAAATAAACAAGAGTTTTTTTTAATTTTTTATTTATTTATTCATGACCATGGATACTTGTCCTTCAGTCGTAATCATTGAATATATTATACTTGTATCCTAGTAAAGTGATGGAAACATTACTAGGTTTCTGAGGGGATGATGAGATAATACGAAACTCATGTTTTTCAATTTTGTACCATTTATCCACACTTGTACACGTTAACGTAACATTTAATAATCCACCATTATTACACATTAACACTCGAAGAAACACAAATTTTGGAAAATGATAAAAAATCCACAACATGATCTTTACGAATTTTCCCGCCAACCCTCAACAAGAGTTTAAAAGTGAGAATATTGCCTTTATAAATAAATGTAAAAAGAGTTGCCATAGTATGTAGGAGCTGACCTGTCCGGACACACGGCACCCGTTCACGAGCATGACGCGAGCATCAGCCATCGCTTAACTCAACCATATTGAAGGGAACTTAAAAGTAAGTCTACCCTATTCTCTTCTCCGGGTATACAAAGTAAAGTTTGACGTCTGCGGTCTAGTGGTTCGAGTGTCGGACTGCTGATCACGAGGTCGTGGGTTCGATTCCCACAGGACACAAATTTTTGTGTGATGAACATAAGTGTTTGTGTTGGTCTGGGTGTTTCTTGTATATTATAACTTATTTTATAAGTATGTATTTACAGCAACCAAAAAAAGTATATTACTATTATATCTATAGTCTAGTACCCATGGCACAACACAAGCTCTGTTCTTAGTTTGGGACTAGATGGTGTTGTGTAAAAAATGTCCGAAATATTTATTTATTAACTATATTATTATATTATACTACACAATGGATGTATTACTAATATACTATTTTTTTGTAAATATTTATAATACATAAGCAACACCCAGACCAACACAAATAATAAATAATAAATAAATATCTTTGGGACATTTTTACACAGCACCATCTAGTCCCAAACTAAGCAGAGCTTGTGGTATGGGTACTAGACAATGGATATAATACGTATATACTTTTTTTTTTTGTAAATACATACTTATAATACATAAGCAACACACCCAGACCAACACAAACACTTATGTTCATCACACAAATATTTGTGTCCTGTGGGAATCGATCCCACGACTTCGTTATCAGCAGTCCGACACTCGAACCACTAGACCACAGAGGTCGTCGAATAAATAATACTTTTTTAATGAGACTGTACTTTTATTTGCCATACTTGAAATCAGAAATACTTTATACGTAAACCCTAGGAGTGCATGTGTGTGTAAAAGTTAGCATTCCTAAGTGAGCGTGTGTGTATGTGTATGGATGGGCAGCAAGAACATCTAATCCCGGAGATAAATGGTCAAGATTGCCCTCTAAATTAGCTTAAAACCGGTTTTCATCCGATTAGGAAAAATGATTTGCCTTACATTCGGATCGATCATCGAATCGAACTTACGTCAATGAAAAAGTATTACAGAGTCACTATGACCTTGAGATCTTCAGGGGAAAACCAAATCAGCAAGCAAACAAGGGCAAATGTAGCACCCAACATGAACTGATGATGTAGCGCTAACCACAGAATGTATTATGTCAGTAGGTGGCAAAGCACCGACACCACAGAATCGAGACATTATTATGTGTGTGTGTGTGTGTGTGTGTGTGTTTGATATCTACCACTGGGTCACCGGTCTCGCTCGGCGCCTTACTTGACGCTCGCCAAGTATATCTATACTTTTCAATGTCATTGCCTCTAACCTTCTCTAGGTTCCAGACTACCTCTTTGCCAAATTTTATTACGATCAGCTCAGAGGTTTAGGCGTGAAGAGGTAACAAACAAACAGAGTTACTTCCGCATTTATAGTATCAATATTTCATAGGTAAAATCTTAGTTGACATTAGAGCTACTAAAGAAAAAAAGAAAGAAAGAAAAAATATTTATTTGCTTCAAAAGTGACGCACAAAATTACCAAAAAATTCAAGAACACAACAAATACAGGTACAGAGCCAAGAAGTGTGGTAAGATATGCGTCACATCCGCGCAAAACGGCCACCGCTCAGCATATTGCTGTGCCTCATGCACGGAGCAAAGACACAGCGCTGGTTTTCAGCGACAGCCGGCGTCGACACAAATTCACAATGCAATAATGTAGATCAGTGAGGCGTGATGTTGGTAAATAACCATAAAAAATAAATAAGTAAGATTATTATATTTTTTTTTTTTTTTTTTTACTGTTGTATTTTATGAACAGTGTAGGTAGATGAGTGTTGTGTAGTGTTGATTTCCAGGAAGTCTTACATAGACCAAGACAATACAACATAAGTTAAGATGATAACTAACGTGAAATACTATATAGGAAAATTATAGTACTAGGAAATGACACGAAGAAAATAAACCTTGGAGAATGCAAATGTTCAAAAAATTTTAATTTTATTAAAACTTAGTGATTAACCTTGAGACACCGCGCTGTAATAAAATTGATTCTTATAATATGAAACTAGTACCTAAGTGGATGATTAAAATAATATTCATGACTGTAATGGTCCATACACATCAAGCCAACAGTCATCATCCTCCGAGCCTTTTCCCAATTATATTGGGGTCGGCTTCCAGTCTAGCCAGATACGGCTGAACATCAGTATTTTACACGGAGCGACTGCCATCAGACCCCCGCAACCCAGTAACTGGGTAATACTGACATTCGGAGGTTAGACCAGTTGTCAGACTTTCAGGCTTCTGACTACCCGTAACGACTGCCATAGATATTCGTATGACAACCGGGACCGACAGCTTAACGTGCTCTCCGAGGCACGGAGGGGTCACGATGTGTAACGAAACGGTCACCCATCTACAGACTGACCGCGGCAAGTGCAGCTTAACCTTGCAGATCGTACAATCCGCGCAGTCGTTGCTTCGCTACGAGCCCCTCAAGACAACAGTAATGGAATGATTATGTAGTATAATGATAATAAAACAATAAAAATCCTAGCTCAATGTCAAAGTCAAAAGTTTTTATTTCGAATAAGCATTTAAATCAACGATTTAAGAAGCTAAGCTACTACTAATTATTCGTAGATTTAAATGCACTTTCAAAACGTTAATTATGAATCTAGTTGTACGGTTCCAAAAAGTTGGTCCTATGGAGAAGAGCCGGCAAGAAACTCCATGGAAATACTCTTTTCAAATAATAATAGTTCAATGATTTGTTAAATGATTAATTGGAAAGAATTGTGTGAGAATAATGTAGGTTTAATGACTGAGACAAATTCGGAGGATGGATCGGAGGGTGTCGTAAAAGGCGACTAAGGCATTCACCAGAGGATGGGCAGCAGCGTTCTCTGTGTATTTAATCAACCAACTGCGATTGCCAACCCGCCTGCCAAGCGTGGCGGTTATGTCATATCCCCCGCTTTGGGGAGACCTATGTCCAACAGTGGACGTCTTTCGGCTGAAATGATGATGATGATATGAGATCTATTAGTCAGATGTGTTAAAATTGAACTAGTTTATGTTATATCGGCTGTAATTATAATACTGAGGGTGGGCGCTGATGCCTATATTACAGGATATTAAATTATCTTAGTTTAGGCATTAGTTGCATCACAAAATAGGAACTTACGCAATATATCAATAAGCCAAAAACTGTGTAAACTATTTTAAGTTATACGTGAAAATTGAATACTGCAAATAAATAAATTTTACTATTGTTATTATGTTTCTAGCATTAATTGCAAAAGAAATAAGCCTAAAAAATCCGCTGTTAGATCTGCTGCAAAATACATTTTTTTTTAAACTGCGTCCACAACGGCACTGATGATGAAGCAAACAAGCTAACGGTTCGCGCACTGGTGTTCTACGAGACACCTGTACGTGGCGACAAGTTCACGCGCCTTTGCCATTTCTATTTCCTAATTTATTTTGATTTCTATGGTAGTAGGTAATCAAATAATTTATTTATACGCCACAAAAATCATGTAAGTCATAAGTCATTTATTCATTTGTGTAACATAGGTACAAACAATAATATAAAGTTCTTAAATACAATAAAGAGTCCGCTATGTTATGCCAGCAGGCGTACAAATGTGTATTTAAAATCTAAATGAGAAATTTGAATCAATATGCTAGTAAAAATGTACCAACATGGATATTTATTACCATTCGTACAGCAAAACTGTGGAACCAACTCCCGTCAGCGGTTTTCCCGAACTAATTTGATATGGGAACCTTGAAGAAAAGAGCATAATATTACGACTTTATAAAAGGTCTGCAACGCATCGGTGACTCCCAATCCCCTGGTGTTGTGGATGTCCATGGGTGGCGGAGATTGCTTACCATCAGGTGACCCGCTTGCTCTTTTGCCCTCCACTAACATAACATAACATAACATCACGCCTGTATTTCCCCGAAGGGGTAGGCAGAGGTGTAATAATACACCCACATTTCGCCAGTTATGTTATTGTCCCATGTAATAGGCGGCGAGCCTATTGCCATTGACCGGGCACAAATCCAGACTCCGGGCTGCTACTGAGAATTTCCTAATGAAAAAACCCAATAACACTTTGCCCGACCCGGGAATCGAACCCAGGACCCCACGCTCAGCAGTCGCGCTTGCGACCACTAGACCAACGAGGCAGTCCACTAATATGAAAAAAAACATAATATCGGTTCGCCTTATCTTGCCTTTTAACCAAAATAGCAGAATCTCAGACCAAATTTGGTCTGGCAGCAGAAGGTTATCTTTGTTTTTAAATTTATCATCATTATTTAAGCCGAAAGATATCCACATCGCCACATTGACCGGTCCTGTGGTTCCGACATCCAGCGGATTCCCGCGACCTTCACCAGGTCGTCGGTCCACCTTGTGGGGGGCCTACCACGCTGTGCCTTCCAGAACGCGGTCACCACTCCAGAACTTTTCGCACCCATCGGCCATTCTTTCTGCGAGCAATGGAGAGGGCTATGCTTGCAGTGTCCCTGCGTGATCGAACGGTTGACAAACTTAAGTGGCAGTGGGCGGGGCACATTGCTCGCAGAACAATATGACAAACAAAATAAAAACAAAATCGAATGAGCTTGAAAATACAATACGCACCAAATTCTTCTTCATACAAAAACCAGTATAGTTTCACTTGTAATGTTTACAAAAGAAGTGTAGGTATTGTTTTCTATTTCACAACAAACATAGGCCTTATAATAATTACTGTAAACTTGTTTTAATAACTCGACTAACTAGTTAGTACGATGCCGACGATTTGTTCCGAAAATATAATAATTCAAGACGTGAGTTTTAGTTAATTGTTACAATAAAAGGGAATGTGCAGAAAGCCCACTCTCGTAGGAAGAAAAATTCGCTCACAAGCAAAAAAAAAATACAAAATCGCTTAGCATCAGGTGAGGTGGCGGACAAACGCAAAAATCGAACCTGCGACTCCTGTTTCAGTACACCAGTGCTTTAGCCTCTAAGCTACAGTGTTTTTTTTTTTCGAATGTACTCTCCTTGATGGTACCCGACATAGGTAAGGTACCGTATCTGCTTGGTCTGACCCAGGAGTTGCAGGTTCGGATCCTACTCGTTAACTAATTTTCTTTCCATAAGTTATATCTTTAGATTTCGTCTCGCTTGCGAATAAAGTCGTAAAGGCCTTGAGGTGGGGTAGCTTTAAAAGCTGAGGAGCTCTTTAATGAAAACCTTTTTTTTTTTGCCGTGGGGAAATCCTCGTGGACGCACTCCACCCGGGGTAGGCGGAGCCAGTGTCAGACTCTTACCGACTAAAACCACCACGGTGTTCCTTCAACTACCTTAGCCGAGGGCGTGGGAACCCGTGAGTATTCACACAACCACCCCCGATGGGTACCGGCCCGCCACAAGCAGGCGAGCCCCTTCTACCCGTGCGGCTTAAAGTCGGCCGCACCCTCCTCGGTGGCGCACACGGAACCCTGCACGCCACCTCACTTCATAGGCATTTACCAGCTGCGCCAACTACGCCAGCTGTGCCAGCTACGCCAGCTGCTGGTCGGGCAGCAGACTACCCCGAGTCTGCTGCTCGCAGGCCCTACCTCCTGTAATTTTTATAGAGGTTTTCTTCCTCGCGATCCGGGCGGTGAAGCCAAGACCCTCAGTCCCAAGAGGCGCGAGAACACTACTCAGCGGGCACTCCTGGGGTTACGAGATTGACGGGGGCAGGGAAAGACAGTCCCCCCGCTGCCTGCCCAGTGACAGGGTGAGTGCACACCGGGCCCGCCCCTGCTCCTCCACTGTGCCCTCTGTTGGCAACAGAGGGATACGTGGAGCAACTCCCCACTGGCCCAGAATGGGCCCCTCCCGCTCGGGAGGGGCGCCTCCTCCAGAATATTCGCCACAAGCAATAAAATCCCCCGAAGGTAAATCCCTCGAATGGATTTTATTGCCCGTACCCGGGATGCACTGGCCAAACAACTGCCATTCCCTCCAGACGTGACCAGAAGGACAAGCAGCCGTCAGGCACACGTGGAGGTTTTCTGGCCAGGACCCCCTTTAATGAACCCCTGCTAGTGACCAAATATTTCAATACCGAGCATATCTATGAAATAACTTTCTCAATCATTCTTTAATTTTTGACTAAATAAAATATTTATGTAAATGTTATTTATTTATTTATAATTAGGAAAACCAACAGCTATATAAAAAATAATAAACAGCTAGCATATTACAGGTTTCCACGGACAGTAATAGGATAAATTACCACTGATTTTAACGATCACTGGCAAGCACAAAAACTACAATTGATTAGAGTTAAAAAATATTACATAAAATAAGTACTTCATCATGTCAGCCGAAAAAAAACGTCCACTACTGGACAAAGGCTTCTCCCAAAGGGGGGGAAATAAGTACTTAAATATTACTTATTCAGTCAATCTAAAGGTGTCAAGGTTTAGCGGTTTTGGTTGTTGAATTGAAGATTATTATTACTGTATAGGAATAAGACTAAAGGTTGAGATACGATTCTATGCTTAAGTAGTGATCAGATTATTAAAGATCAAACTGTACTTGAGGAGCATTCTGTAATACGGACCTAAATATTTTGTCCTTTTTAAATGATGTTTGTAAAAAAGAGACACTTCGGTGTAAAGTGCGGTGTATGTACAGTCGACTGCATGACCGAGGTAACACTTTAATTGGAAAACCGCTCTTACTTGTTACGAAATAAAGGCACTGTAAATTTCAAACTGTTACCACTGATGTGCGGTCGACCGTACTACACGATAACCTGCACCAATGTTTGACATTGGATTTTCTGTAAATAATCTGCAATGTGGTTAAAAAGCGTCTACGTATTACAAAATAATTACGACTATTATTAATACTTTCCTATCAGTTTACATACATAGTTTTTGTTTTTATGACCTGTTTAAAATTCTAAAAAAATATACCTACACGTATTTTTCAAAAGTTAGATCAAATAGCTCAAATACTTACACTATTGATAATGTGTGTAGTCCACTCATCCGCTATTGTCCAGTATTGTTGTGTGCGGTGTAGAAAAAAATCAGGAGTACAAGGCTTCTCTTTGGTGCCCAGCTGCCAATACAACGCCTAAGAAGACGCCAAGGCCCGTACAAACCAAAATTTGGCATGACAGTAGCAGCGCAGGCCATGAGCAACGTGGCACTCATTACTAAATGGCAGGCAGTTTTTAGCGTTTTGACGGCGGGCCCGCGATAGAACTGCTTTCAATATGACATGTTGTGTCAGTTTTCAAACAATACTTCTGCCTCGTAACCTCTCGTAACCGTTTTGAGGTCACATTGACGAGCCGCCCTGTCCTGCTCCGGTGTCATCAACATCAACTCAGCCTATCGCAGTCCACTGCTGGGGGCTGATATTTTTTGCGATTTCAGGGTTGTTCTCATAGTAAACCTTGATATATGCTATGAGCTCATTCAAGCTCTCCAAATATGACCACGCATTTCTAATACGCGTCCCTCTTTCTTCTCATGGGTTTCGTAAAAGGCGACTAAGGGATTCACCTGAGGATGGGTAGCAGCGTTCCCTGAGTATTTAAACAACCAACTGCGATCGCCAACCCGCCTGCCAAGCGTGGCGATTATGGCATATCCCCCCCTTTGGGGGAGGCCTTTGTCCAGTAGTGGACGTTTTTCGGCTGAGATGATTTCTAATACCCAGTGTAGAAATACAAAAAAAAACATTAAATTATGTTTCGACTACACCTAATTGAGGTAATTACCGGCCCTTTTTTATCTAATTAAAAAAGATAATTGACGTCCCTGAGTACTCTAAAAATTAATTAAAGGTGGACTTTGCCATCATAATAAAATTATAATCCTGTAAACGTAAACAGTCTGTTTTTTTCTCTCTTGTCTTATTTAGTAAACAATCTTGGCATGTCTCTTTATTCAAATAACTACTGATAATAGTACATTATGATACATGTGAGGTAAGTTGACTATTATACTCGAGGCTTGATTGCAGCCCGAGCCGAAGGCGAAATGGAGCCGAGAGTATAATAGTCAATGCTTGTGTCATACGACGTTTTTCAAACACTTGCGAGAAAAAAAACATACACACATTTTAGACAAATATTTGTGAAAAATGGCGCGCGGACTGTAATCGCACGGTGACATACAGCTATGCGCGCGCAAGTGGTCGAAGGAAACCGCCAAGCAACCTAATATTAAAAATATAATAAATTGATATTTATAACACAAATTAATGTTAATTTGTTGACAAAAATAAATAATTTGATGAAATGAAATGTTTATTTAACATATTTTAATTAATACAGTTGATTTATTCCAAAAATTGTTTAATTATGATTAGGCATAAAAACTCTTGGCTGCGATTTAAAAATAAACTGTAAAGTAAAAAGCACTAGTGCTATAATATAATGTAAAAAGCACGCGTGCGTTATAAGCTACATTATGAACCTAAAAGCGGTGCAATAAGAGCCACGTTACGAGCAAGTGTGTTGAAAAATTCAATTACTAGATCTGCACAGGAGTTAGGTTAAAAAAAAATGTATGTGAAATTGTTAACATAACATTACATAACATCACGCCTGTATTTCCCAGAAGGGGTAGGCAGAGGTGTACCCACATTTCGCCAGTTATTTTACAGTACCATGTAATCGCAGCCATGTAATAGGGGGCGCGCCTTTTGCCATTAACCAGGCGCAAATCCAGATTCCGGGCTGCTACTGAAAATTTTCTAATGAGAAAAACCAATAACAGACTGCCCGACCCGGTAATCGAACCCAGGACCCCACGCTCAGCTGTCTTGCGACTACTAGACCAACAAGGCATTCCAATTATCGGATATAAGGCCTCCCAGTGACCGGGTATAGCGTATTTCTGAACGTCACTTTTCCCGCCACTACTAAAGTCCTAACTTACTGAACTGAAATTGATAACAGCGCCATTACCTATTACAATGGCGGGAAGCTAGTGGAACTAAACAACATGCTAGTAGTGTATACTGTTTCTAATAGATGACGTTACGTGACACTTTTCTTAGTACCTTTTCACACAAATATTTTTTACAACGAAAGCTATTCCATTCAATCAATTCACAAAAAATATTTTAATAATGATTTGCTCGTCTCTTCTTATGGATGTCGTAAAAGGCGACTAGGGATAGGATAGTTCAGCAGAGGATAGGCAACAGCGTTCTCTTCTCTGAGTATTTATTCAACCAACTGCGATCGCCAATACGGCCGCCAAGCGTGGAAATTATAGCATATTGGCAATTTTGGCCCCCTTTTGGGAGAAGCTTATGTCCAGCTAGACATCTTTTGGCTGAAATGATGATGATGGTGATGATGAATGGTCCGCCTACTGTTCAAAACAAGTAGGGTTTCAAAACACGCGTGTTGAATAAGCTTACTTGTAACCACTGAGGCTTGTAACCACCCTCGGTTTCGATGTACCTATTTTAACTTGTGGATGCAGTGGATGGTTTCAGGAACTGGAGGGTAAGGGAGGGTGAGGGTGTCTGTATGTATGTATATAAATTATCCTACTACCCACCACACTGACGCGCTGACTTTGGCTATTAGACAAGAAGTTAAATTAGGACGAATTGTATAAAAAAATTACCTACCATATTTTATGCCAAAAAAAGTTCATTCAAAGCTGCAATGCAATGTTGATTTGTGGGGCATACTATATAACTCTGCCTACCCCTTTAACACTTAAAACCATGATCACATAAATCTCAATTATTCTGCTCAGTTCATATGACCAAAGTAACCCACCCATCAAATTCCAGTCCTCACCACCATCCGCTTAACCTGCCCCTCCTACAAAAGAAAGTAGATTCGATATAATGCGTGCGCACCACTCAAGCCTCTCAGTCTAACCTTGAACGCGCGCGAAAGTCGCAATTAACAAAAGAAAAAGAAATGGCGTCCAAATTTTCAATAATTTTTCTTTTAATTTTTTGCTCCGGAGTACAAAGTGCGACTCTTTTAGAGAAGGGTTATGAATATTTCGTAAATTTGGGGAAGAATTTCGCCCCAAGTTTGTTGTCGATTTTTGAATGTGTGGGGGAGAATGATGCCTGGGGATGTGCGAGGGAGAAGGCGGGGAAGATGCTGGATGGCTGGGATGAAGAAGTGGAGAAGGAACGGAGAAGCTGGGAAGGTGAGTTTTAATTTTCTTTTTAAAGTTTTTTTCGTAAAAGTATTTTTATATTAATTTCCGGCCTCATTTAATCTATACATCAGTATAGATTACTATACTATAATATTAATAAATGATTTAATTTAATATGGAATTATAAAGACGAAAGATTTGTTTGTTTATTTGTAATCGATAAACTCTAAAACTACTAAACCGATTTTAATAATTATTCCACCTTTAGAAAGCTATTTTATCCTTATTATTACTTCTTTACTTTTTTTATTGAATATACAAAAACCAGCATCACATATCGGGAATATATATCTAGTTGTAAACTAATTATAACTTTATTTTAATATGATGAAAAATAAGTAAATTAATTAAAGCATTGGGATAAAAATAAATAAAGATAAAAAATAAAACTTGCCTATTAAAATTATTCATGAGTATGTAAACTACAAATAAACATACATAATCGTGGCTGTGTTGTAGAAGCTTTTCACATTGAAGGCCGGTGAAATTACAATCACATGAGAGTTTCCTTCTTCATGTCTCATTTGGCGAACCGACTTGCGGTATCATTTAGGCAACAGCCTAGGTGGGTAGGTGGTATTGCAGTTGTTATGGGCAAAGGTAACCGCTTAACATCAGGTGGGCCATTAGCTCGTTTCGTCATCCTATACTATAAAAAAAAAACTTAGACTGTGTTGTATAATATAAAATGTCCCGAAGATATCTATTTATTTATTATTTATTTAACATAACATAACATCACGCCTGTATTTCCCCGAAGGGGTAGGCAGAGGTGTAATAGTACACCCACATTTCGCCAGTTATGTTATAGTCCCATGTAATAGGGGGCGAGCCTATTGCCATTATTTATTAAGGCATAAGTCATTTATTCATTTGTGTAACATAGGTACAAAAAATAATATAAAGTTGTTAAATACAATATAGAGTCCGCTATGTTATGCCAGCAGGCGTACAAATGTGTATTTCAAATCTAAATGAGAAATTTGAATGAATATGCTAGTAAAAAAAAAAAACATTTAATTCGAAATGTCACAGAATAATGAAATGTAATGGTGTTATTAAATAAAAATGTCAAATGGTATTCTTGGTCACTAATCATAATATTATTAAATTAATTGGGCATTTAAAAATTCTTCTATTGAATAAATATTTATAATATTTATTTATTTATTTATAATAATAATAATTAAATACTGTAACTAACTTGTCAAATATTCGTATGCTTTTATAGCCAATGAACTTCACATATTGTAACAACCCAAAAGGGTTGTTACCTGTGTTTACAAATAAATAAATTCTATTCTATTCTATTATATTTTTATGAAAAAGATTATAATACCTTCAATGTAAAAAGCTTCTATAACACACCCACGATTATGTATGTTCTTCTATCGTGTCAAAATGAGCTACATAATGATAATAGCTCATGCCGTGGGGAAAAGATTAGCCAGTCAGCAAGTCAGCAGGTTGGAAGCGGGCTGACTGCCCAAGCTGCGCCGGACGATCAATTAAATATCGTCACTCGTGGAGGCTCTTTTAATGCTCTTTTTATGTATATTTATTTGTAGCTTAACATACTCAAGAACAATTTTAATGGGCAATTTTTATTTAATAGTCTACGTTTATTTATTAACTAAGATTCGTATCAACTTTGATCTACTAACCTTTCACCGGAAACAGACCGTAGATTTAAACAACACTAATATTATAAATGCGAAAGTAACTTTGTCGGTCTGTTTGTCACCTTTTTACGACTAAACCTCTGAATCGATCGTAATGAAATTTGGCAAAGAGGTAGCCTAGATACTGAGGAAGAACATAAGCTACTTTTTATCCCGGAAAGATACACAGTTACCGAGGGATGCGTGATAATGTCTTTCTGTGATAAACCGAATTACACGCGTACGGAGCAGTAGCGGGCAGAAGCAAGAATACAATATCTTGGTTATTAATGGTTATTTTCTCCCGTTCCTCTTGTGATTCTTTTTATTTCTAATTTTAATGACTATTAATAATTTAACAATAGTACATTACTGTTGAGGCCTGAAATAAAGCAATTGACAGCCGAGTAATATTGGAAGTACGAGGCGAAGCTACGTGCTACGAGTACTACCGAACCGATTTTAAAAGGACGACGCGCTAGACAAGTTCTTTTTGCTATTTTGGCCGAGACTTGTATAGTGCTTTTCTCTTATTAGCAATACACAAATTAATTCAACAGTATCTAATGTTCTTATTAACAATACACAAATTAATTCAACAGTATCTAATTTTCTTATTAACAATACACAAATTAATTCAACAGTATCTAATTTTCTTATTAACAATACACAAATTAATTCAACAGTATCTAATTTTCTTATTAACAATACACAAATTAATTCAACAGTATCTAATTTTCTTATTAACAATACACAAATTAATTCAACAGTATCTAATTTTCTTATTAACAATACACAAATTAATTCAACAGTATCTAATTTTCTTATTAACAATACACAAATTAATTCAACAGTATCTAATGTTCTTATTAACAATACACAAATTAATTCAACAGTATCTAATTTTCTTATTAACAATACACAAATTAATTCAACAGTATCTAATGTTCTTATTAACAATACACAAATTAATTCAACAGTATCTAATTTTCATTCGCGCCAATTCATCCGCGCGCGGTTCTTGTTCTATTTTCAAACTTTTGAAAAAATAATGCGCATTTTAGCCTTTATAATGATAAAACTTGGTGTACCTAAAAACACCTAATTTATGTACGAAAAAACTCGCTAGCATAATAAAATAATGATTAATACCGGCCAAGTGCGAGTCGGACTCGCGCAGTAAGGGTCCCGTACCTCTCAACGACCTGATACCCCATAAAAACTGATTTAATTTACGTGAGTTTATCAAAAGACACATACACTTACGCGGAGATGGTTACTATAATTTTCCTATATAGTATTTCACGTTAGTTATCATCTTAACTTATGTTGTATTGTTTTGGCCTGTGTAAGACTTCCTGGAAATCAACACTACACAACACTCATCTACCTACACTGTTCATAAAATACAACAGTAAAAAAAAAAAATATGTATATAATAATCTTACTTATTTATTTTTTATCGTTATTTACCAACTCTCACTGATCTACGTTATTGCATTGTGAATTTGTGTCGACGCCGGCTGTCGCTGAAAACCAGCGCTGTGTCTTTGCTCCGAGCATGAGGCACAGCAATATGCTGAGCGGTGGCCGTTTTGCGCGGATGTGACGCATATCTTACCACACTTCTTGACTCTGTACCTGTATTTGTTCTGTGTTCTTGAATTTTTTTGTAATTTTGTGCGTCACTTTTGAAGCAAATAAATATTTTTTCTTTCTTTCTTTTATTTTCTTCCTTTAAAAGACATCAACGCACAGTGCGCGAAATATGAAATTTTGCAAGTCTTTCTTACGCAGTTACCACCACATATGTCTATGTTTGTCTTATTTTTACATCCAAGAAAGGTACGGAACCCTCGGTGCACGAGTCCGACTCGCACTTGACCGGTTTTTTTCTGATGTAGTACAGTCGAGAGCATGACAGTGGTAACACGAAACCACCCTTAGCGCTAACGAAATAAAGATGCTGTCAATGTCAAAGTGTTACCACCGACGTGCGGTTGACCGTGCCTACAAACGAAAAGATGACAGCCATTGATTTCGTAATAAAGTGCTAAATATTTCGTATTTTCTTACACAATTTCTAAGAAAGAAAAGTGTTAAAATGTTATATCAATACGAGAAAGTCATGACATGAGTAACATTTAGTGTGTATATGTCAATTATTGCCAAATTCTTATGTATTTTACACTTTCTCTGTATATACACGACAAAAAACTTAACCGATGATCGGTTAAGCTTTTCGCTGACTTTTTAACTGACGAAAAAAAGGAGGTTCTCAATTCGACGCGTATTTTTTTGTATGTACCTAGGTATGACCACGCATTACTTTTTACAGAGTAGTCCGATTTTTATGATACTTTTTTTTACAGTCAAATTTTTGCTTATTTCATACGTTTTTATCATCATTAATCAAGTTAGCTGGGAAAAAGATAGGTAAAATTACTTTAAAATTGAAATGGTTTTTTATTATTCAAATACACATGGTTACAGACGCTTCTAGTTGCACGGTTCCAAATGGTGGATCCTATGGAAACGATCCGGCCCCCTGACTATATATGTTTCCCACGCCCCCGGCCCATGGTTGGAAGAGGAACACCGTGGTGGTTTTAGTCGGTAAGAGTCCGACACTGGCTCCGGCTTCCCCGGGCGGAGTGCGTCCAAGAGGATTTCCGCACGTAAAAAAAAAAGGTCATTGTGTTTTCAAACCATCATAACAAAACGGAAGCAAATCTGCGGGCGTTAGCTATAAATAGTTCTTCCAATTCTCTGTAAGTTCATCAGGTAGATCTTCGCCCTCGCCGGCGAGGCTTGCTGCATAACGGCGATTCGCGAAACGCGTCACCCACCCTATAAACCGAAAGTCCGCCACTTTCGAGAAAACCATACCCGATGCAGCAACGGCTGCCAGGGGGACATAGCGGCGAGGTCCCCCCGCAATGCCCCGGTAAGCCGTGGTCCGAGCTCTCCCTTGGGGGACGCCCTTATTATGTGGTTTTGCAACCGCGATTTTAGTTTATAAGTTAGGATTAGGGAAATTTTTCAGCGGATGGAGTCCCTGAAGGGATTCTCCGCCAGCTATTTTGGGTAGCGATCTGCGAGAGTTCATTCGAAAAAATTAATAAAAAAACTAAAAAAAAAAACTCATTGGCCATTCTCACATAGCATAAACATTATAAATATGACATAAAACACATTCCACCGCTACCAATCGGTTACAGACTAATACTAGTTATGGTAGTAGGTTCGAGCCCAGATCGTGCTGACACGGAACCCGGTATAAAACCATAAGCGTGCGGTTAGCGATAACTATACCGTTTAGATGACAGCTCTTACTTAGTTTGGTTAGGGTTGGTAGATATTATTATAAGGTTTTGAAATGGATTTGGCACTTTTTTTATAGTTGCCCCGTTGCAGCATTGTCCTCACATACAACATGTCTGGACTTTAAAAGGGACCATGATCCCTAAGTTTGTTCGGAATTTCTTATGAAAGAAGAAGAAAGAAAGAAAAATATTTTATTCTTGCGCTCCATTTGACGCACACACTACAATACTTATACATAATACTTTACAATTCCATGACAAATTAGTATAGTTACCAGCTTTTTCACTCGACTCTCTGAGTACGACCATCATCAACATCATCATTTCAGCCGAAAGACGTCCACTGCTGGACATAGGCCTCCCCCAAGCATCGCCACAACGACCGGTCCTGCGCCATAATTTCCATATCAATTTTTTATAATAAAAACTAGTTGGGGTGGCTGAGGTTTTGAGTTATTCCAATAACACGTTTTATAGGAGTTATAGGACCCCAACGACGAGGGAATTTATCATTTTGAGGGTGTCATACGCCTCAAAGGGCTCATCACGATAACTTTTGAGACTTCATAAAGATGAACGCAAAGCGTACAGCCCTATGTTATAAATCTTAAATGGTAAGCACTCAAGCAACTGTGACGCCGTCGCGTTGTCGCGTTGATGTCGCTAAATCTTCATAAATTATCTTTTACACATCAAGGTTGTGGCTAGAAAGGTTGACATTATATTACAGTTGTCACTTCCGGGGGATCAGAGTTTAGGCATCTCTCGAGAAGAAAATTGTCTTAAGAAATCGGCCAAGTGCCAATCTGACTAGCACACTCGATAGAACCATCATAGATCTCATGGATCTTAACAATAGATCTAACGAGAAAGAAAGTTCTCAATACATACATACATATCACGCCTGTTTCCCATTGGGGTAGGCAGAGAATATGGATTTCCACCTGCTACGATCCTGACACACCTCTTTCGCTTCATCTACGTCCATTAACCTCGTCATGCATGCTCGTCGGCTTAGAGTACTCTTAACCTGGCATTTTTTTAAAATTTCCGCGATTTGATCAATAGATCAATAGATCTACTCTTTAAAATTGTTTCTAATGAGAAAAAAATATTCTCAATAGATCCATCATGGATCTGGACAATAGATTTATGATGATTAGGCTATGTTAATAATATGATTGTGCTTTTCATCAGTATATGAAGACAGTACAATAAAATTCCAATGGATACTAGGTATTCATTTTTATTAAGAGATAATGCGATTTTTTTTTATGTTATGATTCGCAAAATTGCCTATTTAGACTGCTCTCTACAGAGGCTTAGTGTAAAAATTTGGCAACTATTAATGAAAAAGGAAAAACATAGCGACACAGTAAATATTCTTCTTATTCAGTTTATGAAATATCTTTTTAATTGGTCCAGTTTCGGAGGAGAAAATAGTTGAGAGCCAAACCTCGAATGGCTATTTAGTCGGAGCTGCTGTTGTCCTTGTCGCACTTATTTGACGTCGAGCGCTCGCAAAGCGACAATGATAGTTTCTTCAAATACCCAATTTAAAAAAACTTTTTAACAAAAAATTGAACCGACGAAAACCGAAACTGAAAAGCGAAAAATAAAATGAAGCTTTTAGTCTTAATAGCTATTTTCCTAACTAAACTAATGTAAAATAACTAATGATGAGTCAAAAATTGCAAGTGGTCGAGCGGAGAACGCATTTTTGGATAGTTATTGTTTATCGTTGAAAAAACGTGAAACGGTGTATTTGATGTTATTTTGTTTTTATTTCTTTAAAGTAATTTAATGATCTTCGTTGATTCTTTGTTTGGCGCCGACTCATAATTAGTTTTTTACATTAGTTTAATTAGGAAAATAGCTATTAAGCCTAAAAGCTTCACTTTATTTTTCGCTTTTCAGTTTCTGTTTTCGTCGGTTAAATTTTTTGTTAAAAAGTTTAATTTTTAATTTTTTTGTGACTAAAATCTAACTCCAGGTCTTCATTATGTTGTAGTGTCTAGAACTACATTTATGTGTTCCAAGTTTCAACAGAATCGTTAACAGGTAAGAATTCAGTGGGTGAACAAGCACTCATCCCCTGTTTTCCTACTCATAGGGGTGGATTTTGATTTTCAAATTGGACCAACTTCGAGATATACCCTATCCATTAAAAAAAGAATCAACAAAATCGGACTTCTCTGTAAAAAGAAATGAGTGGTCATACATAAAAAAAAAAAACAAAAAAAAGATACGCGTCGAATTGAGAACCTCCTCCTTTTTTTCGTCGGTTAAAAAGTCTCTCTGTCCGCATTTCCTCTTAATATGTTTACTAGAACCACTTGTATCACTCTTTTAAAGTCTTTATTGCTGATACTCAAATATACTATAGTTTTAAAATATTAAACCTCAATTCTAAAACATCGGGTTTCCTGTTTTAGTGGCCAGCGTGTCCTGTGACACGTAGGCCTCTTCCAGCTGCTTCCATAGTGTCCTGTCTTTTGTTTTTCTTGACCAAATTACACCTCCGACACAGAATATCTAATAGTACTAACGTACAGAACGGCCCCTCACCGCCCCCCGTCAATTCAAAATTCCTCGCCCGCCCCCGCACGCGCCTTCAGTTTGACGGCACTTTGGACTGCAATTGTGCTATGGATGTCAATTGCCAGTCGCTATACAAGCACGTCATCTCTGGGAACTACTGAGAAGCGCTTGGAACCCAGTCGGCACTACGAGCGGTGAGCATCCCTAATCTACACGTGTGTGTGCGTTCGTATACAGATGTAGTCTTGTGTATGTAGGTAGTGCTAGCGTTCATATTGCATAGCGTGTCCGAGGTGTGCCTCCTATTTTCTTTATGTCATCTGTCCATCTCTTTAATTGTCTTCCTCTATTCCTTTTGCCATCTCGTGGTTGCCATTCTGTTATATTTTTTGTCCATTTCACCTTGCTGTCTCTTGTCATGTGTCCAGTCCATCGCCACTTCAGTTGCCTAACTTTCTCCATTATATCTTCCACTTTTGTTATTACTTTTGTTATTCGGTCAATCAGATGTATTTGTACCCGAAAGGGGAAACGGTAAATCACACAGGAAATTACTCTTATAACTTTGTATCACTACTTAACTGCTAATTTAATTGGTATAATTACACAAACATCTGATTCGCTCTAGTTAACTGTCTTAATACGTACAAAAACGACATACGAAGTAAGTAGTTGTCACAAACTAATTGTAGCTTTCATTTCGCAGGTCTGTTTACCTTATTCTAAGGTAATTTTCTTAGGGCTGCCTTCCGTCCAGGTTTCCCCGGATTTGGCCTAGTTTAGGGGGCGGGTCAGTATTTTTTTGAAGTTATTAAAGTTTTGCCTAATTGAATGAAAAAAAGTTTTTTTGGAAGTCTTTTCACCAATTAAGCAGCCCTAACTTTTTTTGAACATTCTAGGGAGAGTACCTAATGCCCGCGGCTTCACTTGTGTAGTATGTCGAGATAAAGTATCCTTTTCACTTCCTTGAGGTTCTGGGTGTATTTTACCAAGTTTAATCCAAATCCATTAAGCCGTTTATGCGTGATTAAGTAACAACCATCCGAATAAATACTCCAGCTCATGCAAAAATCTATTGAAAAATCCTTGAATGCTGTATTTCAGCGATAAGACCGCCCATGTACCTACCCATAATTTATACGTTGTTCCTGTTTACTACTATTTTCATGGTGTACACTAAAGTATATTCTATCTATCTATAAAATGAAGTCTCCTTTATATAAAATTGCCTATTAAAGTACCTACTAGTTTCTCAATTACCATGTTTGTGTCATCTGGTATATTATCGTGACTGCCTAATGGACAACGCACGTATACTGCTGGGTATAGAAACTTGCAAATTATATCCTTCCAGCCGAATTCCTGTCTTGGCGGCCAATCTTAACGGAGACTAGCCATCTGCGCGGGACATATTATAGTGTACAAGTGTGTGCAAATACAGGTGCATTCTCTATTCCTTCACTCTCATAATCCGATGGGACGGCAATCCGACACGACCGGAGAGAGATCAGGCACAGGACCAACGGCTTTACGTGCTCTCCGAGCCACGGGGGTGTAGCACTGCCAACTTCCTGATTCCGAGCTGCTTTAGTTTATAGTCTATTGGTCTATGCTTGCTATAAAGGTGAAGGAAAACATCGTGAGGAAACCTGCACACCTAAGAGTGTACAGAGGTGGTCTTTTATCCATAAAAACGCTCTTTCTTTCCTGCTGACTGCTTTCTTTCTACAGGCGTAACATGACCGCTGTAGACGAGCGATTTGTCTACGAAAGAATAGACAAAATGACTGGTTTATAACCCTAGAGAAATGATTGTTTAGAGTAAAATAAATGTCAACTTTATGCGTCTCCCTATATTTGGTTTTTGTTCAGAAATTATTTTGTCGCCGCGCCGGTATCACCTTCCATGATGTGTGTAGTTCGCCAATACCCGCCAGCCTGCTAAACTAAGGCTTGAAATGCTTAAATCCTCATTCAGAAACAAGTACAAAATAATGAAGCAATTTAAATATTTGTCAATGAAGTTCTTCAAATTCCGATCCACCATGAACAAAGCAATAATTATCTTAACGAAGCAAAGATTACAGCTTGACCGAATAATCTGATCAATGACCTAACGTAAACTTTCTCGGACAATTCCAAAACTGGTTTGTGATCAGACTATACTCGTATATCTTTAAGATTAACAACCCACTTTTACTTGAAATGGGTATCGAATTTTGGAAATTTCACTTCTTTTTTTGTGGGATTGCATCATTTTTTTGAGACAGACGGTAACTTTTTATTGATAAACATATATGCAGTTTGATACGAAATCGGTTTTGAACTTTCGTTTTCGTTTTTTTTTTGGACTTTCACCTGCTTAAATTCAATGCAAAATTTAATAGATGGTGATTTTTAATGTTGCTAATTATATATTAGTGATCATGTTGAAAGCTAGGTTTAATGTGTCATTCACGTAACCAAACTAGATGTTGATTTTCAAATTTTTTGCCTAACTTCTTTAGCTGTAGTTTTTTGCCATGATTTTAAGTTGGGATTTTGTAGTTTTTTCTTGTGTTTTGTACATAATTATATGATTTATGAAGCCTTTTAACTTAAAATGGTAGAATGAATTAGATTTATGTACAACCCCCATTGAATAAACAGTTTTTTCCGGGTTCCGTAACCACAGGGTTCCAACAGGACCCTATTGCTCTGCCTACGCCGCTGTTCGTCCACCCGTCTGTCTGTCTGTCACAGGGTTGTATCTTTTTAATCGCAATAGGTAACTTGTTGAAATTTTCACAAAAAAATATGTTTTACTACGGCCTACATCGTGGCAAATACAAAAAAAAAGTCTAAACCAGAAAAGAAACCTAGTTTTTTTTTGTCAATGTTTTTGTTCCATATTCTCTATCATAAAAATGGTAATACGTACAAGCGTCAAACTTTGTGTGACTGTAGTGCATACTATATAGATTAACAACAAAATAATAAAAATAAGCCATACATACATGTGTGGTGCATACGCAAGAAAGTAATACAAATATTAAACCAATCCTTTCCCAGTAAATCAATCCTTTCCCAGGGCCTGGTTTTTAAATCACGTGCCTGTAAATTAATCCGTTCCCAGGGCCTGTTTCCTATGAGACATTGATCATGTAAAATACAATAAATAAATGATCAAGTAATTTCCTTCATAAACAATTTCCATGATCGATATTATAGTTTTATGTGAGACAATTATACTATATCCTCATAATTTCTATTACTCGAGTAATCCAGATCATGATCAATTTAAAGCGCTACTTAGAGCTAGGTGGCGCTTCGATCAGTAAAATAGTACATTATGATACAAGTGAGCTATGTTGACTACTATACTCGAGGCTGGATTGCAGCCCGAGCCGAAGGCGAGGGCGTAATGGAGCCGAGAGTATAATAGTCAATGCTCACGCGTGTCATACGACGTTTTTCAACACACTTGCGAGGAAAAAAACATACAAATACATATTTTAGACAAATATTGAAATTGTGAAAAATAGCGCGCGTATTACATTACTGTAACCGCACGGTGACATACCAGGCCCCTCAGAAAGTATTGCGAAAAAAAGTTTTTATATATGGGAGACTGGCCAGTTATAATGTTTTTCGAAAATATGATTATTTATAAGTAAAAATAAGTAAGTTCCAATTTCAAAATTTCCCTCCACATTTTTTGCGAGTTAATTCAAAGTATTGTGTCTCACTGAAATATGGATCTGCGCCGGGAACATTTTAGAGCTATGATTTTATACGATTTCAAGTGTCGCCTGAAACCGGATGAATCGTACGATAGACTTCAAATGGCATTCATGGATGAAGGCCCTTCCAAGGCAACCGTGTATCGTTGGTATAACGAATTCAAGCGCGGTCGACCAACTTTGGGGGATGACGAAAGAAGCGGTCGCCCTTTGACGGCTGTTACCGAAGAAAACGTGCTAGCAGTGAAAAATTTAATCCAAGACAATAGGCGAATTACATATCAGGAGATTCAACACATATTGAAGATTGGATCGGGAAGCGTTCACGAGATTCTACACAGCCATCTTCGCGTGAGGAGGATAGTATCACGCTGGGTGCCGCACAACCTCACCGATGCTCAGAAGCAGGCCCGGGTGGAATGGTGCCGTGATATGCTTAAAAAATTTGAAGCAGGCTCGTCTCGGCGTGTTTACGACATCGTTACAGGTGATGAGTCCTGGATTTATCAATACGACCCAGAAACCAAGCGCCAGTCGACTGTTTGGGTGTTTCAAAATGAGCCAACGCCTACCAAAGTGAAGCGATCTAGAAGCGGGGGTAAGATTTTGATCGCTAGCTTTTTTAATTTGACTGGCCACTTGGTATCAATTCCCTTACGGGATCAAAGAAGCATTAATGCCGAATGGTATACTACCAAATGTTTGCCAGAAGTTTTCTCTGTTATAAGCAACAAGCGACCAAACACAGGGCTCCGCGGGCTACTGCTCCACCACGACAATGCACCTGCGCACACCGCACTCAAAACGAGGGACTTCCTGGACAGCACGCCAGTCAAACTCCTGGGTCACCCTCCTTACAGCCCTGATCTAGCACCGTGTGACTTCTTTTTATTCCCAAAAATAAAAAATCAGCTCAAAGGGATACAATTTTCGTCGCCGGAAGATGCGCTGGCTGCGTTCGAGCAGGCTGTAAACGAGGTGTCTGCGGCGGACTGGAAAAAGTGTTTTGAAAACTGGTTTAGGCGCATGAATCTTTGAATAGAGGCTGGTGGAAAGTACTTTGAAAAGATTTGATAAAAATATATGTACGTATAGAACAATTTTTTTTAGTTTCGCAAAACTTTCTGAGTGTCCCACGTACAGCTATGCGCGCGCAGGTGGTCGAAGGAAATCGCCATACAGCCTAATATTAAAAATATAATAAATAGATATTTTTTATTTATAACACAAATTACTGTTAATTTGTTGACAAAAATAAATAATTTGATGAAATGAAATGTTTATTTATCATATTTTAATTAATACAGTTGATTTATTCTCAAAAATCCGGTGGTCCGTGTGGTGCCGGACTTAAAGAATAGCACCACCCTTATCTCTTCTCATGGGTGTCGTAAAAGGCGACTAAGGGATTCACCAGAGGATGGGCAGCAGCGTTGTCTTAGTATTTAACCAACCAACTGCGATCGCAAACCCGCCTGCCAAGCGTGGCGATTATGGCATATCCCCCCCTTAATTGGGGGAGGCCTATGTCCAGTAGTGGACGTCTTTCGGCTGTAATGATTCCCAAAAATGTTTTATTTAGTTCAGGCATAAAAACTCTTTGCTACGATTTAAAAATAAACTGTAAAGTAAAAAGCACTAGTGCAATAATATAATGTAAAAAGCACGCGTGCGTTATAAGTTACATTATGAACCTAAAAGCGGTGCAATAAGAGCCACTTTACGAGCAAGTGTGTTGAAAAAATAATTACTCCCTGAATACAGCATTTATCGGAAATTCATTTTTAACAATTGAAGTACAGGTACTGTAGTTTAATCAGAAACTAATAACTCTGTAAATTATAGTTAGCTTAGTCCCTACTTTACTTACTACCTTAAGATGAATGTCCCCCCCCCCCGGTCCAGATAATCTCTAAGTAGATGATGGAATCATTATTTATCTATGGGATTTTTCTTGTTTGCCTTGATTCATTGACCATACAGCCTATAGATACCTCATAATAACAGGCGATCAGTGTCTATCAACACATCTAACTAATAGGTCTGATGGAGGTCGCCACTATTTGCCACTTCATCATCATCATTTCAGCCGAAAGACGTCCACTGCTGGACATAGGCCTCCCCCAAGTATCGCCACAACGACCGGTCCTGCGCCTTCCACATCCAGCGGATTCCCGCGACCTTCACCAGGTCGTCGGTCCACCTTGTGGGGGACCTACCCACGCTGCGCCTTCCAGTACGCGGTCGCCACTCCAGAACTTTACTGCCCCATCGGCCATCATTTCTGCGAGCAATGTGCCTTAAGCTTGGCAATTCTTCGGGCTATGTCGGTCACTTTCGTTCTCCTGCGAATCTCCTCATTTCTGATTCGATCACGCAGGGACACTCCGAGCATAGCCCTCTCCATTGACCTTTAAGACCCACTCTATCGGAAGCTCTACTGAGGTTATCGAGCATTTATTATTTCCCACTTAAAAACTTCAAATCAGTTTCGGCTTCAAGAACTTTATTTCTCACTTAAGACGCTGACAGCAGCCAAATACACCAAATAGGATTCTTTAAAAAAAAAATTTAGGTGTATCTATTCAGTTTGTGGCAAAACATATACCAGGCCCCTCAGAAAGTATTGCGAAAAAAAGTTTTTATATATGGGAGACTGGCCAGTTATAATGTTTTTCGAAAATATGATTATTTATAAGTAAAAATAAGTAAGTTCCAATTTCAAAATTTCCCTCCACATTTTTTGCGAGTTAATTCAAAGTATTGTGTCTCACTGAAATATGGATCTGCGCCGGGAACATTTTAGAGCTATGATTTTATACGATTTCAAGTGTCGCCTGAAACCGGATGAATCGTACGATAGACTTCAAATGGCATTCATGGATGAAGGCCCTTCCAAGGCAACCGTGTATCGTTGGTATAACGAATTCAAGCGCGGTCGACCAACTTTGGGGGATGACGAAAGAAGCGGTCGCCCTTTGACGGCTGTTACCGAAGAAAACGTGCTAGCAGTGAAAAATTTAATCCAAGACAATAGGCGAATTACATATCAGGAGATTCAACACATATTGAAGATTGGATCGGGAAGCGTTCACGAGATTCTACACAGCCATCTTCGCGTGAGGAGGATAGTATCACGCTGGGTGCCGCACAACCTCACCGATGCTCAGAAGCAGGCCCGGTATGTTAATCTTGATCGTATTTTCTAAAACTCTATTGTGTCTAAAACACGTTACTTGAAATAAAACAAAGTTTAACCGGATTAAATCGCGTATATTATTTGTGTCCCGCGGTTTCATCCGCCGCCGTGCGTCGCATCGCCCCGGCCCGTTCACTTAGCGTTCTTTCAGATTTTTTTTCTTTTTGCTCGGCTCCTAAGGGCCGTAGCGTGATGTTAAATAGCTTATACTATTCCTCATGAATCTGACTACCGTATACAAAAAAAGAATTTTTCGAATTCGACTGCTAGTTCCAAAGATTAGCGCGTTTAAACAAACAAACAAACATTAAAACGAAAAAACACTTCAGCTTTATTATATTAGTATAATAAATTGACACCATGGGAAGATATTTTGATTGAGCATAGAAAATCACGCGGTATTTATCGAAAGTAGCATTATATTGTTTACTATGAGAAAACCCGACTATTTGCTGTCGTAATTAATTCTGCAAAACTCATATTTTCAACTTTCGCTTAAAGCACGTGAGAATTTTTCAGAAGAACAATAATATCGTATTTATCTATTTGTTCTTTTCTTAGATATGTTTTCAATAGATAAGAATAAGAACCAAATTAAAAACATTACATTACATTTTGGGCAGTCGTGTAAAAACGAGCGCTAATCTCGCCAAAAATCTGTTACACAATTTGGCGGGTTTAAACAATGTGTAAAAATTAACGATTTAAATTGTGGAAAGACAAAATCGCTCACAAGCAGGATTCGAACCTGCGACTCCTGGCACAGTACGCCAGTGATTTAGCCACTAAGCTACCGTGAACACTGCTCGTGGTATTGAAATTAACCTCCACTTTGGTACGTCTTTGGGTGACGTCAGCGATATCTTATTAAGAAACAGTGTTTCTTAGCCGACTCGACTAACTTTGCAGTTAATTCAAAGTCGTATAGATACCAGGCCCCTCAGAAAGTATTGCGAAAAAAAGTTTTTATATATGGGACACTGGCCAGTTATAATGTTTTTCGAAAATATGATTATTTATAAGTAAAAATAAGTAAGTTCCAATTTCAAAATTTCCCTCCACATTTTTTGCGAGTTAATTCAAAGTATTGTGTCTCACTGAAATATGGATCTGCGCCGGGAACATTTTAGAGCTATGATTTTATACGATTTCAAGTGTCGCCTGAAACCGGATGAATCGTACGATAGACTTCAAATGGCATTCATGGATTAAGGCCCTTCCAAGGCAACCGTGTATCGTTGGTATAACGAATTCAAGCGCGGTCGACCAACTTTGGGGGATGACGAAAGAAGCGGTCGCCCTTTGACGGCTGTTACCGAAGAAAACGTGCTAGCAGTGAAAAATTTAATCCAAGACAATAGGCGAATTACATATCAGGAGATTCAACACATATTGAAGATTGGATCGGGAAGCGTTCACGAGATTCTACACAGCCATCTTCGCGTGAGGAGGATAGTATCACGCTGGGTGCCGCACAACCTCACCGATGCTCAGAAGCAGGCCCGGGTGGAATGGTGCCGTGATATGCTTAACAAATTTGAAGCAGGCTCGTCTCGGCGTGTTTACGACATCGTTACAGGTGATGAGTCCTGGATTTATCATTACGACCCAGAAACCAAGCGCCAGTCGACTGTTTGGGTGTTTCAAAATGAGCCAACGCCTACCAAAGTGAAGCGATCTAGAAGCGGGGGTAAGATTTTGATCGCTAGCTTTTTTAATTTGACTGGCCACTTGGTATCAATTCCCTTACGGGATCAAAGAAGCATTAATGCCGAATGGTATACTACCAAATGTTTGCCAGAAGTTTTCTCTGTTATAAGCAACAAGCGACCAAACACAGGGCTCCGCGGGCTACTGCTCCACCACGACAATGCACCTGCGCACACCGCACTCAAAACGAGGGACTTCCTGGACAGCACGCCAGTCAAACTCCTGGGTCACCCTCCTTACAGCCCTGATCTAGCACCGTGTGACTTCTTTTTATTCCCAAAAATAAAAAATCAGCTCAAAGGGATACAATTTTCGTCGCCGGAAGATGCGCTGGCTGCGTTCGAGCAGGCTGTAAACGAGGTGTCTGCGGCGGACTGGAAAAAGTGTTTTGAAAACTGGTTTAGGCGCATGAATCTTTGTATAGAGGCTGGTGGAAAGTACTTTGAAAAGATTTGATAAAAATATATGTACGTATAGAACAATTTTTTTTAGTTTCGCAAAACTTTCTGAGTGTCCCACGTATGCCTACCCTTACTAATTATTTTTATCGCGTTTACGCATGCGAAGCGAAATCTAACGATATAAAATGTGGAAAAAAAATAATCGGTCACGAGCAGGATTCGAACCTGCGACTCCTGGCTCAGTACGCCAGTGATTTAGCCACTAAGCTACCGTGAACACTGCTCGTGGTATTGAAATTAACCTCCACTTTGGTACGTCTTTGGGTGACGTCAGCGATATCTTATTAAGAAACAGTGTTTCTTAACCGATTTTTTCGTTCCTAATTCCTATTTCGCTTCGCATGCGTAAATGCGTTAAAAATAATATAATGTATTTTTTTTAGATGTGCAAGTGGTCTAAATAGATTGACTTTATTTCTATTTTAAAATGGGACACTAATGTCAATTTTTGAAAACGTCCTACCAAGGTTTAAGCAATGTTTAAGTATGTTGTAAGCAGGCGGATCGGGATTATGTCAAAGGTTTTCAATCTCTTTTCAGCACGTTTAAATAAGGGAAAAAACGGCCCGTATAAAATAGCTTTTTCCGTTTATATACAAATTACAATCACATGAGACTTTCCATCTTCATGTCTCAGTTTGGCGAACCGACTTGCGGTACCATTTAAGCAACAGCCTAGGTGGTATTGCAGTTGTTATGGGCAAAGGTAACGACTTAACATCAGGTGGGCCTTTAGCTCGTTTCGCCATCCTATAATATTAGAAAAAAAAAAAAAAATACTAGTAAATTTTTCGATTAATCGGCTGTTTAATCAGAGAATTAAAGTTGATGAACACCACCCTAACTTAAGTCCAATTAAATTTAAGGATATATAACTTATATCCAATCTTTTGTCTTTTGAGGACCTCTGTGGTTTAGTGGTTCGAGTGTCGGATTGCTGATCACGAGGTCGTGGGTTCGATTCCCACAGGACACAAATATTTATGTGATGAACATGAGTGTTTGTGTTGGTCTGGTTGTTTCTTATGTATTATAAGTATTTATTTACAAAAAAAAAGTATATAAGTGTTATATCTATTGTCAAGTACCCATACCACAAGCTCTGCTTAGTTTGGGACTAGATGGTGATGTGTAAAATGTCCCAAAAATATTTATTTATTATTTTATTATTTTGCAGAGGAAGCTGATGCTGAGATCAGGACTTCAGGCAGATCAATTGAGGAGATGCCTTCGAGGATAGGCCGCGAGATCACGGAGTCACTGGGCTCTTTGACTAACATCCTAGAACGAGGGATGGCCAGGTAAATACAATATCAATCTATTTTAGTAGTAGTAGAGCTCCTTGGTAGAAGAGCTCGTCTAGGGAAGTACTACCACCGTACCTACTTCTCCGCAAAATAGTGATGCTCGCATTGCTGTGTTTCGGTCTGAAGGGTACCGGTGCCGGTGAAATTACAATCACATGAAACTTTACATCTTCATGTCTCAGTTTGGCGAACCGAATTGTGGTACCATTTAGGCAACAGCCTAGGTGGTATTGCAGTTGTTATGGGCAAAGGTAACCGCTTAACATCAGGTGGGCCTTTAGCTCGTTTCACCATCCTATACTATAAAAAAACACTTTTTTTGTTTGCTCAATTTGTATCAAGGAATAGCTGCTCAATTTATACCAAACACAAGTTTGGTCGTGTGAAGAGTATTGCTCTCAGTAAGCCAAATATAGGCTATAGAATAACAAAAATATAATACATTCTTAGGTTTTCGCCATCACTACACATTATAATAAACCGGATTAAATCGCGTACCTATATTATTTAAATTGGTTTTCCTGACGTTTCGAAAGCTTTGCAGCAAAAACAAAAATATAATTCACTACCTACACATAAATATAACGAAAACGTAAAAGTAATTAAAAATTTCACTTAACGATTATTATCTAATAGTCGTGGTTAACTTTCATTACTTACGTTATTATACATGCGGTTGAAATCGTATATTTTCACACTTAATTGTTATGTAATACATGGCAAAAGTGTATGGTTACCAGGGATAGAAAAAAAACCAGTTTTTTTTTGCAAAACAAACAGTTTAAAATGTTTTAAACATGTGTTCCTATGTTTTAAATCATGTTTTTTTTTCGTTTATTAAAAACAGATGTTTTAAACATTTTAAACAGGTTTAAAAACAAATCCTGAATTTTTTTTTGGGGAGACTCCCTTAGCTCTTATAAAAACTCAACTAAGGACTCAACGCAAATTATATGATCAACCTGAAAGTGTGACAAACATAGCTAGGCGATTCCCCGAAAACAAGAAAAAGTAAAGATGAAAGATGTTCTGTGTCCGAGTGTCAATGTTGGGGATATTTTGTAGAAAAATAGGATTAAAAAAGTTTTGATTAAATATAAATATATAAATAAATATCTTTGGGACATCATTACACAGCACCATCTAGTCCCAAACCAAGCAGAGCGTGTACTAGACAATGGATATAATATTTATATACTTTTTTTATTAAGTATGTAGTATCAAAAAAGTTGCAGTTATATCTGCAAAATATTTACTTGCACTTGCATACAACAAATGCATTTATGATTATCTTTCTGTGTATATTGTGTTCTATGTACCTAGTTATTCTAAACTATAATTTATTTAACTCAAAATAGGGAACTCAATATCTGGATAATAATTATTTAAACACTCGTCGAAATTAAAAATGTCGTTAAAAACGTGGAATAATCTTTGAATAGTGCACGGAAATATATATTTGTCGCAACTAGTAGTAGTTAGTAGAATACTATAATTAATTAACATTTTCACGGCCCAGACAGCAGGACACAATAGTTAAACAATCGTCCTGTACCATATAGGCTCATTGGACAGGGAATAGGTAAAAATGCAGCAAAAATAATTCAAAGAATGTTAAGTAGGTACACTGCTTAATATGTAATATTTTTAACTTGTCTTAAACACTGTTTAAAACATCGTTTAAAACACTTTATTATTCTGAACATGTTTTATTTTGAATGTGTTTTAAACAGTACACGGTACACAGACACAGTAAACAAAGTGATTTAAATTACGTGTTTTAAACACTGTTTAAAACATGTAATTTAAAACACTTTGTTTTAAACATGCCAACCCTGGTGATTACAGAACGATTAATTTCTAAAGATTACCTCTAGCTGACATTCGCGATGTACGCGATCTTGCTCGCTTGATAAGTGTGTCGAGTGTCGATAAATATCCGATATCTTTCTCTGGCTATCTCCGTGTCAAATTTCATCAAAATGTGTTCAGTATAGGTCATGAAGAAGTAACAAATTTATACGTTGTTCCTGTTTACTACTATTTTCATGGTTTACAATAAAGTATATTCTATTCTTTTCAAATACACAGATAAACAAACAAAATTAAACACTAAAAAAAACTTGCTAGTGTACTTTATTAATTAATTAATTATAATTTAAATTTTACTGAAGTTGATTCTCTTTTTCACCAACTAAACTTAATTTAAACTATTATCATATTTTTCTAATAGTGAAAACAAGAAAGATACAACAAGAAATTTTGAACTGGCAAATTAGTTCTGAGAGTTACGTTCCGAGATCACGACTAAACTTGTATGGAAGTTTAATTAATTTAATTTTTTTTTTTTTTTTTTTTTTTTTTTATTCCGACTATTTTACAGTACTAAAATTTTTGCCATCCATTTCATGTATCTACTGTTACTTAAAGAGAGCGATACCTTAAAATAAGTTTAGATTTTTAAGATGCATGTGCCAAGTGGTACTCCCATCAGTAAAAAAAATATTACTCGCTGAATACATAATTTAACAATTGAAGTACAGGTACTGTAGTTTAATCAGAAACTATGAACTCTGCAAATTATTATTCGCTACAGCGAATTAACTACGACTACAGTTGTAGATAGAAAAAGTGCCAAAAGTGGCCGTTTTTCGCACTTTTTCTATCTACAACTACAGCGAACTATAATTTACAGAGTTAATAGTTTCTGATTTAAATACAGTAGGTACCTGTACTACAATAGTTAAAAACGAATTTTCGGTTAATGATCTATTCAGTGAGAAATAATATTTTACTGATGGGGGCGCCACTTGGCTGCTAAAATCAACACCATCTCTAATACTGATTTTGGCAATAGAAGTAAAAGAAAAGGTAGTAATGTGACGACTGATAACATAACATAACATCACGCCTGTATTTCCCCGAAGGGGAAGGCAGAGGTGTACATTACACCCACATTTCGCCAGTTATGTTATAACTTATACGTCTCATGACTCCCATGTAATAGGGGGCGAGCCTATTGCCATTGACTGGGCACAAATCCAGGCTCCGGGCTGCTACTGAGAATTTCCTAATGAAAAAACCCAATAACACTTTGCCCGACCGAGGTATCGAACCCAGGACCCCACGCTCAGCAGTCGCGCTTGCGACCACTAGACCAACGAAGCAGTCTGTGTTACCTACATCAATAACACATAATACGCAAGTAACTCCACAAAAGTATCACCAGTAAAAAGTTTTCTTTTTCTAATATTGCATTCTTTTCTGTCTTAGAACTGCAATGTATGTCACAGAACTGCTTAAAATAACTTAATGGCTGATAAAATGTAAAATATACGTATCATGTGGCCATTCATGTTTATACAGTAATTCTATATATTCCTGCCTATTTGTTATTTAGCAGTATGAGTCTGTCATGCTCACTTAAATGTCATGCTGATGGTGGCGTTAGTGCCTTCATATGGTTAGTGAAGCGATGGCTGATGCTCACGTCATGCTCGTGAACTGTTGCCGTCTGTCGGGACAGCTCAGCTCCTACATACTATGTCAACTCTTTTTAGGTTTATTTCTAAAGACAATATTCCCACTTTTAAACTCTTGTTTATTTCTGACATTAACCTACATTATACTCACATTACATGAATGAATTTGATGTAATAAACAATAACCTATTTAAAAAGACTATATCCATGGAGTTTCTTGCCGGTTCTTCTCCATAGGACCCACAATTTGTAACCGTGCAACTAGAGCCTGACGTTTCAAAAGTGCCTGTAATTAAGTGAGGTTTATTTTAAATAAAAACAATTGAATTTGAAAAACTGCTCTAATTTTCCCAAAGATTCTAGTCAACATTTCTCGCATTACTGTGTGTGTACTCAGTGTGTAGACGATCTTTAGCCTTTCATTGTTCTAAGCAATGTGTATCACTCATCCGGGTCAGTGAAAGTGACAGCTTCGATGCCCAGTCCACACATGCTGTTATGGTGTGAATAATTTCACTTTAAATTAATCGATTTTGAAGCGGCATGCATGTCTGTGATGGTTATACGCTAATCATGGTAATTAGAAGAAGTATTTAGTGATTTGGTGATATTAGCATTCTCTAGCCATTTCGGATTCATATACGGATGAGAAATTGCAAACGTTGTATTGGTATTATTACCAAAAATTGTAAGCTTATGACACTCCGGGAATAAAGACGAATCTAATGACACCACGCCACAGACCAGTAAGCTTCAAAACTCAAACAATAAACAAAGTTTTGTATTCGAACGCAGTCGTAAAACGTTGGTGGGGTCAGGGGGGCGGACGGCGCGTTATGATTGGCCGGCTCAAAAGTTCGGTGGTATGATTCCTTATGATTGGTGCCTCTCGCTGTCTGAGTGACGTTCCGATTGGCGGAGGGACGTATGATATGCAGTGGTAGAGCATATGCGTTGTGACCGGGGGTGTCCAGCTAACCGGCGTCTAGATGCTTACTGGTCTATGCACCACGCACTTCAAAATCCGTCAAGCCGTCAAGGCTACAAGAGGTCATCGGTCACAACAAAACATACATACATACACTCCAAAAACATATTTATTTATTTATTTATTTATATATGCTTTATTGTACACCATAAAAAACATTACATTGAATATGCATATGCATTTAAACTATTGTACAAATGGCGGCCTTATCGCGATCAGCGGTTTCTTCCAGGCAACCTTAGGATGGACAAGAATAAACTGGACAGAAAATGGGGTTGTCAGATGTGCAATTTCGATACATAATTTAGTAATAAAATAAAATACTATACTACTACTATAAAATAACAACAAAAATATATTCTATAAATCCTAATACATAAATACTATATGCATATATACATATAAATAATAAGCAACGGTAAAGTAATTAAAAACGACCACATACAGGAGAAGAAACATGTTCATAGCGACAAATAATGCTCCTTCACAAGCCTCTTAAACACTGGCAGCGATTGCGCTTACATAACCCTTCTTCTGGGGTAGTCGGGTGAAAAAACACCTGAAATTTTGATTATTATAATTAGGGAAACTACACCTTTAGAGGAAAACAGATCTTCACTGTTTAATGTCGGAAAACAAACACTTTCTATCCATTTCACAGTTTTCCCTTCACAAATATTAACATAAAATATCATTCACAGTTAGTCCCATCAGCTATAATTTTCTAACTGATAGACTTTCTGATAGAATAACTTCTATAAAACAAGTTTATGGTAATAGATTTCTATTTAAAACATACATTTATTTGTAAAAAGCTGCAAAAAGTATTAAAAGTCATCACAGGCATAATATAAGAAGAAAAGTTTTGCATGTATATACGTTTAAAGAATCTTTATTCTCAAAAATAACATTCAGTTCACTTATATGAGAAGCTTACATTATTCTTAAAATTACACATAGGTCGTCGTTCAAATACGAAGCATGCAAATCTAGCTATCTAATCTACGTATTCATAAAAATAAATGTTTTTCATAAGATCATAATATTTTTAAACGACTTCAAAAAAAGGTGGAGGATGTATTCGGGGGGTTTTTTTTTTTTGTAATTTTTCTATTTCAATGTTTTTAACCGACTTCTTATTTCAAATAAACCTAATTACAGGCACTTTTGAAAGGTCAGGCTCTAGTTTTCATGTATGCACACCGATTACTCCGAGATTTCTGGGCCGATTTACGTGGTTGTTTTTTTATTTGGTAGAGGAAGCCTACGCGGTGGTCCCAAATAAATTGAATTTAAATTTGAATGATGTGTACATTAACTGTGCTATCGATTTTAGATGAAAAATGTAGTGTGCGTCACTTCAATGGTGTTTTTTTTTCTGTTTCTATTATTATTTGGAAAGATGGAATTTGGAAGTCTTAGAAATATCTTAGAATATTTACGTTTAAAAAAAATTGCGGTCTAATTTGCTTATCTTCTTCCACAGGGCACTGGGAGGGAAGAAACACGATAGCGGCGGAATAGACAGCATCACCATCTCAACAGGAGGAAACCAGAAGAAAATGAAGAAGAAGCAGAAACCAGCCAAGATCCACCTCATCCACCCCGTCATGATGCCTCTACGGAAGGCCCACAAAGAGGAAAAAGGTCGCACCTTTGGACCTGGAGTCCAATCCTGGGTTATAGGAGAAAGGTCCTTGCCTGAGGCTGTGAATGCGACCCCCTCTGTGACTGGTCGAGGAATTGTGTCTAATATTTGGAGCATGGGGCAAAATGCCCTGGATACGTTAGCTGAACATGTGGTCGAAAATGAGGATCTGGATAATGGTATCCAAGATAGGAGCCCCCTAGAAGGTTGGTGGTGGTTGTGATGGTATTATTATCCTTTTTTGCAGGTGAAAACTCTCATGGATATCTTCCGTCTGGGGAAGGCGGTGCGATAGCTAGATTTGCATGCTTCGTATTTAAACGACGACCTATGTGTAATTTTAATAATAATGTTAGCTTCTCAAATAAGTGAACTCAATGTTCTTTTTGAGAATAAAGATTATTTAAACCTATATAGCCATCCACAGCACAAAATGGTAGACATTCCACCCTTACAAACGATTTTCTAATAACTTTACCGAGCGTACCGGTAAAGAGTGGAATTCCTTGCAGACATCTGTTTCCCGATAAGTATAATCTGGTGGTCTTCAAGGCTCGAGTGAATAGGTTTTTTCTTGGCAAGCGTGTACAGTCTAACAAACCAATTAGTATACAGGGTCACCAGATATAGATGAAGATTTCTCAGGAAATTATTATAGAGTAGATTGATTAGGGTTTTGTATAAATACAGTTTAACTTTGTCCGTTATTAAAATGATATTTCACTCGAAAACATCCATAATCTTCTGAGAAAACTTCATTTATATATCTCTACCCTGTATACTAATTGCTTTGTTAGACTGTACCATCGTCGACCGCACCATCGCTTAACATCAGGTGAGGTGGCGGTCTAACGCAAGTCCATTAGGATTAGAAAAAAATGGAGGAGCTTCGGGAACTCCAATAAACCGCGCCGCGCCGCGTCTGTAGTGACCTTTGGCACGTACCAGGAAAACAATATTGTTTCCTCTACCTGTGTATCAGGGTTGTTGCTGATCCAGAATTTCATCACATCATTGGATGATTATTCACTGGAGTCACAGCGGTCACACTCCGTGTACGTGTGAGCTCGCTCGCCGGTGACCTTGAGCGAGCGCGTGAATGCAATAGGCCTTGGCTGGCCTCAGCCAAGGCCTATTACATTCTTTGCTCTCGGCTGCCTAGCCGAGAGACTGCCCGTTCCACACGCCGCGCACCGCGCACAGCCCCCACGCTCGCCCCGACCCGCACACATAGCCGCGAGCAATTTTACGAGCACACATGCTTAAGTATCGCCTCTTGTCGTTAGTATATATTCTATGCCGGAGTGCAAGAATCTGTGCTATGATTAGTCAAAACTCGCCAGCGAAACAAAAAAATGTGCCATAAGCCCCGCCTCCTTCGGTCATCTTGCGACACGAACATCAGCATCAATAATGTCAGCATCAATTAATGCGGATGCTGATGCTGATGTTGAAAATGATGCTGATGATGATGTTCGCAACAACCCTGCTGTGCATACAAAATTGGGCCGGTCACGTGACGTCGGTGTGAGCGCCAGCACAAAACACTATACACAAAACCACAGACCTTTCATATCTCGGACACTGCACGAATATATGGATACACAATCAAGCCCTGCATATCTGCCAAGAGACATGTCTACAGCCATATCGCTTTCCCAAGTGATTAATAAACAACAAACATAACAGTTTCCAATTAACCATCGTACAATCCGCACAATCACACGCATTATTTTATTAGCGGTTTTCGAAACCGCAACATTTTTGATTCGTCATGACATCAGCACAGTCCATATTAGGATTACCGGTTTTAGTAAAATCACGCTAACATTAACTCTGTTAAACTTTCTCAGTACTTTCTATACCGTTTCGCTGGTTCGTTATTAGAGTAGACCAAGTTCTAAGGATAAATGTGTTGGAAATGATGTACCTTTCGGATCAAGTATAATGCATTGAAGGACACGATCGGCTTGGCTTAAGATCAACGCTGTCGTGGTTTCGATTGCCTTACGGAATAAATACTAAATTGGTATGGCTGGCTGCAAGTAATTGTTATCTACTACTGTCGATCATCAACTCAGCCTAACGCAGTCCACTGCTGGACATAGGCCTCTCCCAAGTTGCGTCACAACACTCGGTCCTCTACCTTCCGCATCCAGTACCCCCCAGCCACGTTCTTCAGGTCGTCGGTCCACCTGGCCCGGGCGCCCTTCGCTGCGTTTGCCGATTCGCGGTCTCCATTCAAGGACTCGTCTGCTCCAGCGGCCATCGGTCCTTCGATAGACATGGCTAGCCCAGCCCTATTGTCAATATCTACGATAATTTATAATCACTTTTTCTTTTCAATGTTTCAGAATTTATATTTATCAGTGTCTTGGTAACAATATTTAAAAGCTATAAGCATTTTTGAATGCATGGAATGTCAGATTTAGTTTTATTATATTCAAATATTATTTTTATGTTGAGCACGAGCATCCAAATATGAGCATCCAAATATGCATGAGCATAAAATAAAGGACAAAATGAGTTTGAGCATGATTAGCATTTGTTTTTCTTTGAATGAGCATTTTATACGACGATAAAGGAAAATAAAATGGATTTTTTTGAACAAAAAAGTTCTATAAGGCCCTCTTGTACAACATTGATTTATTTGTTTAATTATGATTGGCTAATAAAGATTTTATGACTGCTAACAGGGATTATTTGATAAGCCCTAGATCATTACTTTAGCCATGAACTAGACGATGTCGCACAAGTTGGCCTAAAAATATGTATTTTTAAGCATGTGAGCACGGTAAAAGAATACCTACCTATCATATAAATATGAGTTCGAGCATGTTTCCAAAATCTTGTTCTTCTGCTGTTTTTAACATATTTCTGTCAATTTCTAGAGCAAAGAGGTAAGAAGAAGAAGAAAAAGAAGGCCATCCTCAAGCTGTTGATCTTGGGTGCCGTGCTCAAGGCCAAGATCGGAACACTTCTGCAAATTCTTACGTTTAAACTACAGGTAAGATTGATTATTTTTGACGATCTAGTGGTTCGAGTGTCGGACTGCTGATTATGAGGTCGTGGGTTCGATTCCCACAGGGCACAAATATTTGTGTGATGAACATAAATAAGTGTTTGTGTTGGTCTGGGTGTTTCTTATGTATTATAAGCATGTATTTACAAAAAAAAAGTATTTATGTATTATATCCATTATCTAGTACCCATATTACGGTCGACCGCACGTCAGTGGTAACACTTTGACATTAGCAGCATCTTTATTTCGTAAGCAATAAGGACGGTTTTCGAATTGAAGTGTTACCACTGTCATGCAGTCGACTGTACAAGCTCCTCTGCTTTGTTTGGGACTAGATGGTGGTGTGTGAAATGTCGCAAAATATTTATTTATTTATTTATTATGGGATGCGAGCACGACTTTTGATATGTGATTTTACTTACTCACAAAATGATTGTGAGTAAAGTATACGGAAATTTGAATACGATAGGATTATTTTATGATGGTTTTTTAGTAATAAAAATAAATATTTTTGGGACATTTTACACATCACCATCTAGTCCCAAACCAAGCACAGCTTGTACTATGGGTACTAGACAATGGATATAATACTTATATACTTTTTTTTTGTAAATACATACGTATAATACATAAGAAACACCCAGACCAACACAAACACTTATGTTCATCAAATCAATGTTCGTTAATATAATTACTTTGCATGAAACATAACTTAATCCTCCTTCTTTTACCCTCTCTTACCTCGAATTATCTGCAGATCAGAATTTGATTATCACTTGCTTTAACGGTGAAGGAAAATATCGTGAGGAAACCTGCACACCTGAGAGTGCTCCATACAGTTCTCAATGGTGTGTGTAGTCCGCCAACCCGCACTAGGCCAGCATGGTGGACATAGGCCTTAACCTTCTCATTCTGAGAAGAGGCCCGTGCCCAGCAGTGGGATAGTAATAGGCTGCTTAGGTTATAAAAAAATCTTTATCGTGCCAAGAAATACAAAATATTGGTTGAAGCATTGTTGTTGTATCTAATCTTACTTATTTATTTTTTATCGTTATTTACCAACAACACGCCTCACTGATCTACGTTATTGCATTGTGAATTTGTGTCGACGCCGGCTGTCGCTGAAAACCAGCGCTGTGTCTTTGCTCCATGCATGAGGCACAGCAATATGCTGAGCGGTGGCCGTTTTGCGCGGATGTGACGCATATCTTACCATACTTCTTGGCTCTGTACCTGTATTTGTTCTGTGTTCTTGAATTTTTTGGTAATTTTGTGCGTCACTTTTGAAGCAAATAAATATTTTTTCTTTCTTTCTTTCTTTTTTCTACGCCACACTGGGATTCCTTGTGTCGTGAGGTGTTATGTTATGTATACCTTAATAATCTACTTGCATTTCGTTTTTTTTTACTTTATTTGGTTTACTTGATATTGAAATTATTAAAATAAATAATAGAAAACAGTAAAGAGTTATTTACAACAGCTAGAAACTATTATTTTACTCTTTGTTATATCTAGTTACGTATCGTTTTATAGCCTCAAAAATAAAGAATACTTCTTACCTTCACATCAATTCTCATTCCAGGTCAAATTCTTCATCGTAGCGGTTATTGGCTTGGCAATCAACTTGGCGAGACTTTGGATAGATCTCAAGAACAAGCACAGTCAACAGCCACAGAAGGTAAGCAATAGTTATAGGTACCTAAATAAATATATACGTTGCAATAGCCAATACCCCAACGTTTTTTCCGCTGAAAATGCTAAGGGCGTAGCACAAGAGGTGCACCGAGCAAGGCTGGAAAGAGTTCATTTTTTGGCGTTTTCCTAATGCAACGCGACTACACAACCATCGCAAGTTCTCGCGAAATTTGTCAGATGTCCTAATTATCGATAACTGCGTGATAATGCGATGCCATAAACAAAATTTGCGCGAACTTGCGACGGTTGCGTAGTCACGTTGCATTAGAACAACGCCATTACCCAAACTATGACATCGATCACATGATGTATCATCACATATTTTTTAATTTCAGCCATCACATACATTATTTCAACCTTGAACCATCACATATTTCAACCTTGAACCATCACATATTTTGACCTTGAACATCAAATGTTTTAACTTTAAACCATCACTTGTTTAAATTTTGAACCATCATATATTAATATACTTTGAACCATCACAAATTTTAACTTTGAACCATCATTCTATTTTAATTTTTAATCAATAGATATTCTCACGTTGAACTATCACATACTTTTACTTTGAACAGTTTGAACCATCACTTATTTTTACTTTGAACATCACATATTTTAACATAGAACCATCACATGCTTTAACTTTGAAACATCACATATTTTTACTGTGAACTATCACATAGTTTTACTTAAAATCATCACATATTTTAACTTAGCAGCATCGTATATAATCACTTTGAACCTTCACATATTTTAACTTTGAACCATCACCAATTAGTTTGCTTTAACTTTGAACCATCACATATTTTTAACGAGGTTGATTTTTGAAAATCCCTTTCTTTGTAAGGAACCTTGGTACAAAATTTAATTACTTAACCCAGGGTTTTAGCTTTGTAGCACGCCAAAACCCTGTTAGACACACGAAAATGTAATGTACAAAAAAAACATAGTCAATAAAAAAGCTAACAGATAGTATGTCATCATTATGCCCTTAAAACATGATGTTTTCACTACCTTTGTTAAGAGAACATAAGCTAATTATTTCAGTTAAGTGTCTTAACAAAAACCTCACTCTTACTATCAATTAATTATACAAACAGTTGAACGCTTTCACATTGTTTATCACAGATTTATGACAGATCTACCGACGCTCGCGGCTTCACTGACGTGGTATGTGCAACAAAAGTACTATGTGCTTTTCTTGGGTTCTGGCTGTATCTGTGCCAAGTTTCATCCAAATCCGTTCAGCCATTTATACGTGATTCAGTAACAAACATCCGAACATCTGTACAAATTTTCACATTTATAATCAAATTGGTAATTTAAGGCTATATGCAATGACGGTGGCTTTGCATGCAAAAAAACATGTCAAAATGTAAAAACCTGAATGTTTAAAAAAAAATCGTATATATTTTGCACTTGCATGAATACTAGGTAGTAGGGGTCGCAATACCGGTTTTTTTCAATACCGGGATTGTCTATTGATATCATCCTTCGAGCCTTTTCCCAGTTATATTGGGGTCGGATTCCAGCCTAACCAGATGCGGCTGAACATCAGCATTTTACACGGAGCGGCTGCCATCAGACCCCCCGTATTGTCTATTGATATATTTGTTTTCAGCGACCACACAGCCCACACGGCTGTGTAGTCCCTGTTTGTTTTATTCAGAAAGATCTGAGTGTAGGTAGAATTGATAAAAGAGACCTCAGTCATATTTACATCTTGCGGTTGAAACGTATTCTATTGTGGCCCGTTTTCGGTCACCGACTAGTGTAAATTGTTATCCAGTTGGCTGTATTCGATCACAGCTCGTACGCAGTGATTTATTATAGTGTTAAACTAATAAGCAGTGGACGCATTCGGTCACCAACCTAATAGATATAAACGGGTTAACTAGGTTAACGAATTCGGTTAAACCAAATACGGTCAACGCATTCGGTCACTGACCTAATGTAAACGCGCCATTAATTTTAACTTGCAGAGGCTGATTAAATATTTATTGTTACTTTACTTCAAAAACGTTATCAGTCCATTTATTATATAGGTCAGGTATCCTGTAGTCTACGTTGGATTTCGTGGAAATCCCGAAAAACCATGTTTTCGTCTACTTTGATCCCGGTTTTACTATCCCAGTGTTTCCGGTATTCGAGATCCCGGTTTGCGACCCTAAACAATGAGTTGTATGCACAGAACCAAAACGAAAGACACAATCTATCATTCTTAATCCTATTCATTCATTCGTTCTAATGAAAGAGTCATTGAATGAAAGTAAATACACTCAGGTACACTTTCATTCTGTAATGAGGAAATTTAGTTAATCTATTCATTTGTTTACTTTTAATTAAGCTACTTAACATTATACGTCTTACGAAATATAATACATATTTAAATTAAATACATAATCTTCACGCCCAAGGGATTAGCAGAAATGTAATTAGTAAGAACATGACGCATATTATATTCTAATCACATTAATAATATGCATATTTTTGTTGGTTTAAAAATATAAGTTAATAAATATTCTTAAATAAATATAAAACCTTTGACATCGCATCAAATCAAAACAAATATTTTATTCATTCATTGCAACAAACAACAAAATGAACTTTTCACAATTTGTTAACAGTAATCTTCATCTATATAAATAAGGCTAAACTTACTTTGTAAACCAATAAAAATATCAATCAACTCAGCCTATCGCAGTCCACTGCTGGACATAGGCCTCTCCCAAGTTGCGCCACAACACTCGGTCCTCTGCCTTCCGCATCCAGTCCCCCCCAGCCACGTTCTTTAGGTCGTCGGTCCACCTGGCAGGGGGGCGCCCTACGCTTCGTTTGCCGATTCGCGGTCTCCACTCAAGGACTCGTCTGCTCCAACGGCTTTCGGTTCTTCGACAGACATGGCCGGCCCACTGCCACTTCAGCTTACTGATCCTGTAGGATAGATTATCACCGGATAATCTCGTTACGGATTTTATCCTTCAAAGAAACTCCAAGCATAGCTCGCTCCATAGCTCGCTGAGCGACTTTGAACTTGTGGACTAGCCCAACTGTCAGTGTCCACGTCTCGGCACCGTAAGTCATGACAGGCAGGACGCACTGGTTGAACCTTTGTCTTCAAACTTTGAGGTAAAAAAAAATGCAAATCATCAATAGCATAATTTAGATATCATTTATGTCACGATCTCATTAGTGTAAAATCATTCGTGTTTCAAATTTTAAGTAATATCAAAAGTTAACGTTTCTCGGATTTCGTAGTTTTATTAAGAATTCTAATAAATACAGAACCGAGTGTAATGCGCACAAATATGTAAAGTATGTTTCTCAGTTTTCGAACAAAACAGTTAACTTTTACTTTTTATTAAAAAAATGTGAAATCACATAACAGTCTCTTTAGAAGTTGGTTTAAATAACTGGTTTATGGTTTAAGCACATTAAAAAAGTAATATGCATAGTGATTCCACAACATTACAATAGAAATAAAAATCCTAAACCTGCTCACCTGAAAGTGCTCCATACAGTTCTCAATGGTGTGTGTAGTACGCCAACCCGCACTAGGCCAGCGTGGTGGACTAAGGCCTTAACCTTTTGATTCTGAGAAGAGGCCCGTGCCCAACAGTGAGACAGTAATAAGTAGTAGTTTATACTATACTAACCGTCGTCTGCTCGGACGAATAATAAATGGTGGACGGAATCTCGGTAAGAAAAGCTTGAAGCACTTTGTTTTTTTCTAAACTCACTATAATTTCGACAGAATTTTAACACACCAGATATATATTGTTATTTTATTAGTGACACTACGACCAACTACCGTCACACTAGATTTGTTTCGTAATCGTGGCTTTTTGTCTTACAATGGGTGTGAATGTGTGCGTGCCAGCCTGTACTTTTAAGCGAGCCTTCTTACTAACGCAAAGTTACACACTCATATTTAAAATTGCCTGTACCTAGACTAGAAATGTTTAGACATAGCTGCGTATACATGGCACCACTTGTATATAACTCGTTCCCAAAGACTATTATCGACTTACCTTATAATAAGTTCTGTGTATCACTACGTAAATGGCTAGTTCAAGAGAGTTTTTATTCAATCAACGAATTTCTAAAAAAAATCTCTTCCGAATCATTTCACTTTGCAAATGCATTATAAATTTTGCTTTTGTGAGTGTTTGTGTGTCAAGATATATAATTTAAGATAATTGTGTTTCGTTATTGTTTGCGAAGGTAATATTATTCTGTCAATAGATTCCTAATTTAAAAAATATTATTTACCTTTTAATTTTTGACATTGACATTCACCTTATAATTGTTGACTTTTACTGCATATTAATTAATTGTATTCTATTTTATTGGGGCAAAATGTGACTTTATACTTAATGTTATGCCATTTGTATTTGATTTGTAACCTTGACACACACCGTAATATTTTTATTGTATATTAATAAGTAGCTTCCTCAACTTTCCAGTTTGCATGCTATTTTACTATGGCAAAATGTGCCTGTTCTATAAATTTAAATGTAACCATCTACTGTTTATACCACATTTTATGCAAATAAAGATATAATAATAATAATAATACTATGGGTGCTTTACTTTTTTTTTGCGAAATTCCGTCCACCTTTTTTTATTCGTCCAAGGTCGTCTGTGTATTTTTCGCATTATCACAGAAAAAGGTTATCGCGCATTCAGTAATTTTGTATCTCCCAGCATAAAAAGTATTAGTAGCCTCTATGTTAATCCAGGTTATGGTCTATCTGTTTGCCAAATTTCACGCAAATTCGTTCAGGCGTTTCAGCGTTATTGAAGGACAAAGAAACAAACAAAAATCCATACTTTTGCATTTATAATATTGGTGTAGGATTATACCTTAGACGACTTATTCTACCAATGTAAACCGGCCCTCACTATCTATCTCACGAGTATAATTTCACACACACATCACATACAAACACCCAGATAAAACAAACGCGCCATACAAATATTTGTCACGACGTGGGAATCGAACGCCATTCCGGTTGTCATTCACCTGCCAATGTGTGTCATTTGTATGTCTTTAATGTCACATAATAAAAAGTTACGTGCAGAAAATCCATAAGCGAAAAAATACCACTATTGGCCCTTTTTGTATCTACAACTACAGCGAACTATAATTTACAGAGTTGATAGTTTCTAATTAAACTACAGTACCTGAACTTCAATCGTTAAAAAAGGATTTTCGATAAATGATGTATTCAGCGAGTAATATTTTTTTACTGATGGGGGCGCCACTTGATTGCTACATTCCCCTTAAGAGTTTTCCAGTTATTTCTATAACACGTTGTATAATATTTAATTTTATGAAAATAAATTAACGTTACGATTGTAGCTGATGACTTGGTAAGTCACATAATTTTTTCAATTTTTTTCTTTGTACTATGTTCAATGAAATAGCCTCTCAAAATACCCGTAAATTTGCGACAACGGTTAACAAGACCAAGCGCCTGAAGCCGCGTTGATGACGACGTTACTTTTATCGTAGCAACAGTAAAATTGCCACCTGTGGTTGCCACGACCAAAGTAACGCCCAAAACGTCATCAAAGATCACTTTGTTAAAGCAAACTTTTATCATGTCAACGCGGCTTTAAAAAAGTTGGTCTTCTGTATTCTTCTTATGTTGTCTCCATGTATTCGATACGTAGTTTCGAATTCATTCAAATGCATTGAGGTATTCGATACGATCGTGAAGCTATGCTGTCTGGCTGTCTTACTGCCTTACTATCAAAAATATTAATTAAAATTCACTAAATTGATTAGCTCTCAAACTTTAACGATGGAAAACTGGAAGAATCAAGATTGTATTAGATTAGATATTTGTCACTCTGTTAGTGCGTCACGTCTAGTAGGACCTATACTGACCTCCAACAAACCTAAAAGTGAGCTTGCGAGTGGCGGACTCGGGGTAGTCCACCGCCCGACCAACCAAAGCCCATGACGGAGACGCGCAGTGTCACGTGTGTGCCAATCAGGAGGAGGGTGCGGCCGACGTTACGCCGTACTGGTAGAAGAGGCTCGCCTACTAGAGGAGGCAAGCTGGGATCTTTCGGGGATGGTAGGACTCGTAGGGCAATACATCAATCCCACGCCCCCGGCCAAAGGTTGTTGGGGTAACGACATGGTGGTTTTAGTCAGTAAGAGTCGGGGGCGGAGTACGTTCATGAAGATTACACCACGGAAAAAAGTGGGTTGCATCTAAACGAGTAAACTTTGGGTGGTTTAGAGTAAAGATATTGTTACGACGGAGGGTTAAGTAGAGTGGACTAAAATACTTCAACCTCGATTTTCCTGAACTAAGAGACGTTTTCAGCAGGCTGAAATGAATTTTCAGTCCGTAACAGGAGGATCTATCACATATCAAAGAATTTAAATTTTGAGTAAGTTGCCGTCGTTTTCAGGCGCCTGAAACATGTTTTCTGGCCGTTTCAGGAGCCATCAAATCCGATGCTGAATTTTCCTGAAAACCCATTGAAGACCCCTTATGGCCGTTTGACACCCACATGTAAAATTGTTGAAGAGTGAGCGAGATAGAGCTAAATCTTAGACTAAGATAGACGAAGAACCTTCTGGAAGAGAGTGAGCAAGATAGAGCAATATAAGACAAGGATAGACAAGATTCGAGAAGCTTCGAAAACCTTCTAGAAGTAAGTGAGAGAGATAGAGGATAGATGAGGTTCGTCAGGGTTCGAGAACTTTCTATTACGAGAATTTGCAAGTGAGAAAGAGTTATTTTATGACAAGGATAGCTGATGTTCGAGGACTTTCTAGTACCACGACTCGCGGCCTATATAAACAGCGCAGCTCAGCGCCAGTGGAGTTCAGTTGGAGTTCAGTTGGAGTTCAGTTGGATCAAGCGATACAAGCGATAACATCGAAGCGATACTCGGAGCGATTAGCGATTCAGTGTAATAGTTCTGTAATAAAGTGTTCTCAACGCAGTTAATCGGCTTTCTATCCATATACGAACCCCCAGCTCGTAACAATATTGTTTACTAGACGCCACAGAAGTACGTCTACCTAGGGCAGATAATTCAGCTTGGTAGGCACAACTTCGAGAAAGAAGCCGACAGAAGGATCCGTTTGGGATGGGCAGCATTTGGCAAACTTCGCCGAGTCTTCTCGTCGCCTATACCGCAAAGTTTGAAGACAAAGTCATCAAGCAGTGCGTCCTGCCAGTCATGACTTACGGTGCCGAGACGTGGACACTGACAGTTGGGCTAGTCCACAAATTTAAAGTCGCTCAGCGAGCTATGGAGCGAGCTATGCTTGGAGTTTCTTTGAAGGATAAAATCCGAAACGAGATTATTCGGAGAAGAACCGGAGTGACCGACATAGCTTGTGGGATCAGTAAGCTGAAGTGGCAGTGGGCTGGCCATGTCTGTCGAAGGACCGATGGCCGCTGGAGCAGACGAGTCCTTGAGTGGAGACCGCGAATCGGCAAACGCAGCGTAGGGCGCCCCCCTGCCAGGTGGACCGACGACCTGAAAAACGTGGCTGGGGGGGACTGGATGCGGAAGGCAGAGGACCGAGTTTTGTGGCGCAACTTGGGAGAGGCCTATGTCCAGCAGTGGACTGCGATAGGCTGAGTTGATGAGACGCCGCAGAATATCTAATAGTACTAACGTACATGCGCGTTCGTCCTCGTGGTGTGTCAATGAAAACTATCCTATATGTTAATCCGGATAATGGTCTATCAGAGTGCTAAATTTCATACAAATCCATTCAGCCGTTTCAGTGTAATTGAAGGATAAACATGTCAATCTGTAATTCCTAAAATGTACCTACCTAATGAATTTATTTTTTACATGTTCACCTACCGCATGTCATCTTGTTGTGGCAATAAATCATTTTTTTTCTTTCTTTCTTTCCAAACAAACAAACATGTGTCGTGTGTATATAAATAAATAAATAAAACATTCATACTTTTGGATTAATAATATTAATAGGACAGTATAATATACAGTAGAGTAACAGTAAATGAAAATTACACTTTCTCTACAACTTTTATAGCTCAACCAAGACCTAATCCGATCCATGCATTGAATTAAACCCATGCCTAGTCAGTAATCACGGTCATTTAAACTAATGCAATGAATAAATTCATGCGTTAATCTCACAATAATTAGTTGTAAACCGGCTTAGCTAGTAAGCCACGAGTGTTTCTTTACGATGTCGATCCACATTTGTTTGTATATCTGTCGCTTTCTCTGCAAATAATGTAGTCAGTGAAAGATGTTGTGAAAAATATTGAGACATGGTTTGGGCATGTAGAGAGGATGGACGATAGGAGATTGACAAAACAATTATATGAAGCGAGTGGATGGAAGGGAACGACCCCCGGGAACGTACCGCAACCAAATAAAAAAAAAAAAATTAACTTTATTGTTTAGTCCAATTTTACAAATTAGTGTAGCCCTGGCTTCTAAACTAGGGTGACCTGTATGTCCGAAGCCAAATCGCGGACGTTCTCAAAAAAGGCCAGGTTAAGAGTACTCTAAGCCGACTATGCACGACGAAGTTAATGGACGTAGATGAAGCGAAAGAGGTGTGTCAGGGTCGTGGCAGGTGGAAATCCATAGTCTCTGCCTACCACAATGGGAAACAGGCGTGATAATATGTATGTATGTGTATCGTTTTTCTAGGAGTGTTGCAAGATGTGATTATTTTTGGATAGTTTTTCTTTTACTTTAGAATTCAAAGCGAAATTTCGTAGCCAACCGTAAAGCTCATTGGCTATTATAGTAAAAGTCCCAGTTACCAACAGTGCCCCATTGTTTGACAAAAACCCAACTTCAGAAAATAAGAGCAAAATTATAATTTGGTATACGGTTAAATATTATCTAATAAACATTGAACTGTTACACAGTGCACCACAAGTACGTAAAAAATCATCACGAAACCAAATAATATATGTATTTAAATAAAACTTTTTAACAAAAAAACGACGAAAACAGAAACTGAAAAGCGAAAAATAACAATTATGAGTCGGCGCCAAACAAACTTTTAACAAGCAACGTGCATGCATGATGCAAGTGGCCGAGCGGAGAACGCATTTTTGGAAAGTTATTGTTTATCTTTGAAAATTTCACGTTTTTTTTATTATATATTTAAAGTAATTTAATGATCTTCGTTGATTGTTTGTTTGGCGCCGACTCATAATTAGTTATTTTTCGCTTTTCAGTTTCTGTTTTCGTCGGTTCAATTTTTTGTTAAAAAGATTTTTTTTTTTTTTTTTGTGGTTTAATCTAACTCCAGGTCTCTATTATGTCGTAGTGTCTAGAACTATATTTGTGTGCCAAGTTTCAACAGAATCGGTTAACAGGTAAGAATTCAGTGGGTGAACAAGCACTCATCCCCTGTTTTCCCACCCTTAGCGGTGGATTTTGATTTTGAAATTTAAATGGGACAAACTTCGAGATATACCCTATCCATTAAAAAAAGAATCATCAAAATCGGGCCACTCTGTAAAAAGATTTGCGTCGTTATTCATTAAAAAAAAAAAAAAATATATATATACTCGTCGAATTGAGAACCTCCTCCTTTTTTTCGTCGGTTAAAAAATACTTGTGATCGTCCATTATAAAAAGTGTCGATAATATTGGGGATGTTACGTTAATAGGTAGGTACCCTTTTTACTAATCGATACAACTTATGAATAAATGAATTTATTCAAAGTTAATTATTCAAAAGTCAAGGTACATAATATTATTTTTTGAAAACAAGCATTTAAATAAATAATAAACAAAATAATAAAATCCATTTAGGTAACACAGACGAAAAAAAATGTTCTCGTCAGTGTTATTACTTACCAGTACTTACATACAACGTGTTGATCTGTATTCGTGCCATATTTAAGGAGGTGACTATACCACTGATACTGAACACGAATCAATAAAAAAATCAATACCAAAAAACATTTTTTTTGTGTAAATACCTATTTGTAAACAAACGAATTTCCTCCGTATGTCAAGTCCCGTAAACTTAGTTCAATATGAGTGAAATTCGCGAAAGTTTAAAAACTTCTATCGTAGATTTTTTTAAGTATTTTTACATGACTAAGCACATTATTTATCATGTGCTCTAGAAATATGGCACGGTTACAGATCAACAAGTTGTATTTACTTTTAAACTTTCGCGTTGCATTATAACTCATTATAAAACGGGAATAGGTATGTGCGCGTAAATTCCAGTTTCATTATAGTTAAGTAGATACATAATTGAATTTGGAAATATAAAAATAAATATTCATCCATTTTTAGAAATCAATTTTCTTTTAGCTGGCAATAACCGCGCTAACCCTACATAAGTAATGAATACATTGCGAAGCGGGTAGGAAATACCACGGTTAAGGTCGATGGCATCCGTTTGGGTCGCAGTGAAAGTGACCCCGGTGGCACAGGACGGGTTAGTGCACCTTGTAGCGAGCAGGACTACAGCTGATTGGTGTATTTGTAACGTCATTTTAATTCGTCAATTACTGTCTCATAGCTGCGCCTGGGCCACTTGTAAGAATGAGAATATTTATAGCTTTAGTCCACTATGCTAATTGACGGCCGAGTAATATTACGAACATCCGAAGTGATCTTAAAAGGACGAGGCGCCAGCTGGGTCCTTTTTAACTAAACGAGGCAGTTAATTGCTATACAAACAAGAGAATATCATTAATATTTGATAGTAAACATAAAGATTTTTTTATAGAAATTCTATAACTATTGCGTCCATCCTCGCGGATGACATTTTCAAGACGCGGTGACCTTAGGAACAAGCTCATTCAATGCACCTTACTGCATGAGTGCTGCGGCAAGACTGAGCAACTTTTGAAAACTTGAATTTTAACTTACTACCTTTAATATTCTTTTTGTCTGCTTCATCAAGAAAAAGCGTTACGATATTTCATTTTATTATCGAGAAACAATCATAGTAGAAATGTATTTATTGTTTGATCACCGAGCTTCATCGCTTCCTTAATAATTTAAAAAACATACACCCGAAAAACTCTACCCCTCCTTCTGGGGCAGTTGAGTAAAAACAAATTACAATCACATGAGACTAGATTTTCCATCTTCATATCTCGGTTTGGCGAACCGACTCGCAAAGTCGTAATACCATTTAGGCAAGAGTCTAGCTGGAATTCTTGTTGTTATAGCTCAACATCAGGTGGGCCTTTACCGATTTTCACCATCCTATAGCATGAAATAAGTAACAACTTCTCTCTTGTTAAACATGAGTAGAAACTAGTAAACAAGGCACCCACAGTTAAAAACCATAATTTACAAATACCTCGGAGTTAGTAGCGACATCCGTATGGGTCACAGTGAAAGTGACCCCGCAAGCGCGCATTGTAGGGTTAACCTACCAACAGGTGTCAGGTGTCATTTTACCTACATTAAGAGTAGTGTTTACATGTCTTAAACACGGCCCCATTGTTCTGTCAAAAATTTATTAAGACATCCAGAACACAGCAAGTGACCCCACAAGCTCAGGGCTTGCGCATTCTACAATATCTACGGTTAACAGGTGGCAATGTCACCTACAAGGCGGTACCTAACTATTGTTCTGTCAAAATTGACGGTCCACTTTGCAACCTTAAATGTGTAGGTACCTATAACATACATACATGAATACATAATATTATTATCAGCCCATTATTGTGCTCACGGAACAATGTTTTTATTGTTCTGTGATTGTGCCACTGCAGTACATGGGCCTCTGCTCAGATCAAATCAAATGAAAATAGTTTGTTCATAGTTATGTTTTGCCTTATAGACATACAAATCTTATTATGTACACTCAACCAAACCGAATCATGACCCACCATAAGCTTAATTTTCTACAAACATTCTAATACAATTAGGTCGAGTTTCGCTCAAAGACATTTCCCTGACAACAAACTTGTTATCAATTATATAGTACAGTGAGAGTTAGTTTCTTTTAATTTGATTGATATTCTTCTGGAATTGAAAGAGTTCTAATAGGTTTTTGAAAAAAACCTACTTCTTTTTTATAGGTAAACTATGCGGAACTACAGTTAATTCGAAATTCAAAACATAATTCTAGCTTTATCAAAAACGTAACTTTTTATCCAATTATTAATCTATTGCATTTAAGGTGAATGCTACAGGGTAGCCCGCGAAATTCAAATTTTTTGGCGTTTTTTTCAAATTGTAGCTTTATTTCGCGTTGTATATAGGTCAAAATATGATTTGCGGAAATAGTAACTATATATCTAAGGAATAATTCTCATAAAAAATATTAACCTAGCTCTATAAGCTGTATAAGCTCGAAAATCGATAATTTGATCGTAAATTAATATTATCAAGCTAGTACAGCTAATAGAGCTAGGTTAATATTTTTTATGAGTATTATTCAGTAGATATTGTTATTATTTCCGCCAATCATATTTTGACCGATATACAACGCGAGATAAAGCTACAATTTGCAAAAAACGCAAGAAATTTTGAATTTCGCGGGCTGCCCTGTAGCATTCACCTTAAGGTGCTCATAAAATATATAAACCTAGCTTTATAAACTCTACAAGCTCGAAAATCGATAATTTGATCGTAAATTAATAGTATCGAGCTTGTACAGTTTATAGAGCAAGGTTAATATTTTTTATGAGTTTTATTCAGTAGATATATTGTTATTACTGCCGCGAATCATATTTCGACCGATATACAACGCGAAATAGAGCTATAATTAGCAAAAAAACTCATGAAATTTTTAATTTCGCGGGTTACCCTGTAGTATTCACCTTAAGCTCAAAATTGCATAGACCTCTGACCCGTATTAACGCAGTTTCCTTAATATTCAAAATGTCCTAAGTGCAGCACGATGCTAATAAGAAGAAAATTTTACTGTTTTGACTATTTCATACGAATTATCGGCTGAGTGGGTCATGATTCCGATTTGTTGACTGTACATGTGAACGCCATGCCTGAAAATAAATTAGAATTTAAGCATTATAATCAAAATTGTATTGGTACTAATTTGCCAAGGATTGCCCTCATTATCTAGATCTTACGTCTTCTTTGTCCATCCAAAGGTTGCCTGGAAGATATCGCTTTTAGCGATAAGACCGCCCATGTATCCATAATTTATACGTTGTTCCTGTTTACTAATATTTTCATGGTGTACATTAAAGTATATTGTATATATCTATCTATTTAAATTGATAAAAATAGTCAAGCAGTGTATTATCAATAAGGAACTCATAAATCGTGTAGTAACATTTCTCTATTAATAATTTATTTAGTGCCCTTTTATATTTTTACATGGTCATATTTTATATTAGGTACTTTATTATAAATTAGCGGGGCAGTACCAAAAAGCTTTTTTGAGTGTAGTTTCACATATTAGACATAATTTATTTACATATTTAGCTCGTAAGTCTTTCTAAAATCAGACAATTTCTGAAAAAGATGTGGATTAATATTCACAAGCAAAGCTGTTTCCAGTATATTGATACAGTGATGGAAGTGTTATGATTTCTCAGGATTTAAAATTTGACAACGTCTGTGGTTCGAGTGTCGGACTGCTGATCACGAGGTCGTGGGTTCGATTACCACTGGACACAAATATTTGTGTGATGAACATAAGTGTTTATCTGGGTGTTTCTTATGTATTATTAGTATGTATTTAAAAAAAAAAGTCATATCCATTGTTAAGTACCCATAGTACAAGCTCTGCTTCGTTTTGGACTAGATGGTAAAAAGTCCCAAAAAATTGAATAAAAATATAGCTATCTGTTGTTTTGAGACCACGCCACGACCACGTAAGGTCAATGCTTACACATCGTTTTTGTATCCTAAATACAAGCATTCAATCAACCAAGCAATCGGAATGAGAAGGTTAATTAGGGCCTTAGTCCACCACGCTGGCCTAGTGCGGGGTGCGGGTTGGCGGACTACACACACCATCGAGAACTTTACGGAGCACTCTCTGGTGTGCAGGTTTCCAGTCTGAAAGCCGACTACAACATTTATTTTAAAAATGATGAAGAAGATTTAAAAAATTATGATGGAGATGAATTATGAGTTTAGTAGTAGTAGAGCTCCTTTGTGAAAGAGCTCGTCCGGGGAAGTAATACCACCGTACCTACTTCTCCACCAAACAGTGATGCTTGCATTGTTGTGTTTTGGTCTGGGTGCCGGTGAAATTATCACATGAGACTTTCCATCTTCATGTCTCAGTTTGGCGAACCGACTTGTGGTACCATTTAGGCAACAGCCTAGGTGGTATTGCAGTTGTTATGGGCAAAGGTAACTTTCGCCATCCTTTACCATAAAAGAACGAGTGTGCTTTAGAGCACACACGACTGAAGTAAAACTTTACTAACTTATATCTCCCTCAATACTATTTCAATGACAACAAAGGAATGGCGGCGCGGCGCGCGTACATCTGCCGGCGCTACGCGTCTTGCTCCCCGCGTCCCGCACTACCCCCTCCGTTCGCCTCACTTTTCGTAACACATTCACCAGCTTACTCCCCAAGTCAAACGTGCGTAAAGAAGTTTTACTTCAAAAAGAATACCTACCTATTAATTAATGATTTTTCTCTTTTCCTCAGATAATATACTACGAGCACGCTCAGCACCAGCATCATTACGACCATGAAGAGGAGGAGCACGAGCACGGCTGGGGTCCTTGGTCGAGGAGCATACTGCCTGATTTAAACGAGGTAGATGTGGTACATGACTATAGTTCATCGTAATTCTGCGTTAGTGATTAGCCAATAGCCTTGGTAGGGCCAATCATCCGATTGGCCCTACCAAGGCTATTGGCTATTGGCTATTGGCTATTGCTAAGGCTATTGGCCATCCGGCAGTACCCGCCTCAGCTAGTTAACAAAATTTATTTTACGCATTATATTCGACATTAGGCGTCTGTTGAGGCTGTATGGGCGATGAGAACAACTTGTTGGGGGTTGCTGAGGGTGAGGTTTTAGGTTCGATTTGGGAATCGAAGCCTAGGAGCATAACTTTATGTTTTTCTATCTTAATAGCTAACCCGAGTTTTGATTAAACTTGTACCCGATATTAAGGCTGATTTACACGGGGAGAGTTTCGCTAGTCGAGACTCGTTCTAACTTAGCTTTTCTCACGAGAAAAAAAGAGACAACATGACACTCATCTAGTGCAACACTCCCCTCTTAAATCAGTGAAGGCTGTAGATGTCCCCCTATTACATACAACCAAAAAATGGGTAAACAACTGACATAACAGCTTACCCCTTTTTAAAGTGGGCACTATCGATGCATCCATTTTGACGCTGTTTTAATGACTACCTACATCCAAAAAAGCTTGACTTGTTCTAAAAATATCATAGGTCTACGTTTTCAACATACACGCACAGATAGATAGATAGAATATACTTTATTGTCATCATCATCATTCATCATTTCAGCCGAAAGACGTCCACTGCTGGACATATGCCTCCATATAGGCCATAGGGGTACTTTATTGTACACCATGAAAATAGTAGATTTTGGATTGTGGCCACGCCATTAGGACTGTTGGATGCACAGAAATAGATAGATAGAATGGAAAAGTAGGGAGGGCGCGCGTGCCAACACCCTGCACCATAGTGCAAGGCATTTCAAAGCCTTTCTCAGTACTACGCCTTATGACTTGTGAATACTGTAACAAAAACTCGCAAAAATGCCTTATTCTGCTGTTTCTAACTGCAGAAACAAAAGCTGTAAAGTACATTTGATTAAAGTTAATTTTTTAAAATTAATTATGTCAATATGGGAGGCGTAGTTGGTTCGAAAGTTGCCACGCATGAATCGCAAGTAAAAATATGATTACAACCATTATATCTAACTATTTCTTTGATTGGATGCATCGTCAGAGGCACCCTTAAGACAATCAATCAATCAACTCAGCCTATCACAGTCCACTGCTGGACTGCTCTCCCAAGTTGCGCCACAACGCTCGGTCCTCTGCCTTCCGCATCCAGTCCCCCCCAGCCACGTTCTTTAGGTCGTCGGTCCACCTGGCGGGGGGGCGCCCTACGCGGTCTCCACTCAAAGACTCGTTTGCTCCAGCGGCCATCGGTCCATCGACAGACATGGCCAGCCCACTGCCACTTCAGCTAACTGATCCTACAAGCTATGTCGGTCACTCCAGTTCTTCTCCGGATAATCTCGTTACGGATTTTGTCCTTCAAGAAACTCCAAGCATAACTCGCTGAGCGACTTTGAACTTGTGGACTAGCCCAACTGTCAGTGTCCACGTCTCGGCACCGTAAGTCATGACAGACAGGACGCACTGGTTGAAGACCTTTGTCTTCAAACTTTGCGGTATAGGCGTCGAGAAGACTCGGCGAAGTTTGCAAAATGCTGCCCAGCCCAAACGGATCCTTCTGTTGGCTTCTTAAGACAAGCTTGAACTTTATTTTATGTATGTTAGCGAAAGTAACGTAGTACATTAAATTACGACGAAAACAGTCAATAACAAAATAATCTTTAAAATATAAGTCCCGTTACACATTACCGGTTTTTCCGCAGGAAAGCGAAGCAGACGCAAGTGAGGTGTCGCCCTACAAAGCGCAAGAGAGAAACCCGCTGGTGTATCCCCGTCCTTTTCTGACGAGAGTGTAGGATAGCTCCGTCTCTTTCACTCCAGTCATAGTATAAAACCTGACTTGCAAATGTGACATTCTTATGGTATGTTAAGCCCACCATATATGAAAAAAATCATTATGTCTGTCTGTCTGTGAATATTACCTAAAAGAGAGACCGTATTTAAATGATTGCTAGGCGTACCCTGAACAGTTAGCCACATTATTTCCACAAAAGTTCCATCAAAACTGGTTTACTAATTTAGTCGTAAAGCAGTAACAAACAGACAGACAAATTCACTATCGCATTTATGAATCTTTAGATGACATAAGAAATGTTTTGTTCTTGTACATAATCCTACTAAAAAATGCGAAAGCATGGATAGGAATCACGGTAAAATGGCTCAACGGATTCGGATGAAATTTGACACACAGATAGACCATATCCAGGATTAACATATAGGATACTTTTTGTCGATATACCACGAGAGTGAAGCCGCGTGCCTCAGCTAGTACTTAAAAACGAAATTACGTGTAACTAAAAAAAATAAGTATCTAAGTAATAAAACAAAGTTTAACCGGATTAAATCGCGTATATTATTTAAATTGGTTTCCCTGACGTTTCGAAAGCTTTGCAGCATTTCGTGGTCGCAGGTAGACTAAGATGACAAGCGTCTTTACAGATATTTCTAAAAAATTATTATCAAAAAAAATCAAAAAAATAAAAAAAAATATATATAAAATAAATAAATAATATAATAAATAAATTATTTTTAAAAATATTTTTTTAGAAATATTTGTAAAGACGCTTGTCATCTTAGTCTACCTGCGACCACGAAATGCTGCAAAGCTTTCGAAACGTCAGGGAAACCAATTTAAATAATATACGCGATTTAATCCGGTTAAACTTTGTTTTATTATAATGTGTAGTGATCGCGAAAACCTAAGAAGTTATTAAGTATCTAAGTGTTAAAGCTTATTTTATTTATATGTATGTACTGTATGTATATAAGTGTGGACATGGTTAATCTGTGTGTCAAATTTCGCGTTCAGTCGTTTCATCGTGATTAAACATTAAAGGACAAAAACAACAAAATTAGTAGGATTTTTTTGTTAAACTTTATATAAGTCGATACTGGAAATAACTAAATTTGAAAACTATTTCATTTTATAGACAAGCCACAAGCCTGTTTTTCTCTCTTGTCTTGTTTAGTAAACAATCTTAGCATGTCCCTTTATTCAAATAACTGCTGATAAAATACAATTAGGTACTAGTTCTGCACATGTAATTACATTAGTGTGTGAAATTGTAAACATAACATCTTTAATAATAATATTGACGAATTTCATTACAAAGACATGCCAAGATACTAAATGAGACAAGTAAGAAAAAACAGAGTGTAAGTACAGTCTAACAAAGCAATTAGTATCCAGGCTCGCCAGATACAGATGAAGATTTCTCAGGATATTATTATAGAACTGTTTGATTAGGGTTTTGTATAAATGCAGTTTAACTTTGTCCGTTATTAAAATGATATTTCACTCGAAAACATCGAAATCTTCTGAGAAAACTTAATTTATATCTGGTGAGCCTAGATACTAATTGCTTTGTTAGACTGTACTTACAGTATTTTTTTCCCGCAAATAATCACGATGTTGAAACTGTATAACGCACCTACGTAGAAAGTAAAATTTGATGTTTTTATTCTGTTTTCGCGATTTGATGAATGGTCTGACGATTAATTTTGAAGTGTGTGGTGGGCTTTTCGGTTTATTCCATTCCATGGTACGGTCGACCGCACGTCAGTGGTAACAGTTTCACATTGACAGCGCCTTTATTTCGTAAGCAGTAAGGGCGGTAGGTATTCTAATTCAAGTGTTACCACTGTCATACAGTCGACTGTACAAATCTGACTACTTGCGTAGCGATCATTAAAACAAGTTACAAAAAGAGAAAATGCGCTAAAATCAATATTGAAACATATTATTAAATTTTTAGGTACGATTTTTAAATAAATGTTGTATGGGACCAAACCTGACATCGCGAAAAAAAAATCAGGTGGTCCCTACATTTTATCGATTTGAACATAAATTTCATTCATAATTACATTAGTGTGTGAAATTGTAAACATAACATCTTTAATAATAATATTGACGAATTTCATTACAAAGACATGCCAAGATACTAAATGAGACAAGTAAGAAAAAACAGAGTGTAAGTACAGTCTAACAAAGCAATTAGTATCCAGGCTCGCCAGATACAGATGAAGATTTCTCAGGATATTATTATAGAACTGTTTGATTAGGGTTTTGTATAAATGCAGTTTAACTTTGTCCGTTATTAAAATGATATTTCACTCGAAAACATCGAAATCTTCTGAGAAAACTTAATTTATATCTGGTGAGCCTAGATACTAATTGCTTTGTTAGACTGTACTTACAGTATTTTTTTCCCGCAAATAATCACGATGTTGAAACTGTATAACGCACCTACGTAGAAAGTAAAATTTGATGTTTTTATTCTGTTTTCGCGATTTGATGAATGGTCTGACGATTAATTTTGAAGTGTGTGGTGGGCTTTTCGGTTTATTCCATTCCATGGTACGGTCGACCGCACGTCAGTGGTAACAGTTTCACATTGACAGCGCCTTTATTTCGTAAGCAGTAAGGGCGGTAGGTATTCTAATTCAAGTGTTACCACTGTCATACAGTCGACTGTACAAATCTGACTACTTGCGTAGCGATCATTAAAACAAGTTACAAAAAGAGAAAATGCGCTAAAATCAATATTGAAACATATTATTAAATTTTTAGGTACGATTTTTAAATAAATGTTGTATGGGACCAAACCTGACATCGCGAAAAAAAAATCAGGTGGTCCCTACATTTTATCGATTTGAACATAAATGTAGGGACCAACAGTTTTTTTTTTCGCGATTTCAGGGTTGGTTCCATAGTAAAAGTTGTTCACGATGACCCCTTTTCGGGAAATAAGCGATTCAAATTTCAGCATGTATATTTGACGACGCCTGTGGTCTAGTGGTTCGAGTGTCGGACTGCTGATCACGAGGTCATGGGTTCGATTCTCCAGGACACAAATATTTATGTGATGAACATAAGTGTTTGTGTTGGTCTGGGTGTTTCTTATGTATTATAAGTCTGTATGTACAAAAAAATAAGTATATACGTACCTATTATATCCATTGTCTAGTACCCATAGCACAAGCTCTGCTTAGTTTGGGACTAGATGGTGCTGTGTAAAAATGACCCAAATATGTATTTAATTATTTATATTCAGTGTATTAATTAAAATTATTGAATTGTCAAATAATCAGACTTTCGTGATAAAATGTTATACATACTTAGGATCTAGATAAAAGCCGGCAGCTTTGCCTGCATTCAGAGATTCTAATTTGCCAATATAAAAAGTACCTTAATGTCAGTGGCGTGCATTGGTTTTCGGCCTAGGTAGGCAGGCACTAAACAGACAGAGCAAGTTACTAGAATAAAATTAAAAAATCTCGTACACATACGTTTTAAGGAGACACTGGTAAAAGACCATTACATTTGAATGACGGCACCCAGTTAGTCCAGTTACAGTTGTATTAACGTGTAATTATCATAACATTTTACCTTTTCTTGAGTCAAAGACAGATTTGATTTCGTATTTGTCTACTGATATACACTTTTTTTGTTTTGTCAACAAACGAAAACTGACTGAAAGGGTTTCTCGTAATTTCTTTAAACACATATACCGAGCACTGTAATTCATCCATTTTACATAAGTTTCTTTACAAAAACCTTCACAAATCACAATAAAACGAACTACCTAATTAGTTTTTCTCTGTCTACGTAATTAATACACGATTTATGAAATTCACCCGCGCAAATAGAAACAAGAATGTCAAATACTGTCATGTGTCAATGTCAACTGGCAATAAATTAGAGTTGGGCGTTATTTAACGTCGGTTAGAGAAAATGCTTAAAATCGTTTTGTGTAAATAGTAGTTTTGTGGATGTAGTAATTTAGCGATTAATTTACGAACAAAGTTACAAAAAAGATTTACGGAGCACGAAAACAACAGATTTTACACAATTATTATATTCAATTCATTATAACATTAGATAAATAACGTTATGACGCCATCGATAATTCGATATAAGCGTATACTAAGTTTCGTTATTTTACGATAAATGTGTAGCAATGTACGGTCGACCGCATGTCAGTGGTAACAGTTTCGACATTGACAGCGTCTTTATTTCGTAAGCAGTAAGGATGGTTTTGTAAGTGTTACCACTGTCATGCAATCGACTGTACAAAAAAATTATTGTAATATATTTAACATTTACACTTAAATGTAAATAATATAAAACAATTACTATCTTTACTTCGCCATTATTTTTCTAATGTTGAGTATAGTTTTATTATAACGATCACTTTGTAGTTTGTATGGAAATAACTAGTTACACACAAAACGGTTACGTGTGAAAAACGTTACGAACGACCCATGACGCGACGAGTCGACAAGGCTACACCTGTAGAGCTGATATTGCGGATAAATTGCGAATTGTCAAATGTCAGTGTGTTACGCATGGCCGTAACGTGATTTATGTTTTTGTCGTATTACGTTGCTAAAGTAGTGTGCGTGTGTATATAGTTACGCCAAATGCTTTGATTGTGTGTGAAGTTACAGGCATTCGTGCGGCTGACCTGCCTAATGCCTGCACCTATTATGAAGTTTCGTATTGAATTCATACATTATTATTGAATACCTATGTTAATTTACTTTTATTTAATACTCTGATTAATTTATTTAGTAGTAGTTAATATTGAATTGTAACGAGGTAGGCATTGCTTATTTGCCTATATGCAATGCACGCCACTGCTTAATGTCTTATTAGATGATTTTAGGTCCCCACTGTTCAGGAGTTTTGCCGTGAAAACGTTACAAACAGACAGACAGACAGACTCGCTTTTGCATTTATAATTTTTTATTATCATTGTACATCGGTACCTCAAGATCGCACGCAAGTAGTCACGTGTTGCCAATAAAAAAATGATCAGTGTTGCAAGCATGAATACGATTATACCTAAGATTTAAGTAGCATAATTTAAATAAGGCATTATTAATTTAAGTTGTGGCCATAGTGTGTTTGGTATTTATTGTGTGGTTGTGTGTGTATGCCTTTATTTATTGCAATTAAATTATTTTTTCAAAATGGTTTTGTTTTATTTTGATTTGCAATTTGGGAAATCTCCCAGTCTCTTACGGACTTATCATAATGACTTACAGTGCCGGGACGTGGACACTGTCATTTGGGCTGGTGCACAAATCGAAAGTAGCTCAGCGAGCTATGATATTGGCCAAAGGATTCCCCAATATTCATCGATAAAAAAAACACACCTTTATAAAAACCAAAAATATATTTTCTCATTAATACATACTGATAACACAAACAATCATTACATACAGGCACTAAAAACAAAAACCGACGACCACCGATACTACGGGCAACCTATTAACGGCCACGGAAACTCACGAACATCCCCGAAGATCCTCGAACTACCGAGGCGAATACTTCGGGTTATCAGGCGCATAAGTAAAACTCCTAAGTTCATAAGACACGCCATTCTGATTGTCATAACCGATTTCCTTTTTGAAATCTTCGAATTCCGAACAACCGCCGAATACGCGGTTCGGCTTGCGATCGGGCGTGTTCGGGTCACGGTCGGCAGTCTTCGGGTCGGATGGCGCGCTGTGATTGGTCGGCAGCGGTCGGAATAAGGCGGAATGGGCGGTCGCTGTGTCGAGATCGGCTTTCCTAGATACGATTATACGTATGTCGGTGTGTAGGTACAGTTTACCGGATTTCGATGTCATAAATCTGGAAAAGAAAAAGAAAAATTATTACTTCTGTGGAGAAACGAGGTATTATACTCCCGAGGTATTATCCCTCCAACGCAAAGGGAGGATCCTCCAACCACCAGGCCTTACTGCCTTTTTTTTTTTTTTTTTTTGCCGTGGGGAAATCCTCATGGACGCACTCCGCCCGGGGTAGGCGGAGCCAGTGTCGGACTCTTACCGACTAAAACCACCACGGTGTTCCTTCAACTACCTTAGCCGGGGGCGTGGGAACCCGTGAGTATTCACACAACCACCCCCGACAGATCCCGGCCCGCCACATGCAGGCGAGCCCCTTCTCCCCGTGCGGCCTAACGTTGGCCGCACCCTCCTAGGTGGCGCACACGGAACACTGCACGCCACCTCACCTCATGGGCCATTACCAGCCGCGCCAACTACGCCGGCTGTGCCAGCTTCGCCAGCTGCTGGTCGGGCAGCAGACTACCCCGAGTCTGCTGCTCGCAGGCCCTACCTCCCGTAATTTTTTATAGAGGTTTTCTTCCTCGCGGTCCGGGCGGTGAAGCCAAGACCCTCGGTCCCAAGAGGCGCGAGAACACTACTCAGCGGGCACTCCTTGGGTTACGAGATCGACGGGGGCAGGGAAAGACAGTCCCCCCGCTGCCTGCCCAGTGGCAGGGTGAGTGCACACCGGGCCCGCCCCTGCTCCTCCACTGTGCCCTCTGCTGATATCAGAGGGACACGTGGAGCAACTCCCTACTGGCCCAGAACGGGCCCCTCCCGTGCCAGAATATTCGCCACAGGCAATAAAATCCCCCGAAGGTTAATCCCTCGGCAGGATTTTATTGCCCGTGCCCAGGATGCACCGGCCAAACAACTGCCGATCCCTCCAGACGTGTCCAGAAGGACAAGCAGCCGTCAGGCACACGTGGAGGTTTTCTGGCCAGCACCCCAGGCCTTACTGCCTGGCAGGCCCCGGCCCAACGGTACATGTCGGGCGAAAAATGAAAATGTCCCAAAGATATAAAGATACGAAACCACGAAAAAAAAAGCGATTCTTTTATTAGATTTTTTCATTTTTTTTTTGCACTTTTCATGATGTATGAGTTTTATTTAACTGCCCAAAGCTGGTTATGTATGAAAAATGCAAAAAAATAAAAATGAAAATATCTAAAACAAGAATCGCATTTTTTTTTCGTGTTTTCGTATCAGTAATCACCAGCACCTATCTTCGTTTACGGAAGCGTTCCCCTTACACCCAGTATAATCTAAGAGCGCGTCAAACTTTGATAGCGCGATTCAGGATTCTGTGACGTTGTCCAATACGTCAGTGGTAGTTCGAATGTAGCGCGATAGATGTCATTATTCCAAGATGTATGGCTCAAATTGGTAGGTAGTATATTGTAAATCCATTCTCGTGAGTCAGTAAGATATTCTTCTATAATCTAGACAATCCTACCAGCGAATAAAAAGAAGCTAAGTATAGCGAAACAGCTGCCGAGAGTAGCGTCGCCGACACTCAGCGGCTGAACTATCGGCCGTAGTATTCGGTTGGCATGACACACCTAACACGCCGAACGTTCTGCCCTACGCGGCGACTTGTTCAGCGCGCTACGTGACGGAAAATTACGTGGCATCGTCGTCGGTCGGTATCGTCACTTAAAGGACGCGCCGAATTTTCGGTCGCGTAAAGTATCGCATGATGTGTCGCTTGCTTTCTTGATTATCTATGCAAAATACATTGAATGCGTTCTCGCGGAAATAGACGCTCGAGGAAAGGTTCAGCGCTACGCCGGCGCCGAACGCGACGTAATTTTGGCTGATGTGTCATAGGTTACTGCGAGCGTATTGAGCCGAACGTTCCGCGACGCTACTCTGGGCAGGTGTGTCGCTAACGGAGTAAAGACGAATCGTCTTGCCATCTAGTACCTACGCAAGATAGATATTCTAAAATTGATCTAGATTTTTGTCTAAAAATTCTAAATATACCAGGCGCTCAATGCAAGCAAGGAGTTCTATTCTGGCAATTAGTATTATTACTAGTAAAAACTGCCTTGATTGACTGCCTCGTTGGTGTAGTGGTTGCAAGCACGACTGCTGAGCGTGGGGTCCTGGGTTCGATTCCCGGATCGGGCAAAGTGTTATTGGGTTTTTTCATTAGGAAATTCTCAGTAGCAGCCCGGAGTCTGGATTTGTGCCCGGGCAATGGCAATAGGCTCGCCCCCTATTACATGGGACTATAACATAACTGTTCAGCTCCAGGACCAAAAGACGAAGCCAATCCAACTGCGCAGAGGGGTGAGACAAGGGGATGTAATATCCCCGAAATTGTTCACTAACGCGTTGGAGGACGTCTTCAAGACGCTGGACTGGACTGGACAGGGTATCAACGTTAACGACGAGAACATCTCACATCTCCGTTTTGCCGATGACATCGTTGTAATGGCTGAGTCGCTGGAACAACTGGGCGAAATGCTGCACAGCTTAAACGGAGCCTCTCGACGTGTCGGTCTCGGCATGAATCTGGACAAGACTAAAGTGATGTTCAATATGCATGTCATGCCGAGGCCATTATTCGTCGAAGGGTCGGCACTCGAAGTTGTAACGGAATACGTCTACCTAGGGCAGGCAATTCAGCTTGGTAGACACAACTTCGAGAAAGAAGCCAACAGAAGGATCCGTCTGGGCTGGGCAGCATTTGGCAAACTTCGCCGAGTCTTCTCGTCGCCTATACCGCAAAGTTTGAAGACAAAGGTCTTCAACCAGTGCGTCCTGCCAGTCATGACTTACGGCGCCGAGACGTGGACACTGACAGTTGGGCTAGTCCACAAATTTAAAGTCGCTCAGCGAGCTATGGAGCGAGCTATGCTTGGAGTTTCTTTGAAGGATAAAATCCGCAACGAGATTATCCGGAGAAGAACCGGAGTGACCGTCATAGCTTGTAGGATCAGTAAGCTGAAGTGGCAGTGGGCTGGCCATGTCTGTCGAAGGACCGATGGCCGTTGGAGCAGACGAGTCCTTGAGTGGAGACCGCGTATCGGCAAACGCAGCGTAGGGCGCCCCCCTGCCAGGTGGACCGACGACCTAAAGAACGTGGCTGGGGGGGACTGGATGCGGAAGGCAGAGGACCGAGCGTTGTGGCGCAACTTGGGAGAGGCCTATGTCCAGCAGTGGACTGTGATAGGCTGAGTTGATAACATAACTGGCGAAATGTGGGTGTACTATTACACCTCTGCCTACCCCTTCGGGGAAAAACAGTCGTGATGTTATGTTATGTGTTATGTTGTGTTACTAGTTAAAAAACTGCATAAAAATCTAGTTTTATTTTTCATAAATCTAAAGTTATATCCCTCTAGTTCATTCTTGTCCATCCTAAGGTTGCCTGGAAGAAATCACTGATCGCGATAAGGCCGCCCTTTGTACAATAGTTTAAATGCATTATTCAATGTTATGTTTTTTATGGTGTACAATAAAGCATATATAAATAAATAAGTTAACAGGGAGGTTGGGAAAGCGAGAAGTTAATATATTTGAAGACAATGTTCTGCGACTCGACTCGAGAGCGTTTTTTGATTTTTTTGTTCTAGAATGTTCTAGACCTAGATATTCTAAAGATACCAGGATATCAGTAGAGCATAGGATATTTTCAAAAACGAATGTTAGCCGACGACTTGAGTTTATTCAAAATCACTTTTCCGAGTCACCGATCGATTTCAAGGTACCAGGGAGCCAGTAAAATCTAGGAGCTATTTCAAATGTTTTTCTCCTCACCTCCAGTGTAACAAGTACCGCAGCCACTTGCGCGTTAACATCTTATGTACCAGCAAAATGATTGCGAGAAGCCAAGTACCTTCGCAAATAGTACCAGGGAGTTAGTAACCCTAAGGAGCTCTTACCTGCAGCCTTGTACTCGCGAACAAACGCTTACCATGTTGGAACAAAATCATTGCAAGAAGCCAAGTACCATCACAATTAGTACCAGGGAGTTAGTAATCCTAAGGAGCTCTTACCTGCAGCCTTGTGCTCGCGAACAAATGCTTACGAAGTTGGAGCAAGATTATTACGAGAGGCCTTGTTACCTTTGAAAATAGTACCAGGGAGTTAGTAGTCCCAAGGAGCTCTCACCTGAGGTGTATGAGGTAGCGCAGCCACTTGTGCTCGTGAACCTTACCAAGTAGGAACAAAATTATTGCGAGAAGCCAGGTACCTTCGCAACTAGTACCAGGGAGTTAGTAATCTTAAGGAGCTCTCCCCGGTGGTGTATGAGGTAGCGCAGCCACTTGTGATCGTGAACAAATGCTTACCAAGAAGGAGCAAAGCTTATGAAGTAGGAGCAAAATTATTACGAGAGGCCTTGTTACCTTTGAAAATAGTACCAGGGAGTTAGTAGTCCCAAGGAGCTCTCACCTGAGGTGTATGAGGTAGCGCAGCCACTTGTGCGCGTGGTGGCGGGCGGGGGGGTCGGCGCCGGCCGGCATGTACAGCGTGCGCTGGCGCAGGAAGGTGCGCGCGCCGGGCGGCATGCGCGTCAGCTCGTACAGCACCACGAACATCTTCACCAGCGTCCCGTGCGGGTTGAACAGCGACACCTGCACCGTGCCCGAGCGGGCCACCCGGTACCCACTGGAGCCCAGGTTTATGTGGCCCTGCAGAGACAGAATTGTAATAGTACATTACTGTCGAGGCCTGAAATGAAGCAATTTACGGCCGAGTACTTCCCAAGTGATTTTGGACGAGGCGCAAGCCGAGTCCTTTTTAACTGAACGAGGCCGTTAATTGCTATTTCGGCCAAGACTTGTATAGTACTTTTCTCTCATTTGCGAGGAAACACAACACGAATAATTCAACAGTATCTCATTTTCATTCACAAAAAAAAATGCGCATTCAGCCTGTATAAGGATAAATGTTTTGTACCTAATTTATGTAAGTTTGTACTTAAAAACCTCGGTAGCATAATTTAAAAAGTAAAAAGTGTCCAGCTATTTATATTATTGTCCTGTTGGATATTACCGGCCTGTTATTTCGTTGCGTACGGAAAAGAGCCGATTGTTGAATTCTTTTTTTTGAATAATGAACCAATTTCCGAGCAAGTGAGAGAAAACGTTATTAATGAGGTATTTATGACTGTGAATGCCAAAAAAATGCAGGTTAAGAGTTCTCTAAACCGACGAGCATGCATGACGAGGTTAATGGACGTAGATGAAGCGAAAGAGGTGTGTCAGGATCGTAGCAGGTGGAAATCCATAGTCTCTGCCTACCCCAATGGGAAACAGGCGTGATAATATGTATGTGTGTATGTATGTTATGACTGTGAAATCATTATTTCACGGATGTATATATGGGCGCGCTAGTGTTGCCATCAATTTATTTACACTTTTTTGACAGGACAACATTTTAATCTTTATTACTAGTCAATATTGAATGTATCTTCCCGGCGTTGGTTGAACATTGCGCCATTTAGTGTAATTTGAGAGTAAAATAGCTTTCCAAAGCTTATAAAATTAAAATATTAATTTATACTCGAACTCAGACCAATTATTGTATAATTATAGCAATTCGATATTTATTGTTCCTGTAAGTTTCATAAATTGTTATATTTCTAACTCATCATCATTTCAGCCGAAAGACGTCCACTGCTGGACATAGGCCTCCCCCAAGCATCACCACAACGACCGGTCCTGCGCCTTCCGCATCCAGCGGATTCCCATAAGGGGGTTCGGACCCCCTATTACAAAAACACTAATATTCGCCGAATGTCCACCTTTTATACCGCTTTGTGTTTATTCATTCACTCAATGCCATTCGCTCATTTATTCATTCATTCACTTTGCATTTTCAGACACTGAATTTGCCACAAACGGTACATCGTATACAAAAATTTCATATCGATTAAACAAGTGAAAGTAGCTTAGAATCCCTCACCAATTTATTATCATTCCTCTTTCCTGTTCCATCATCAGACCCTGATCACCGTCTATCTATAACCTATTCATTGAAACCATTCCAATGAGCCCAAACACGATACCTCTGCTGTAAGTTGGTAAGGAGTTGGGTATCCTGCTGATTCCAGGTGATGCTGCAGCATCAGGTCAAGGTTACCATGTTCTTGCAATATTATTGACGTAACAGGATACCAAATTTCGAATCAATCAGACTTGTGGAAGTTGCTCACATCCCTTCATCAACTAGAAAAGAGCTGAATTTCTTCAAACAGATTGTTTTTAATCATAGCTAAGAACACTCTCATTCAAGTCACGTTTCAACCAAAAAAAATACTAAAACAAAATCGGTTCATCGGTTTGGGAGCTACGATGACACAGACAGATACATACGTTAAACTTATAACACCCCTTTTTTGCGTCGGGGTTTAAAAAGGCCAGGAGAAACATGGCAAATCTCACCATATAAGGCGCGTTGGTCCCTCCGGGCGCATAGAAGAATACAGTGACGGGCAGTCTCTTGTGAGGCGGACAGAAGGACCCGTACGCGCCCAGCTCGGCCGTGAACCCGTGCACGGTCGCCACGGGCTCCAGGCGGCCCTTCAGGGCGGACTCCTCGAAAGAACCTGAAAAGATTGGATAGGCATAACATTAACAACCCGGTAGTTGACTACTGTCAATAATTACCAAAAATGTTATATTATTTAAAATATGCGCAGGACCGGTCGTTGTGGCGATGCTTGGGGGAGGCCTATGTCCAGCAGTGGACGTCTTTCGGCTGAAATGATAATGATTTAAAATAAGGTATAGAAAGGACAACATTGTAGAAAGAATAAACAAAATGCATTTAAAAATCGGAGAGATACACGCTTTTTAAGTTTTTGGAAGGCCAATTTTCTGTCCTTGTCGTGCGAAACGGACATTGTTCAGAGAGATGTCAAGTTACTATGAAGGTTTTGAACAATGACGTCATTCTTCAATAGTGCTGTCTCTGTCTGTCTAGTGAACAAATTTAAATCGCTTATAACTTTGACATTTTATTAAATATTTTATTGGTTTTTCCACTGTTGCTTATTTTTCTTGAAAAGGTTTCGAGATTTATAATTAAACGAATGAAAAAAAAATAGTCACCTTCCCTATTATACAAGTAAACAAAAAAAAATAAAAAATATTTACTAGGCAATCAAACCAAAAAAAAGTTAACAAAACCAAAAAACCCGTAAATATAACTGAGCAGTCGGGTTCTTTGGTTTTGTTAATTAACTTTTTTATTTTAACTTTTTTATTTTTATTTTTTTAGTTCTGTCATGTTTTATCGCGCTACGAGTATTAATGTTATTTTTTAAAGTCACACATAAATATATTTTTAACATTGGATGTTTTGTTGTATTTTAGCATTTTTCATTCCAATTTACATTTAAACATATAAGTTGTATATATTTTTGTAAAGCATTTATAAAACCCTTTATTTTGATACCCCACTCGATAGGTTTTGAAGGAAAAAAAAATATTTTTGACGAGGTAATATGGCCATTTTAATTTTTATAATTTTGATATACCCAGTGTCACTCTCACAATTAAGACGAATCTAACGACACTTCTCAAGTTAAAATCCATCAAGCCGTTTAGGCTACAGAGCGTACCAAAGAAATATACATACATACATACATCCATACATACATACACTCGAAAAACATAACCCTCCTTCTGGCGCAGTCTGGTAAAAAGAAGTTGACGTTAACTTAAGGACTCTTGGTAAATCATGGTCGCCTGGTAGATTTTGACATACAAAGATGTATGCTAGAAAATCTTCACCATTTCAGCCGAAAGACGTCCACAGCTGGACATAGGCCTCCGCCAGGGGGGGGATGCCATAATCGCCACACTTGGCAGGCGGGTTGGCGATCGCAGTTGGTTGCTTAAATACTCAGAGAACGCTGCTGCCCATCCTCTGGTAAATCCCTGGCTTTTACGACACCCATGAGAAGAGATAGGGCATAGGGCACTGAAGAAAATCTTGACAAGACCATTTACGAAAGGTGCAGCCAAAGCCTACGATGATCTTTTACCGACTTATAATGTCCTGGTACTGGAAGATTTAGTAACTTCCTCGTTCGTTTAAAAATGAACGAATCTTACATACAATCACGCCTGATTCCCACTGGGGTAGACAGAGAAGAAGACTATGGATTTCCACCCATTACGATCCTGACACACCTCTTTCGCTTCATCTACGTCCAATAACCTCTTCATGCATAAACTTGGCCTTGTTTGAGATTATTTTTAGAATCCTCTTGATGGCTTATAACCTCCTGGTATTTTTGCAACTTTCTAGATACTGTTCGAACTGACCTAGTAGTCCAGTGCTGGGTCGTATCCTGATTTTGGGGCTGGTTTGCGTTGTGGGTGGCGGCGTGTGGGCTCGTGGTGGTGCGGGTGTTGGCGATGCTGGTGATGCTGGCGGGGCCGGCGACACCGGCGAGATCGGATGGAATAGAGCACTGGAATTATAAGTATTTTTGTTGAAAAATGTTTATCAAGACAAGCTTTTACAAAACACAGATTCGTTACTGTAAAGCTGGTCAAAATGAACACCATCAATCTACTGTTATTCATTGAGGAGTTCCATCAAATTTCAGTCAATTCTGATAATGGTTACTGTTTTAAAAGTTACAAGATGTGTCCCAAACGTACTAACACAAGTGATGTTGAAAAAAATTGTCACTGGAGTCAGCTAGTCTTTAATAAATTGCCATGTGTCATCATAATGCACTCACCTCTTAATACCAGAAATTCCATTGATGGAATCGTCAAAATCGAAGCAGTTGTTCCCTCTCCTCAAAGGAGCTGGACTGGAGGTCAGCGGCAGACCAGTCTTCGTATGAAACACCATAGAAGCTGCCGAATCGAAGCGCCAACGAAACCTATCCATCTCAGTCGGAGACGGCACTTGGTTCTCCTGCCCTTTCCTTAAATCAGGGAATTTGAAGCCTTCGGACTCTTTCGGAGACTCAACAGCCTCAGTATTCTCGTTAATCTGGTCAAAAGTCCCATAATCACACTTTTCGTAAAGAACATAATCTTCATCGGATACAGAATATGTCTTCTGGCGTTTAGAATCTCTTGGTCTCGAGAAAACTGTGTCTTCTCTCTCTAACTGCAGGTCTTCCATATCCTTGTCTCGCTGCGCGAACCTATCGTTAACAATCTTCTCAATTTTATCCACTATCGGAAAAAATCTCCTCAATTTAGGTCTCTTTATAATGTCACTACTATTACTAATACTATGATTATTATCACAAAATGTATCACATTTATGCTTCTTAATCGTTTTCTCTTCTTCTTCTCTCTTCCTTCTGGCTCCGTTCTCTTGATTCTTGTCTCCCACTGATGCTAGGTTGTAGTTGCCTTCTGATCTGACCATGCCGCGTTCGTTGCAAGTTTCGCATTTCATCTGTAGTATATTTCCGCATTGGCATGCTAAGTCTTCTGTTTGGGTTGATACTGTATTCGTTTTCTTGAACTCAGCTGGTGGTTGTACGTCAGAGTCTACAAAAGGTGATTTCGTTTCGATCCTGCTGGCTGGCAATGTCAGATATGTTTGATTTCTGTAGCACCCTATAGCTCTAAATCTATCGAATCTGGACGCTTGCAAAATTGGAATTGAAGTGTGAGTTTCTTTTAATTTCTGGAGTCCGTCACCTTCTGAGGAAGAGCTGTCATGTAGCTTTTTGATCTTACACTCTTTGCGAAGCCTTCGTTTGTATTTAGCTATTTCTTTTAACCTTCTATCGTCTAGTTTCTTCGACCTCTCTTTCCCATCTGACTCGTCATCACAGTTACACTTATGCTTCCCGCTTTCGCTACAAGGCGTGAGCATTCTATCATCAACAACTTTATTGGAGTTATCAAACTTATTTCCTATACTGAGATCATTAAGTTTGCCGACTAACTCTTCGTGTAGATTTGGCGGGGTGTCTTTGCTCGTTTTTCTTTTTTGGCAGGAGCATTTGACGTGGGGGATGTCGTCCAATCGTGGTAGGCTTTCGAGGATAACGTTGAGGTATAAGTTACTGCCGATATCTGTGACGGGGAATTTGTGATCATTTGGAGGTCTGGCGAAGTCGGTTTTCTTGTAGCTGTCTTGAGAGATCTGGATGGAGTAAACGATGTTTAGTTTGCGATCGATGACGTCGGCGTCGTCACAGTTTGCTTCTATTTTCTTGTAGTTGCAGGTCTCGCGGCTTAGCTTCCGTCTGTAAAGAGAGGAAATGAGGTAAGTTTTTGTGTTTATTTTTAAAGTGCATCCTGAACGAAATAATTCGAAAGCGAGCATTCGCAATGCGAAGACTCGATGAGCATTTGTTTAGTAGCGTTTCGTAACGCTAGCGTTTAATAAAGAAGTCCAAACAAACTTTGAGTCTTTGTTATACGGAATTATTTGATTGCAACTATTTGCAACGTCTTAAAATCTATATACCGTATTTTGTAATGCTCAGTTCAAAAGTTGCACTGAATGATTTTTCGTTGTCGAATGTTTTACAAGTCAGGTCGCACGTATCTACTAATTTTATGTTCTTAACTTATCGTCATCAGCTAACCGCGACTCTTTAGATGAATTTCTCTAATCTGCCTTCTGCGTAGATCCTCGAGAAACAAAAATATAACTTTCAGTCAAGTAGTTCCATGTTTCTTTAGAGAAATTGAAATGATAAGCGTGCAAGACAATGCGATCTACTTGATAATTCATGATTACCTGGTAGCTTCTATGAAGGATTTAACGAAAGCTAAGTTTTTTATGACTCCTCACTACTCCTTACCGCCTAGTAACTAAAGCTAAAAAGTAAAATTACCAAGGTCACCTGCACAAAACTCCTGAACGCTCCTCATATATTCCGATTGCCTGGTACCATAAGTAATCCGAATAGAGTATTTAAAACATGCATGATAAGTATAGACTTTTGGAAGTTTCTTACGACTCCTGAAACTTCCTAGACGCCTAGTATCCAAGATTTTTGTACTGTAGACTGTAGGATACACATTTAGTGACTTCAGAAGAATACTAGTGGCTTAGTGGCCTCGGATGTTTGGTCAGTTACCTGCGTTCAGTAGGGCTGTCATCGGTGCTGGTCGCCTTGAGGCGGGCAAGCCACGCGGACAGCTGCGAAAAGTGAAGCTGCGACCGCACCGCGTTCAGGAGCCATTGAGATGTGCTGAACGCTGGACTCTGGTCACCCCTGGAACAGTTGAACATTGGTTATAGAAGATGCGGGTATAGTCCAGCTAAACCGGAACTCGTTTCTCTGGCGGATTAGTTGAAATTGTGAGCAATTTTTCTTTTAGGGAGTGACTTATATCCAGCTGAGGAGTTTATTAAGCTAATATGCTGATGAAAAAAGAACACCGACAACATTTCTTAAGATCTTGACTCTTTGACTTTAAAACTTTTCAGGACATAGATCAGCTTATAAAAATGGTTAAGGTGTCACCTGAAAAAACATAAGCGTGTACATCCTGCAACCCAGGGTACTTAGTCCCGCCACCAACCTAGCTAATCTTGTCATTGAATGGACTGATGAGCTATTCTGGTAAATAAAAAATGCCGACCCTTGAGTGAAATGATGACTTACTTCTTAACCTGCGCCCTCATGGTCCACCTTTCAAGTAGCAGCGCGCGGTGCGCATGCTTGTCGAACGAGTCACCTTCGCACAACGAGGAGAAGCAGTCCTGGCAGTCAGGGGCTAACAACACCTGGAATTAGGAGAAATCATTTAGGGTATTTGTCTATTAAATGGTTCGTGGCAACAAAAACTTCTCACTTTTTTTTAAAGAAAAGTTCCTTCAGCAAGTAGGTCCTTGCAGGTTTCTCTCTGTACCAGTGATCTATTGCCACTCATAAAGCTTTGGACCCTTCTTTTTTGAGACGGAGAAAATGGCTGTCACGGCATGGCAGCAGCGTTCTCTGAATATTAAACCAACCAACTGCGATCGCCAACCCGCCTGCCAAGCGTGGCGATTATAGCATATGCCCCCAACATGCTTGGGGGAGGCCTATGTCCAGCAGTGGACGTCTTTCTGCTGAAATGATGATGATGAAATGCCTATCGCATGCCATACCACCCGGGGAGGCAGCATGGTCCGCCGCTGTATACCTACTCTCGCCTTGGGTGGATAAGCCGCAAAAACTGCAATGCATGGCAACCAATCCAGAAAGATTTGTAACCTGGACAACTTTACTTGGACTTTTTTTTTCAAAGATTTTATTGAATCCCTAGAGAAGGTAGCTGGAGTGGACTCAATGATGAAGGCGGAAGACCAGTTTTGTGGCACAACTTCAGAAATGTATTGGAATAGGATTTACTGACCTCGATGCAGACAGGGATCTGTTCGTCCCACAGCGCCTGCACGCGGGTGTTAAGCCTAGCCTCGACACCTGGCTTCGGATCCTCAGGCTCTGCTGGCTTCGGTTGGGTTTGGACCTGAAAAACAAACAATAAAGAAGTTAATAAACTTTGTAATTTTAATGAGTCAAGCTTGACTCAACGCGAATCGACAAACGCAACGCAGGGCGCCCCCCAACCAGGTGAAACGACGACCTGGAAAATGTAGCTGGGGGACTGGATGCGAAAGGCAGAGGACAGAGTGTTGTGGCGCATCTTTGAAGAGGCCTATGTCCAGCAGTGGACTGCGATAGGCTGAGTTGATGAAGCTTGACGGAATTTCCATATTCAGCCCATTACTGTCCCACTTCTGGGCACGTGCATCTTCTCAGAATGACGATTCAGGTCTTACTTAGACGACCACGCTGGCCTACTGCGGATTGGCGGACTACACACACCATCAAGAACTGTATGGAGCACTCTCAGGTGTGCAGGTTTCCTCACGATGTTTTCCTTCACCGTTAGCGCAAGTGATAATCAAATTCAGATCCGCACATGAATCCGAGAAAACAAAGGTGCGAGCTGGGATCGTTCTCAGACCCAAGGAAGCAAGGAAAGCAAGCTTTCAACCGCTAGGCTATCACTGTTCGCTGCTGACTTGCTGACGGACTTTATTTATTCACCATAGATCATTGGCCAACTGATTCCACAATACCATAACATAATCAGCCCATTAATGCCTCACTGCTAGGCGCGGGTTTCTTCTCAGAGCGAGAAAGGCCTTAGTCCGAAACGCTAGCCTAACTGATTCCCCAATACCAGGTTTAAAACTACCAGAATGACATACATCTTGACTAGTAGTTTTGCAGTAGGGAGCTTCTTGTCGTCCTTAGCGAAAATACTATGCCATCATACCTGCCAGCTAGGAACAGCTTTTTTATGGCATAGGATGGCGAAATGAGCTAAAGGCCCATTGCCCATAACAACTGGTATTGCAAATCACGTTCGCCAAACTGAGACCTAAAGATGGAAAGTCTCATGTGATTGTAATTTCACTAGCACCCTTCGCACCTGAATGTGTTCCAGTGCAATGCAAGCATTATTTATTTGGCGGTAGAAATGTGGTGGGTGGGGTGGGGGTGTAGTACTTCTTCGGACGAGCTCTTTCACAAAAAACGATAGATTGACGATCGTTAAATCCAAGCATGTCAGGGTTGGTTACAGGAACCTTGTCCACAGAATCTTATAAAAAGTACCAGGAGATCATACCTGCTGGCTAGTGGAAGGATTAGTGGCGATTAGCTTGCCGTGTAGCAGCCGGTCGTGGACAGGGGCGCGAGCCGCGGGGCTGGAGCTCCGAGACCTGATGATTAGCCGGCCTAGTTGCAGGAGGAGGTTGGGGCCTGACGACGGTGGCGCCGTCGCCGGCACTGGATCGCAACTGTGCATCTGTGAACCAAAAAAAAACATGTCAGATTTATGAGAAAGACAAATTGCAATGGCAATTAAGTGGTCAGTAATAGAATAGAATAGAATAATAATTTATTTGCAAAGAATGTAGGTACATCAAATAAAGGTGTAAAAAGGTGTAAAGGTGTAAGGTCTGTAAGGTGTAATATAAGGACATGTTAAGCCCTCAGGGGCTATTAATAGTACAATACTGTCCAGGCCAGAAATAAAGTAATTGACGGCCGAGTAGGTACTTCCAAAGTGTTTTTAACTAAACGAGGCCGTTAATTGCTATTTCGGCAGAGACTTGTATAGTACTTTTCTCTCATTTGCGAGGAAACAAAAACAAATTAATTCAACGGTTGAATTGTTTAGTTTTTATTCGCACAACAGCTACCCCAAAACACGTAAATTATGTGTGTACATAAAAACCTCGCCAGCAACAAACTGTCCAGCAATTTATATTATTGTCGTTCTGGAAATTGCTAGCGTGTTATTTCGTTAAGTACGGAAAAGAGCTGAATGATAAGGTATTTTTTTTTTTAAATAATGAACCAATTTCCGATTAAGTGGAAGAAAATAAATTGTCTGTAGAGATTATTTATTTTTATTTTTACTGGTACACAAAATCATAACATCATCAACATACACAAAGAAAATGCCAAACGGATCTGACAGTTTCATCCCCGATTTTAACGCTAACATACAAAGAGCCGTAAATTTAGGGCACCGGGAAACTGGGTCATTGCGGGAGGGGGAGGGAGTTGCATCCAAAACTCGGTCAAGGCTAGCCGCGCCTATGGAGACAAAGGACGATCTGCTACTCTCGACATAAAATATAGGCGTGGAATGAAAGGAAATATGTAATAAGTTTTTTGAAGAATTATTTTTTTGTTCAAAGTCAAGCTTATATAAGACTGTACTGTGAGCTGATCAAAATGAGTCCAAAAACCATCAATCTACTGTTATTCAGTAAGGGTTTCCGCTGTCTACTTTCCGTCTCCAACATCAGATCAGCTTGCTGTCACGATATTTTACAATGTAATGCTATAGTTATCAGACTTTAGGACGGTGCTGCCCATTCTCTCAACATCATAATTTCAGCCGAAAGACGTCCACTGCTGGACACAGGCCTCCCCAAGCATCGCAACAACGACCAGTTCTGCGCTTTCAGCATCCATTGGATACCCGCGTCCTTCACCAGGTCTTCCGTCCACCTTGTTGGGGGCCTACCCACGCTGCGCCTTCCAGTACGCGGTCGCACTCCAGAACTTTACTGCCCCATCGGCCATCCGTTCTGCGAGCAATGTGCCCCGCCCACTGCCACTTAAGTTTGGCAATTCTTCGGACTATGTCGGTTACCTTCGTTCTTCATTCTCGTTTGTTCGTTGCCTATTCTCTCATTATCTCAAAATAAAGAAAAGTTGGACTTCTGTACCTTCCAACTCTTAGAGGTGATAACCTATTGGTTGCCAGGAACTCCAGGAAGTAAGTTCAAAGTGAATCAAATATTACTTTTCCAAGTCAGTCCACTGGTTTTATTGTAGCAATTTTTTTTTTCAAGAACTCATCGAATCGAATTATAATGACAACAAAATGCTAACATTTATAAATAAACCTTATATTATAACATAGCATTTCAAATAAAATAAATAAGTACAAAATAGACTTCAATACGTGACAAATTGTAGTTAACGTTTCATTATATGTAGATTACAGCACTTAGCAACGAGTGATAAGGTTATTGGTTACTATGTTAAATACTAACTTTATTAATGCATGTGCTGATTATAATTTGAATATTACTTGCGTAAAAGGTGAAGAAATACATCGTGAGGAAACCTGCACACCTGAGAGTGCTCCAACTCCATACAGTTCTCGATGGTGAGTGTAGTCCACGAACCCGCAGTAAGCCAAGCGTGGTGGACTAAGGAGGTTTAATCCCTGTCATTATGAGAAGAGGCATGCCCAATATGGGATAATTCTTTCTGATGCTGTCTTCAAGATTTTTCTTTCTTTTTGGAAACGCGTAGTACCTATATCAAGTATCAACCCAACCTCACACGCTTAACCCGCTATTCTTAACTGAGATAAACAGATTTTAACTATAAGAATACGATTTTACTCTTCAGAAAATTTTTGGATGCGCTCCAAAAACGTGGCACGTTAGTATGTGTGTATTCGTAGTTTATTTATTTATTTATATACAGAATGTCGGAAGAAGTGTTGATATATCTTTTACGATATCTTTTTAGACCTTGCACACGAAAAATGTATATTCGGACCAGACCGACTTATCATGGAAACTGCTGCAATATCGGGTCCACCCGCAAATTTTGACGTCGCCAGCGACGACAGGGAGCGTGGAGACGCGTTTTTAGCTCTCTCTAGGGAGAAAGGTCCATCACGTTGGCCTAGTGCGAATTGGCGGACTACACATACTATCCAGAACTGTATGAAGCACTCTCAGGTATGCAAGTTTCCTCATGATATTTCCCTTCAATGTTAAAGCAAGTGATAATTAGATTCTGGTCCGGTGATCAGGTGCAAGCCGGGTTCGAACTTCGAACTCAGACCATGTTGCATGAAACTTACGTTCAACCATTCAATCCATGTATGGAAAGCAGGATTCATCTGTTTAAGGCAATTTTTCCTCATAACCATTAGAGATAAAGCCGTCGACACTCATGAGATTTATTGCATCAGTCTGCCAAGCTAATGGGGGAAGCCTACATGTAATATTCAGTATTAAATATTTACAAGTCCTATTGCATCATATTTATGACAGCTTACGTCCTACCTCGGCCGCGTATATTTGAAACCCCTAACATCACTTTCGGGGATGTATTAAAAAATAGTATTTTTTTTTATACTAGTCTACGTGTAAATTAATAAACATCTGAAATTTTGACTCAGTGGTTTAGGTTTAGACTCTGCGTTGTCGGTCAGACACAAAACTGTTTGTCTGTGTGACTGATTGAACGCGGGACTTATTGAAGGAGCATGTTCAATAGGTTCAATAGGTTTTTTTCAGAAGGATCCGTTTGAGCTGGGCAGCATTTGGCAAACTTCGCCGAGTCTTCTCGTCGCCTATACCGCAAAGTTTGGAGACAAAGGTCTTCAACCAGTGCGTCCTGCCAGTCATGACTTACGGTGCCGAGACGTGGACACTGACAGTTGGGCTAGTCCACAAGTTCAAAGTCGCTCAGCGAGCTATGGAGCGAGCTATGCTTGGAGTTTCTTTGAAGGATAAAATCCGTAACGAGATTATCCGGAGAAGAACCGGAGTGACCGACATAGCTTGTAGGATCAGTAAGCTGAAGTGGCAGTGGGCTGGCCATGTCTGTCGAAGGACCGATGGCCGCTGGAGCAGACGAGTCCTTGAGTGGAGACCGCGAATCGGCAAACGCAGCGTAGGGCGCCCCCCTGCCAGGTGGACCGACGACCTAAAGAACGTGGCTGGGGGGGACTGGATGCGGAAGGCAGAGGACCGAGTGTTGTGGCGCAACTTGGGAGAGGCCTATGTCCAGCAGTGGACTGCGATAGGCTGAGTTGATGTTCAATAGGTACTTGGTACACTGACCAAAATGTAAAAAACTTTTAGTTTTTTAAAAATATTCTTCCAATCGATTTCGACAATTACTGTGGACACTATACCGCTCACAAATCGAAGTTTCATGCAGTGAGGTGATGCACCTAGCACGGCAGTGTCCATCGGTCGCTATTTCCACCCACCACCCATTTTTCCACAAAAGGCGGAGACTTTTGTACTAGCCAGCAAATCCCTAGACAGTCCCGTGGACATTTTTTTATTATGTGTACGCACATTCTACCATATTCTTGAATATAGTCCCTTGTTCACACAGTCATGCTGTAAAATTATTTGTACTTATAAGGATTGTTAACGATTAATTCAACTGTATGTAAGTTTCGGGATTGCTCGACCAGTTTACAAGTCCCTATTGCATCAGTCGATGCAATAAGGATGCAATTGTATGCAATAGTTAGGTTAAAGTTGGAAGTAATAATTTGTTTCCGCGTACATAAGTACTGCTTAGGTAACCTATATAGAAATCGATAACATATCTTTGTAGCTGTTATCTGCTGTGGTATCACAAGGCCATTTATGTTTGATAATAGTGCTGTATTATTTAACACGACATATTTTTTTTGTAACACACTGTGTTCATATTGGTAATATATTTTACAAATATTTGCAGAGAATAGTGTGTTATGTATTGCAGCAAGTAAGGTTTTCCGAACAGCAGAATATAATACTTACTCGTATACATAATTTTATTTATGGTCATAATTCCAAAATTCTGATTATACAAAAGAATATAACATAATTCCTTAGCTAGGTTAAGTATTTACTCATGTGGTAACACTGTCTGACCAGAATCATGTCCTGGACATCAGCTGCTCTTGCAACTCAATAGTACCAGGGTCACAAAGGTCATAGGGGGATTGGAAAAGGCTACTTAGGATGATGATAACAAGAACTTATTTCACTGACGTTTACTCCGGATTTCAGCCGCGCTTGCAATCATCTTAGGTATGGTTAAGATACTTCATGGTGATACATCTGCCATCGAACACTGAATGCAAGCGATTTTAGCCTTAGTGTTGGTCCACCGGAATGATTTCTGTCTGACTATATACAGGAAAAAAAAAAACTAGTGCGCAAATTTTTTTTGGTGGTTCAGTATGAGTAATAGAACACATTTTCATTAAGATATAAATTGTGGAAAGAAAAAATCGCTCACGAGCAGGATTCGAACCTGCGACTCCTGGCTCAGTACGCCAGTGCTTTAGCCACTAAGCTACCGTGAACACTGCTCGTGGTATCGAAATTATCCTCCACTATACGTCTTTGGGTGACGTCAGCGATATCTTATTAAGAAACATTGTTCCTTAACCGACTCGACTAACTTTACAGTTAAATCAAAGTCGTATGGAAATGTGTTCTTATTACTCATACCGAACCACCAAAAAAAATTTGCGCACTAGTTTTTTTTTTCCTGTATACCAGGATCGCATGAACTTATTCCAAAGTTTATTCCATGTTGGTACTAGGATAGCAGATGTATGATTCCATGTTGATGATCACTCAAAGGTTTGCTGGTAGAAAACTCAATTACGAGCTAAGCTCGCCTTTGTACATGTAATTTCAAAACTATTATGTATTGTTGTGATTTTTTTTTGTGTGCAATAAAGAATAAGAATGTAAAATAAAGGGTCAAAGATTGCCATGGAAGTCAAACAGCTGATTTATACTAGTTCTCTTCCGCCCTTATCAATACAATGATTCGATTTCCTCTTATCTTTATGAGGTAGACAGAGCAACTGCTATCAGCATTATCTTATGAAGGCACGTTCGCAAATCATGCATTTTGTTGCGATAACGCTATATTGTTATTTGACCAATAGATGGCTAACTAGGTATGCAATTTGCAAGTACGTGAGATTCACAACAATGAAAACGGATAGTTCCTTTTTTCATCCAAGTCGTAGCAGCGCGCGCTCTCAGAGTATTTCACCAACCAACTGCGATCACCAGCCCGCTAAGCGTGGCAATTATGGCATATCCGCCTCGTTTTGGGGGAGGCTTATTGGCAGTAGACGTCTTTCGGCTGAAATGATGATGATGATATTCAACAATAGGCGTCTATTGGGCTGTATGATCGATGGGTTCTTCTACCCATGCTGAAGTGACAAAGTATGTATAAGGATTGTAGGTCTTAGGAACAGAACTCCTTGAGTAAAGACCGCGAATCGGCATACGTGATGTGATGGACTGCCGACCTCCAGAAAAGCAGCGGGTACAGTCTTGATGTAAAATGCTGAGATCCTTGTTTTCTTGCGCAAACTGTTTACTCATCAACTCAGCCTATCACTGTCCACTGCTGGACATAGGCCTCTCCCAAGTTGCGCCACAACACTCGGTCTTCTGCCTTCCGCATCCAGTCCCCCCCAGCCACGTTCTTCAGGTCGTCGGTCCACCTGACGGAGGGCTAGTAATAATACTAATTGCCAGAATAGAACTCCTTTCTTGCATTGAGCGCCTGGTATCTTTAGAATTTTTAGACAAAAATCTAGATCAATTTTAGCTAGATCTATCTTGCTTAGCTATCTTTTCTAGTCGGCAAGACGATTCGTCCTTACTCCTTTATCAACATCAACTCAGCCTAACGCAGCTCACTGCTGGACATAGGCCTGTCCCAAGTTGCACCACAACACTCTGTCCTCTGCCTTTCGCATCCAGTCCCCCAGCTACATTTTTCAGGTCGTCGTTTCACCTGGTTGGGGGGCGCCCTACGCTGCGTTTGCCGATTCGCGGTCTCCACTCAAGGACTCGTCTGCTCCAGCGGCCATCGGTCCTTTGACAGACATGGCCAGCCCACTGCCACTTCAGCTTACTGATCCTACAAGCTATGTCGGTCACTCCGGTTCTTCTCCGGATAATCTCGTTACGTATTTTATCCTTCAAAGAAATTCCAAGCATAGCTCGCTCCATAGCTCACTGTTTACTGCGATAGGCTAAATTGATTTTGATGGCAAGCATAGAAATCTAAATAAAGGTAATAGAAGTGGCAAAGGCGCGAGAACTTGTCGCCGCGTGCAGGTCTTAGAGGACACCAGTGCGCGAACTGTTTGCTTGATCATCAGTGCTATTTTGGACGCAGAGTCACTAAAATTGTACTTTGCAGCATATCTAGCAGCGGTTTTTTTTTACATACATACATATTATCACGCCTGTTTCCCATTGGGGTAGGCAGAGGCATGGATTTCCACCTGCTACGATCCTGACACACCTCTTTCGCTTCATCTACGTTCATTAACCTTGTCATGCGTGCTCGTCGGTTTAGAGAACTCTTAACCTGGCACTTTTTGAGAACGTCCGCGATTTGATTGCAATACGTTCGCCGAGGTCGTCCCGTTCCAACTCTTCCATCCACACTCGCTTCGTATACTTGTTTCGTCAATCTCCTCTCGCCCATCCTCTCTATATATCCAAACCATCTTAACATACCTTTCTCAATCATTGTCACTACATCTTCTTTCAGGTTTAATTTATTTTGCATTGAGTGCTTAAAACATGGAGGCCGTAATTGCGTAATATTATGTGTTATAACATTTCTATTTCCTTATTGGTGCCGATTCTCTTGTCACAAAATTCTCTAAACTAGACTAAAAATCACCTAAATTTAGTTTAGTCCTGTCAAACGACGTTTTCTATTCTGAAATTCACTTTAAAACTAATTTTTGGTTTGACAGGACCAAAATTAGTTTAGTTATTCAACTTAGTAAAAATTGACATTTTGCTATTCTGTAATTGACGTTTTTCACCAAATATTAGAAATGTCAACCTAAATCTGACTATTTTTAGAAGGCATCAAAATACATGTCGACTATAATTAGTTATCAACAACTAAAATTACAAAGCTTATTTTATTCATTTTTATAGTTTTTAGGTAGTTTAAAATAAATAATGGATGCCTACTATGTGGTTGCAGCTGTTGTAGATTCAGCAGAAAGGTAAATTGTTCATAGAAATATACAATGAAATTTATAATTTCGATAAGAAGAGGTACCTATATGATAAAGGATAAGAAGTACATAAATCCATACAATGGGAAAAAAAATCTATGTGACATTCAATTCTATCCTTTTATGCTAATATGTGTCCCTAAAAAGCCTGAATTCACAAATTTTCCCTCTTTTGGGGAGAAAGTCTCCAAGTTTTTAATCCTGCGTGGTACTTTTTAGCTTATATTCTAATTTATTCAAGTTTTTTGAAAAATTTCGTGGCCTGGGTGCTAGAACTTTTTAACCACGTCTTTAAAAAGGGAAATTCCAGCTTTTTAAATTAAAGAAATAGTTTATTATTGTGATTGCCCATGGAATTCAAAGGACCTTGCATTTTTTGCAAATAGCTCTGTTTCTCGTTGTTTAAGATATACATATGATACGCTGCAATAATAACAATATATCTCCTTTGATAGGTACTCTTAGGCCCGTATTACAGAAGGTTCCTCAAGTACAGTTTAAACTCCAATCACCTGATCACTACTTAAGGATAGAATCGTTACATGAGTATCGGTCTTATTCCAGAACGGTAATTATTATAAACTTTAATTCAACAACATAACACACGAATTTGACCTGAATTAAAATAGAAATCTCTACTCGAGCGTAGTCTGGACCACACCAGAGTGATTTATTATTACAGATCAAATCTGTGATCAATAAATCTCTGCTTGAGGAACGTTCTAAAATCAAAGCTCAACTCAAAACTAGTTTTAAACAGTGATCAACGCTTGAGTATCGTTCTGTAATACGGGCCGTCGAAAATAATAACCTAGCTCTTTAATCTGATCACATTATTCAAATTTATATATTTTATTGAAAATATAAAACAAAAATGTACTTTATTTCGTGACATGATTTTTTCTTCTTAATTTTAATGATAAACTAATAATTCCAAATATAATTATTATTTAATTTCCTTCTGTTTTTGTGAACTTTCGGTCATTCCATTCACTCTTTAATAATTTTTTCAAGATGTACTGGTAACACCGCCAATTCAACTTAGATGCGTCAAACTCAATTATTAGAGCTGTCAACAAGTTTTCTAAAATAAGAAAAAGATAAACACAGAATAAGTTTTATGATTTTCTAAACTAAAATTTGTAAATTTTAGTTATAGTTAGGTTTAGGTGGGTGTACAAGAGAATCGGCACCATTATTTATATTTCTATGATGGCAAAACTAAATAAGGCCCACACTAAATACGTATCTGCAGTGTTTGTGCGAATTGTATAAGAAAATTAAGAAATTCGAGATGTCGCGTCAATATAAATGCGTTGACAACACGTCAATAAATTGACGTCTACGCAGTGTAAGTCGGCATGCGCGTGAGTACAAAATAAACGTAATGCGTTTTTGCGCAGTAAGCTTATCTTCTGCGCTGTGAGTTTAAACTAATTCGACAGCACTAACATTGTTGCCATCCTTTTCTTGCATCTATTATTAGTAAAGGGAGAGCGATAGTATAAAATGAGTTAAGTTTTTTTTTCATCCTTTTCGTGAGTTATGTTTTCGGAGACGTCTCTTTAAGGTCTAAGGCCCGTATTCCAGAAGGATACTCAAGCGTTGATCTCTGTTTAAAACTAGTTTTAAGTTGAGCTTTGATTTTAGAACGTCCCTCAAGCAGAGATTTGTTGATCACAGTTCAGCTGAGTTTAGTTTCGTTTTATATTGTCACCTGTTTCGGTATTTGGGCAGATATTTGGTCTGTAATCACTCAAGCGTGGTCCAGACTACGCTTGAGTAGAGATTTCTATTATATTTCAGGTCAAATTCGTGTGTTTTGTTGTTGAATTAAGGTTTATAATTACCGTTCTGGAATAAGACCGATACTCAAGTAACGATTCTATCCTTAAGTAGTGATCAGGTGATTGGAGTTTAAACTGTACTTGAGGAAGCTTCTGTAATACGGGCCTAAATCTTTGACAGTTTTTTATTATTATTTCGGTACCCTGAAAACATTATACTCGCTTTTCTGGGCAGTTGCGTCGTGTAAAAAAATGATATTTAGTTGAGAGATATGCTATATGGTCCTATATACTTTTCCGAAATTCTGTCTGTCTCCGTGCAAAGTTTCATCCAAATCCATTCATCCGTTTATGCGTAACAAACATTCAAATATCATGTATATAACATTATAAATGCGGAAGTAACTCTGTCTCGGTCTGTTTGTTAACTTTTCAGGAGTGATCTCTGAACTAATTTTGATGAAATTTGTTACATAGATAGTCTGAAACCCGGAAAAGGAAATTCTTGAGGAATACTCGATAAACGAGATTCACGCAGACCAAGCCGCATGCGATAATGTTAGTGAGATTTCCGCTCAACAATAAAAAAACAGATAAGCTATTTTTTTCGTCTCAATAATTGCCTACGTCCAAAAACACACTAACCTAGAATTGATAAAAACTGTTGTCATACAAATTCACGTCACTTATCTCTAAATTCTAGCCGAGGAAACATATCTAAAAATACTCTCTGTATGTTGACAAACACTACTTTATCTCTTTCTCGCTTGTGGGTTTTGGTTTTCTGTCTCTTTCTGGCTCAGTCACAATGTAGCGGCAGTGTTTTATTATTCTATAGTGGGGGATAGAACTTGTTTTGATTCTGGCTGATGGGTTAGTAACCTGTCGCTGTCAGCCATAACAGAAGTTGTTTTTTGACGATTATCAGAGTTTAGGAAATTGGAACGTCGTGGTCTGGTCATTGTAGGTGACCCCGTCATTATAACGATTGGCCAGAGACATGGCACGGTAAATGTCATGTCTCTGCGATTGGCCTTTGAACCTTCTTTTAACATACAGTTCATTAGCCTTATGGTGACTAATTACCAGGACTTAAGATCCGGCTAGCACAATTATCGTGAAATGCTTTCAAGTCAAATATAATAACCTAATTTTTTTATTGACGAGTGGAAATCCCTCGTGGGGATACCCTACGTCTGGGAAAGGCGGAGAGGTATGTCAGACTCCTACCGACTAAAATCACACGGTGGCCGTCCTCAGAATAGAATAGAGAAGCTTTGTGAACTCCTGTGGATCGCGACGGTGCCTATAACTTTTTTTTATGAGATAGATCTGCTCTTGACTTGAGATTTGTCAAGATGTCGTCGAGGATGGAGCGAGCAATCCTATTAGGCGCCGATTCATTCCAGCTTTAAAGGGGTGGGTTGTAAGTGCCCGGAAATACACGGCAGTGAATTTCACAATTTGGCTGTGCGCATTATGAAAGAGTTCTCAAAGCGCTTGGTCCTGATACTAGGGATTTCTACCAAATGTGGATGATATCCTGCAGTGCGTAGTGTCGTCATGACATTGGCACGTCCCGCGAAAACAATGTTTCCTCCCCACAGCAGCACATGACCATCACGAGCTACTATCCTCCCCAGAGTCACTTACTGAACGCCTCAAGTCCCCCTACTCTTAGCGCCTACGATCTGATATCTCCTGCCAGTACATGGCGGGGATGCAGCGTGTAGCACTATCTAGGCCGTGAGCTGGGGCGGTTGTCTTCCCGACGCCTCCACCTCCTATCGGGATCGGGATGTTCTGACTTTCTGGATCCACTGAACGAGAAAGGCAGAGGAGGATCGAAAGATATGGCAGAACTAAGAAGTCAGCGTTGTTTAGCATCGAACTTGGAAATGGACTCATCTCATCTCAAAATCTTGCATTTTTGCAAGATTAAAGACCGAGAATTTGGACCAATACAGACAAAGATACTTCTTCTCATTTATTAATATTAAGATACTAAGAAACTGACGTGTATACTTATGTCACAATAGAAAGCAGGGAGTGAGCCAAAATCAAGGGATGTTGCTATGGTGATCCTGGGCTGCAAGCCAGGTATCTGTCAGATGTTTGATCTCACGTGAATTTCACGAGATGATCGTCACCATTGATTATAATGATCTTTGCAAAATTGATGGTGTAGGATATTCCTTCTATGGGGAGTTAGAGGCGTCCAAACGATTATTACAGGTGGATAAAAAATACCCGTAAAGATCTCCGAGTTTGGGCAGTTGATTCACCTCTAAATTCAAAGATTTGTCATGTTAAAGTAATGTTTTTCAAAGTGATAGGAGTACCAGGTCATCAGATATTGCGTAAAAGCCATACACCGCCTGCTGGCTGTGAAAAGAGACAAGACAAAGACATGTCTCACTGATTTTGGACGACCTAGCCTACTCTGCCCGACAAGTTTCTATCTTGTCGGGCAGAGTAGGCTAGGTCTGCATTTTTTTTTTTTCAAGTAATTCCCTGGCTCTGGTTCTGTCTCGAACACTATTGGGGACAGTCCTGAGAATAAGACAACTCTATACAACCGAGTTCTATTTGGCAGTGAAATACGAAAGATTACTTTGACAGCGAACTCCTTTTAGTTCGACACCAAACAAACTTTCGAAATGCCAAGGACCATTTTATAATTTGAGCTTCCAATACTGCTTACCTGTGTGCTTACCTTAGTTTTAACACGTGTCAGGAGCGTGATAATAGCCACAGGTGTTTGCAAATCACGCATCACATTATGCAACGGCGCAGATAAGTACTAGGCGATCAGGAAGTTGCAAGAGTTCGACTAACACTAATTTGAATAAACCTTCGGATGACACTTCGAAGGAAAATCGGCTCTAATTTTGTAAAGCTAAAGTCTAAATTCGCGGTAGCGGGTATAGATTACCAAAATAGTGGCATGATTATTTTAGTTTGTATTCACGAATCGCGTGAATTTGTTTTGGTACCAACCTTACGAAATAGAACATGATTTCCACAGCACAATATATCTCTGCCAGCGGCGAATTTTAGAACTAAATTTGAAATTATACTGAAAATGGCATGTAGTTGACCATTTCCTCTATGCCATTTCCTTTGCAGTCATCGCCCCCATAAAGTACAAAGTTATTCTGGGCGTTGTAATAAAAACAAATCTTTGTAATAAGAACAAAGGATTTTATTACATCCATCGACTTGTTATCAAATAAGTTCAACAATCCCCTGAGATCATAATTACAAATATTATTATTTTTGGATGAAACTCTTAAACCATTATTGTTTTGGTAATAAATTCTTATTGTTTATTGTTTTGGATTGTTATATTAATATTATTCTTTAATAAGTCAGTGCCTCGGTATCGGTAGTCAATTTTAAAAGACTTTTCCAGTATATAATATAACCAAGAGTGAGATTTTACAGAGTTATGTCGACCTACAAAATCAGGCTCATTGGAGATATTAAAATCTTTTGAAACTAAGCCCTTGATCCTTAAGATCCTTTGCCCTAGCAGACATTCATAGGATTCCAGATGGCCTCAAAATCCCAAATTTAAATCCTCTTTAAGCTTCTTTCTACTATTTTTTTTCAAAAAATTAAGACGTCCTTACACGTGTCAGCATATCTCCTGTCTCTATCCCAATAAGAGTCAGCGCAGCATGTCTTTTTCTTGCATACATCTCTATCAGCCGTCATCTTAGTGTTCACTCCCTTTTTATCTTCACACAATCCCAACAATTTTTCTTTGGTCTCCATCTTTTCTTATACCCATCCGCATACATACATTCCTAGTACCATGCTTCTCATTTTTCTGCATACTGTGACAATTTATTGTTCACTTGTAATCAATCAAAAACTACAAAGATTACTACTAAAAATGGTGGATTTTTGCAATCAATTTCTTTCTACCTACCCCTTCGGGGAAATACAGGCGTGATGTTATGTTATGTTATGTTGTGTATGTATTTCTTTCTCTTCCTTGGCTAAGCCCTTCTTATTATCATTGCCCATCTTTCATAAATATGTGTACGTAAATTTTCTCCCTGTTTTTTTGTTTATACAGCGATTACTTATATCTCCAGTACTTACATTATTTTAGAGGTTTCTTCTTGAAGGGAAGTTTCTTCAGAATAAACCATAGTCTTAACAACTGTGTTGTTACTATCGGCACTTGTATTCTCTCATCATCTTCGGATAAGTCAATAACGAGACTAAATTTAATTATAGTCGAACTTCACTCACAGGTATTGTGAGGTCACGCAATGGACAGCTACTAAAGTCACTCTATGGGAAGTTTGTATCTAGCTACAGCTTGGAAAAAAACGTCTAAACTCGAGGAGTAATATTTAATCTCTATCAGTGCCGTGTCAGTCCCTGTTTCATCATGCGACAGATGTGTCTGTCTGACTGAATATATAATTTAATTATGCATATAAGACTATCCAAATGTGGAGCCTTTTTCCACTCTTCTATGTCGAATTGTACCAGGTACTACCTAGCCTGATAACTACGCAAATAGGTCAGTAGGTCGCTTGGATACGGGCGTTTCTGAATGCACTTTGTACTTTCAACATTGTATTGCCGCAGCATCCGTGTAGATATGAATTATATTTGAACTAATATGTTACCTAACGGTGTGATGGCAAAAAATTGGTTTATCTTAAAACTATGGTGTCGGGAAAGTACTAAGGTATTATGAAACAAGTGGATGGGCCCTTTTTTCGATCACCAATCGCTCTACTAAGCGTTGTGATAATACCTGCCACAAAATATCATCATGCTCCAGTCCTTATTCCAATTTATTTGGGATCCGCGAGGCTTGTCAATTTTCTTTCATACTTCTCTCTGTATCAGCCGTCATCTTTGTGTTCACTTTCTTTCTATACATATCATCATCATCATCATCATCATCATCATCATCATCATCATCATCATCATCATCATTTCAGCCGAAAGATGTCCACTGCTAGACATAGGCCTCCCCCAAGCATCGCCACAACGACCGGTCCTGCGCCTTCCGCATCCAACGGATTCCCGCAACCTTCACCAGGTCGTCGGTCCACCTTGTGGGGGGCCTACCCACGCTGCGCCTTCCAGTACGCGGTCGCCACTCCAGAACTTTACTGCCCCATCGGCATCTGTTCTGCGAGCAATGTGCCCCGCCCACTGCCACTTAAGTTTGGTAATTCTTAGGGCTATGTCGGTTACTTTCGTTTTCCTATCCATATCATCTTTTACAAAATCCATCCATCTTTTCTTTGGTCTTCCTCTTTTCTTATAGCCATCCACATTCATACTCAAAACTTTTCTCGTAACAAGCTCCTCATTCTTCTGCAACACAAATCACAAGTCCATACTAAGACAACCGTTTCCCACTCAACTTTTTCGTCACTGGCGCTACTTTCAAACTCCCTGACTCTCACATACTCATTTCTTATCCCATCCATTCTCGTTACACTACACATTTCTCTTAACATTCTCATCTCAGCTGCATGTAAATGCTGCCACAAAACAAAAGGTTATATTTGACAGACATGTCAAAACGCTCCAAAGTTAAAGCAAATATTGACATTGCTTTCAAATTTGGACTGCAATGTCAAATGTGCACGGAGCCAGGTATAGGGTAATTAATTAGCTTAACTGATGGCTAACAACGATTACGGGCTAAGTCGTCTACTTTTTGGGGAAATAAGACCTTAAAACCAGATGCTACGGGCTACGAACCTAAGCCCATCAAGTTAGAATGACATCGATGAACATCCATGTGTGGCCATTGACCATAATGCGCATAAAATACTCATGAATGGCGAACATACAGTAAATCAAAGATCACGCTTCACCGCTCACCCGGTCACAAAGTACTAGGCGCTTATAACGCTAGAAGAGCTTTTGTATGTTAATAAGACCTTCATAACATGCCAACATAACGCAACAGTTATCACCGCAATCAAATCCCAACCTAATAGCAGACAGATAAGACCCAAATTAAACATACGACTAATACGACCTTTGGAAATAAAATACAAAGCAAGGTAATTTTAAATTTAATTGGAAAATTAAATTTTCTTCTCTATTCATTCGCTTTAAGGTTAATATTACAACGAACGTTGTATGGATATACGGCGTTTTTTAATTGAGGGGGCCTGTGTTCGAATGCACTATGACGTCAGACCTCCCCGGGCCCTTCTGACCTAGATCGGCTGTCGTCAAGCGGAAAATATCACGGGACTGCAGCAAAAAGCGCTTTAACGTATTATAACGTCTAATGGAATAACAATTATTAACTTAAAATTAGGCTGTTGCCTAAATGACACTGCATGTCGCGTTCGCCAAACAGAGACATGAAGATGGAAAGTCTCATGATGCATGTGATTGTATACGTTTGACGTTAACAACTGTCCAAAAATAGATGAGTGACGCGATGCATTTGCTGAGTGGCCAGCTTAAAAAGATGGCGTCGTCTGGTCTAGACTTGTTACTTGTTACTAGTGATGCGAATACTCGGAAGCAATCGATTTACTGACCGATTAATCGTTCTAGTTTAGAGTACATTGTTTGTGATTAGTTTTAGTACTCCCTTTGTCAGAAGAGAAACACTAATACTTTCACAAGATGACTTGCTATGTTGATAAAAATAGCAGTATTATGGGTACTTGTACCTATGACAAATTTCAGCTGTGCTAGCGTAGCGGATCAGAATTTGGCTATAACTTTAACGGTGAAGGAAAACATCGTGAAGAAACCTACACACCTGAGGGTGCTCCATACAGATCTCGATGGTATTTGTAGTCCACCAACTCACACTAGGCTAGCGTGATGGACTAAGGCCCTAACCTTCTCATTCTGAGAAGATGCCCGTGCCCAGCAAAGAGACGATAATAGGCTTGTTATGTTACGCACCGTATTCAGCTGAATCTAGATAGACCTAAACAAAAAGTAACTTAGCCGACTTCTACAGGCTTTTTGGTTTCCATATCATAAGCATAGCATATCATAATCAGTCGATTACTGTGCCAATGCTAGGCACGGACCTCTTCTTAGAATGCGAAGGGCTTAAGCCTCAATCTACCACACTAGCACAGGGCCGTCTTTAGCCAAGTGGGAGCCCTGGGCACTTTCGATTAAATTTAAGCCTTTTCAACCAAAATGAACAAAATCATGAAAGTAATGTGATGGGAACAGACACCGTGAACCATGTTTTACCATGTTTCTATTCCACAAACTTACATAAAAAATATAAACTGGTAGGTGGTACTAGGTACAAAGGTACAAAGAAGTAACTTTTGGATTTATTATTTCCAAAATCATTATCCTGTTAATGGTTAATCTTTTACTGGTTAACAATTGTTCATCGAAAGAAAGAATCATTTCATCATCATCAACATCATTTCAGCCGAAAGACGTCCACTGCTGGACATAGGCCTCCCCCAAGCATCGCCACAACGACCGGTCCTGTGCCTTCCGCATCCAGCGGATTCCCGCGACCTTCACCAGGTCGTCGGTCCACCTTGTGGGGGGCCTACCCACGCTGCGCCTTCCAGTACGCGGTCGCCACTCCAGAACTTTACTGCCCCATCGGCCATCCGTTCTGCGAGCAATGTGCCCCGCCCACTGCCACTTAAGTTTTTAAAGAATCATTTATTTGCGTAGAATACAGGTGGTACCACATATAAAATTGGTGGTTTAGGAACAGTGCTATATTCTGCTTGTATTAAGCATGCAAAAATCCAGTATAGATGAAACCAATTGAACTATATTAGCGATTGGTCTACTGTCGCAGAGGCTTGGATCGCGAGGCCCTGAATAGGCAAAGTTGGGCCGGCACTAGCGCAAAGTAACTGCGGGTAATGATAATCAAGCCAATCAAATCAAATCAAATCAAATCAATTTATTTGCGAAATATGGGTAAAATTACATTTGATGTTAAAAATAAAAATTACATTTAGTATCACCATATTCAACCTTACGGCATGCAAATTTACACATACATTATAAAAGTCAAAATTAGAAGAAAAAAATGTCAATTACACAATATCACATTACTATGTCCAAGTTCAGTACCAAAAAATGTCAATTATACAATGTCTGAATTTCATATCATAATTTGTCATTTACATATTCAGTGACGCTGTAGTACCCCTTCATTAAAAGAATGTTTTTAATTTTATTTTTAAACATATTCGTACTTTCAATATCATGTATCATTCTAGGTAAATGGTTATAAACTCGAGGGGCCATACAAAATACACTTTTGTTTAGAAGAGCTGTTCTGTTTGGTGGAAAAGTTATTTGATAGTTTTGTCTTCTAGAAGACAGCTTTTCAAAAAGTTGTATATTCTTTCTTACAAACAATATTAGTTCATAAATGTAGATGCAAGGTAGAGTCATAATACTTAATTCAATAAAGAAGGGTCTACAGCTGTCTGTTTGTTTCAGTTTACATATAGCTCTGACACATTTCTTTTGCGCCTTGAACGAAGCCTCCTTCTCGGTAGAATTGCCCCAGAACATCACACCATATCTTAACAAAGGAGCAATTCTACATGTATTCAAAATAATCCACAACTTATTGCCAGGGACATGTTTGCTAACGGCCAAAGTAAATAGCTGATCTATCCACGCTTTGCCCTACTCCCTGCTTGAGATAAAGACATACGCTCCATTTTATGTCAAATTTCTATCTCTAGTAAGACAAATCATGGATAGATAGGTTATTAATTTTGGCCTCATAAGGAACCAGTATTGGTCTCCTCGGTCCATACCGGCCTAGTTTTCGGCGAAGCGAGAGACATCTAGCTTTCGCGACCTTTTAAAAACCAGACTATCACAGTAGAAAGTAACAATTTGAATTCGAAAACATCCGGCATACACCGATGTTGTTATTAATCAACTATTAGAAGCGAGCCCACACCAAGTTACATTCAAAATCATTTAAAAATTGTATTAACTACTTTAGCAACTATATTGTGATTTGTGAACTTTTCTGAAAAATCACACGGCAACAATAATCGATTCTCTGCAAGATAATCGGCAAAAAAACGTTACATTCACAACACTACGCGCGTGCGTTTAAGGAATTGACGCAAACGAGTTCGAACCTTGGCACCGATTATGATATGCCGATCACGATTCAAAACGAACGTATAATACATTAATATTTCGATTAACGTTTCTTGATTAGTTCGAAAGAGAACAATAGTTCTGTTGCTGGAACACGAAGTAGGCTAAAAATAGATTCTTTACTTCCTTTGGGCATCACAACATAACAAAACCAGCCCGTTACTGTTCCATTACTTGCTTTATTATTTGTTGAGGAAAGAGGGGGTCTTGAAAGCTCCTAAGCCACAAGCAAAGACAATACATTATAATAAAACAAAGTTATCAAGTCAAAGTTAGTTAGTTATTAGTTGTTGTGGGTTATCATACATAGGGCAAACAAAGCATAGTATAGCCACTAGAATTAAAGAACATATAGCTGACGTCAAGAACCGACGCTCCACAAAGTCTGCAGTGTGTGAACATGCCCTAGACAAACCCAACCATTTTCTTCGATTTGATAAACCACAAGTTCTGGCGAAGAAAAACCGATATGTACCTAGACTGCTCCGTGAGGCTATTGAAATTAAAAAACATCCTAATTTTAATAGAGAAGATGGTTGACAGCTACCACCTGTTTGGAACCCAGTCCTAAAAATAATCAAGTCCCAAATAGCACGCAACACAATAATATAATGATATTGTGAGTGATTACTGCGTGCATCGAAACGATTTTAATTAATAATATTGTACGGTAGATTAAAATATTTTTTTAGAAATATCTGTAAAGACGCTTGTCATCTTAGTCTACCTGCGACCACGAAATGCTGGAAAGCTTTGGAAACGTCAGGAAAACCAATTTAAATAATATACACGATTTAATCCAGTTGAACTTTGTTTTATTATAATGTGTAGTGATCGCGAAAACCTAAGAAATTATTAAAGACAATACATTAAAGTCTGTGATGCCTCTTGCAGTATGACAGCCCCAAGTTGTAAATCATAAAGTCGACTATGGTCTTGGGGGAGGAGGATTTGAACTCCTGCGTTGAAATGACGGCCTCCAAGGTGCTGGCTTCTTATGTGATGCACTGCATAATATTCGCATAGGATATGGATAGGCGTCTCATCCTTTTCGCGACAGAAACTGCAAACTGTTGTATCACACAACAGTTTTACAGTTTTTTGTTGTTGTAGTTGTTGTTTCTTTTTTTTGTTTTTGTTTTTTTGTTGTTGTTTGTTGTTGTTTGTTGTTGTTGTTGTTGTTTGTTGTTGTTGTTGTTTGTTGTTGTTGTTGTTTGTTGACCCCTATTTTGTGAAGATGTTTATTCAGTTTGCAGTGCCTACTAAGGGTTCTTGTCAGGATTCTTATGTGGTTCTACTGCTGGGCACTGGCCTCTACTCAGCATGAGAAGTGTTCAGACTTCAGGAGTTAGTCCACCACGCTGGCTTTTTGCGGGTTAGCGGACTACGCACACCATTGAGAACTGTATGGAGCACTCTCAGGTGTGCAGGTTTCCTCACGATGTATTCCTTTACCGTTAGAGCAATTCTGATGATTAAGATCATACAGCAAAAGAACCAGCCGACCAGTGAGCCTAGCGGTTATATGCTTGCCTTGCATACAGAAAGGTCTGAGCATTCGTTCGATCTCACCCTGCAGTGCCCCGCACCACTGACTTTTCGAACTCATGTGCGGAGCAGACTTTGATTATCAGAGTATCAAAGCAAAATCACCAATCTAAGATTAATATAATTGTTTATTCGCCTGAAATATGGTATTTTAGCAGATCTTAAAGTTATTTACAGTTCTTCATATTTCGCTTACTTAGTTCAGCGTGCTACATTGTCATTTCGTGAAAATTATAATGATAATCTTTTCTCATGGGTGTCGTAAAAGGCGACTAAGGGATTCACCAGAGGATGGGCAGCAGCGTTTTCTGAGTATTTAACCAACCAACTGCGATCGCCAACACGCCTGCCAAGCGTGAGGATTATGGCATTTCCCCCCCTTTTGGGGGAGGCCTATGTCCAGTAGTGGACGTTTTTCGGCTGAAATGACGACGATGATAATGATAATAAAATTACAAGACATTATTCAAATTATGTAGAGAATTCAGGCGTAGCTTTAAAAACCTCTACAAAATTGATCCGTCGAGCTGGATCAGTGCAGTTAAGAAGTATGAGGGAAAGGAGCACAGTAACCACCCGTAGAAAGCTGCGTAAGTTAGTTACAGAAGAGTGAGTGTTAGATTCGGGTGTGTCTTCAGGGTCTTCAGAATCAAAAATATTTTGTCGGTAATTCTCTTATTTCTTTTGGAATCCTATTAAAAACCTCGAAAGAAATTTATTAGGCGAAAACCTGCACATCTGAGAGAGCTTCATAAAGTGTGTTACATAACCCACACCAGCATGGTGAACTAAGGCCTGCAAATAGGTAGCTTGTTTTTGCTCAACAGTGCGTACACACCTTCTAATATTTTATTTATCATCATAGGTTTGTTTGTTTTTCACATAAAATTACTTATCAAATTGATATAACACCAATATCAGAATATCAGATAACTAGAGATAAGTAGTTATTAAAGATAACGATATTTATTCGCAAGGATATGGTACAGAAGAGGTTAAATAATATACATGTTTTTACACATTAGGTGTCCGACAAATCCACCTTTCGTAGGCATGCGAATTATTGTGCACATCTCTATAAAATGACGTCATCCCTTAACATTTTTGATAACCTAGTACTTGACCGCTGACTCATGAAACGACCAGTGCTGATCATGGGCTTTGCCGCATAAAATACCTACAAAATAATCAAGTCCCAAACAGCACGCTACCACAACGCTACACTGTAAAAGACAATGACATTGTGAGTGATTGCTGCGTGCATAGAAACGATTATAATTAATTAAGAATTGTACGGTTAAAATATTTTTTAGAAATACCTATCTGTAAAGACGCTTGTCATCATAGTCTTCCTGCGACCACGAACGCTGCAAAGCTTTCGAAACGTCAGGAAAACCAATTTAAATAATATACGCGATGTAATCCGGTAAAATTTTGATTTTAAACTTGTTTTATCATAAGGATACTACACTTATAACTAATTAATGGACTATGGACTGGAATTTGTTAATAGTCCATCCCAATAAACAGATACAGGCTACTATGACATTGGTAAAAAACCATCATTCCATCGCCGTTAATCGAGCCCAGGTTCAAACTAAGAATTTCTGGAGTAAAAATATATATCCTATTTTCCCGAACAAACCCAAGTATACCGAATCTTATTCCTTCATAATTCCCAGTTTAGTAAGAATGACGTCACCTCTCAACAGTTATACCAGCCTAGTACTTCAACAAGTCGACGGTGACTCAATAACGGTCAATTATTATTTTTTACTGCTCATCCGTGCCGTAAGTGCGTAGTACAGGCAACCATGTGGCTAACCATGATGGGCGTAGGCGAAAACATGATTATTTTGTTAAAAATAGTTTTGTTATTTTTTCCTCGAAAGAATAGAAATAAGATTAGCTATTAATTAGTACAACTGCGCCGTTGAAACAAGCATGACAGTACGACTACATCTACGACCAGATCATGAAGTCCTAGTATTATCAGTAAGTTCGTGAACTTTTTTGCACATAGTTTTATTTTTAACTAGACTTTGCCCGCGACTTCACCCACGTATAATTCGACTTATCACAGAAAGGCTTATCGCGCATCCCTCGGCAACTGTTTATTTTAATAAGAGATAAAAAGTAGTCTATATTCTGATCCGGGTTATGGTATACCTAGGTGCCATTTCAGTGTATTTCATCCAAATTCATTAAGCCGTTTCAGCGTGTTTAAGTAAAAAAACATCTAAACATCCAAATCTCCAAACATAAAACATCTTCACAAACTTTCATTTTTTTTATTATTAGTAAGATTTGTATAGAGCTCGTCAAGCCCTTTCATTTGAGTACCAACAGGATGGGTCTAAGAGCTATACTGCCGTCCGTTAACTAAAATGCCGTTAACTGACAAAACCTAGTTTTGAGATATGAGCAAATAACGCGGAAAAAGTTTGAAATGAATGCCATTCTGTAACCATTAGTCGAATGACAGATTTTTTCAAGTTGAAAGATAGCTCTGTTAAAGTACTTTAAAATAGTATATTAATTCAATTAATTACCCGGATGGATATTTCTTAATAGTAGTTTATGAAACTGTTGCATAATAGGGGTTATTAAAACACGAGTGTGAGTTTAAAAACCGAGCCGTAGGCGAGGTTTTTAATAGTATCACACGAGTGTTTTAATACCTAATTATGTCAGTTTCATACACTATTTTATCTACACTCATACAATTTTAAATAAAATACCAAAGTCAAAATCTTGGTAACATTGTCGTTGTTTTTCTTGATTTCTCTGGTAAAAGATTGTTCGTCATTTACGTTGCTGCATCCAGAAATTCAGGCGGGGTCATATTCTCCTCAGTTCAGTATCACTGCTGTAGTCAGATATTTTTGCCCAGATTAAAACTTTCGACATACAAAACCATAATAATAACGTAAACAATAACAATAAATTTACAAGTAACGATGACCAAATCCAGTAGGCCGCGGCCGTGGCGCGCGGCCGCGCACGCGCGCTGGTGCGCGCCTACACAGATAATAAAATATAGTCTGGCGAAAATATTATAATCGGAACTAATTTTCTATCCTTGTCAGGTTTCCGTCAATCTCTGTTTTATCATACAAAAAATATGCCTGTAAACACTTAAATATAATTAAAAGCAATATGACAATCAAAAGTTCTGCCAAAAACGCGATTTTAAACGATAAAATTTTTCAATGTATGACAAGTGGCGCCACCCTGAATTTTGTGTACTCATTGGTGCCAAACTGTACGACTGCTAAAAAAAAGGTTTGAAAACTCCTTGGTTAGGTCGAAGTGGCATTAAAAACTCCTTAGTTGGGCTGAAGTGTGCGGTTATGGAAAAAAAATTAAATTACCGCATTGTTTTGTTCAGCAAACTGTATCGTAATAAAACTTTTTAAATTCATTACAGGTGCGTGTGCGTAAAGTATGTCATTATGACATTACTTTCGAGTTCATAATTCGAATTTTACGATACGAGTGTAGATAAAATGTATTTTGGCGTTCTAACTAAGTATTCATCTAGTGCAGCGGTACTCTAAGTGTGTTCCGCGGAACCCTAGGGTTCCGCGATACCCCTGTAGGGGTTCCGCAAGAATTTAGAAAAAAAAAACAAAACACCTCTCTCTGGTCACTGGTCGAACGTTTTGAATCCGCCCGCCGCGCGTATACTTGTGAGCGCGCAGTCCCTTTGATAAAAGCCGCCTCTGAATTAGACGCTATAGTTGTGAACAAGCGACTTTCGGCTCTATCTTCAAAAGCATAAAGTCGAGATTGTTTACAACGCATTTTTTTGTATTTATATTTTTATTTCCGCTTTTTGTTTATCAAAGGCGCCGACTCGAGTATTTTTGAGAATGTTCGAGTTCGAGTCTAGGACTAAGTATAAAAGCGCTATTATATAAAAAAAGTCGCGCCTCGTCAGTCAGTTGACGATTAGCGTTCGGAGCGATAAGTTCGTACCTACCTACTTACAAGCTGGCTAGCCTGCTGCCTTCTTGTAAGTTCTACTGCCCGCTGTATTCTGATTGTATCAGTTTTGTACATTTCTTCTTTGGACTAAACTTTGTCTCATAAACGCAGTAACGATTGTGCATTATTTTGACCCTACCATCCTGACGTGTAACATTATTAATAAAGAAGAATGGAACGTTGGCTTAAAGGTGTTAAACGTGTTGCAACGACATCTTCTAATGACGCTGAATGTTCAAAAGCAGTACGCGCGGAGAATACAGCAATTACCGATCCAGACGATGATGCCACGACGTCAAGCTCCACGGTTTCAAAGACGAAAAAAAGGAAGTATGATGAATCATATATCAGTTTCGGATTTGTTGATTCCAACGGCTCACCTCTCTGCATGTTATGTAGTAAACTGCTTCCTAATAGTTCCATGGCACCTGCCAAATTACGCAGACATTTAGAAACTGTACACCCCGAGTCTAAAGACAAGAATAAAGAATTTTTTGTTCGTAAAAAAGAACAGTTATTGGAAAGTCAAAAAAATATGATGCATGTAACACAAACTATCAATGAAAAGGCCACGGAGGCATCATATTTAGTTAGCTATCGCATTGCACAAGCAGGTGCAGCGCACACTATCGCTGAGAATTTAATAAAGCCATGTGTGTTAGACATAACAAAATGTATGCTCGATGAAAAATCTGCAAAGCATCTTTCTACTGTACCGCTATCAAACGATACTGTTTCACGGCGAATCCATGATCTGGCAAGCTACGTCAAACAAGAACTAGTTGCACGTCTACAAAAAACACGATTCGCCTTGCAAATGGATGAGTCAACTGATGTCACTGGTCTGGCTATCTTGCTGGTTATCGTGAGATATCCATATGAACGTTCTTTTGAAGAAGACATGCTTATGTGTTCACCGCTGCCCACAAACACTACCGGGGAAGAAATTTTTAATAAAATAAACATATTTTTTAAAGAAAATAATCTTAGTTGGAACGATTGCATTGACATTTGTACAGATGGGGCCACGGCGATGACAGGTAAAACAGCAGGAGCAGTATCACGAATAAAAAGTAAAGCGCCTAATTGTAGTTCCAGCCATTGTATTCTGCATAGACAAGCACTTGCGATGAAGCAAATGCCGTCAAATCTAAAATTAGTTATGGATGAAGCGGTAAAAATAATTAATTTTATCAAATCACGACCACTACAATCCCGATTGTTCTCATTATTGTGTGAAGATTATGGCAGCAAACATAAAACACTGCTGCTCCATACAGAAGTGCGATGGCTGTCTCGGGGTAAAACTTTAACAAGGCTATTTGAACTTAGAGCCGAGTTACAAATGTTTCTTTCAGCAGATACAGTTTCTTTTAATTTGAAAGACCGTTTGTATGATAAAACTTGGTTGTTCCGATTGTCTTTTATGGCGGATATCTTTCAAAAACTGAACGAATTGAATTTATCATTGCAAGGTAAACAGACAACAGTGTTCCAGGCCTATAACAAAATAACTGCCTTCAAAAGAAAATTAGATTTTTGGATTATTTGCGTTGGTAAGAGAGAAATAGAAAGCTTTACGTCACTCAGTGAGTTTGTTAGCGATAACGACTCGGAAATGTTTCAAGATGATGTGTTTGAAGAATTGGTCCAATATCTCACTTCGATGCGCGCATCTTTTGTAAAGTATTTTCCCGAAGAACATAATACAAAAATGAAGCTGAATTCATGGATTCATAATCCTTTTTTACCCAACTTGCAAAAGCCTGAAAGTATGTCAAACGAGATATATGAATCTCTTTTAGAAATGTCATCAGACACAAGTATGGAGTCACTGTTCAAAACGACGCCTCTCAACGATTTTTGGTGCAGAATCCGTGATGAATATCCAATGCTTGGCAGAATGGCTCTGAATATTCTTCTCCCGTTCCCAACAACATATTTGTGCGAAATAGGATTCTCAACCTATGCAGCCACGAAAACAAAATATCGCAATAGACTGGACGCCGAACCTGATATGAGACTTCAAATGTCTTCTATCAAACCTGATATCAACCAATTGATGAAAAATAAAAAACAGTTTCATACCTCCCATTAGTTAAGATTTTTTCATTTTTAATATCTTCTATTATTGTACTTGGCATGTGGTTAAAGTAAGTAATAATTAGTAACTGTTACATTGTACTTTTATTATGCTTATACGTGGGACACTCAGAAAGTTTTGCGAAACTAAAAAAAATTGTTCTATACGTACATATATTTTTATCAAATCTTTTCAAAGTACTTTCCACCAGCCTCTATACAAAGATTCATGCGCCTAAACCAGTTTTCAAAACACTTTTTCCAGTCCGCCGCAGACACCTCGTTTACAGCCTGCTCGAACGCAGCCAGCGCATCTAATGGCGACGAAAATTGTATCCCTTTGAGCTGATTTTTTATTTTTGGGAATAAAAAGAAGTCACACGGTGCTAGATCAGGGCTGTAAGGAGGGTGACCCAGGAGTTTGACTGGCGTGCTGTCCAGGAAGTCCCTCGTTTTGAGTGCGGTGTGCGCAGGTGCATTGTCGTGGTGGAGCAGTAGCCCGCGGAGCCCTGTGTTTGGTCGCTTGTTGCTTATAACAGAGAAAACTTCTGGCAAACATTTGGTAGTATACCATTCGGCATTAATGCTTCTTTGATCCCGTAAGGGAATTGATACCAAGTGGCCAGTCAAATTAAAAAAGCTAGCGATCAAAATCTTACCCCCGCTTCTAGATCGCTTCACTTTGGTAGGCGTTGGCTCATTTTGAAACACCCAAACAGTCGACTGGCGCTTGGTTTCTGGGTCGTATTGATAAATCCAGGACTCATCACCTGTAACGATGTCGTAAACACGCCGAGACGAGCCTGCTTCAAATTAGTTAAGCATATCACGGCACCATTCCACCCGGGCCTGCTTCTGAGCATCGGTGAGGTTGTGCGGCACCCAGCGTGATACTATCCTCCTCACGCGAAGATGGCTGTGTAGAATCTCGTGAACGCTTCCCGATCCAATCTTCAATATGTGTTGAATCTCCTGATATGTAATTCGCCTATTGTCTTGGATTAAATTTTTCACTGCTAGCACGTTTTCTTCGGTAACAGCCGTCAAAGGGCGACCGCTTCTTTCGTCATCCCCCAAAGTTGGTCGACCGCGCTTGAATTCGTTATACCAACGATACACGGTTGCCTTGGAAGGGCCTTCATCCATGAATGCCATTTGAAGTCTATCGTACGATTCATCCGGTTTCAGGCGACACTTGAAATCGTATAAAATCATAGCTCTAAAATGTTCCCGGCGCAGATCCATATTTCAGTGAGACACAATACTTTGAATTAACTCGCAAAAAATGTGGAGGGAAATTTTGAAATTGGAACTTACTTATTTTTACTTATAAATAATCATATTTTCGAAAAACATTATAACTGGCCAGTCTCCCATATATAAAAACTTTTTTTCGCAATACTTTCTGAGGGGCCTGGTATAATAAAGAATACACTTTTAAAAACTATTGTTTTATTGTAGGGTTCCGTCAAGTATTTTGCTTGTCAAAAGGGTTCCGTGACCAAAAAAGTTTGAGAACCGCTGATCTAGTGTAAAGATCTTCATTACACCACTAAAACGTGGCTAGGTATACCTTAACCGCATTATAGTCATGGATTTGAACTTAACTATCGAGACGTGATTATTTATATGAAGCTATCTACCATTACATAACTAAAATGCAGAAACTGTGTTTTAGCTTGGCATAGTTATATTTGATAAAATAGTTTTTCATAGTTAAAAATGGGTTAATGCACTTTAGCCATGTTTAAGACTAGTATTTGCACATACATTGTTTTATGGGTGAATTACGTCATGAAATACATAACTAAATCGCAGCTTTTTTCAAAACCTTATCTTGTAACCGCTTTCTTGTGTAGTATTTAATATTTTATATCTTGGGATACCAATACTAAAATTACGTCAGTACCTACTTGCTAAAATTAAATTACCAAATTAATAATATTTTTTTATTGGTACCAGAATATATTTTATTTACGTTGACAGCTTCTAGTAAATTAATAAAATATGATTGTTTGTCATTCATTTGCCCGATTTTTTTTACCAAATTCTGTCTGTGATGCAACAAGTCGAGATTTTAGTGAACGAAGCACTTTTATGACGACACCCAAGAAATCTGTAGGAACTTCAACTCTAAATAAGTAATTCCCAGAAAACCTTTTGATGAATTATATTATCGGGCCAAACACAAAAGAAAAGACGTAGTGAAGATCTTAATACTACATATTATGGATGAATAAACTTTTGCTCTGTCAGCATAACGGAAAGAGAGTGGCAATGACAATAATGCTATCATTATGGATTCATCATCTTCCTGCCCTGGTCACAAATAATTCGGAATTGGCGCAATAAGTCTTCTTCTGTTTTTCTCTATCAGCCGTTATTTACAGTCGCAATCCATCCATCTTTTCTTTGGTCTCCCTCTCCATCCATGAAAAGAAAGAAAGAAAGAACGAAATAGATTTTATTCTTGCGCTCCATTTGACGCACACACTACAAAACTTATACATAATACTTTACAATTTCATGACAAATTAGTATAGTTACAGTTAAATTGACAACTGACAACACTGGACATAAACAATACATGATCTGTGGTTATAACGGTAATCATCGGTTTTTTTCATGAGTGATGAACATTCATATTCATCACTCTTTTAGTAACATGCATTTTATCCCTCCTCAACTGTTAACTTTTTTTATTATTATTAACTATTTCCTTTCAACTTTTTCTATCACTGGCGCCACTTTCAAACTCCCTTTAATATATTCATTTCTTCTTTATCCATTCTTATCACTTCATGAATCCATCTCAACATTCTCACCTCTGCTACATGTAATCTCCTTTCATCCGTCTTCTTCATGGCCCAGAATGTCGATCCATACAGACGACAGGTTTTATAACGGATTTGTTATTTTGCCCCTTTTGAGGAGCATTCGTGTGTCACAAGGTGTTCCTGTGACCTGTCGCCATTTAATTCATCCCAAGTTGAACCGGTGCGTATCGTCTTGGTTTACTTCACCATCTCCTTGGATGAATGACCCAAGTTACTGAATGTCGGAGCAAATCGGTAAGGGCGTTCCGGCTCAGGGACGGGAGAAGCCGCCAAAATCGCAAAACATGGACTGTGTTTTGCTTATACTCATTTTAATTTCTTTCATCATTTGGATTACTTGATTAAAAATCCACATGATGTTCAAACAGTATATTAAGTTTTTAATATCATCAGAAAATGCCTTAGGTACCATGTTATCATTAAAAATGACCAAGTGGCAGTACAAAATTATTCGAAAAACCACCAGGGTAGAAAACATTGATTTGTTTCCATTGTATTATACCATACAAATTGCAAAACGGGAATGTTATCCACCATTATTATCATCTTCCTGCCCTGGTCCCAAATTACTTGGGGTCGCCGCAACACGTTTTCTTCTTCCATTTCCCGCCGTTATCTCATCATTTACCTACTCCCAAATGAAATGGGAATGTTATCCACTAAAAGAAGATATTAAAACATCTGATAATTCTGCCCAGGTAAGGTAGGTTCTGCCAGGTGCTTCAGTTGCAGGCACTTCTAGACTTGAATGATTTATTTATTATTTGGAAGACCAACAGCAATTACTTTAGTATAATAATGTTAAATAAGATACAGTCTGCCACTTCACGAATAGTGACTGAGTACAGTAAGATGCGTGGATATAATACTAAATATTATTAAAATAACTGCGCCCTGGGCAGTCAGCCTCGCTAACAACCTGCTGACTGGCTAATCTTTTCCCCACGGCATGAGCTATTATTATTATGTAGCTCATGTCGACACGATAGAAGAAGAATTAAAATAACTAAAATTTTTGAATGAAATCCAAAAGTGGCGGATTTTCACATTTTTTCTATCTACAACTACAGCGAACTATAATTTTCAGAGTTAATAGTTTCTGATTGAACTACAGTGCCTGTACTTCAATTGTCAAAAACGAATATTTGATAAAATATGTATTCAGCGAGTAATATTTTTTTACTGATGGTAACACTTGTTTGCTACATGCCCCTAAACATAGAATTTAGAAATATTTTTTCGTTTAAATGAATTTTTTTGTTTCTGTATTCTGAGGTTATTAATAATTAAAGATCATCTTGATGACGAGGCTGATGCAGAGAAAGAAAACGTTGCTTTTGTAGACACACATCTATTCCACACACAGTTTTCCTAAAATAAGGTACTTGATTTTAAAGGTTTGCCAAGTTTACGGCCTAAGGAGCTTCATTTTCAGCCTATAGTGTGAAGGTGGTACCAGGGCGGGGTAAGGACTCGGGAGCAGATAACTGCTCTTTAGTTAAGGAATGCTACATAGCTACGGTCTAGTGTAGCAATCGTATCAAAATAAATGTAACTTCATTTACAAAAAAATTGTGACGTCTTAAGAGAGTAGTATTGTAATGTAAATATTATTCAAAATAAAAAGCTAAAACGCAGTTATGTGATTTTAACGTCGTTTTTGCCTAGTAATGATTTGAAACCCCTTTTTAGCTTAGGGTTACGAAAAATTAATGAAAATAAAACTAGTCTTAAAAATAGTTAAGGCGCCTTAACCCTGATTTAGAATACTAAAGAAGATTAGCGATTTTTTTGCTATGCATTATTCGGGCACTTTATGGTGTGATGAAGCAGTTAAAAGATCTTGACTATTTTTTGCTCACATTGCTCGCAGAACGGATGGCCGATGGGGCAGTAAAGTTCTGGAGTGGCGACCGCGTACTGGAAGGCGCAGCGTGGGTAGGCCCCCCACAAGGTGGACCGACGATCTGGTGAAGGTCGCGGGAATCCGCTGGATGCGGAAGGCACAGGACCGGTCGTTGTGGCGATGCTTGGGGGAGGCCTATGTCCAGCAGTGGACGTCTTTCGGCTGAAATGAATGATGATGAACTATTTTTTAGATAAGTAATGCACGTAACCGTATTTTAGAGGTGCATTTTAATAAAAAGTGTTATTTAGCCACTTTCTTGCTGTCTTTTATTTCAAAAACTATAAAAGATACGAAAATGAGTCCCAGACAGATCGATAGAGAATTTTAAACTGTATTAGATGCCATTTAAAACTGAAAATCGACCACATGTCACTTAACGGCATTTTAGTTAACGGACGGCAGTATAGTTTAGGAGATATGGTCATCAAAAGTTTGCGTAATTTCTTTGAGTAGAACTCGTCGAGCCCTTTCATTTGGGTACCAACACGATGACTTTTAGAGCTATAGTTCAGGTCCCAAACTTTAGGAGATAATTTAGATGTTTTTATCTAAACTGGTTTATATCCGTCGGTTTAAGATTCGCAATAGGTTCAGTTGCAAACCAATGTCCGGCACTAGTTGCCTGGTATTTATGTATAACATGCTGAACTGGACCTATTTGGCAATAAATACAATCGCTAGGCACACGGCATCTAGATAAACCATTTTCTTGTTTTTTTTTTTGTGTTAAATAAATGTATTTCTTTCTTTCTTCTTTCTTTCTAATTATGCAAATTTTTTGGATAAAAATTAGTGTCAAATCAGTTTTTTTAGGAATTTTATAGCCTGGTTGCCAAGACCTTTTAGCCACGTCTTAATTAAAACACTTTAATAAAGTGATGGAAACTTTTTAATAGGTTTTTGAGAGACTGAAAGTCACGCTTTTCAACGTTGTGCCATTTACTCACACATACGCACGTTAACGAGCACTCGAGCACTTAACATTCAATAATCCATCATTATTATATATTAACACTCGTTGAAACACAAGTTTTGGGAAATATGTCATAATCGACAACACGCTATTTCCGTTTCGCCAACCCTCAAATCATAGAATATCGGTATTGCCACAGACTATGTATTGCTCAGTAACTGAGTTGCGGGAGTCTGATGACAATCGTTTCGTGGAAAACACTGAAATTCAGCCGCATCTGGTTAACCTGGAATCCGACCCCAACATAAACGGGAAAAAGTTAATAAATAATAATAAATAAATAAATATTTGACATTTTTACACAGCACCATCTAGTCCCAAACTAAGCAGAGCTTGTACTATGGGTAGTAGACAATGGATATAATACTTATATACTTTTTTTTTTGTAAATACATACTTATAATACATATGAAACACCCAGACCAACACAAACACTTATGTTCATCACACAAACATTTGTGAAAAAAAATTCGACTGTTTCTTTAGGGATCTGCCATTTTGAGAATGGTTTTATAACACAAGCCTCAGTTCATAGGAGTTAAATTATATTTGATATTATGTAGGTATATGGTTATTGTTAATTTGCTTGTTGTTACATCAAAACTGATAACAATGTGGTTAGACATTGTAATTTTATCACATAGAAACAGCGATGTTCGTAACATTAACTGTTTGTATAAACCGCATCTCATTGATATGACATTGTGAGTAGGTACATATGACCCATTTATTATATTTACATAATCATAAATTATACAGTCCTTATAAATTAATACAGGGTTTTTTTTGTCTATCAACTCGGCTACATTATTCAATTCAATTCAATTAATTTATTTTGCGAAAATGGGTACAAAAATCAGATGGTAATTTAAAAAGAAGTAGGTTACATATGCCATATTCTGCTCTTAAGCATGCAAAATTTAATATAAATACATTAATTAAAGTTGCAATGTCATAATTATAACTAATACCAAAAATAAACGAAATAATTAATAATAATATAATAAATAACAAATATCTTCGGGATATTTTTACACAGCACCATCTAGTCCCAAACTAAGCAGAGCTTGTGATATGGGTACTAGACAATGGATATAATACTTATATTTTTTTTTTTGTAAATACATACTTATAATACATAAGAAACACCCAGACCAACACAAACACTTATGTTCATCACACAAATATTTGTGTCCTGTGGGAATCGAACCCACGACCTCGTGATCAGAAGTCCGACACTCGAACCACTAGACCACAAAGGTCGTCAAATGTCAGTCTCATATTGTCATATTAAATTACACATGTATATTAAATTATCGTATGGTCAAATTCTCTCGTCTAAATATTCCTTAACACTATAGTAGGCCTTCTGTATCAAATACCCTTTGACCCATGCTTTGAATGTCTATAATTGCATTAGGTAATTATATCGAGACTCACTCTGGTAGATTTATTTATAATAGAGGTGTGTAACTCAGCTCAGAACCGGCTCAAATATTCAGATCAATAAGCTTGAGCTGTTGAGCTGCAGCTCAATGACAAAATACGCAGCTCACGGCTCAAAGAATAGTATCTATCTGTGCGACAACATTCGTTGCACGAAAGATAAAAGATGTCCATATCAATAAAAACCTGTTTGAACCGGTGAGCGGGAGCGGCGACAGATCGGCGGTGAGTCGCAGAGTGAGCGAGCGAGCGCAGCTCAAACAGCTCGAACGATCTGTAAGCTCAGCGACTCGCATCACAGATCATAACTCGAAGTAGATCTCGAGGCAGATACACAAATTGAGCTGATCTGTGAGCCGGTTCACAGCTCCGGCTCACTGACGTGAACCGTGAGCTGACCTGCAGCTCACGCATTTTTGTTGAGTTACCCATGTCTATTAGAAGCCGGAGTTATCAATCTCAGACATAGCATGCAAAGTAAAGTTACTTCAGTTCCGGATATATTACGGAGATATGGAATTATGGATATGCTAATCGGACATATATCTGTACTTGGAATGATATAATTACGTATCCAAACTTTTACCGGAGCTATAGGTGCGGCACGCTTTGATGGCGTTTTTGACGTTTGCCTGCTCCTGAAGATCCGTAAATATTGACAGTTACGTATGAGAAACAATTGCCGTACTTTATATAGTGATGCACTGCTACAGCCACAGATCTATTACCAAGCTACAGCAATATAATTTTTCGAATTTGGAATCTGTTATTCAAGTTCTCATCATTTCAGCCGAAAGACGTCCACTACTGGACATAGGCCTCCCCCAATTAAGGGGGGATATGCCATAATCGCCACGCTTGGCAGGCGGGTTGGCGATCGTAGTTGGTTGGTTAAATACTCAGAGAACGCTGCTGCCCATCCTCTGGTGAATCCCCTTGTCGCCATTTACGACACCCATGAGAAGAGATAAGGGTGGTGCTATTCTTTAAGTCCGGCACCACACGGACCATTCAAATTCAAACACGGATTCAAGTTCTAATTCTATTTATTTCTACTGTTTTTTATGTATGTCACAGATTAAATAGCGATTAAACAAAATGGGTACACGTTATGTTTATTGAATAATTTGATTTTTTAATTTGATTGATTTGATTTTTATTAGATTATTTATTTTGTGATATTTGACATAGAAATGTTTATGCATGTAAATGGTTCTTTTTATTTGTGTTTGAATTAATTAATTGAATTTGTCATGTACCTAATCTATTTATAATTAAAATGTTTTTATGTAGATCACTGGTTTATGGTTTTGAAAAAATATTATTGCATTAGTAAAGTTATTGTGTAGCTTGTTTACAGATTATGTTTAATTTCGACACAAATGTATTTTTGTTATGAAATAAATCACTTATGACTTTTTTTATGATCAATTATTTACTTTATGTAGATATTATTCATAATAGCTAGTTGGAGTTGGTCAAAGTAATAAACCTGGTCCCAATCGCAAATAATTTGAAATGTGTCTCAACACTATTGGAAAATGTCAAAAACACCATCATAGTGTGCCGCACCTATAGGTTAGCCCATGTCTAATTAGAATAAGATTGTCACTTGCGTTCACGGCGAAGGAAATAATCGTGAGGAAACCAGGGCTCCATAAATCTTTGATGGTGGCTTGGCGGACTTCACAGTTCACAAACCATCGAGAACTATTTGGCACTCTCTCAAGTGAGCAGCACTCCGATTCAGAACATTTTTGACAAGCAATTATTGATCGATTCGGTTTGTTATCTCATTCCATCTACGATTCACGTAACGAGGGAAAATCTTAAAAGATTTTAACCGCTTTGCTATCACTGGCTAGTGGCTACTCATAGGAAGAGTATTAGTAGCCATTTTGACTAAAGCTAACTATGTATATTAATAAATCAGAATGGCAGAGTGTCATAATCAGTACCGGCGTTAAGGTAGGGCGCGGTTGAAAGACAGCCCAGGGCGCCAGAAATAAAGGGGGCTGGGGGAGCCTATAATAATTGAACACACAAACCTAGGAAGGCCCCATCTTATATACCGCCCGGGTCTCCGAAAAGGTTAGTCTGCCACTGATTCTTGTTGCAGTTCAAAAGTTTATTTTTATCAATATTTATTATTTCATTCTTTCCCTTGTTTAATTCTTTCCTTTTTTAATAAATTGGGTTTGGATAGCAGATAAGGGGTGCCGTATAAATCTCACCCAGGGCGCTGGTAGTGCTAAAACCGGTACTGACCATTTTACCAGACTAGCTGCTAGCCTACACTTTGACCTTGATTGTCTTGTGAGAGGCAGAGAGAAGGTATATTTTGAAACTCTCTTACAATAACAATATGACCGTGGTGGTTTAATAAAGGGGTATAGTGTTTGCGAAATGCAATAGCATGCATGATTAGAAGGGGTATTTAGAAGGCGTTACACCATACATAAATAGAATAAGAGAGATTTGCCAAGTAGGAACATCACGACGCTTCGACATGCGCAAAATGATCACATCGCCGACGATGCCCACAGATTTACAATTAGTAAGTTTACTAGTATTGCAGTGTGTTTCTTGGTGTGCGTGAGATATATGAGTGTGTGAGGCGTGTTTTTGTTTCTGTGTTTGTAAAATAAGTGAAAGAAAGAAAGATTCATTTATTTGCGTAGAATACAGGTGGTACCAGATATAAAAATTGGTGGTTTAGGAACATTGCTATATTGCTATATTTAGTAGGAGAAAAGGGGAGACGCGTGACACCTAAACATGCACAATTTTATGCATTGACACCAAGATAATAGTTGATTTTATGATTGGCCTGCAGCTGGGGGTGGTGTAATACTAGAGGCGTTACAATAGATCTTTTCAGATCGCAGTGACAAAGGAGCTGTCAAGGCCTCTTTTCTCGAATAATAATATCCCTCTCTATTACAGACTTAGTTATACATGGTATTCTGACAAATTGTACCGCTATGGAGTGGAATTCCTTGCCGACGTCTGTGTTTCCCGATAAGTATAATCTGGTGGTCTTCAAGACTCGAGTGAATAGGTTTTCTGGGCAAGCGTGTACCATCGTCGACCGCACCATCGCTTAACATCAGGCGAGGTGGCGGTCAAAAGCAAGTCCGTAAAAAAAAAGAATAATTAGAAGGTAATTTCCATATTTACCACGCCTCTGACCATCGCATCGTCGCGTTTCAGTGCTGTGACAATCTTCTTTCTCCTTTTTCAGAGTATTTTCCCAATATGTTGAAGGTCAGCTCCCAATCTAATCAGATGCAGCTAAACATCAATATTTTACACGAAGCGATTGGCATCAGACCCCCGCAACACAGTTACTGGGTAATACCGACAGCTGTTGTTCGGGGTTCTGACCTACCGAAACACCGGCTATATTTGGGCTGGTCTTTTTGATGGTGATCCCAGTGATACCGCCACCAATCGATCTTCTGTCTTTTTTGGTTCTTGGCATAGCCATAGCTCACCTTCTCACTTCTACCTTAAACAAGAAAGGCTTTGACCAGCCCCCTGCACCCACTGTATGCAAAATGGTCAAAGAACTGGGAACTGGATGCGGAAGGCAGAGGACCGAGTATTGTGGCCCAACTTGGGAGAGGCCTATGTCCAGCAGTGGACTGCGATGATGATGGTCAAAGAAAAGACATCAAAATTACCATAAAACCTCTCATAGGAGATAGTAATCTTATATCAACGTACCAGGGCCGTATAAAATATAAGGATGTTCTACTCACGGTATCCAATCTCTCATCGTCACACGAATCGAACACGTTGACACACTCACCTGCAAAGAATAGAATAAATTAATTAAATATTGGTTTTTATATTATTGATTAATTTTATGCACGCCTGGTAGCTAATTCGATTGAAGGTTAGGCACGCATAATTTACATATGTCTTTAACTGGTTATATTGTTTTGATCAAAAGTTATCGAGTTAAATAATACCACCTAAAATAATAATACACTTATAAGTTATAATTATAACAGTAGGTCAACCATGTTTTTATCCCTGCGAATAAATCGATCAAGATTGATCTCTGCATCTCAATCGATCAATACTCAGTTCGAAATAAAATTATTTCATCGTATTTATTATTTATCCATAGCACCCAAAAAACAAGGTAATAAAGATGTAACCTAGTATAAAACAAAAACCGCCCAACTGTGAGTCGGACTCACGCAGTAAGGGTTCTGTAGCACCTATCGACCTGAAACCCAATAGAAACTGATTTAATTTACGAGAGTTAATCTAAAGACATCAACGATCGAACACGATATGTGAATTTTTGCATCTCTTTCTTACGTAGGTATCACCAAATATGTCTATGATTGTCCTATTTTTAGTATTTGTTGCTAAACTACATAATATGCACTATAATCTGACCAAGTTTGACGCAGGTATGTATTACCGTTTTGAAGATAGAGCAGGAACAAAAACGTTGAAAAAATTGCATGTTTTTTGAGGTTTCTTGTATGGGGACCCCCTTAGATTTCTGCCCTCTATATGCTTTATGCTTCCCGCTAAACAAACATCATGATCATTCGCAGGTGCATCCTGTTCAGGAAAATTAGAAATAATGGTCACATTGCCACGTTTTTAGTATTTGTCGTGATACTCCTCATAGCAACACATATTCTGAGAAAATTTCAACCGGTTACCTATTAACGTTCAAAAGATACAGCACTGTGACAGACAGACAGACGGACGGACAGCGTAGGGAGAGTACTAGGGTCCCGTTTGGCACCCTTCGGGTACGGAACCCTAAAAACCACAGGTAACAATCAATTCTCCTAGAGATTCACATCAAACTTTTGAGACTCGAGTTTATTCTGTTACATGTTGTATATCGGCAGAATTTATTATTTACTGGAAATTATCAAATCCCTTTACTTTCTGTCTACATCCATTCACAACCCACACACACCAACAAACTCTCATCTTCCATTTATTTACATGTACAACACGGGGCATCACATTATATGGGATGGGTGACTGGGTGTGGCTCTTAAAAAACCGCTTCATTTTGTGCATGTGTGCTTGTTTTACCGACAGTAGTCTTTGGCGAAACCAGCTAAAGGTCCACCTGACGTTAAGCGGTCACCTTTGCCCATAACAACTGCAATACCACCTAGGCTGTTTTCTAAATGGTACCGCAAGTTGGTTGGCCAAACTGAGACATGAAATTGGAAAGTCTCATATGATTGTATTGTAATTTCGCAAGCAATGCAAGCATCACTGTTTGGCGACACAAATAGGTACGATGGTAGTCCTTGGTAGTACGGTCGACCGCACGTCAGTGAGCGTCTTTATTTCGTAGGCAGTGAGTGTGGTTTTCTAATGAAAGTGTTACCACTGTCATGCAGTCGACTGTACTTCTCCGGACGATCTAAGTAACTACGAGGTACTGAAACTATATCATCTCAGTCTCAGTTTGGCGAACGCGACTTGAAATACCATTTAGGCAACAGCCTAGGTGTTATTGCAGTTGTTATGGGCAAACGTAACCGCTTAACATCAGGTGGGCCTTTAGCTCGTTTCGCCATCCTATAATAGCATAAAAAAGTCATCGGATATACGGTACAGAGGTTATATTTAGTTAGGCCATATTGTTTTTGGGGCCTCGATTGCCTTGAAGCCCGATTGTGTTCAAGGGCTCGGCGTGGGCGTGGGCGTGGGCTCTGTGAGCACGTAATGAGGCGAATCAAGCAAATTAGTGTGTTATTATTACTGCAATGACTTTTGCGTAGTTTAATGTACCGTGTGTATGTTTAATGTGGGTGTGCTATACACCTATGCTTACCCCTTCTGGTAAATACAGGCGTGTTGTTATGTTATGTGAATGTAGAAAGGTTAGTAATTTCGTTATTTGTGGCAGAAGGTCCGTAATTAACTCAACAAGTTACTTAATTTTTTATAACATAGTACGCGTAATACTTAATTAATTTTGACAGACAAAAATCTAATAATACACGCTGAAATTTGAGTCGCTTAAATCCCGAAAAGGGGTCATTGTACTCATCATTATGAACAACTTTTAGTATGGGACCAAACCTGAAATCGCGAAAAAAAAATCAGGTGGTCCCTACATTTTATTGATTTAAGTGAACACAAATGTAGGGAAAAACTGATTTTTATTTCGCGATTTCAGGGTTGGTCCCATAGTAAAAGTTGTTCATAATGATGAGTACAATGATCCCTTTTCGGGATTTAAGCGACTCGAATTTCAGCATGTATATAAATATATATAATAAAAGCAGATATTTATTTATCTTATCATTCCGCATAAAATCAGCCACAAAAATACAAAAATCAATCACAACATTTACAACTTTTGGCCTATGACCCGATGATAATTCTTTGTTTACATTTTTGTTGAATTCTCACAATTATCAGTCGCCAAAACAACAAAAACAAATGTCTAATAAAACGTTTTACTCTCAGTGACCAAATATTAGAGATGCGCCGAATAGTGGTTTCACCGAATAACCGAATACCGAATATTATTCGGATTAACCTTTACCGAACCGGATATTCGGCCGAATTATTCGGTTTACCATTACATTGTTTTGCCGCGTAAACAGGTTCTAACATGTAGGCTACGTGTCGAAAAAAATGTAGATTTAAAATTTAAAAATAAATGTTGATTTAAAGTTTAAAAATAAATATTCATTTAAGGTTTAAAATAAATGTTGACTATACTAATACTAACTATAGGTTAAGAAATAAATATGTATTCTTTGACTTATAATATCACATAAATCTTACATGTCTTTTAGTTCTACACCATGTCATGTAGCCAAGAAAATATAAATGCTTGAACCGAATCTAACGTGTGACCTTTAACTATAAAAATCAATGTATTCTAGTCTATTATACTATATTATATAGATTATATTATTATATTATATTATTATTATTATTATATATTCGGCAACTAAACCGAATAATTCGGCCGAATACGAATAGTGGAAAAGATGCCGAATACGCCGAATACCGAATACCAAACGAATATTCGGCGCATCTCTAATAAATATGGTACACGATAGCGAAATCAAAAAGACTGCAGGACAAGACTGGTCCAAGATAGCATAACATAACATAACCTCACGCCTGTATTTCCCCGAAGGGGTAGGCAGAGGTGTATAGTACACCCACATTTCGCCAGTTATGTTGTAGTTCCAAGATAGCAAAGGAGAAAAATCTATGCAAAAAGTTGGAAGAGGCCTATACCCGAAAGGGGCCTTAACTGTGTAATCGTACATAGACCAACATGCAAAATGTAATTTGATTGTCAGTTAAGGAAATAAAAGGCTTAATAATAATAAAAAACAGGATAGCGAAACGAGCTAAAGGCCCAGCTGATGCTAAGCCCTTTGCCCATAACAAGTGCAACACCAACTAGGCTGCTGTTAAACAATGGGCCTGATAAGAAGGCTCAAAGTCACTCAAAGGGCAATGGAGAGGGCTATGCTCGGAGTGTCCCTGCGTGATCGAATCAGAAATGAGATTCGCAGGAGAACGAAAGTAACCGACATAGCCCGAAGAATTGCCAAACTTAAGTGGCAGTGGGCGGGGCACATTGCTCGCAGAACGGATGGCCGATGGGGCAGTAAAGTTCTGGAGTGGCGACCGCGTACTGGAAGGCGCAGCGTGGGTAGGCCCCCCACAAGGTGGACCAACGACCTAGTGAAGGTCGCGGGAATCCGCTGGATGCGGAAGGCACAGGACCGGTCGTTGTGGCGATGCTTGGGGGAGGCCCATGTCCAGCAGTGGACGTCTTTCGGCTGAAATGATGATGATGAATCCGGTTAAACTTTTATTATAATGTGTAGTGATCGCGAAAACCTAAGAAATTATTATTACAATTCACGTTACACTGAGACATGAAAATAAAAAATCGCATGAGACTTTCCATCTTCATGTCTCAGTTTGGCGAATAGACTTGCGGTACCATTTAGGCAACAGCCTAGGTGGTATTGCAGTTGTTATGGGCAAAGGTAACCGCTTAACATCAGGTAGGCCTTTAGCTCGTTTCGCCATCCAACAATACAAAAAAAATACTCGTGCCTGCAAACTGCAAACGCCAAATGAAAAAAAACTGACATATAAAAGCAGAGATCGTAAACATTTCCCGTCACAACAAAACTCATTTCAAAGATGGAAGTAATCCGTCTCACTTTCAATTTAAAAATGAAAATTTAAATTGCCCCCGAATTGAATTTGAAGGGTGGGTCTGGCGTCTAGACGCTCCAGACCCAACCTAGGTCAATGCTCAGACGACAAAGGGTCTACGTACAGCGCGTTCACCTGCCAGACTTATGTATGTTTGTATGTGAGTCGCAGTCTCGGAAATGGATAAAGTTTAGGTATTTTTGAGCAAAATAATGATGTCGATTTTCTTGTTCACGAACTAAACTTATTTCAAACTATAGGTCTCTTTTACTAATAGTAGATACAAGAAAAGGATGGCAAAATTTTTAGTGCAGTCAAATTAGTCTGAATTAAAATTTCCGTACATGTTTAGTTGTGATCTCGGAACGTGCCGACTAAAATACGAAGAAATGTAACACGTAAACTAATTTGACAGCACTAAAGTTGTTGCCAACCCTTTCTTGTATCACTACCAGGCCCCTCAGAAAGTATTGCGAAAAAAAGTTTTTATATATGGGAGACTGGCCAGTTATAATGTTTTTCGAAAATATGATTATTTATAAGTAAAAATAAGTAAGTTCCAATTTCAAAATTTCCCTCCACATTTTTTGCGAGTTAATTCAAAGTATTGTGTCTCACTGAAATATGGATCTGCGCCGGGAACATTTTAGAGCTATGATTTTATACGATTTCAAGTGTCGCCTGAAACCGGATGAATCGTACGATAGACTTCAAATGGCATTCATGGATGAAGGCCCTTCCAAGGCAACCGTGTATCGTTGGTATAACGAATTCAAGCGCGGTCGACCAACTTTGGGGGATGACGAAAGAAGCGGTCGCCCTTTGACGGCTGTTACCAAAGAAAACGTGCTAGCAGTGAAAAATTTAATCCAAGACAATAGGCGAATTACATATCAGGAGATTCAACACATATTGAAGATTGGATCGGGAAGCGTTCACGAGATTCTACACAGCCATCTTCGCGTGAGGAGGATAGTATCACGCTGGGTGCCGCACAACCTCACCGATGCTCAGAAGCAGGCCCGGGTGGAATGGTGCCGTGATATGCTTAACAAATTTGAAGCAGGCTCGTCTCGGCGTGTTTACGACATCGTTACAGGTGATGAGTCCTGGATTTATCAATACGACCCAGAAACCAAGCGCCAGTCGACTGTTTGAGTGTTTCAAAATGAGCCAACGCCTACCAAAGTGAAGCGATCTAGAAGCGGGGGTAAGATTTTGATCGCTAGCTTTTTTAATTTGACTGGCCACTTGGTATCAATTCCCTTACGGGATCAAAGAAGCATTAATGCCGAATGGTATACTACCAAATGTTTGCCAGAAGTTTTCTCTGTTATAAGCAACAAGCGACCAAACACAGGGCTCCGCGGGCTACTGCTCCACCACGACAATGCACCTGCGCACACCGCACTCAAAACGAGGGACTTCCTGGACAGCACGCCAGTCAAACTCCTGGGTCACCCTCCTTACAGCCCTGATCTAGCACCGTGTGACTTCTTTTTATTCCCAAAAATAAAAAATCAGCTCAAAGGGATACAATTTTCGTCGCCGGAAGATGCGCTGGCTGCGTTCGAGCAGGCTGTAAACGAGGTGTCTGCGGCGGACTGGAAAAAGTGTTTTGAAAACTGGTTTAGGCGCATGAATCTTTGTATAGAGGCTGGTGGAAAGTACTTTGAAAAGATTTGATAAAAATATATGTACGTATAGAACAATTTTTTTTAGTTTCGCAAAACTTTCTGAGTGTCCCACGTATTAGTAGAAGAGAGCGATAGTTTAAAATAAATTTAGTTTGTGAACAATTACGTCTAATAAAATATTTAATCACCTACCCCAGAATCTTAGTAAACTACCTCTGAAATTATTTAAAAAGGCATTATTCAAATTGTTATTAAATAAAAATTATTATTGTGTAAATGAATACTTAGAAGATAAGTCGGTAATATTTACAATATATATAGATACAATACCAATATAATTATGTTAGCCTAATTATGTACCTAATGTTGACATTTTTTAAATTTCTATTATGCACCCCAAGTATGTTTGCACGTCATACGTGACAGGATATGTTAGAACACAAAAAATTTGTAACACCTATTTATGTACCATATTCTAGCAAATAAATACATTGAATTGATTGAATTGAATTGAATTATTTGCCTGTAAAAGAAGCATTCATAATGAATTTATATTTTATTTTATTTTACAGTCATGATAACAATAAAACTTCTATTATGTCTTTTCGAGTCATCATCATCATTTCAGCCGAAAGACATCCACTGTTGGACATAGGCCTCCCCCAAGCATCGCCACAACGACCGGTCCTGCGCTTTCCGCATCCAGCAGATTCCTGCGACCTTCACTAGGTCGTCGGTCCACCTTGTGGGGGGCTGACCCCGTCTCTTCGTGTATCTACAAATAAATACTACTGACTAACCTATGCCCGCGGCTTCGCCCGCGAAGATGTCGTTTATCGAGCATCCCTCAAGAACTGTTCATCTTCCCGGGATGAAAAGTAGTCTATAGACTATATAACATACAACATATATTATATATGTTAAACCGGGTTATGTTCTATCTGTATACCAAATGTCATACATATCCGTTGAGCCCTTACAGTGTGATTGAGTAACAAACTATTTATTTTCAAAAATAAATACAAAGTATCAGCCCTTCTTAGATCGATAAATAAATACAAAGTATCAGCCCTTCTTAGATCGATAAATAAATACAAAGTATCAGCCCTTCTTAGATCGATAAATAAATACAAAGTATCAGCCCTTCTTAGATCGATAAATAAATACAAAGTATCAGCCCTTCTTAGATCGATAAATAAATACAAAATATCAGCCCTTCTTAGATCGATAAATAGATAGAATATACTTTATTGTACACCATGAAAAAAGTAGTAAACAGGAACAACGTATAAATTATGGGTACATGGGCGGTCTTGTCTCTAAAAGCGATATCTTCCAGACAACCTCTGGATGGACAAAGAAGACGTATACTTATATACAATCTTACAATTTCGAATAGAGAGCGGATACACAGGCAATGGTGTCGATTCTCTTGTTCACAAACTAATTTTAAACTATCGCTCTCTTTTACTAATTGTAGATACAAGAAAGGGATGGCAACAATTTTAGAACTGTCAAATTAGTTTAAGTGTTAAATTTATTTGTATTTTAGTGGGCACGTTCCGAGATCACGACTAAACTTGTATGGAAATCTAAATTCCAACTAATTTGACAGTTCTAAAATTATTGCTATCCCTTTTTTGTATCTACTATTAGTAAAAGAGAGCGATAGTTTAAAATAAGCTTAGTTCGTTTACAAGAGAATCGACACCAATGTATAAGTAAATTACAATCTATTTGGAAAGGTAGTATTCTTTAACTGTTTTTTTTTCAATGAAAATAGTGACAGAGCTCGCCGTACAGACACAGGTAACTCATTCCACAGACCCACAGCCTGAACAGTAAAAGATTTATCATGAAATTTTGTAGAATGCATTGGCATCAGAAGCCCCAAGTTTTCCGATGATCTTAAGTATCGTGTATGTGTATCATGAAGGAACTTGAAACGTTCTTAAACTCGGCAACCCTTCAAACCTGCTTACCTTGCAAGTAAAAACCTTGAAGGACTTAAAAATGAATCCAGCTACATAATTCATGAAACGAACAGGTACCACGACTCTGTACTACGCATAACCTTTAAGCATTCTCATAAAAAACTTGAAACTTTTTGCCAAGAAATAAATATTTCTTTCCGATTATTTTTGTTGCTACCCAATATTTGACCGAAATAAAAAACCACAGTAAAACACAGACCTATAAATAACAGTACCGTGACCGACAGGCAGAGAGAACACACAGCCTAAGCCAGTGGACCACCACCAACAAGATTACAAGAGAAGAACTAACAAGGGCTTAATTAAATGCTACCACGAAAAGAATTACAAGAATTCACCGAAAATGTTATTAACGCGGAGTTAATTGGTAGTTATGTTTAAAACTTTATTTTTATAAGCGTGATCACAGTCAAAAAACAAAAAAGTATAATTTATTACAGTTGCACTTTGTTGTCTAATAGAATGGACTTCTCAATAACTTTTAAAGTCAATCCTTCAAGCTTGCAAACAAAAAATCTAATAAGAAACTATGCAAATTGAACAGAAGGGCAATTTTCGTCATTAAAAACATTCGAAATATCGTTCCGAATTAATCTCAATGCTTTAAATCTCAATCTCCTGACAGTAGATGGTTCTGATTGCCATTTATTGGTGACATTAATGACCTAAGTGTCACAAATAAACGGCAAACAGGAACATCTACTGTCAGAAGATTGAGCTTTAAAACATTCGAGATTAGTAAGGAATCCTATTTTGAACGTTTGTCAATGGTGTCGATTCTCTTGTTCACGAACTAAACTTATTTTAAACTATCGCTCTCTTTTACTAACAGTACATACAAGAAAGGGATGGCAACCATTTTAGAACTGTCAAATTAGTTTACGTGTTACATTTCTTTGTATTTTAGTGGGCACGTTCCGAGATCACGTCTAAACTTGTATGGAAATTTTAATTTTGTCTAATTTGACAGCTCTTAAATGGTTGCCATCCCTTTCTTGTATCTACTATTAGTAAAAGAGAGCGATAGTTTAAAATAAGTTTAGTTCGTGAACAAGAGAATCGACACCATTTACGAGAATAGGCCGTCAGAGTTAGGACTCTGATTAATTAGGACAACAGGTAACGTGCCCACGATACTATTTGCAGTTTGTGGAAGCATTGTTTGCTAAGATAATTTGAAAATTAATAAACGTAATTAGAACATTATGAAAACAATCTACCAAGCCAATTCTCGTAATTAAAGTTTTCAAAATATAGTTCCAATCTAATCTCAATGTAATTTTCTTTCAATATTAATGTACAGATTTCAGTAATAAAAGACCATAAGGTACCTCAATTTTGTAAATGCAGCATATATCGACTGTCCTTTCTTAATTTTTTTTTGTTTTGTTTTACATTCTATGTAACCCCACCTATAAGTTGCCTGCTTGTGTTTATCACTGTGTTTTAAATGTTGCAATAAACTATTTTTCTTTCTTTTCTTTCTTTCTTTCATATCGTATCGCGATCAAATCGCAGGCGTTCTAAAAAAATGCCAGATTAAGAATACTCTAAACCGACGAGCATGCATGACGAGGTTAATGGACGTAGATGAAGCGAAAGAGGTGTGTCAGGATCGTAGCAGGTGGAAATCCATAGTCTCTGCCTACCCCAATGGGAAACAGGCGGGATAATATGTATGTATGAGAGCAGATGGTCCTGTTTGATGTTTATTTGTGACGTTTAGAATGTAGCCTTTACCACTCTATTTAGATTTCTACGGGAGCAACGGATCGATGTTATTTTTTTCTTAGAGATAGTTTATGGGCCGTTTACTAATCACGGCAGCGAAGCCGCAGGTAAAAGCTAGTCTAAAATATTGGCAACCTTATTAGATCTAGAATAAGCTTGTATAAAATGCTATCGCGTAGTATCAATTGTATTATAATTTGTAACTAACTTGTCAAATATTTGTATGCTTTTATAGCCAAACATGGATGAACTTCACATATTATAACAACCCTTTTACCTGTGTTTACAAATAAATAAATTCTATTCTATTCTGTTCTATTCTAATCGATAATTTGATGGTAAATTAATATTAGGAAGCTTGTAGAGCTTATAGAGCTACGGTAATATTTTCTATTAGTATTATTCAGTATATATATTGTTATTACTGCCGCGAATCATATTTAGATCGATATACAACGCGAAATAGAGCTACAATTAGCAAAAAAACTAAATAATTTTGAATGTCGCGGGCAACCCGGTAGCATCCAACTTAAAGAATTTTTAACCAACAAATAATGCTCGTAACAACCAAATAAGACTACTTTACGTTTATTTACTACATGGTAAATACTTAAAACGTCACGTGCTAGCAAATATACATAATACAATATCTATTTACCCAGGTGCGCAAAAGGTCACCACGCTTTGTTTAAAAACAAAAAACATGGTACTGTATATTAAACAAAGAAATATATACAGTATAGAGATAATTATGTATACAATCGTAATAATTTTATACAAATGACATATTTACTACATAACAAATAGGACTCGATTGTTTGACAAATAATTTACAAGTTCGTACGTTTTGTTTATCGACCTAGTCTAACGGCCAAAATCGACCTAGTCTAACGGCCAAAATCGACCTAGTCTAACGGCCAAAATCGACCTAGTCTAACGGCCAAAATTAATATCCAATCTATCTACAATTTGCCCTACTGGAGATAGGAATTTGACATAAGCTCCATACAAAATATGACAAATTTCTATCTCTAGTAGGGTAAATCGTAGATAGATTGTATATTTAATTTTGGCCGTAAATGAAACTTATAAGACTAATCTTGTGATGCAACTAAAAATATTAATTTAATTATACAGGTGCTATCGCTTGAACTTCCTGTATACACTGAAAATAATATAAATCATCCTCCGAGCCTTTTCCCAATTATATTGGGGTCGGCTTCCAGTCTAGCCAGATGCGACTGAACATCAGTATTTTACACGGAGCGACTGCCATCAGACCCCCGCAACCCAGTTACTGGGTAATACCGACATTCGGAGGTTAGACCAGTTGTCAGACTTTCAGGCTTCTGACTACCCGTAACGACTGCCATAGATATTCGTATGACAACCGGGACCGACAGCTTAACGTGCTCTCCGAGGCACGGAGGGGTCTCGATGTGTAACGAAACGGTCACCCATCCACATACTGACCGCGGCAAGTGCAGCTTAACCTTGCAGATCGTACAATCCGCGCAGTCGTTGCTTCGCTACGAGCCCCTACTGAAAATAATATAAATAATATCATAAAATAATATCGACATTCAAAATTAAAATTATCACGTCCGTGTCGTGCCGGACGTCAAGAATTTCACCACCCTATATCTTCTCATGGGTGTCGTAAAAGGCGACTAAGGGATTCACCAGAGGATGGGCAGCAGCGTTCTCCGAGTATTTAACCAACCAACTGCGATCGCCAACCCGCCTGCCAAGCGTGGCGATTATGGCATATCCCCCCAAGCTACTTAGGGGAGGCCAATGTCCAGCAGTGGACGTCTTTCGGCTGATATATATTCAAAATTAAAATTATCACTGGGCCTCCCACAACCGTTTTCGATAGATTTTCACTAAATTGGAAACCTAATGTGTATATGTGTGTACAATAAAGTATAATAAGTAATAAGTAAACCTTAAAAAAAGCTTTTACCTTTTTTAGGGTTCCGTAGTCCTACAAGGAACCCTTATAGTTTCGTCATGTCCGTCCGTCTGTCCGGCTGTCCTAATCCTTTACAGCTTAATAACTTCTACAGTTATAAATAAACATAAGTAAATGAAATTTGTTAAAAAATGGTTTAGATATAGATCTCAATTTTAAAAGAAAAAAAAAAATCGTGATTACGTATTTTAGGGGTGGCGCCAATACATTTGAAATGGGGACGAAATTTTTTTTTTCGCTGCACCTCCTCGTCTTGTGTATCATTGAATAGGTCTACTAAAATGAAGGTAATGTTTCATACATAACTTAGGTATACCATCTGCGAAATACAGTTCGCCAAAGTGGCTTGCAATGTGTCCCCCCCCTGCCATTTCTAAACTATGCATCGTAGAAACTTATAGTCTTCCACATTGATAGACCTTTATAAAAACTTTCTTTCAAAATTATTTCGAGTATAATGTGATTATAAATTTTTGAGTTACAGTGAGAAAACTGAAAAATACTTAAGACTTCCTAGTTCATAGGTCATTGACCTTAGAAAAAAATTATCTTAGCAAATAATGCTCCTTTAGTTACTTTCTATTTTAAAAAAACACCAAAAGAAACTTTGTGTTATATTGATATGACACACTACTTAAATTTAGCTTCTTAAATTTAGCGCTAGGTGGCGCTGTTTGCAAAAACTGAAATAGCAATGATTAATATTCGATTTGATTCGTTTGTAATTAGACCTACTGAAGGAACCCTATAACACTGAGCATGACCCGACATGCTCTTGGCCGGTTTTTTTAATTGCCGATTCAGAGTTTGACACTCTGAATTGGCACTCAGAAGTATATAGTGTCTTGTAAAACAGCCTTTACGTTTAACGGGAATTGGCCCAAAATTACATTGTAAGATTTTTAGCAAACGGAGACAGACAAACATCGAAGTTTAACAAAGATTCTTAAGTAGTTTTTATCAAAATTTACCAACTGTATAAACAAAACTTGACGACGTCATGGACGATTCTTTTTTTGCATGGATATGTCATGCTTAGTCACTGCTCAGCCCTCTATTGATAAGCCCAAAATGCCACAAACCGATGACACAAAGTCTAAAATTGTTCAGGAGTTTCTAAGAAAAATTATGATGCAAGTTGATGCCACTTGCTTATTGTTATAATCTCGAAACAGCGTGGTTTCATGAAAAAACAAAAAATAAGTTTTGCATTCAGTTGTCATTCGCGCATTTATTCTATCAGCTGATTTCAAATTCATAAATTAAAAGTGTAAACAAAAATACTTACTAGCACTGAACAAACAAAACATTACTTATCCTAAACTATCACAGCTTAAAAATCACAACACAGAAACTATCACAGTCCACGCGTATACGTAAAAACTTTCGAAAATCGAAAGCGCGCTACACGTCTGCTTCGCGCGAAGTCTCAACTTAGACTGGAAATAGTGGTAATATTGTTTCACTTTTTTTCAACTACCTACAGGTTGTCTAGACGGGTGGTGGGGGTGGGGGGTTATTTTATCAGGTCTATGCACTTGTGAAAATATTTTGGTCCAATCAACGTGGACAAAGAACGGTCAAATACCTTTGTGATTCAGATGGGAATGGTACATATTTAGAAGATACTGTTTTTAGTACTTTATGTTTCTTATATTATATTTTTCTCGAGCATTGAACTTGTTTCGTGAATTTTATGGTTGTAGGGACAAATTTTATACGAAGAATATTATATTATGCTCGGACAAATAAGAAAGGCGGACGGATGCTCGCTAAACAAAGATGATCGTGTTTTCCTAAACCTACTATAATTTCGAAAGCATTTTAACACACTAGATTTATATTATTTTATTTGTGACACTACAACAACGACAACCGTCACACTAGATTTTTTGCGTAATCGCGGCTTTTTGGCATACTATGGATGTGAATGGGTGCGTGCCAGCCCGTACTATTAAGCGAGCCGTTTTACTATGGATGCTACACTTATTGTTTAGCGAGATACCGTCCGCTTTTTTATTCGTCCTTGATATTATGCCAGATTTTCCATCAATATTTTAGGTATTAGTACAGTCAAATTAAAATGTAAGTTATGTTATGATTGTTGACGGTAAAAATCATCATTCATTATCATTTTAATGTCTACAAGTTTGCATGCTTTAATTATAAGAAAAATATGTATGATCTCATATTGAAATATATAACACTTTTGTATATATTTTAGGCAAATAAATATATTCTATTCTATCAAAAGTATGAACAAATCACAGTCACCATTACCACACTTGGCAACAGAGTTGGTGATTTCTTTTACCTATAGTCATGTAGTATCATGATAATAATAAGAGAAAGAGTTTATTTAAACAAAGCTTGTATTATTTTTGTTGCAAAAAAAAAAAAAACACTACAAAATGTTTTTGACCCCTAACACTAAAGGGCAGCATTCACTACACGAACCCGGACCCGACTCAAACGCGACCCGACCTGGACAAATCCGGCGTTGCCCACACAGTCGTCGAGGTATTATTACGGTGAGCCCTGCACGCATTTTTGCTTATTTCAATATGCCGATGCCACCAGTACTATCCAAGAAGGCTTAAGTAGCTATAATCGTCACGTCGGTGGAATAATATATATTATTATTATTTTTTCTCTTTTTTTTTTAGGGACTCCCAATCATTTAATGATTATGCCAGTCCCATCGTATCATTAACTTATTACAACCTTAACTTCTTAAGACTATTTAGCATAAATTTAAACACTAACTTAGCCGCTACACCTGTAGGGTTAGCCAATATACTTTGGAAGACACCTACATCTAACGAATTTAATTTTAATCTTTTACATAAATGGTGCCTTTCCAAAGCATTCCGAACACAATCCATTAGGATGTGTTGGACATCTTCGGGTTTATTACACACATTACAATCAGGCGAAAGAGATTTCTTCATCAAAAAGGCAAATTTGTTCAACGGCATGTGTCCTGATCTTAATCTGAAAGCTATTTTAAGTAAATGTCTACCCAATCTGACATCAGCAAACCAGGGTACGCGAGGGGGCTCACATTGCATAGTCTTGTACCATATTCCTTTTTCTCTTGATCTAGCATCAAAATGTTCCTGCCACTTTTGTTGCCAAATGTTCCTATATCGGGGAAGATATTCAGAGTAATCAGGAATGATGAAAACTTCACTACCTTCGGTGTACCGAAGGTCAAAAAAAAAAAAAAAAAAACCTCTTGTAAGACTTTTTGGCCAAAATGTCAGCCTCCTCGTTACCTCTTAAACCAACATGTGAGGGGATCCACTGCAATCTCAGAGTGACATCATCTGGTATGGCATTTATCTTCTTAAGTACAGCATAAGCATAATTATTTTATCCAAGAAAATAAATAAAGAAACGTGTTTGGATAAAGAATGGTTAAACAAACGACCAGAAATAGCCATCTAAACCATCTAATCCACTGAACGAGTCGGCCGACTAATCTTCTTGCACATACACACGCGGATTAGACGGGTCTGGCATGGGCAATGGGTCTGACGGGCGGGGCGCTCGGCTGTGGAGAGAGCGGACCCGCGGACCCGACACAGACCCACGTGAGGGCCTGGCGGACCCGCTCGTCGCCTCCATTCACGCACGTAAGCTCGATTCACATTTACCAGCATGTAGCGTGTCCAGCACGTAGCGTGTCAGACACGGCACAGACAAATTTTAATATCTACCGACAGACGGCCATTCTTGCCGACAATTTCGACCCGTATCTGTGCGGGGACACGCTACACTTATGTGCGCTAGATGTGAATACGCCTATAGACAATGTATGAGTTGTTATTTTTGGTGTCTCTAAAGGTACGTGTCAGCCACGTACGCACAGTGTGATAAGATCCCGGTTTTTGTCTCATCGTGTTTTTATTGAGTTAATCAATAGAGTTTACAATTCCGACGATTAGACTAAAACTCCGGGTTCGCTCAGACTGGAGGTTTTTTTTTAAAAAAATGTCAAAGTTTCGCAATATCCGACTCTTGAAAAATGAAAAAAAAATCATTATAATTTAATGGAAGTACTTATTACAGAATTTATTTATTCTATCGAAAAATGGTATAATAGCCGACCGTTCTACCAATTCCTGTTGCATTAGTATGAATGGGTCGAGAGATATGATTTTTTTTCTCATTTTTCGTTTTCATTTTTTTATTCATTTAAACCGCCGTAGTAGGTGGTCATTCCTACATCAAAAAATTGCTGATACTTTCTATTATGTGTAGTATTAATTCCAAAACCTAACTCATTGGTTTCCAGGAGTTATTGGAAATTTTAGTAATATCCGAAATATCCGCACTTAGGGCTGCCACTTCAACCAAAACATAATTTGTTTATTTTTATTAAGTTTTAGCTTCCTTATCACGACCATAACAAGATATCATTATTTTGTGGCTTAGATAGCAAAGATTGAGTAATTTTATAAAGGAAATTAAAAAACTAATGGAGAAATTGGTATCATGTTGACTGATACACGTTTTTTGTAAACCATCTATAAATTCTAACCCAAAAGACTCAACTAATAGTAAATAATAGAAAATCCTTTCCGATGTCTCATAAGTATATCAATCAACATTAAACATGAGTAATATATCAACATCTTTGACAATTTATTAAATATTTTTAGTCAATTTAGTTCTTTTTTATTAATTTTACAATTCTTTTAAATCAATTTTGTTTTACTGTTTAACCGACGAAAAAAACGAGGAGGTTCTCAATTCGTCTTTTTCCAGAGTAGTCCGATTTTGATGATTCTTCTTTTAATGGATAGTGTACATCTCGAAGTTGCTCCCATTTAAATTTGAAAATCAAAATCCACCCCTAAGGGTAGGAAAACAGGGGATGAGTGCTTGTTCACCGACTGAATTCTTACCTGTTAACCGATTCTGTTGAAACATGGCACACATAAATGTTCTAGACACTACAACATAATGGAGACCTGGAGTTAGATTTAAGCCACAAAAAAAAAAAAAAAAAACTCTTTAACAAAAAATTGAACCGATTCAAAGATTCAAAGATTTATTTTGCCAACTAAGTGTACATATTGGTGGTAGGTTATAAATATAGTTCTTACAAACTTAGTCGCCTTTTTCAGGCATTGCAAAATTATTGGACTTAATTAATTACAATTTAATATATTAATATTAGATAAGTATTAAGCTTATACATCTAAAATAAACATAGTAGATCGCCGTATTAATTTTGGCGGAAATTTATTTAGATAATATAAAAACTACTGGATAATTTTAAAGTATAACATATTAATTAAAGTTTTTATTTCCATCATGAATATAGTAGCAAAATTATCTTATTTTAATTCAATTTATTCAAATTTGATTAATTATGTCCAATTTTATTAATTTCATTTAAATATTTTTTATATTTATTAATTGATTTAATACGTATTTTTTATTTAATTTATGCAATTTTAATTTATTTCATTATATTTTAATATAATTTATTACGATTTAATTTTATTTAGGTTTATTTTGAACTTATATAGTATTTTAAATGTTACTAACACATAGTGGAATAAAGCTGTCTGATTGAATAAAAGTTATTTTTATTGTATATGTTTTATTATTATTATTGTGTTTTATTTTTTGTACTTATTATGTTCCAAATATTCTTCAATTGTATAGAAGCATTTTTGGATTAGAAATGTTTTTAATTTTCTATTAAATATTGTCAGTTTTGTTTCTAGTTTTATATCGCATGGTAAACTATTAAATATTCTGACTGCCATGTAATAGGGACTTTGGTTTAGCATTTTGATCCTGGAGGGTGGTAAGTATAAACTGTCTTTGTGGCGTGTGTTTATGTTATGTATGTCTTTTACTTTTGTGAAGTGACTAATATTTTTAAATACGAACAGACACAAGTCATGTATATATATTGATGGGAGTGTTAATAATTTATATTCAATAAAAAAGGGTCTGCAGCTTTCTAAATTGTCGATTTGAGCTATAATTCTAATGCACTTCTTCTGTAATACAAATAAGTCATGAACGTCTACGCTATTTCCCCACAGCATCACACCGTATCTCAGCCATGAGTACGCATACGCATAATAGGCAGACAACGATGTTTTTATGTCTGTGCTACATTTTATTTGAAAAAGAGCATAAGTGAATTTGGACAATTTAGACTTAATATGTGCAATATGTTTTTTCCAATTTATGTGTGTATCAATGTTTATGCCGAGTAAATTAAATGTTTCTACTGTTTCTAAGGTATTATTCCGAAAATTTGTGTCCATGACTAAAGAGGGTTTTTTATATGATCTAAATTGTATTGTTTTTGTTTTGCTATAATTTATCTCTAAGTTATGGTCGTGGAGCCAACGTGTTACTGTTTGTAAAGTTTCTTGTAAAATGGGATTAGGTTTGATGGTATTATCATATTTTATGAGTATAGATATATCATCCGCAAATAAGATTGGTAAGGTTATTTCTTTATTTAGTATTTTAGGTAACCGACGTAAATAGAAACTGAAAAGCGAAAATTAAAATGTAGCTTTTAGTCTTAGTAACTATTTTCCTAGCTAAACTAATGTAAATAACTAATTATGAGTCGGCGCCCAACAAACAATCAACGAAGATCATTAAATTACTTTAAAGAAATAACAAAAACAAAATAACATCAAATACAATACAAAGTCAAATTTTCAACGATAAACAATAACTTTCCAAAAATGGATCACTTGCACGCACTTTGCTCGTTTGTTTGGCGCCGACTCAAAAAAGTTTTATTTATTTTACAACTTATTTTGAATAAATTTTAGTATACTTTTATATTTTACAATTCTTTTAAATCAATTTTATTATACTTTTTGATTTAAAACAATTCTTTAGAATCATTTATTTTGTATACAACCTCAACCTCTTAGAGAAAAAAAAGGCTAAAAAAATCCCATTGCCACCGGCCATTGTCTTTATTGAGACCTGTTAATGAACAAAATCTAGCCATCGATAATTATTCTCATGTTGAATTAATTGTAACTAACAATGAAGATGAATTTTAGTTCGGTTAGCCTACATAATATGTTACAAATTTATATACATTTTCCTTTCGTTATTGCATTGTGAATTTGTGTCGACGCCGGCTGTCGCTGAAAACCAGCGCTGTGTCTTTGCTCCGTACATGAAGCATAGCTATATACTGAGCGGTGGCCGTTTTGCGCGGATGTGACACATATCTTACGACACTTCTTGGCTCTGTACCTGTATTTGTTCTGTTCTTGAATTTTTTGGTAATTTTGTGCGTCACTTTTGAAGCAAATAAATATTTTTTCTTTCTTTCTTTTTCTTTCTTTCAAATAGCCAACTCCATATTAATTATTAAAAAGTATTTAAAACACCTTCTTTTTTTTCAGATAAAATATATTCTTATTGGTTTTTTTTCGGATACATGAAAGTGTCAACCCTAAGGAAAATTTTGAATCTCCAATAACTCCTGGAAACCAATGAGTTAGGTTTTGGAATTAATACTACACATAATAGAAAGTATCAGCAATTTTTTGATGTAGGAATGACCACCTACTACGGCGGTTTAAATGAATAAAAAAATGAAAACGAAAAATGAGAAAAAAAATCATATCTCTCGACCCATTCATACTAATGTAACAGGAATTGGTAGAACGGTCGGCTATTATACCATTTTTCGATAGAATAAATAAATTCTGTAATAAGTACTTCCATAAAATTATAATGATTTTTTTTTAATTTTTCAAGAGTCGGATATTGCGAAACTTTGACATTTTTTAAAAAAAAAACCTCAAGTTTGAGCGAACCCGGAGTTTTAGTCTAACCGTTGTCGGAATTGTAAACTCTATCGATTAACTCAATAAAAACACGATGACACAAAAACCGGGATCTTATCACACTGTGGTACGGTGTCTGCAGATGTGAATAGAGCTTAGTCGTAGCGCGGTCGGTGGCCGACAAATCCGTTTCACCGGTCCGTACGTGAATGGTACCCTTAATAATGATATTTCTATTACGTTCAGCTTTACTTAATAATTCCTTCGAGCATTGTACAACTATTTGGAATCGAACTCTAAACCTCTCGATCTCCAGTAGCCTGAGCTACAAACCACTATTGTTACAAAATAACGGTACATTCACAAGTAGCCAGAGGTAACAAACCTTGCCAGTTGGTGGAGGGAAACTGGTTATTTTGCTCCAAGTCAATGGTGCTGACAACCTGTTACTTTTAACAATGTTTTGCGATTTAATCAAGCTTTCGTATGCTGTAACCTTGTATGGGAGTCGGCTAGCTTGTATCATCAACTGGGTGGGTCATAATTATAAAAGGCAATCAATGAGAGATCCTATTATCTATATCTATATATTAACACAACACATAACACACACGCACATAACTGACGAAATGTGGGTGTACTATACACCTCTGCCTACCCCTTCGGGGAAATACAGGCGTGAAATTTTGTTTTGTGTTGTTATATATTAGACTAAAAGCTTCATTTTATTTTTCGCTTTTCAGTTTCTGTTTTCGTCGGTTAAATTTTATATTAAAAAGTTTTATTTTTCATGGCTAGAATTTAACTCCAGATCTCCATTATGCATTATGTTGTAGTGTCTAGAACTACATTTATGTGTGCCAAGTTTCAACAGAGTCGGTTAACAGGTAAGAATTCAGTGTGTGAACATGCACTCATCCCCTGTTTTCGTACCCTTAGGGGTGGATTTAAATGGGACCAACTTCGAGATATACCCTATCCATTAAAAAAAGAATCATCAAAATCAGACTACTCTGTAAAAAGTTATGCGTGGTCATATTTATTTTAAAAAAATTAAAAAATACGCGTCGAGTTGAGAACCTCCTCCTTTTTTTCGTCGGTTAGTGACTTGAATTTGAACCGTGTTACCCTGAGGTATCTGATTAAATTGATTATTGATATCAAATATTGGTCTAATCATTGGCAAAAGAAGACTAAAATCAACCTAAATGAAAATCCTACTAATCTTATAAATGTGTAAATTTCTGAAGATGTTTGGATGTTTGTTACTACTCAATCACGCTGTAATGGCTGCACGGATCTGGATGAAATTTGGCACACAGATAGAACATAACTCGGATTAACATATATGCTATGGGGTGGATTAACATATATGCTATGGGGTGGATTAACATATATGCTATGGGGTGGATTAAAAGAGCCTCCACGAGTGACGATATCCGGCGCACCCTGGGCAGTCAGCCGCACTACCAACCTGCTGGCTGGCTAATCTTTTGCCCACGGCATGAGCTATTATCATTATGTAGCTCATGTCGACACGATAGAAGAAGAATATATGCTACTTTTTATCCCGGGAATATAAACAGTTCCCGAGGAATGCGCGATAAACGAATAAATGACATCCACACGGGCGAAGCCGCGGGCATAAGCTGGTTATGTCATATTTTGTTGTTAAGATCAAATATTATGGATACATTCACTGCTAATTCATTATTCATAAGACCTAATCTGACCCCGATAATAATATTTATATGAAAGTCATACATGTCTTTAACCTTTTTATAGACTAGAAAATTCATCAAGACTGGTTGAAGAATTATTTAAAGTACCATAAAATGTATGAGTTGGTTCATCTGCTTTTGAAGTCGTAAAAGTCGAAGGGTGGAAAGGATGAACTCGAAGGAGCGATGCCTTGGTTTAAGAACAAAGGCATATAAGTTGACAACATTATTAGCCGGAGTCTTTTTTAAAGGGGTGAATGTACCCATCATACCCAACAACTTTTACTAAGCAACCCTGAAATCGTGAAAAAAACAACTGTTATAGTAACAGTAAGGTAAGACAACAGATCATTATACATAGCTGGCAACACTTTTTGTAACTTCAATATTCTAATAACTTCTTAGGTTTTCGCGATCACTACACATTATAATAAAACAAAGTTTAACCGGATTAAAACGCGTATATAATTTTTTTTTTTTTTTTTTTTTTTTCAATATTCTACATTTGTACAAGGTAACGTGCGTGCCTTTTAATAAATTAACATTATTTTCAATGGCATATCATTTTCATATTAAGATTTACATGAATTGGTGCTGAAACCGGCACAATTTTTAATATTAATTTATTAAGTCACGCACTTTACCTCACACAAATATAGAATATTGAACTTACAAAAAACGTTTTGCCAGCTATGTACAAGGATCTGTTGTCTTATACAGTCTACACAAAGTCATCGATAAAAAAAAACTAACTCGACAAAATGTAAAAGTTGTTCATACTGATGAGTACAATGAGCCCTTAACTAGGAATCATCTAAAGCCCTTAAGAGGTTTTCAGTCATTTCAATAAAACGTTGTTAGACTCCGATACAATTTAAAAGATATTCGAAGTTGGCAGCGAGCAAGTCTCTATCAAAATTTCGAATGAAAACTCTGTCAAGTGTCAATCGAATCTAAAATTAGCCTATGAGAACGAAAAACATGCACTGTCACTAAGGACCAAACACAGTCGAACTATGTCTAACCTGTCACCGTCCTTACCTGCCATTTTGAGACCACAGAATGTTATCAAAGTCAAGAAACAAAGTAACTGTATATACCCCAAAATGCAGTACATGTGCCGACAACATTACACTCCGAAACACAAGGTCGTCAGTTCAAAACTGGGTCAAGTGACCCAGTTCAAACGGATAGCTGTCCCACGAGACACACGAATTTAATTTTAATGTAACTTTAGTGAGTTCTTCAAAAGTTTAATTTGACAAGAAAGGACATTGCTAAAAATAGCCTTAAACTGTTACAAAGATGAACAATATACGAAAATTACATGCGAATTTTACGTTTCATAATATATATTGTATTTAATGCGGACAGTACAAGAACTATTTTTCATATTTTAAGGAGTATCAATACATTATTGACGTAACCGGATAAAATTGTATCATCCTTGATATCTGTGTATCATCCATATTTTTATTTCGATACTCTATAGTCTATGATTCAATATTATATACTCCTTTTCACACAAGAAATTCCAAAAAATTGGCATCGACTGACAACTTGACGACAATGTAGATTGTTAGACACACAGACCTACTAGACTTGCAATACGCATGGCCACTATACGCGCTCTCGCTCGGAGAATAGGGGTTGCCAGAAATTCACATGTCTCTTAACTTTAGGGTAATAAATTCGATTCTGAGAATAAATATTTTAACGACTAAAGATTACATAATCAGCCCATTGCTGTCCCACTGCTAGGCAAGGGCCTCTTTTCAGAATGAAAATGTTAAGGCCTTAGTGTTGTGGCCTTAGTTAGGGCCACGCCTTGTGCGGGTTGGCGGACTGCATATCTACACCATCGAGGCCTGTATGGAGCACTTTCAGGTATGCGGGTTTCCTCACGATGTTTTTCTTCACTAAGTGATAATAAAATTCTGATCCATACAAAAATTCGAAGTCAGAGGTGAGATCTCTGCTTCGTCTAAAACGTTTACCTAATAATCCAAAAAATATAGGGATGAAGAAATAAGTACTTAGGTACAACACACCATTCAACACATATATTTTTAATAATAAAAAATACAATCTCGATTATTAAGTAATGAACTGTTTGAGTTCCATGGTTTTTTTTTGGCTCCCAATTTTGACGTGCAGTTGCATTAATCCCTTTTTTTTAAACTACTGGATCAGAGGGAAACCTGAAATATTTAAAGAACAATAAATTCCTTTGAACACTAGAAATCATTTCGACTTAGGGTGGTATGCCACTCGTCCAATTTCTTTATCCAATCGATTTTTTTTGAGGATCAGTATTAAAATACATACGACATTTGATGAAAATCATCCAATTTAACGATTTAAATTGTGGAAAGAAAAAATCGCTCACGAGCAGGATTCGAACCTGCGACTCCTGGCTTCCACAATTTAAATCGTTAGATTTCGCTACGCATGTGTAAATGCGTTAAAAATAATAAAATAATCATCCAATTTCTTTGATCAAAGTAACATTGAACAAATAAATTTGACCGGTGGCGTACCACCCTTGATAGGGTAAATACAATTATTTACTAGCAACACCGATTCTGAAATTGCTATTGTAAAGTTATGAATATTAAGAGAAAATATGCATTAAACCCAAATATTTGCAGCAATGAGAACTTTATCCGCATTAACGATATCTTTATTGATACCCACTATGTTACCCATAACCCAAATATATTGAATTTCGTCTACTTACAAGTGAAATGATACGCCGGCACTTTTTTGTGCGTTGTGACTTTTGCAGCACAAGATACTGCAATATCCCATTCATTATCCACACACTCACTTGATGACGGCGTTTTTATATTTATTGAGACTTTGTCTCGGAACACAAAAATACTCACACAAATCACAAAACATATAGAATCAAATCAAATCAAATCATTTTATTTGCAAATATGTGTAAAATAATAGATGTTGTTATATAAATAAAAAGTCCTTGTTCCATATTTTGCCATGCAAGGCGTGCAAATTAGTCATATTAAAATGACAATTAGTTTAAAAATAATAGCAGGTAGATATAAAATATTAAAAAATTCAGAGGTACAATTATTAATTAATAGTAAAACAGTTAATAATAAATTCATTCAAAATAGTAATAATAATATGATCTAAAATAGTCAGTATTAATTGAGAGGTAAATCGGATGTCTCAAATTATAGTCTCCTTTTGTTTGTCATCAATAAAATCTAGAACAGAGTAATAACATTTATTGACTAAGAATTTATGCAGGCATTTCTTAAAGATGTTAATACATTTCTGACTCCTGATAGTTTTTGGTATATTATTGTATATCCTTAACACATAAGAAACATAACCTAAAGTAAAGATTTATTTATGTACTGTGTGTCACATTTGACACTTAGTACAGAAAAGCGGTATAAAAACCGGCCAGGACGATAAGGACAGAATAGTAATCTAGCATCTCCTTCTTTCATAGGTATTACGTAATTTAACGTTCTCTATCTAACTGGCCGTAACGTCAGTGATTAACTATCTGGAGGTTATTCATCTGAGGTTTGACATAACAAAAAAAGCAAAACATAACATCAAAATAGCACAGATAATTGTGATTATATGTGTCAAAATAGTAAATATTATAAAAATCTAAAATTATATTAAGTACTGTCCGTGTTTATGAATTTATTGCAATACATTGGCTTCATTGAGTTGTATATGGTGAGCATCAACTTTAATTTGTAACGACTTAAGGCGCAGTCACTAAGGATCTTTAGCAATGTCCAACAACAGTCTAATCCCCTCCAACTACTCTTCTCCACAGAGACTTAAGGACCACTAAAGGGCCTTTAATTTTTTAGATTTAATTAAAAATTTATGCTGTCATTGTCACTCCCTGAAATATTCAAAGGCAACTTAATTTTAAGCGGCCCTTAATTCTAATGCTGTCACGTAAATACTTCCTTGTAAGTGAATAACCAATAGCCGCCTTGGTAGGGCCAATCGGATAGCAGTACCCCGCTTTCTCGTACATCAGCTGGTTGACAGAATTGTTGTACGCATTATATACAACAATAGGCGTCTATTGGGCTGTATAGAGTTATAGACGATGGAATTTGATTAGAAAAACATTGTGAGGAAACATGCACACCTCCTGAGAGTGCTCCATAAAATTTATTGTTCTCATTTTCATGTCATATGCAGTGATAGCCTAGCTATTCAACGCTTGCCTTCCATGCTGGCTCTAAGATCAAACCCGGGACGCAACTCCTTCTTTTCAAATTGATAACACACCTCGGACACTCAATACAATATAAATGCTAGCACCACCTACATACACAAGATTCCATCTGTATACGAACGCACATACACACGTGTCGGTTAGGGATGCTCACCGCTCGCTCGCAGTACCGAATAAGTTCCAAGCGCTTTTCAGTAGTTCTCAGAGATGGCGTGCTTGTATATGTATAGCGACTGGCGATTGACATCCCTTTGGATGCTGAATCTTGCATCCCAATTGCCGTCAGACTGCGGGTGCATGCGGGGCGCGGACGAGGAATCTTAAATTGGCGGGGGGCGGTGAGTGGCCGTTCTGTACGTTAGTACTATTAGATATTCTGTGTTCATGTGCTAATTAAGACTTACGTTAACTGTGAAGAAAAACATCGTGCGAGAACATGCACACCTGAAAGTACTCTAATAAATTATCTTGTAGTGTTCTCATTTTGAGAAGTGGCTCGCGCCCAGCAGTGGAGGAGATATGGGCTAATTATGCTTTATGATGAAGTATAATGGCCCCAGTCCAATCGAACAGCCTCGATTTCAAGAAATGTTAACTCCAGAACTCACTTAAAGGGTAAACATTTTGTTTAGGATTTCGTACGGTTTCCTCACGTTTTGGAACCGAAAACTTGATGAACTTTTCACGTGGCAAAGTCTACGCTTCCGTGAAGTTTGGAAATAGAAACAGTTGGGTATACCTGAAGCCATACTCATTATCACCAAGTAAAATTATGTATAACTAGCTGTGCCCGCGACTCCGTCCGCGTGGATGTCGGAAAATAACATCGTGTCATAATTATGAACACAATATCTTCAAATATATACATATAAGCGACTACACTACTACTGGTCCGTGTAGTGCCGGACTTAAAGAATAGCACCACCCTTATCTCTTCTCATGGGTGTCGTAAAAGGCGACTAAGGGATTCACCAGAGGATGGGCAGCAGCGTTCTCTGAGTATTTAACCAACCAACTGCGATCGCCAACCCGCCTGCCAAGCGTGGCGATTATGGCATATCCCCCCCTTAATTGGGGGAGGCCTATGTCCAGTAGTGGACGTCTTTCGGCTGTAATGATGATGATGAAGCGCCTACACAGACGATTACACTATTTACCGACCATACTATATTTTGTTTTTACAACCAACCGGCTAAGGTGATGGAATTTCATGGAATTAGCCCTAAGCTCCCTCATTCTGAGAAGACGCTCGTGCCCAGCAGTGGGAAGTAATTGGGCTGATTATGTTATTCTATAACACTAACCACATCCCTTCTTATGCTGAGAAGAGGCCCGTGTCCAGCAGTGGGACTGTAATGTATGTTATTCTATATTTTCTAGTTTCTTAACTCTTCTCGTTCCGAGAAGAGGTCCGTGCCCAGCAGTGGGGCAGTAGTTAATGAGCTGATTATGTTATGATAATCTATTACACTAACAATATCCAGTTCCTTAACTCTTCTCATTCCAAGAAGAGGGCCATGCCGAGCAGCTGGACAGTGATGGGCTATGTTATGTTATTCTATATTTTCTATAATACTAATAGTATCCAGTTGTATTTTTAGGAACCTGTAACCTGCATCCAGCCAACAATCATGACCTCTACTTTGTATGCAACTTAATACAATAGAGGGGTCAAGCCGTATCGCTGGATCTACTCAACCGATTCAGATAAAACATACCCTATATTTTAAGTTGGACTAATACCAATACAAATACTAAGTTTCATTACGATCCGTTCAGCCGTTTTCACGTGATGAGGTAACAAACAGACAGACAGACATAATTTTTTTTAACCATTGATTCGTGTTCTATAGCTTATTTCTAGTCCCCCTAGCCGGTTTTGGCGAAAAAATACTCGATGTACAGACTTTTCGACCTTTACAGTTTTATTATAGTATAGATAGATAGATTTAAACGAAACGAAAGAAACACATAACCTACAAACAACAAACATACATTCTGGCTAGTTAATGTTTGGAAGAAAAACACATGCTGCAATTAAATCAAGATAAAGTAAAAATTATTCGCGTGTTCGTCCTGTAAAAATAAAACACGTCCCGGCACCGTGGCTGACTAACGAAATCAAAGCTACTATGCAGAAGAAAGCTGCTGCGAAGTTCAAATATAAATGCAGGTCTACCTCTTTGAACCGTGATAAATATGTGAAAATCCGAAATCACTGCAATAAGGTGTGTAGGGATGCTCAACGCCGCCATATTCATGACTCAGTAGAAAACGATGATCCAGCTAAAGTTTGGAAATTTCTTAACTCAATGGGAATTGGAAAATCGCGCCAAGATTCTATCCCCAAAGACTTAGATATCGAGTTGTTGAATCAACATTTCTCCTCTTCGTCCAATTGCAATAGCGCCATTAAAACTAGTACAATTAATCACCTTTCATCTTTTCCAACTCCCGATCACTCACCTTTTGTCTTTAATCAATTCTCTGCTTGTGATGTTGAGAAGAGCATAGTGTCAATCACATCCAACGCGGTTGGAAGCGACTGTGTCAGCCGTAAGATGATACTTCCTGTCCTTGACGAAATCCTTCCCGTTATCTGTCATATCCTTAATTACTCTGTATCTTGTGGTGTTTTTCCAACGATATGGAAAGATGCTCAAATAACTCCATTGCCTAAAAAGTCCAATCCCTCATCATTTTCTGAATATCGTCCTATATCTATATTGCCATTCCTCTCCAAAGTCCTTGAACGCCTTATCCATAACCAGCTTAGTGCTTTCCTTTGTAAAAACAACCTCCATAATCCTTTCCAATCTGGGTTTCGTCCTGGACACAGCACTGTCTCAGCCCTAGTTCACATTACGGATGACATCAGGCTGGGTATGGAAAATGGAAATCTGACGGTACTTTCCTTACTCGATTTTAGCAACGCCTTTAACACCGTCGATTTCGATATCCTGCTTGGCATACTGCGCTCTCTCAACATATCTCCAACGGCAATTGATTGGTTTCATAGTTACCTGTGTGGCCGCCGACAGCGTATCTCCATTGAGGGAAGTTTTTCTTCATGGTGTAATACTTCTGCCGGTGTACCGCAGGGGGGCGTTCTTTCTCCTTTACTTTTCGCAATATTCATTAATTCAATCTCAAATCAACTTCTCTCATCCTACCACCTTTATGCAGATGACTTGCAAATATATTCGCAAGCACCTTTAAAAGAACTGTCGGAAGCTTTTAAAATGATAAATACAGATTTAGCCCGTATATCTGAATGGAGTACAGCGCACGGGTTAAAGATTAACCCTACGAAAACTCAAGTCATTGTTGTCGGCAGCCCTTGGCTGACTTCCAGAATCGACTGGTCACAACTTCCACAAATTATATTTGATGGTACCACAATACCTGTAAGTGACTCAGTCAAAAACCTCGGGATCCACATTGACAGAAACCTCTCTTGGGGTCATCAGCTGCAAGAACTCAGTCGCAAATTGTTTGCATCAGCGGGATCCTTGAGGAGATTACGCAATTTCCTCCCAACTGCTACCAAAACTGCGCTTGCCCAATCCCTTCTTCTTCCAATCCTTGACTATGCCGATGCCAGCTATCTAGATCTTACACAGGCACAATTAGACAAGCTTGAGCGACTCCAAAATTTTTGTATCAGATTTATATTTGGCTTGCGCAAATATGATCACGTTTCCGAATTTCGCACTAAGCTCAAGTGGCTTCCAATACGGCTTCGCCGGAATACTCATATTTTATCACTTCTCTACAGTACTCTGTTTAATCCTAAAACCCCCATTTATCTCAAAGAACGTTTTATGTTCCTTCATGACACACATACTCGATACTTAAGATCATCGGAAAACTTGAGACTTCAGATGCCAGCACATTCAACTATATTCTATGACAAATCCTTCACAGTCCAAGCTGCTCGTTTATGGAATGCGTTACCTGTACCTATAAGACGTGCTCAGTCGCTAGCTTCTTTTAAAAAACTTGTAAAGGAACATTATCTCTCTGTCTAAACTGTTATCACTGGTATATACACGTATTTTATTTCGTTATTTATTAAAGAATATTATTTGTTGTTACATTTGTATATATTGTATATATTTGGTATATATTTATGGATATATATTAGAATTTATTTTATATATTTATACATGTAATATTTCCTATGGTGGGTAAATATTTATTTATTTATTATATTAAATATTAGTAAACTTTATGAAAGTGCACCACATACTGCCCCCATCTATTTTTCACGTCTTCCTTGTCCATCCAAAGGTTGTCTGGAAGATATCGCTATTAGCGATAAGACCGCCAATGTACCCTTATTTTACATGTTAGTCCTAAGTTTAATAATGTTATTGGTGTACAATAAAGAATATTCTATCTATCTATCTATAAAGACTGGAAGAGAAACGTCGAGAGGAAAAGGAACTTCGAGAGAGAAACTAACAGAAGAATAATAATGTCCTCCCGGCCGAATTTCGGTCACTGCGGCCAATCTCAATGGAGACTAGCCATCTGCACAGGACATATTATAGTGCACAAGTGTGTGCGCAAACACAGGTGCACTCTCTATTCCCTCACTCTCATAATCCGATGGGACGGCAATTCGACACGACCGGAGAGAGATCAGGCGCAGGACCGACGGCTTTACGTGCTCTCCGAGGCACGAAGGGGTCTCAGAATAATACAGCTGGGCTGAAACGCTTTCGGGAAACTTCGTCAAATCTTCTCGTCGCCTATTCCACAGAGCCTTGTCTTCAATCAGTGCGTCCTGCCTGTCATGACTAACGGAAACTCCATGGATATACCTCAGACGAATAAAACAGGCGGACGGAATCTCGCTAAACAATAAGTGAAGCACTTAATTTTTTCTTAAACCCACTATAATTTCGAAAGCACTTTAACACACCAGATTTATACTGTTATTTTATTTGTGACACTACAACAATGACTACCGTCACACTAGATTTTTTGCGTAATCGCGGCTTTTTGGCATACTATGCATGTGAACACGGAACCTTTAGTTAGTTTTTCTATGGATGTAAATGTGTGCGTACTTTTTTAGCGAGCTATGATACTATGGATGCTTCACTTATTGTTTAGCAAGATTCCGTCCGCCCTTTTTATTCGTCAGAGGGATATACACTTTTTAATAAAATAGGTGATTGTTTATTACATCAAATTCATAGATTGAGAGGGAGTATTCAAAATATTTTTTTAGAAATATCTGTTAAGACGCTTGTCATCTTAGTCTACCTGCGACCACGAAATGCTGCAAAGCTTTCGAAACGTCAGGAAAACCAATTTAAATAATATACGCGATTTAATCCGGTTAAACTTTGCTTTATTATACATAACTGACATAAATTCAGTAAAGTAATTATTATTTATGTTGGTATTTAAAACTCAGACGTAGAAAATAGAGTTTTATTATTTATTTACGTTCTAAGTCTGTACTATCTTTGGTCTGTACAAAAACTGGATGACTCGACCGCCATCGTCCTATGATACAAGTTCACGGTCACCCATCAGTTTTTACCTTACATTTTTTTGCACAAAACTAATTGCGATGTTGGATACATCCGCAAGTCACCCACGCGGAAAAAGTATATGCTGAGTACTCAAGACAGCTGGAGTGGAAAAACTCATTTAAAATTGGGGACATTTCTTTGTTTAAAAATTAAAGGAAAAGGGGATATAGCTTTGTAAGACGAAAAAGATTAAAACAAGTCTGTTCTTCACATCATCACATGTGTTTCATGGGTCAAAACTGATCAGCTTTTGAGAAAATGAGGGTAAGTCTGTTTATTCGTATTCCAATCACAATCATGAAATCATGATGACATCACCCAACACCCACAAACATAAATATACCCCCTCACCACCTCAGGAAGTCAGTATGGTCCATCAAAAGTTCAAAACCCAGGATACTCGAACCGGAGTCACCAACCTCAACAAGGCCGTGAGAGGGGCAACGAACTGCCAATACCCTGCTCGAATTAAAATGCGCTTGCGCATGGTCCAGCTAATTATAGGTCATAACACTCGTTCCTTTGGAGTTTTTTTGGCTGGATTTTGGGATTATCCCAGTTGTCTTGGCAAGCCTCCTTTTGTGTAATAATAATACACAGCATCATTGGATAAACGAGGGAAATATTCAAGAGTATAGTAGAATGTGCGTCCATAATAATATTAAAAAAAAAGTTGAAAAAAAAACCAAGATAAATCACGCGTACAGTAATATAAAAAACCGGCTAAGTGCGAGTCAGACTCACGCAGTAAGGGTTTTGTACCACCCATCGACCTGACCTGATACCCCATAGAAACTGATTTACTTTACGATAGTTCATCAAAAGACCGTGAGCGAAATATGAATTTTTTATCTCTTTCTTACGTAGGTACCACCACATATGTCTATGTTTGCCCTATTTTTAGTATTTGTTGCTAAACTACATAGTATGCACTATAATCCTCTTAAACTGAAGGGGAAAATCTATAAGACCATGATAAGACCTGCTGTCCTGTATGGATCGGAATGTTGGGCTACGAAAGGAATAAATGAAAGGCAAGTGCATGCAGCTGAGATGAGAATGTTAAGAGGAATGTGTGGTGTAACGAGAATGGATAGGATAAGGAATGAATATGTAAGAGGGAGTCTGAAAGTAGCGCCAGTGACAGAGAAGTTAAGTAGCAACGATGAATTGTGTGAAAGATGATAATTATGAATAGAAAGAAAGTGAACACGGAGATGACGGCTGATAGAGATGTATGGAAGAAAGAAACATGCTGCGCCGACCCCAAATAAATTGGGATAAGGGCAGGAGGATGATGATGATCAGACCAAGTTTGACGCTAGTACGTTTTGAAGACAGAGCAGAAACACGCGCGCAGAATTTCGCGGTTTCTTGTATGGGGACCAAAGGGGTTTTAAGACATTTTTTATTTTTAGTATTTGTAGTGATAGTGATACCTACGTATTGAAATAATAAAGATTTTATAAAAAGTGCTGAACATCATCCTTCAATAAGTCCCTCGGTCGGTTGAACTAATGGAATAGACTATTTACGTAAAAGCCACAAGCAGTTTGTAAAGAGTCCTTAGGACGTAAGGGAAACCAGACAAAAATATCACATAAGTCAAAACAGATTAAATAAGACGTCATGATTTCATGACGATGATTTGATTACATAAAACATTACTCGCTGTAACTAACGAAAAGATTTCTGGTCATGAAATAGCCTAATGAAATTTTTGCTCGGGAACCGCGGATCCGCTGATATAGGTACTTTATAGGTATTTTATTGAAAGAAAGAAAGAAAACCGGCCAAGAGCATGTCGGGCCATGCTCAGTATTATAGGGTTCCTTAAGTAGGTCTAATTACAAACGAATCAAATCGAATATAAATCATTGCTATTTTAGTTTTTCCAAACAGCGCCACCTAGCGCTAAATTTAAGAAGCTAAATTTAAAAAGTGTGTCATAAAAGAAAGAAAGAAAGAATCATTTATTTGCGTAGAATACAGGTGGTACCAGATATAAAAATTGGTGTTTTAGGAACATTGCTATATTCTGCTATAACACAAATTATTATATCAATATAACACAAAGTTTCTTTTTGTGATTTTTTTAAATAGAAAGTAACTAAAGGAGCAATTTTTGCTAAGATAATTTTTCTCTTAGGTCAATGACCTATGAACTAGGACGTCTTAAGTATTTCTCAGTTTTCTCACTATAACTCAAAAATTTATAATCACATTATACTCGAAATAATTTTAAAAGAGAGTTTTGTAAAGGTCTATCAATGTGGAAGACCATAAGTTTCTACGTTGCATAGTTTAGAAATGGCAGGGGGGGACACATTGCAAGCCACTTTGGCGAACTGTATTTCGCAGATGGTATTCCTGATAAAAAAGTTATGTATGAAACATTACCTTCATTTTAGTAGACCTATTCAATGATACCCCACACGAGGGGGTGCAGCGAAATAAAAAAAATCATCCCAATTTCACATGTATGGGCGCCACCCATAAAATACGTTATCAAGATTATTTTATTCTTTTAAAATTGAGATCTGTATCTAAACCATTTTTTAACAAAATTTCATTTACTTATGTTTATACCAGGGTTGTTGCGAATATCAGCATCAGCATCAGCATCCGCTGATCATCAGCATCATTTTCAACATCAGCATCAGCATCAGCATCCGCATTAAATGATGCTGATATTTATGCTGATGTTCATGTTGTAACGGGACCGAAGGGGGAGGGGCTTATGGCACATTTTTTGTTTCGCTTATGAGTTTTGACCGCTAGTATACCTACTAAGTTTATGGTTTTGACCAATCATAGCACAGAATATTGCACTTCGGTGATTTAGCAAAACCAAAACAAACTTGTCTATTACGACAAATGTCAACAGCAGACAGTACAGTTGAAAGAGGCGTTCTAACAAAAAGGGAAATGTGGAGCTATTAGTCAGCTAATAAAAAGCCAAGGATGAAAATGATTTATGCTGGATTGCCTTTGCTAGATAAAAATATCAATCAAATCAAGCTCTTCATTAACGAATGCAATCGTAACAGAAGCATTAAGGTAATAAATAAAATAAAATAAAATTAATATTGTTGGGACATTTTACACATCACCATCTAATCCCAAACTAAGCAGAGCTTGTACTATGGGTACTAGACAATGGATATAATACTTAGATACTTTTTTTTTATAAATATATTTCAATTTCAATTTCAATGTTTTTTATTTCAAATAAACCTAATTACAGGCACTTTTGAAAGGTCAGGCTCTAGTTGCACGGTTCCAAATTGTGGGTCCTATGGAGAAGAACCGGCAAGAAACTCCATGGATAAACTCTTTTTAAAATAGGTTATTGTTTATTACATCAAATTTATTCAAATAATGTGAGTATAATGTAGGTTAATGTCAGAAATAAACAAGAGTTTAAAAGTGAGTATATTGCCTTTAGAAATAAACGTAAAAAGAGTTGCCATAGTATGTAGAAGCTGACCTGTCCCGACAGACGGCACCCGTTCACGAGCATGACGCGAGCATCAGCCATCGCTTAACTCAACCATATTGAAGGGAACTTAACGACCCGACACTAACGCCATCATCAGCATGACATTTAAGTGAGCATGACAGACTCATACTGCTAGACAACAAATGGGCAGGAATATATAGAATTACTGTAAAAAACATTAATGGCCACATGATACTTACATTTTACATTTTAATCACCTATTAAAAATTGTAAGCAGTTCATACACGTTGCAGTTCTATGTCAGAAATGCAATATTAGAAAAAAAGTGTAAATAAATTGTATAATTCCGAAACAGTCAAGTTAATAAAGTGTAAATAAATTTAATAATAAACAGTTAATAATAACTGAAAAAATGTCAAAATAACATGAGTTGGTAGAAAAATTACCAACAGATCGATACAAAAAATAAAATGTGTCAAAAATATACTTATAATACATAAGAAACACCCAGACCAACACAAACACTTACGTTCATTACACAAATATTTGTGTCCTGTGGGAATCGAACCCACGACCTCGTGATCTGCAGTCCCACACTCGAACCACTAGACCACAGAGGTCGTCAATAATAAGGGGAACTCTACATTAAAAAATATATATATATATTGGCGTTTGCGTTCGCGCTGCTCTTTTGTGCGCTCAAAGTAGGTCCATCATTCATCATCATCATGTCACCCGAAAGTCATCCACTGCTGGACATAGGCTTCTCCAAGCAGTTTGGGGGAATACGCCATAATCGCCATACTTGGCAGGCGGGTTGGCGATCTCAGTTAGTTGGTTAAATACTCAGAGAACGCTGCTGCCCATCCTATGGTGAATCCCTTAGTCGCCTTTTACGACACCCATGAGAAGATATAGGATGGTGCAATTCTTTACGTCCGGCACCACACGGAATAAAGTAGGTCCAGTTTAAATAGTTTAACTTACAAAAAGTTTCTTTCTTTATGTGCAAAAACTTTGTATATAAGTTTATCTCTCGTTTGTTTAAGCATAGTGAAAGAAAGCTCGAATGCTTTTATTTAAAAAGGAAAGCCTTAAAACTCCTTTTAAAATGCGCCTAAAATGGAGTAAAGTTTTCGGTAATCCTAAAAAAAAATTTACAGGTTTCTTTACGGGTTTGTCTCGTGTAGATTTTCAATGTGCATGTTATGTTTTTCATAATTTACTAGATTTTAGTTAATAATTCGTAAATAAAAATGTAAGGTCGCGATATTTTTTCTAAGGATCTATGAAAACATGAAAAAGTTTCGTTTGTTATATTATTTGCCCTTTATTTTAAAATTTGATTAGTCACCGTAAAAGTTTTAAAAAGGCACTATTTTTAGCCATTAACCAATATCGTATTTTTATAAAAAGATATATTATATAAATAAATTCAAATTACATTTTTATATAAATTCATAAGGTACACATTTCCAATTCAAAAAAATCAGCATCAGCATCAGCATCCGCTGATGTCAATGTCAAAAATCAGCATCAGCATCAGCATCCGCTGATGTGATAAAATTCTGGATCAGCAACAACCCTGGTTTATACCTGTAGAAGTTTTTAAACTTTCGCGAATTTCACTCATATTGAACTATTGATTTGATATTGAGCAGACTCGTCTGGTCTGGTCGTGACCACGGCCAATGCAACTTGACCGAAACGTCGAGGTTAGTCAAAATGTTTGTTATATTTTGATTTAATTGTGCGCGACAAGTCCCGTAAACTTAGTTCAATACCTGTAGAAGTTATTAAGCTGTAACGAATTAGGACAGACGGACGGACATGACGAAACTATAAGGGTTCGTTGTAGGACTACGGAACCCTAAAAATTATTTATTGCCACCACAAGACGACATGCGGTAATTACACATAAAAAATAACTTCATTAGGTACATTTTAGGAATTACAGTGATACCTGCATAGTTGTAATATCATAGCAAAACTAACTTTGCATGTTGTAGCTGCGGCAAAGAGGTTGACACTCAGTATAATCATCATCCTCCGAGCCTTTTTCCCAATTATATTGGGGTCGGCTTCCAGTCTAGCCAGATGCGGCTGAACATCAGTATTTTACACGGAGCGACTGCCATCAGACCCCCGCAACCCAATTACTGGGTAATACTGACATAGATATTCGTATGACAACTGGGACCGACAGCTTAACGTGCTCTCCCAGGCACGGAGGGGTCTCGATGTGTAACGAAACGGTCACCCATCCACAGACTGACCGCGGCAAGTGCAGCTTAACCTTGCAGATCGTACAATCCGCGCAGTCGTTGCATCACTACGAGCCCCTCAGCATAATGCTGTGTAGTTATTTGTTTACCCTTAGTATCCAAAATAAAATATGGAAAAAAGTTAGGAAAAAATGTGACATGGTAGGTATAACCAAACATCACGTCTGTATTTCCCCGAAGGGGTAGGCAGAGGTGTAATAGTACACCCACATTTCGCCAGTTATGTTATAGTCCCATGTAATAGGGGGCGACCCTATTGCCATTGACCGGGCACAAATCCAGACTCCGGGCTGCTACTGAGAATTTCCTAATGAAAAAACCCAATAACACTGCCCGACCCGGGAATCGAACCCAGGACCCCACGCTCAGCAGTCGCGCTTGCAACCACTAGATCAACGAGGCAGTCCGTCTGTGGTGTACCCTGATAGTAAAACTGTGGTATTATATTATCTGTGGTACCAAAGGACACAGCAGTTCCCGAGGCAATGATGCAGCGGATGAACTGGCCAGAAGGGGATCAAGTATGGTAGTCGTGGGACCTGAACCCATAGTGCCACTCCCCTTTGGATACTTACGCAACTTGGTAAGGAAACGCACCAAGGACAAACACTACAAACTATGGAAAGACCATGGTGAGTGCAGACAGGCCAAGGAGGCACTTCCCACAATCGACGGCCGGTTCACGAAACAGGCCCTCCGATTGCCAAAACAACAGCTGCGTACAGTCACAGCTGCTATAACTGGCCACGGGTCCTTTAACAAACATCTTTTTGTCATAGGTGTTACGGACAGCCCACTGTGCAGAGCCTGCATGGTGGAGGACGAGACAGCAGCCCATGTGCTTCTAGACTGCCCTGAGGTCGCCACATACAGGGCCAAGTACTTCGGTAACCCAGGTACCCTCAGAGAGATCACCAGCAACACCAAGGCGTTGCTGGCCTTTTTCGAGGAGTTAGGGTGGATCGAGTAAGTTCCACCCGTACGCAAAATACACGCTTGGACGTGGAGTTGCGGAAACCAGCCCGTTATACTATACTATACTACTATACTATCTGTGGTACCGTGTACGTGCTTTAAAAAATTAAAACTGACAAAGCGTCCCTATATGGCGCTAGGGTACCGTATTGTAAATTTCCGTACCAATATTGAAGAAACGGCGCGTTCGACTATTTAGGCATATTTGACACAGAAAATAGTTGTAGACCTCTTCATTGTTATACAAGTTATACAACACAGAATAAATGACTGCTGTACTGTCTATTTTTTCCTCGCTTTGTTACTCATGTATTATACTTCGTCTTTATATCTATTTCTTGGGCAGCAGTGGGACTACTGTAATCTTACTAACAGCTTACTAATATAAATGCGAATATATGATGGTTTTTTTTTTTTAATGGTATAGGATGGCGAAACGAGCTGAAGGCCCACCTGATGTTAAGCAGTTACCTTTGCCCATAACAACTTTAATACCACCTAGGCTGTTACCTAAATGGTACCGCAAGTCGGTTCGCCAAACTGAGACATGAAGATGGAAAGTCTCATGTGATTGTAATTTCACCGGCACCCGTACCCTTCAGACCGAAACACAGCAATGCAAGCATCAATATTTGGCGGAGAAGTAGATACGGTGGTCTAGTACTTCCCCGGACGAGATCTTTCACAAAGGAGCTCTACTACTACTAATGATGATGTTCTTTTGTTTGTCTTTTAATCACGCTAAAACGGCTGAAGGGATTCGGATGAAATTTTGCACACAGATACACCATGGTGTATCTGTCATGACATGGATTAACACATGTACACTAACGGCCAAAATTAATATCCAATCTATCCACGATTTGCCCTACTAGAGACAGGAATTTGACATAAGCTCCATACAAAATATGTCAAATTTCTATCTCTAGTAGGGTAAATGGTGGATAGATTGGATATTAATTTTGGCCATTAGAAGAACAATAAATCTAGTTTTTCTTTGTTTTAGTTTAACCAAACCACATTCGATATTCGATCAAATATACTACAGATGCACGCTCTTGTACAAAATCAAAGCCAAAAAATGTACTAGTAATTATGTTTATGACAACGACAAGTACGACACTCCTATTTTTTCTATAAATTTTAGCATTGTCTCACCGCTAGTGGCGCTAGTCGTAAAGCGGCTGAGAGCGAAACTGTGAGCGCGACTGTTTATTGCACAGTTTTGATGGCGCCATTTTTCGAGCGGCGATCGTGCATCTATAGTACATTTGATCGTTTTTTGACGTTTTTTACACAGCACCATTTAGTCCCAAACTAAGCAGAGCTTGTGCTATGGGTACTAGACAATGGTTATAATACTTATTAATTTTTTTGTAAATACTTATAATACATGAAAAAATACATACATTGATGCACAAACACATTGAAATCAGATATATCGTAATATTCGAAGCCCAAATGTCTAGCAAACTATGCTAGCTGACGTCATTGGCAGCCTATACACACACTATAGTAAAACAATAAAACCTTGTGTGTGTACACGACACGCACACATTCATAGCATATCTTCACGGTGTTTACAAACAATGGGTAATCAGAGATCGTAAGAATGCAGTGACTCATTACTATAATGCTAGTGTCTATTTATTTGTGTGACTCAATGGTCTAGTAGTCTGTGTGAAAAGGTCCTAAGTTTGATTCTCAAGTTCCCAAGTAGGTATGTAAAAGTTAAAACCGAAAAACAATTAGGTGATTGGGTCTATTATGGTAAATTTTCGTTGAACAACCGTTGGATCAGATTTACACTGTGGTACACTAGGGTGTTTCCTTCACAGTATAAGCTTAATAACCAAATTCTGATTATACCGAATTGTTTTCTGAAATATTATTGATACAATAATAAAATGTCATATTTTATTGCAGAATGGAGGTCAACAAAGTGAAATTCGCGATACATGCGAGTTGAAAAAACTGTTCACGGGGTCACAGACCCGTAGGGTTGTGACATTACCAGTCCGAAGTAGGGACGCACAGCGATCGATAAATGCGCGCGTGGATTATCGATGATAACATGGAGCGTACCGTACGTTTTTATTTTTGAAGCGCCTTTTTTTAATGTAAAAAACATGGGAATTTGTTTGATAATTTTTGAGCCGATTTTAATAATTCTTACACTATAAGAAAGCTACTTTATCCAGAAATAACAAAGTCTACAGGTATATTAATTCAGTTCGCAGGCAAAGTTGCGGGAAAAGTCTAGTATGGTGTAGTCTAGTCTGGTATGTACCTATATCAGTGTTGCAATATTCTATCATTATAATTTATTGAGTCATATTATTACAATCACTCTGTTTCTTTGAAGTGTATCTATTCGTTTAGTTCAGTAAAATAATACAGAAATATTAATGAGACTATAATAATACCTATATGTTCTTTTATTTACCCTATTGATTTTAATTAATTGTTCTTTGCTGTGGTCTGTGGCCACATACCAGTAAGCCTCTAGAGGCTGTCTAGAGGGTGTCACCCCCGGTCACCAAGCATATGCAGTAGCACTACATATCATACGCCCCGCCGCCAATCGGGACGTCACTCCGTCAGCGAGCGGCACCAATCATACGACGGAACTTTTGAGCCGACCAATCATAACGCACCGTCCGCCCCCCGTCCCCCGCCAACATTTTACGACTGTGTTCTCATGCAAAACTTTGTTTATGCGGCGTCTTTAGGCTTATTGGTATGTGTCTGTAACTTTTGAAGTCTGTGTGACGCTTACGTTTACAAGAAAGAAAGGGAAAATAAATGTTTATTAGATCCCCCCAAAACCACACGATTACGCAAAAAGAAGCAGTGTACACACGGCTACAAATCAAGCTGTACAAAACCAGTATAGGCTGACCTCGCGTTGTAAGGAAAACCTATACGACGAGGTCAGCTTATACTGGAAATGTACAGCTTGATGTGTAGCCGTGTGTACTAGCTCACATTTAATTAATTAAGTTTGTAGTTTTACATTAGAAAGTATGCAAACAGAATTTAATGAATTCCGTTCGCATACTCCGGCCATAGAAAACAATGTTTCCGTAATTCTTTACCTGAGTTTACCTTACATAACAATACGTCTTAGTGATAAAATTATACCTACAAGTGTGAAGCGAATTACTACAATGGAGATAAACGTAATAACATACGTAGGGTAGATTATGTATGAATGACATAATAAATCAATGACGTAATACATGTGTAATTGAATTTGTTAGAAATAAAACCTTGCAATGTATGCTACTGAACGTTACTAAGCTGTGTTACGTATTCTCTGGATAAAATAGAGCTATCAAAATAACGGCAATGCTTGAAAGAGTAAGAGAACTGTATCTGGTTCTGGTATAAGCAAAGACCTGGAAAAGGTAGCTGGAGTGGACTGGGTGTCTCGCTCAAAGGAGCGATTATGAAGCGTAGTTAGAGCGACTTATTTATTGCAGTGAAATATTCATAGATTGACTTCAATTGACCAAGAGACAAAAGAAAGTAGGAAAGCAGAAACAAAGAGAAGGCGACACTCGTTTAGAGCAGAAGGTAAGTCCTGTGGAGAAATAACATCACAGAGAAATGAGGTCCTTCCAAACACGCGTGATGACTATAATATCATCCTTAAGTCATCATCATCATCATCTCAGCTGAAATATGTCCACTACCGGACAAAGGCCTCTCCCAAAGGGGGGGGATATGCCATAATCGCAACGCTTGGCAGGCGAGTTGGCGATCGCAGTTGGTTGTTCAAATACTCAGAGAACGCTGCTGCCCATCCTCTGGTGAATCCCTTAGTCGCCTTTTACGACACCCATGAGAAGAAAGAGGGTGGTGCAATTCTTTACGACCGGCACCACACGGACGCAGCATTAAGTATTATTAATTATTATTACGGACTCCGGATCTCCGGACTGAGGATCAATAACTAAGCTGAAGTGGCACTGAGCTCGCTATGTCTGACCAGGGACCGATAGCCTTCGGAGCAGACGAGTCCTTGAGTGGAGACTGCGAATCGGCAAACGCAGCGTAGGGCGCCCCCCAGACTGGTGGACCGACAACCTGAAGAAAGTAGCTGGCAGGGACTTGATGCGGAAAAGGAGCAGCGAGTGTTTTGGCGCAACTTGGGCTGCGACAGGCTGAGTTGATTGATCACTAATTAAAAACTTAAGTGAATCGATGATCTTACCGTAGAATACATGTCTAAGCTCTTTTGTATGTACGGTTCTGCACATCTCAAGCCATGTAATATGCAACAAAATGGTACTGACAACACAGCTGCCACGGGCTATTTCTTTCGAACGTAAGTATCTCATTTCTATGATAATCTCGATATAAAACTCGGCTTATGCACTTCTGTGAGCTTTAAAGGAGAATACTTTTAGCCGCGCCTTTAAACATAACACCGACAGAAAGAGAAATGATAGATTTTTCATGATTTCCAGACCTTTTTGAGTCTAATCCACTTAAATGAAAATTGTATGACATGGTTCCGATTTCAGCCTAACCAGCCAGTCGCTATCTAACCTTCGTAAATATGAAAATAATCAAAACATATTTTTGTCTAAATCCACACAAAAATTACTCAAGGTAAGCGTTTGATAACGCTAACAAAAATATATTTTACATATCATAATAAATACTGGTTCCGTGTGGTGCCAGACGTAAAGAATTGCACCACCCTATATCTTCTCATGGGTGTCGTAAAAGGCGACTAAGGGATTCACCAGAGGATGGGCAGCAGCGTTCTCTGAGTATTTAACCAACCAACTGCGATCGCCAACCCGCCAAGCGTGGCGATTATGGCATATATATAGACACCCTTTTGAGGAGGCCTATGTCCAGCAGTGGACGTCTTTGACTTTCGGCTGAAAAGATGATGATGATGATGAACATATACTGGATCATTATGACAAGACGTAATAATAAGCTACAATATGAAGCAATAAAAGCCTAGCGGTTGAAGACATGCCTTAGTTTTCGAATACATGTGTGGAAAAGATTTTTACTATCACTTTCGTTAACGGTAAAGGAAAACATTGTGAGTAAACCTGCGTAGGTACCTGGGAGGGCCTAAATTATGTAGTCCATCAACCAGAGGTACTCTAGCAAGGTGGAAACCCTTCAAATTCCAAGAAAAGCCCCTTGCCCGCCAGTTTATACTCATAAACAAACTCCCAAATTTTTTAAATATATTCCAGAGCGGAAATGCGTCATTGATAAGTCAAAATTATCGCGAACACTAAACAAAGAACTTCATGCGAAAAGACTTGGTTGTCAGAAGAAAGAATTCTTCAAATACTTGACGTTGCATCCGGGACACTGATGCAATGTTGAATCATACTGTTTGTCTTTATTAAATCGCTTCTGCTAAAAGAGTGTTCCTCAAACGCCTGATGTTTGGCTTTATGGTTCATCTTCAATAGTTATAGATCAACCCTGTACTCCATATGCGTCATCAGCGTCATGATAAGAAGAATGAAGGGTCAATAAGATGGGTATCTCTTCACATCGCCTGAGTTGATGTAGTTTCATTTCATTCAGCGGTTTTGAGAAAGCTTTTGTCCAGATGTGGACTTGGTGAACGTTCAGTTTGTTATGTATGGCAAGGTATTTGACCCAAGCATCCTGTCTGCTACAATCAATATCAAAACACTGAAGCTTTTTAAGGACCGTAGGTACAACATGAACTGAAGCATATGGAGTGCACCATATTCAGATTGCTGCTACGTGATGCTATTCCAAATGAAAGGACAACAGGTCCAATGTATTTTAAAGGGCAAAAATATGATTTGAAACAGATAAAGGACGTGATGCTATTCCAAATGAAAGGACAACAGGTCCAAGGTATTTTAAAGGGCAAAAATATGATTTGAAACAGATAAAGGACGTGATGCTATTCCAAATGAAAGGAAAACAGGTCCAATGTATTTGAAAGGGCAAAAATATGATTCCAAACAGATAAAGGAAATGAAGGCTGGTCAAGTGGTCAACAAACCTGATCAATGGACCTTTAGGTGAAGTTGACCTTGGCATTAAGCCGAGAAATAGTAAAAAGAAGTCATTCACATAAGATTCTGTGTTGTATGTTAACAAGCACAAAAAAACTGTAAAAAATCCTATCAATCCTACTAATATTATAAATGTGAAAGTTCTGTGAAGATGTTTGGATATATGGATGTTTGTTATTCAATCACGCTGAAACGGCTGAAAGGATTTTGATGAAATTTGGCACTAGCCTACTCTTTATCCCGGGAAAATAAACAGTTTATTTATTTATTAAATTCTTTAAGCACAACTGGTTACAAAGGCGGTCTTAACGCCATAGTAACATTCCCTAGGATGTGCGATAAGTCTTTCTGTGATGAATCGAAATATACGCAGCCGAAGCCGCGAGCATAGTCAAGTATACTATATCACGGCTTGTCTTCCGTGAGGGAGACGTCCGGACCTTTGGAAGGCTTGTCAGAGGACTCAGATTAATCTAAGATGTGATGATGGGTCACCAACAGAAGACAATTCACAGCACAACTGCATTATAGCAGAACAGTCACAAATAATCCCAATAAAATTCAGGACTATTGCAAAACATGGTAACTAAAAATCTTGGGCTATGGAAAAGGGTGTTTTATGAACTGGTTTTTACTTCTTATAATTATTAGAATTTTAAGTTCATTACTATCCTGTATTCCTGCTGAGACACGAACCGTGTCTATTCTATTCTAAGAATAAAGTATTTTCGTTTGATTTAGCCCTTGACCACCATGCTAGGCTGGCGTGGTGCAGGTAGGCGGATTACACACAAATTCCTAAACTTATTAAACTCCCTCAGACGTGCAGTTTCCTCAAGATTCATCAAGACAATCGAGTCCTCTTTATATCTCTTTGTTCTTCATAACAATAAAATCTTTGGATACGTATACTTCACAATGTTGTATTCACGTGATCTCAGGTAACGGATTCTTTACTGTAGCCGGATCTGCCCAGGATGTGAGGCGTAAAGTTTTGAATCATTCTATTACTAACGAGTTTATTCACTCGCTATTCAGGTTTTTATTTTTATCTCTCTAAGTTTGATGGTCTATCTGGGGAAGTTCAATGTTTAAGGCCTTATCGCAACTAATAATTAAAAGGACATTAGCAAATCACTTAACATTGCTCTTGATTTTATAAGATAAACCAAATATTTGTTGTTTTTATTAAATACTAACTACTGTCCGCTGCTTTGCACGCGTATAATTCGGTTTATCCCAGAAAGGCGTTATCGCGCATCCCTCGGTAACTGTTTATCTTTCCGGGACAAAAAGTAGCCTATGTTCTTCTCCAGGTTCCAAGCTACCGAATTTGCCAAATTTCATTACGATCGGTATGGAGGTTTAGTCGTGAAAAGGTAACAAACAAACAGACAAACAGTGTGAATTTTGCATGATAAATAAACTGAAATTCATAAATGTAAGGAAAAGAAAGTTTTTTTTTAAAACTGTAGTGCTGAACATTCAGGCTTTCAATAACTGTGTCCATTTCTGTATTGTTTTCAACCTCAACGCAACTGACTACAATTTTTCAAGGTTTTCATAAAATTAATAGTTCTAAGCATGCAATGCAGTATACCAATCAAATAAGTATTCGAACCAGTAAAATAAATAATTCTTCTGTATAATAAGTAAGGATGTGAAAAAATTATCGATTATTAAAAAAATCGATAATTTTAATTTTTTAATAAATTTTTTGGGGTCGATTTTTATTTCTAGAAAAATTTATTATTCAGAAATCAATTTTTAATTTTAAGCGTCGTATGTTTTCGATTACTTTCTACTGTCTTCGTCAAGGTCAAAAGTTTAACTAGTTCATTTATTTTTGTTCCAATCTTCAGTATAAATCAAGTTCTCATTCCGCGTTCGTTGGTTCGTTAATTTTTTTTGTTTCGAAAATAAATTTGTGTTTGAACGCTTCTTTTTGTGCACAGAATGTCTAGGACAAAATCAAATTGGTTGCCGAAGCTTCTGTTTCTTAATTCCTTACCAATACCAATAGTTTCAGCTGTGGCCCTAAAGTGTTACTGTTGTGTAGTTGATTTAATCTGTTCTTCATATTTTTCATTTATTTAAACGAAAAATATTTTTTTTTTGGAAAAATCGATTATTATTAATTGATTTTAATGAAACTTAAAAGAATCGATTATTAATAAATCGTTTTTTTACAGCTAAATCACATCCCTAATAATGAGATAATACCGCTGAAGACCCTCCATATTATGATTAATACGTCAAGGGACAACAGAAGGGACAAAGCTCTTTTGTTCTCATCTACGCGTCACACCCACTTAGTGCGTCGTTTTATAAATTACCATCTAATTTGCATTTCTGTTTCCATCCTGATATAAGTACATACACTTAGCTAGTGTCATCTGCAAGTGGAAATATAATTACACAGCATCATGCTGAGTGTTGACCTCTTTGCCGCAGCTACGACATGCAAAGTAGGTATCATACATTGATAAAATGATTCAAGAAATGTACCTAATTAAGTATTTTTTATGTGCACCTACCGCATGTCGTCTTGTTGTGGAAATAAATAATTTTTCTTTCTTTTCTTTTCTTTCATTCTTATATTGCTTTATGATTAAAATCTTCTGGTTACTTATACCATATAATATAGACCACTGACAATCGATAACATCCCCTTAGAACAAAAAACCTGCGAAAAATACCTTGGCTTGAGAATGGACAACTACTTGACATGGCATACGCAAATAGATCACATCAAAAATAAACATTCAGCACTTACTGGTTCCCTTCGCAATATTTCCCACTGTATACCTAGAAAAATGCGGTACACTATCTATAACTCATTAGTCAAATCGCACTTACTTTATCTTATAGAAATTTGGGGCAACGCTGCTAAAACTAAATTACAGGAACTTCAAAGAATACAAAATAAAATCATTAAAATACTTTTTCACTGTCCATATTTAACACCAACCATTAAAATTTTCAATGAAACAAAACTAATGAATATTAAACAACTATATATGTATAATACTTGCATCTTAATAAGGAAAATAATCGATAACCATCCTTACCAACTTGTCTTTTGTAAAAATATCACAAATTAGCAAACGAAGTCTTCGAGGACCTAGCTTACTTGTACTGCCAAAGGTAAGAACAAACTACGCAAAAAAAAGTATTACCTATGAAGGAGCACAGCTATATAATAAATTGCCATCTTATTTAAAAAATGTGAGCTCATTTTGTGGTTTTAAGTCTCAACTGTCTCAATATATAATAGAAGATTTTTCACCTTCCTATTGAGGCTATGAAACTATTGACTGAGTGTTCGGCGACCATTAGAATAAGTTTACTAAAATGTTAAAACTATTTTCATGTAAGTGGCATATTTTTGTGCTTTTGAAAATAAATTTCTTTAAACAGAGACGTAAGACCCATCTAATTATACTGAAAACTTTCCGCATAGTTACAGAGGAATCGGTCTTTACTCATTCATTATCAACAGTCGGCAAGAATAACGGGTTTCGGGGTCTTAACAAAGACCAAAGTATACTCGACGAGATATCCGTCACCATCTTGGACGAATGGATTAATGTTGGCAAAACTGACCACTACTCCAGATCGTGGTTCGAGCTGGTAAGTACTATATCTGGAATAGAATTCAGAAATTCTGGGGATGATAATACAATAAACACCTCTTTGAGCCTGTATATTATGATGATCTCAGTTTGATGTTTCTATTCTTTTAACACCTTTCAGAAATATCTTGACTCTTTACTATTCAATATCAAGAACAAACACAATACACATCACAATACTACTACATGTTTTCGATAAATGCGAATGCACTTTCATTACCTTGACTTCGGTGACAATAACCTGTCCTGGACTTATTATCACTGAAAACTATGTACGTCCAATAAACAACTCATTAGTAATTAGTGTGGATTCGTATTGTAAAGCATTCTGCGCCGTAAAATAATGGACTATGACACTAATCGATAAAAGAAAGCTATTTATAATTACTTTCTAGGTATTGATATTTGTGGAGTAACTCTGTACATTCATTTGATTGACTGAACTGATACACTAGAAGTTTTCCTCATCTTCATAATGGTAAGGGGAAACGCAACTTTATCCATACGTTTAATAGGGCGACAGGAGAAAGGGTGTGGGTGTTTTTCCAGTGTTGCAAATGCATTTTATCTTCATCAACCCATTCAACAATTCGGGCAACCATTTGCTTAGACTAGATTCTAAGAAGAAACCTATGCCCAGCAGTAGAACAGTATTTCTTTTTGACTTACTCCCACGCGGAGATACAGTGAATTTTTATCTGCAGGTCACAAGACTGGTTGTAACAAAAATAATTATTATGCAAAAATGACGAGTCCATATATGGCGAAGTTACACAAATATTGACAATGTTGCAAGACGAAAACAAGGCATCCCTCAGTTGACCTTATACAACACGCGGAGGCCGTGGGCTGATAACAGATTGATAACACTACTTTCGACTGGCATAGTGATAAACTGATAGGACTTTAATACCAGATTAGCTGAAGAACTATCGTGAGAAATGGACTAAGGAGTGTCTGGAGGATGTGCATCAGCAAGAAACCTGTACACACATTGGGAAACGGTGAAATGTAGCGTGGGTAATTAAAAAAAATGGCGAGAAATTACATCGATTTACAGGTAGAAACGACCTTTCTTGAGGATATTACAGAACCTTGGTCAAATTACGGTACAGGTAGCTCATTGCCAGACTTCCAAAATTTTAAGCAAAAGTAGCTAACGGCACCCCATTCAGTATTTCACTATTGAGCTCCAAGGCAACCGAGCCTTGGATTAAGCGTTGTTGGCATTGATAAGATCCAAAATTACCGAACCGTAGATCTTTTTAATCATTATAGCAAGCCACGGAAGCACTTCCTTGTAGCCCTTTACGATGATGTAATCATTGAAAACATTGTGATTCTAAACGAGGTGGACCACCTTGAAACAATTCAAAACAGCAATAAGCTAATCATCTCATGCTAATACTCAAAAGATAATTGAGGAAATTATTAATTAGGTACAAAAAGATAAGCATTTTAGGTCTCAGGTCTCAGCACTCATTAATATAAATAGGTTGATAATACTGACACACTTCAGTTTCACAGGTTTTAGGCAGATAAAAACGTTCAGATTGTTTTTCTTAGCAAAAATAACGGTTTTAATCGTAATTGTAAAGTTCAAAGACTTAAAGATGAGGCATAAAGGGGTCAAATGGAAAATAATTGTTTTCAAAATTTGATGAATGATTCATGGCTAAGAATAGGTGGTTCTATGGTGCTTAAGAGATTTTATGCAGAAGATTAGCATGCGATCATAGAAATAAGACAGTGACTCCTGTAACACAGGTGATTTGTCAGGGAGACAGTCTCTTTCTATATCATTTTATTTTTTAAACAATAAAACAAATTAATATCAATTAGTATTAAAATAATTTATGGGAAACGGCACTAACCTGTCCGCTGAGCGTAGATTTCATGTTTATTTTAATAGTTTTCATAGAATGGTTACCATTCAAAATTAAAAGGCCGATATTACTAAGAGGAATGTGTGGTGTGACGAGAATGGATAGGATATGGAATGAGTATGTAAGAGGGAGTCTGAAAGTAGCGCCAATGACAGAGAAGTTAAGTAGCAACAGACTGTCATGGTATGGACATGTGATGAGGAGGAATGAGGAGCATGTTACGAGGAAAGTTTTAAGTATGAATGTGGATGGCTATAAGAAAAGAGGCAGACCGAAGAAAACATGGATTGGTTGTGTGAACGAGGATATGAAAAGAAAGAAAGTGAACACGGAGATGACTGCTGATAGAGATGTATGGAAGAAAAATACATGCTGCGCCGACCCCAAATAAAAGGAGATAGGGGCAGGAGGATGATGATGATGATTACTGTGAGTTTGAAATCAGCATACGAGAAAGTTTAAGTACGCTCATACAATTGCAAAAAAGGCAGTAATTAAGCGTCACGTGACTCAAATATTAGCAAAATTATGCAAATTACTGAACAGTCAACTAATTATTCGAAACGATTTCCCCCAGTTGAGTCACAGTATTTCTGCACGAAATCCAAACAATTCTAATAGCATAATTGTATAAAAACGTAGCAAGTTTGACTTTGAATGTACACTAAACCTTACCAGACAGCTGTTATTTAGAAAATGGCCACGCTATTTGTAGATTAAGTGTGTCACTTCCATATATTTTAGCAAACCATGCCAAGGTGAACATTATGCCAACTTGTAGAGGCTCTAAGCTACGTTTCAAATACACTCATGTGTGTATCCAAATTGATTTTAGTTCTCAACTCTTTCGCTTTGAAACAATGGCGGTAGTGACTTTGATTTTGAATTGTAAAAGTAATTGAATCTGTTTACAATTAATATGTTATTGTGAATTATTTCAGTCTTCCTTTTGTATATATAGATTAACAATGCCTGATTTGGTAGTATCGATAACTACGAATAATTAAGCAAATATTTGTAGGTTAAGAAAAACATCGACAAAATCTGTCACTAAAATGCTGTCACTGTGGGTTCTTTCGATATTTTTACCGTTACATTTTCCGGTAATCTGTGATTCACTACAATAACAATTCGTAAAAGTGGGTCAGGCAGTAAAAGTGAAGTGTTTCTATTTTTTTTCACGAAGCACTACTTTCGTAAATGCTAAAGCTCGATAAATAGCGTTCTACGAGTTTATGACGTCTCATTAACAGCTAATATAACTCCTTTACATAATATGGGACTATCAGCAGACACACTGGAAGGTCTTGAAATGGCAAAATTAAAGTTTTATCACCGCTAAAGAGTGGAATTCCTTGAGTCTGTGTTTCCCAAGGTACCTATAGTCTGGTTCTGGTGGTCTTCAAGGCTCGAGTGAAGAGGTTTTTGCTGGGCAAGGGTGTATCATCGTCGACCGCATCATCGCTTAACATTAAGTGAGTTAGGAGGTGGCGGTCAAACGCAGGCCCAGTAAGAATTTTAAAAAAGTTATGGAAAAACCAACCTAATCTCAGTAAGATTTTACAAGTGCAAAAGCTGATTCCGACAATTGATGTAATCTTAGATCATTCATCATTTCAGCCGAAAGACGTCCACTACTGGACATAGGCCTCCCCCAATTAAGGGGGGATATGCCATAATCGGCACGCTTGGCAGGCGGGTTGGCGATCGCAGTTGGTTGGTTAAATACTCAGAGAACGCTGCTGCCCATCCTCTGGTGAATCCCTTAATCGCCTTTTACGACACCCATGAGAAGAGATAAGGGTGGTGCTATTCTTTAAGTCCGGCACCACACGGACTAATAAATAAATAGTCTTAGATATTACTATGATAACACAGGTACCTAATTTGTAAACGTCAATGAATTGAATATGATTCTGCCATATCACGTACAAAAGCAATGGGAATATAGGTCTTACGGACACGAAAGAAGAACAAGAGCCGTATATCAATGGTAACAAAACCATTACAAGCGAAACTGGCTTAGTACAGTAAGTTTCATACAAGAGAGGCTCTGCGTACCTATACTGGTTTTGACACCATCGATAAGATCTTGACTGTATCACTCGCGCCGATGGAATGGGATTGAAAATGGCGGCATCTGTACTTGCCTCTCGCTCACACGTACGGTATTGTGTGGGCGAGAGGCACATAGAACCAAAGAAATGCCACCATTATCTGCACGAATAGTACATCAAAACTATTGCGAAATTGAAATTCATCTTTATGTTCCGAACTCAGGAGATATTTTTAATAGTCATCTGTTTTCCCAGTTTTCACAAACACTAACATGAAACAATATCACATAAAATAAAATATGGAAACTTAATGTCGCCTTTGAATACAGACATTAAGTTTTTTCCTATGTAACGCACAAAAAGTAGAAAGTATAGAACGGCGTGTGTAAACACGCAAACATCGTGTGAAAGTGAATTTTTTGATGCGGCAACACGACATACTGTTTTCCGTTACGTTCAAAAAAATTAATTAGATTAATATGACACAATCAGCCAGGTGGACCGACGACCTGATGAAAGTAGCTGGGAGGACTGGATGCGGAAGACAGAGGACTGAGCGCAATTTGGGAGAGGACTATGTCCAGCAGTGGACTGCGATAGGCTGTCCACTGCCTAGCATTATGCTGAGCTAGACACCCATTTGCCACAACTCTGAGGCTTATATTCATAGACGAATCTAAGCGTGAACTCATGAAAGAAAGAAAGAAAATATTTATTTCAGTCTCGGTACAGGCAAGAGAAAAAAAACTAAAAATAACATATTAACAAAAAAACTTAAAATTTACATGCCTGTATGAGACTAAAAAAGGCCCCCATCTCAGCATATGCTACAACACCGAAATGTTGCAGCGCTGGTTTTCGGATGGGTCCCGATAGTGAGGCCACGGGTAAAAACGAGCAAATAAATATAAGTACAGTAAACCTAAATTGTGTATTATTGTATATGAGACAAATGTGACAATTAGTTATGTAATGCTTTAAAAAAAAAAAAAACATCATTTAACGTGTGCCAGGTGTGCCTCCACCTTTAGATCCGCATCATTTGTCCATGACATAACAAACGAAGGGATCATGCTTCCTACTGTCAAATTTGCACTGCATCTGACAATTGGAAGCACGAGTTCACGCTTAGATTCGTTACTAAATATAAGCCTGAGAAACACACGACGCATGATTTGTCACTGAACTCACTGACAGCTGTATAATATAAAAAACAGTTTTTTCTCAGTCTCTGTTTTCTTCCTTCTGCCTAATTTTCTAAGGTCGATTTTGTGTGCTACTACGTATAATTGTATACTAGTCTGACCACGCTAATTCTGCATAGGAATTATGGCAACACCGTGAACAATATCTGTCAAAATCTCTGTAATTATCTTATTATTTCGTTTCGTGTGTGTTGTAAGCACACAACACACACGTACAACGCTGACACGATACTCGACGACAAAAAATAACTTTTAGATATTCTGATTACTTTCCTATTTTTACTTTTTATTGTTATTATTCTGTTTCTTATTTCAACGATACGTATGTACCTACTTGTCATACTTAACTATATTCTACAGTTCATAGTCTGTATGACGGGGGCCTGGTAATCTGTTAGACAAGGAAACCTAGTACGGATACCAGTCCTTTACAAAGGAATATTAACCTAAGGACTGTTTTAACTTGTAATTATTTTAAGTAACATACCTTTGTGAATGAGAAATAAAACTTTTTTATTATTATATTATTATTCTAATGCAGAGTTAACTTTTCTGGTCTGTACTTACATACTTTAGTCTGACAAAACTAACTTTGCATTGGAACAATACGATCATTACATCGATTTTGATTGAGTTATTATTTACGGTGTTGCCATTTTCCTATGCAGAGTAAGCGTGGTCAGACTGTGTGATTCTTTTTTACAATGTGCCTCTGTCAGTTGTGTCAAATAAATGTTTTTTCTTTCTTTCTTTCCTTCTTCTACTATTATTTATTATAGGTTTTGGGAAGTGAGCAACAGCCCACGGGTTTTAGGTATATCGTAAGGTAACAAAGTATTTACATTCCTTACATAAGCAGCTGCATTTATCTTTATTAAGAATATCTACTACAATGTCTAAAATCCCTAATTATTCTGTTTTCAAGCGTAGATTTTATTTCTTTACCAACAGTTTAGGTATGTGCTTGGGCTGAGACGTATAAAATATGACACCGTATGGTTCTTTCGGCCCTTTAAAGCAACAAAAAATATCAGGTAGTTAATAAATAAATGAACACATAAATCAAAATCAAACCATTCATTCATTGCACAACCAACCAGTTTTGATAAAATAAATTAGAACTTATTTATCAAAAAAGTCTATAAAAAATTAACTGGGTAGGTACCTATTTGTTTCAATACCATACTGAATCAATCAATAGATTGAGTAGTTGTAAAATACCTACACCAAACAAAATAATTAATCCTAATTTTAAGTCCCCATTATAAACAACAGTCAAAACAATTTAAACCAAGATGTCATTAATAAAGTACAATTGGATGTTTTGGTAAGGTCGACTTAAAAGTATGAACAAAGAAAAACTCACTACAAGCGCATCGATATGCGAATATCGATAACTGCACATCACTAACGGCACTAGCCGGACCCGAAACGACCTGAGCCCACTAAACTTGTTTTAAAAAAAATGGCCCTTTTGTGTTGCGTTCACAAAAGGGAACAGCTGATTTTTGTAATTATTTTCTTAGACGAAATCACTTAAAAACACAATGTAAGGTTGTTAATAATTAAATTGAAATAAATATAGTTTACACCAGTGAACTTATTTACGCAATAAAAGGAACTTGTGAAGAGTTAACACAACCGATTTAAAAAACCACTCTCCATCATATAAAATGGAGTAACACAGTAATCACCATAACCGAATCGCATTATACATTTATAACATCAAACTACATGCCAATTAACTTTCTAAAACGCAGGATTACATTACATGCGTATCGTTATCCTGCGTTTTAAGTACGAAACAGGAAAAAAGAAATAACTAAACATATGTTAACACATCTAAAATAGATTTACCTTAGACGGCCGCAAACTATTTCGTATAACTCCACTCGTATACACCTGGGCTATAATATAACACTCCGGTAATCGTTTCTTTTTCTCTTAAAATACATTATTACACTGTTTAATCAATGTCCGGACGCGAAAACGCAGTCCAAATTGAGATTTTTAATGCAAATTCGGCTGTCGCAAGAGCGAGCGTCCTATATCCGCTCGCAATAGTAGCACACTAAGATGTCAGCTGGGTTCAGTTCGTTCTCATTGGTAAATCGATTGAAAATCTCTGTAGCACACTTCCATTTTTATCTCGGTCTCTTTCTTTCTTTCTCCCCTTCTCGCTCAGAGTGTAACGACCTTGATAAGATTTTAAGGCAATCCTGACTATATTTCAAAATAATTTATTGATAAATGATCATATTCTAGACACATCTATTTGTGTGTCATGTTTATTTTATGATAAATGTCAGAATTTTGCCAATCTCAATCATATGGGAAACAAAGCAATGTGTCAACAACTACCTCTATGTGTGTGTGTATGTAACAAAGAAAACATATTGACATTCGAGGAGGCCCTCCTGATTGGATCCAGTACAGCTGTTTTTGACACGAGTAATATACGTTATAATTACTTAGCATTATCACTAGATGGCAGCATATTCTCATTAACATCAATTAATTTAGCTAAACAACGTTATTTTAATCATTCTTTTAAATAATTTCCTAATTAAGTGTGATTAAAAACATTATGAAGTACTTCGTATCATTTACTGCTATGGTTATACAGTTTAAAGAGTAATGGTTTTGACTGCATGCAGGAAACTGTTGGGACTTTGTTTGAGCGTTTGATCAAAATACATCACGTAACCATAGCAACCGAGTTATTTGATGTCTTTGTATAACCCGACTATATTCAAAACTGCTCATTATGCTTGCAAAACCAAACTAAGGTATGACTTCTTAATTTTGTATTATGATACATACGTAATAAATAAATGACATTGCATTGCATGGTGGTTTTACAAAATATCGTTTAAACTTTATAATAAAATGGACTCTTTGGACTTGTTAGCTCGCGAAGATGAGTTCAAAAAACTCAATAAACAACTTGAGAAGAAAACAGAGAGCTTGATGAAGGAAATTGAACATGCTATGGTCAGTTCTATGTCAATATTTTCTTTTACACTTACCATATTGTCAAAGCACTTACCTACCTTTTTATTATTTGAAAAGTGTATATCCATGGAGTTTCTTGCCGGCTCTTCTCCATTGGACCAACTTTTTGGAACAGTGCAACTAGATTCATAATTAACGTTTTGAAAGTGCATGTAAATGCTTATTCGAAATAAGAACTTTTGACTTTGACTTGGCTTTGATTAGAAACATGTTGGGCAGTTGTTGTAAAGAATTGGTCAGGGTGTTGCCTTCGGTGTTGGCGTACATGATTAAGGGCCTCCCATTAATAAGTTTGGGGTGCATTAAAAGAGCCTCCATGAGTGACGATATTTAATTGATCGTCCGGCAAACCCTGGGCAGTCAGCCCCGCTACCAACCTGCTCACTGGCTAATCTTTTCCCCACGGCATGAGCTATTATCATTATGTAGCTCATGTCGACACAATAGAAGAAGATTAATACTCCACCCCTAAGGCGACACTCTGACCAGATTAATAAGTTTTTCCAAATGTTTGTTGTTTACACGCAGCAACTGCCATCAGCCCCCGCAATTCGCAACTGGGTAATACTGGCATTCGGAGGTTAAACCAGTTGTCAGACTTTCAGGCTTCTGACTGCCTACCTACTCTGTACCCAGAGTAACTACTGCCATAGATATTTGTATGACAACCAGGACGCTTCCCGCCAGGTCTACCAACATCCTGAAGAAAGTGCCTGGGGGAGACTGGATGTGGAAGGCAGAGGACCGAGTGTTGTGGCGCAACTTGGGAGAGGCTTATGTCCAGCAGTGAACAGTGATAGGCTAAGTTGATGAACCAGGACTGACAGCTTAGCATGTTCTCCGAGGGTCTCGATGTGTAATGAAATAGTCACCCATCCATGGACTGACCGCGGCAAGCACAGCTTGACCTGCAGATAGTACAATCTGAGTGTTTTTTACTTCGCTATAAGGCCCTCTTGTCAGTTATACTTATTCTAAATCATGCTTTCTCATTTTTTTTTGCAGCAAAAGCAAGACATATTCTCAGAATTCTCACCGAGCCTAACACTGTCACCTGTGCACAAATTAAAAAAACATAACTGCGATTCCCATAGGCCTACTACACCATCGCCTTTGCCTCATCCAAAACAAATTCAAAAAAAGAAAACTAAACCGCCAAATATTCTAAATTCAAATACAAGTGCAAAAATTGAAAATGATGTGAGCAATAACATAAACTATGTTGATGAAAATAGCACAAAAAGTTTAAATAGTTGTAATTGTTGCACAAATGCTAAAGTTGTGAGGATTGAAGAAGATGCAGAGTTCTTATATGCATTTGTCTGTATTAATGTTAAGGATAATGTTTTGCCGCAGAGTTTTTTGAAAGGTAATTTACACTTATGGTTGATGCTCACCAATGGTACAGCATGGCAAAGGATTTTTGTGAGCTGAAATGATTTTGAATCTTATTTTAATAAAATTAGGGCTTACATTTCGTTGATATCGTTACAAGGAGGCTTGATCATATGGCAGCTAGTCTTCTTGTGAGAATATCAATGAAATGTGGGCGCTAAGGTAATTATAATAAGATTAAAAATAATTTCAGCCTATAGTATAGTAGTATAGTATAACGGGCTGGTTTCTGCAACTCCACGTCCAAGCGAGTATTTTACGTATGCAATTTCAGCTTAGAAAAATCCTTTTGTATGCCTTGCCGTTGGTGAGTGCGATTATGAAATATCCCCCATTGGGGGAGGCCTATGTCCAGCAGTGGACGTCTTTCGGCTGAAATGATGATGACGATGATGATGATGAGAATATATTCATTTGCGTAAAACATGGTATACAAAAGTTTTCGAGGTACTTCTTTGCAAATAAATTATTATTCTATTCTTTCGAAAGTAATTCTCGATGGTATTTGTTTTGTAGTCTGCCAACCCGCAGTAACCACCCCCTTCTCTTTTTTATAATCATAATCATTTATTTTGCTCATAAATGAAGGTCCAAAAGTTCATAAATAATTAATAAGTCCAACATGTTTGTCTCTTCTCGTGGGTGTCGTAAAAGGCGACCAAGGGATTCACCAGAGGATGGGCAGCAGCGTTCTCTGAGTAGGTATTTATTCAACCAACTGCGATCGCCAACACGTCTGCCAAGCGTGGCGATTATGGCATATCACCCCTCAACTGCTTCGGGGAGGCCTATGTCCACCATTCGCTTGCGGAGAGTTCTAGAGTACTTCGGTCACATTGCCAGAAAGACAGGTAACAATCTGGAAAAACTTATTCTCACTGGCAAGGTGGAAGGGAAAAGACCACGAGGCTGCTGTCCCACACGTTGGTCTGACCAGATCTGCATCTCTCTTTCCATGACCTCGGTATTGAGGAACACAACTGAAGGAGGATGTCCAGCAGTGGACGTCTTTCGGTTGAAATGATGATGATGAACCCACAGTAAGCCAGCGTGGTAGACAAGTCCTTAACCTTCTCATACTGCGAAGAGGCCAGTGCCTAGCAGTTGGACAAAAATGGGCTGCTTATGTATTCATAAGTCTGTAACACCTGTAAAAATACCATATTCGAGCAAATAAATAATTTAAACTGAATTTAGTAGTAGTAGAGCTCCTTTGTGAAAGAGCTCGTCCGGGGAAGTACTACCACCGTACCTACTTCTCCGCCAAATAGTAATGCTTGCATTGCTGTGTGTCGGTCTGAAGGGTAAGGGTGCCGGGGACATGTCAATCACATGATACATTCCATCTTCATGTCTCAGTTTAGCGAACCGACTTGTGGTACCATTTAGGCAACAGCCTAGGTGGTATTGCAGTTGTTATGGGCAAAGGTAACCGCTTAACATCAGGTGGGCCTTTAGCTCGTTTCGCCGTCCTATACTTTTTTTTTTATTGCAAAACACAATAAAAGTGTTTTTTTCTGCATTTCCAGATAGACCTACAGTTGAGAACGTATGCAAGTTTCTAATGTCCAAGGTGAAGATAATGCAAGAACAAATAGATAGACTACAGAGCACGCTTGACAAAAAGGTAAGACTCTCTGATAGCGCAAAAAATTCCGAAATAAACAAGCTGTTAAAACTATTATTTTGTTATTTTTTCTCGAATATCGTTGAAAAATTCAAACCTAGTTGACAAAAACGTATTTCTTTATTAAATTAACGGGTTTTATTGAAAAAAACAGGTTGTTTTGAAAGTTACAGGTTATAATAAAAACCGGCCAAGTGCGACTCAGACTCACACAGTAAGGGTTCCGTAACACACCCGTGTTTACTTAAAAAACACTCCAAATTGTAATCTATGGTTTAGTTTAGAAAAACGTCTTTAAAGCTGGAGTGAATTGGCACCTAATAGGTTTGCTCGCTATATCGTGGACCACATCTTTGTGGGTCCCGTTTGGATACGGAACCCTAAAAAACAGTTTGAAATAATAGTTTTAAACAATACAAAGAAAAAAGAAACACAACTTAAGACATATTTTTATCTTAACAAAAACAATACTGAATGACCAGCTCAGTGGCGTAGCTACTGTAGGGCTAGGCGGGGCAGTGCCCCGGGGCCCCCAAGCTAAAGGGGCCCCTCGGTCCCATGAACGACGTTCGAAAAAGTTATACATATATTATCCTAGTTGAATAAATAATGTTCGACTTTTAACTTTTCGCCCCGGGGCCCTTGGTTACATAGCTACGCCACTGGACCAGCTAATTCTTTTACTTTGTCACAGATAATATAATACTATACTAGTAACTATGTTAAGTACTACACTTATACCAAAACCCAGCTTTACAATACAATACAAATACTCTTTATTGTACACAAAAGAAAATAGCAACATATATTATGACTTCTATAGAACATATGTACAATAGGCGGTCTTATCGCTCAAGGCGAGTTCTTCCAGACAACCTTAGGATGGACAATAAGGGCAAGTAAAGAGAGGGGTAGTACGCAGTGTACACAGACCAGTAAGCCTCTAGACGCCTATTAGCCGGATATCCCCGGTCACAAAGCATATGCAGTAGCACTGCATATCTTACGCCCAGCCACCAATCGGGACGTCACTCCGTCAGCGAGCGGCACCAATCATATCACAGAACATTTGAGCCGACCAATCATAACGCGTCGTCCGCCCCCCGGTCCCCGCCAACATTTTACGACTGTGTTCTCATGCAAAACTTTGTTTATGCGGCGTCTTGAGGCTTACTGGTCTGTGGCAGTCTAACAACATAATAGAATACCTACACATACTACATAACATAAATACTATACATATATCTATAACACAACTACATAAATATAAGATACAATAAATACAATACAATATGTCTAAATATTACATAATGTACCTGCCGGAAATTACAGTGATGATAGGTTCACGTGAATTTTTCCGAAGTTTGGCCGTTATTTGACTATGTATATTCTTACTTTCTTTTCAGGCCACTCAATGTGACAGCCATCTAACCAAACTGGCTGAGCTAGAGGGGGAGAGATTGACTCTGCTCTCCAGGGCAAACAACATGAAAGCTAGTGCTGCGGATATGAAGGCTAAAAACATGGTGCTGCTGGCCAAACTTAACGTAAGTACAATTGTGGCTTAGCATCGACCATACGCGCAATAGATGCCTCATAACCAGTGATCGGAATAGGCTGACTATATTTGCCTAAACTTGGGAGAACAGAGACAGAAACTGGAGACTTCCTAACGACTATATTTTTTTTCCCGGGATTCGTTCATAAAAAAAGTAAAATATAATATAATCTTATTGACAAAATGTAATATAATCAATGATTTGTTACAACGGTTAGTTGGGTCGTAAATATTATTCGAATACATGAATTAAAGTTAGATTATTGACGACCTCTGTGGTCTAGTGGTTCGAGTGTCGGACTTCTGATCACGAGGTCGTGGGTTCGATTCCCACAGGACACAAATATTTGTGTGATGAACATAAGTGTTTGTGTTGGTCTGGGTGTTTCTTATGTATTATAAGTATGTATTTACAAAAAAAAAAAAGTATATAAGTATTATATCCATTGTCTAGTACCCATATCACAAGCTCTGCTTAGTTTGGGACTAGATGGTGCTGTGTAAAAATGTCCCGAAGATATTTATTTTTATTTAAAATTATTTATTTCGGGATTTTACGTGAAAATCCCGAAAATTTGGTAATTGCAGTTTAGTTAAAAATAGCCCTTACATATCTTAAATAAAGCTTATTTTCAACTTACTGAAGTTTTTTCCCGAATCCCGGGAAAAAAAATATAGTCGTAAGGATGTCTCCACTTTCTGTCTCTGTTCTCCGAAGTTTAGACAAATATAGTCAGCCTATTCCGATCACTGCTCATAACCATCAGTAATAGGTCTAGGTCTGATGTAGGTCGCCACTTGAAATCTTCAAATCAGTTTCGACTACTTATATGAGCCGTCAAAACTTACACGTCAGTGATTAGCCAATAGCCGCCTTGGTAGGGCCAATCGGATTGCAGTATCCGCCTCAGCTAGTTGACATAATTTATTGTACGGATTTTATTTAACAATAGGCGTCTATTCGGCTGTATGGTCGATGGGGCTTAGGTACCTTTGCAAAATGCGAGTAATACAATCTTGCACGTGACAAACCCCGCTCGGCCACGTAGTCATTTCCCAAACTGTGAACACAGTGTAATTGGGTTCGATTCCTGCGTATCAGCGCATAATGCCAACTTCTCAAAATGATGACTGGTCGCAGAATGCCAATTTCTCAAAATGCCAGCTTATCGAAATGCCAACTTATCGAAATGCCAACTTCTCGAAACGCCAACTTCTCGAAATGCCAACTTCTGGAAATGCCAACCTCTTAAAATGCCGACTTAGTATGAATGACAGAATTGAAAAAAAATAAGACTATGAAGTGTCAAATCAACTAATTATTATAATCACGAATACCAATTCAAACCTCTCACACTCTTCACTTCCAGGAAAAAGATAAGCTCTACAAAGAACAGAGAAGCGGGACAGACAGACTGACTTGCGATCTAAAGCGTTACAAAACTAAATGCAGCGGTGCGGAGGCTAAGTTCGCGACTCAACAAGAAACCATCGACAACTTGAGACAGAAGATAGAAATATCTAAACGTTCTGAAAAGGTAAATTCTTCCATTTAAGTCAGCTCTTTCACATAGATCTTTCTGTTTTCTCGGACCAACAAATTAAATAAAACCCTTAATATATACCCTCAACTTAAAGCAAAATGTAAAACGTCAGTCTCGAAATACCTCAAAAACTTAGACTACGAGCAAACCGAGAGTCTTTTGATTCCTCTCGCGTAGACTATCAGCATCTACTATAATTCCTCCTTGGCTCCCTTCTTTCATTATACTCGATACGCACAGCTTACTCACACATTCTAGACCCATGCACACATTTACATTCACACTTACACTGACCCACACAAATTAAACACAAACACACCCACACTCCCCACATATAATTTGGTATTTCCGTGTTCTTTAATTGTTTTAACTGTGTAGTCTTAAATAAAAGCAAAGCTCTTTCACCTAATGAAAATGTCTGTATAAGGCCAAATTATACAACGCTAGCTGCGGAAGGGCCCTGGTGACCTGTAATACAGGTTTTGAATAAAAACCTACTTCAGGCACCAGTCTCTCACAAAGTTGGTTTTTATAATTTTGCCACATTAGCTAAACCTAGTACTTTAAAAACTATTGTGAAGAGAGAATAAACTGATTATTTATTTATTATTTATTATTTCTCGTGTCTGTAGTACCGTAAAAGCTTTGGTTCCGTACGCAAAGGGTGCCAGTGGGACTTAGGAATAGCCTCAAAGACAATAAAACTTTTTAAGGCGAGGTTATCCCAGACCTGTGAGCTAAATAACGCTACCCCAGCCCCCGCCAATTCGGCGCGACGTATTTATTCTCGATGCGCTTATTGTTTTATTTATTTTGCATTTCGAACAAAAGCGGGGGGAGCGCATCGTAAAAAGGCGACGCAGGTCCACCCTTGACGACGTCCGGATGGACACTAAAATGTCACTAAATGCGTTGGGCGCGAGCCATTTCACTTATTAAAATTTTAATTAAAACATAACTATTAATATCAAAAAATTATCTGTAGTAATTACTTTGTAATACCATTATCTTTTTATTGCATGTAATTTTTATAGCATTTCGTGCTGTATTTAGAGCATTAAAACGAAAATTGCTTTTATAATCGGCATTGTTTCGGATTTTTTTTCAATCGACAAAAATACAATGTATCTTGTTTTTATCTTTTAAATTCGCTAACATAAGCATGTATCTGTGACATATATTTTTTTCGGGTTTCTTTATCACGATTTGACTATTTTAGACCGAATTTCGCAAGACGCAAATTGGGATAACAGGCCGTTAACAAAAAATTGAACCGACGAAAAGAGATACTGAAAATGGAAAAATAAAATGAAGCTGTTTAGTCTTAATAACTATTCTCCTAACTAAACTAATGTAAATAACTAATTATGAGTCGACGCCAAACAAACAAGCAGAGTGCGTGCGAGTTGCAAGTGGTCGAGCGGGGATCGCATTTTTGAAAAGTAATTGTTTATCGTTGAAAATTTCATGTTGTATTTGATGATTTAAATTGTGGAAAGAAAAAATCGCTCACGAGCAGGATTTGAACCTGCGACTCCTGGCTCAGTATGCCAGTGCTTTACCCACTAAGCTACCGTGAACACTGCTCGTGGTATCGAAATTATCCTCCACTATACATCTTTGGGTGACGTCAGCGATATCTTATTAAGAAACATTGTTTCTTGTATTTGATGTTATTTTGTTTTTTATTAGTGTGGCGTTGAATGACACGCAAGCCCGTCTATGGGCGGTTTTATTGTACATAGTTAGCTTTAGATTCAATATTCATCTGGCATGATCTGGCAACACTGCTGTCACTAGACAGAAGTTGGTTGGCGGGAAAATTCGTAAAGATCGTGTTGTAGATTTTTTATTATTTTCCAAAATTTGTGTTTCTTCGAGTGTTAATGTGTAATAATGGTGGATTATTAAATGTTAAGTGCTCGTTAACGTGTACAAGTGTGGATAAATGGTACAACGTTGAAAAACATGACTTTCGTATTATCTCATCATCCCCTCAGAAACCTAGTGAAGTTTCCATCACTTTACTAGGATATAAGTACAATGTTAATATGTTCAATGATTACGACTGAAGGACATGTATCCATGGTCATGAATATTTTTTTTTTTAAAAATAGACAGAAGTTGACAGAACGTTTTGCCCGCTTTTTTAGGGTTCCGAAGTCCTACAAGGAACCCTTATAGTTTCGTCATGTCCGTCCGTCTGTCCGTCTGTCCTAATCCTTTACAGCTTAATAACTTCTACAGTTATAAACTGTAAATGAAATTTTGTTAAAAAATAGCCTACATATAGATCTCAATTTTAAAAGAATAAAAAAATCGTTTTTCCGTATTTTAGGGGTGGCGCCCATACATGTGAAAAGGGGAAAATAAAAAAATTTTCGCTGCACCCCCTCGTGTGGGATATGATTGAATAGGTCTACTAAAATGAAGGTAATGTTTGATACACCACTTTTTTATCAGGTGTACCATCTGTGAAATATAGCCCGCCAAAGTGGCTTGCAATGTGTCCCCCCCCTGCCATTTCTAAACTATGCAATGTAGAAACTTATAATCTTCCACATTGATAGACCTTTGTAAAAACTCTCTTTTAAAATTAATTCGAGTATAATGTGATTATAATTTTTCGAGTTATAGAGAGAAAACTGAAAAATACTTAAAACGTCCTAGTTCAAAGGTCATTGACCTTAGAGAAAAATGATCATAGCAAATAATGCTCCTTTAGCTACTTTCTATTTGAAAAAATCATAAAAAGTAACTTTGAAATGACACACTTCTTAAATTTGGCTTCTTGAATTTATCGCTAGATGGCGCTACTAACAACACGATCTGAGTCGCGAATGCTGCAGATTATTGCAAAAACTAAAATAGCAATGATTAATATTCGATTTGATTCGTTTGTAATTACACCTACTTAAGGAACCCTATAATACTGAGCATGGCCCGACATGCTCTTGGCCGGTTTCTTCTTATACAAGAACTTTTAACTTGGCTCTTGGTCTTGTGTTATAATATTAACCGAAACTGTATCTATTGTACCTGTTAGTCTGTAGAATTATGAGAACAATATACCCTGAGTGATAAACTAGAGCCATGCGTCATTTCGTACCCCAGCTTATACGATCCTCCAAATTAGTATTAAGTACTATATTTGTTTCAGGAATTCCGCGATTCATCCCGCAATCTTTCAGCGTCCCACCAGAACGCCATCTCTCGGTTAGAAGCGCACATTAAAGTGTTGAACACGCGGAGTGACCGACAGATGGCGTTGATTGATAATTTGAGAAGACAAAACGTGTTGTTGAGCACAGAGGGCGCTTTGAAAGTTTTGGAGAAGGAGTACAGTGATTTTTTGAATCAGGATTGATTTTTTTAATAAATAAAAAAACAAATGTTTTATTTTTTTATTTATGGCTACGATTTTATGTCGCCATCCGTTCTTGCTAAGGCCCTACTAAAAGCCAAGTGGCGCCCCCATCAGTAAAAATATAATTACTTAACTATTTTTAACCACAGATAACATGTACCTAGTCGGCGACAAACAAACAATCAACGAAGATCATTAAATTACTATAAAGAAAGAATAAAAACAAAATAACATCAAATGCAACGTGAAATTTTCCACGATAAACAATAACTTTCCACAAATGCTTTCTTCGCTCGACCACTTGCAACTCGCACGCACTCTGCTTGTTTGTTTGGCGCCGACTCATAATTAGTTATTTACATTAGTTTAGTTAGGAGAATAGTTATTAAGACTAAAAAGCTTCATTTTATTTTTCGCTTTTCAGTTTCTGTTTTCGTCGGTTACATTTTTTGTTTAGTTTTATACAAATTGAAGTCTGGGCTGGGAAGGGTTGGGCCTTACGAGGTTAGGCTAGCTGCACACTACAAAACTATTAGTAGGACTAATTTTTTTGGACAAGCTCTTGAGTCTTAATCTGTGGACAAGCTTCATTGCAATATTCTGATATCATCAAATAAAACTATAAACGTCAAGCCACTGTTTTAATTATAGAAGGAATCCTGCACGTATATGCCTATGTCGTAATTTAGTCCTCTGCCCCTCTCGCTCTTCATGCGAAGGTTCACGTAGGAGTAGCCCACTCCCCCAGCTGTGATGTTGATTGTGGACTTGCTGTGGAAAGTATCCAGAGCTTGGATGCCCTGGAAAAAATGAGAAAGAATTATTTTATTATTTTAACGCATTTACGCATGTGATGCGAAATCTAACGATTTAAATTGTGGAAAGAAAAAATCTCTCACGAGCAGGATTCGAACTTGCGAGTCCTGGCTCAGTACGCCAGTGCTTTAGTCGCAATGGTAGTGAATTTTTTTTTTTATAAGTTCGCTCTCGCTGCGCTCGCGGATCGTCTATTCTGCTACATTTTTATATTAAGTATATTACTCGGCACATATAATAAATGGGATTAAAACATTTATTAACAAAAACAAAAAACCCGACTGCGTCTAAAAATAACAGAAAAGATATAAACAAATTTTTTTATTTGAAATTTTTTAATTTTGTCATGTTTTATTTATCATACTATTAATGTTTTTTTTGAAAAGTTAAATTCATTTTTAACGTTGAATATTTTGTTGTTTTTTAGCATTTCTCATTCCAAATTACATTTAAACATATAAGTTGTATATATTTTCGTAAACAATTTATAAAACCCTTTATTTTGATAGCACACTTTATATATATATAAAAAATTTTGATGTTACATAAAATGGCTCCAATTTTGATTTTTATAATTTTGATATACCCAGTGTCACTCTCACAATTAAGACAAATCCAACGACACCTCTCAAGCTAAGATCCATCAAGCCGTTTAAGCTACAGAGCGTGCCAAAGAAATATACATACATACATACACTCGAAAAACATAACCCTCCTTCTGGCGCAGTCGGGTAAAAATGGCGGGACCTCTATTGTTCTATGTGTCTCTCGCTCACACAATATACAACGTGTCCCAGAAATCAACGTCAAGCCAAAAACGGGCAATAGGCCAAGTCGTGACAGTCATTAGAAAAATATAAAAAAAAATCTTGGTCATGTACTTTTCAAATTTTATGGATTCAAAAATAAATCTCAAAAAGTGACACCCTGTGATGATTTTTCAAGTCCTGTGGCTACAAATATTAATTTTCCGTCAGTTTTTTTTCTGTGACGTATCCATGAATAATCCTTCTGTAAATTACAGTTAAAAGTTAAAACATAACTACCTCATTTTTAAATAAAATGTTAGATTTTTGCCCAACATTGAATTCAAAATTATTACATCACCCAACTTTAACCGCGTGTAGTGTAAAAAAAAAGTACTACACTATTTTGGCAAGTAACTTTAAAAGATGGCGCGTTTAGTCTGAATTCCAAAATGGTATGCCACTTACTAATTGCTACTTCTTAATTGAGGAAAAATAAATATTTGTTAGTTTTAGGTAACTTTGAAATAAAATTCAGTTGTTGGATTTCTTTAGTTATAATTTTTATTAAATCAGATTTACCGAGTTTATATTAAATGTTCGAACTGTTTGCCTTCAGCTGCACATTTGGATATCTCTTACGATACATTCTTGCTGCAGCATTGGCGTTGCATAAGCATTCTCCATAAATGAGATGCATGTTGGCGTATTCCTGTGCGGTGTATCGAGATGGCATGATAACAAACTACACAAAACACGGAATTACGATTAAAACAAGTCCGGGGTCGTCAGAAACAGTGCAGATAAATCAAAATCACAATGCAAATGAAGTCCAATAAACAAAGCCACAGTTGTAAGTATGAAGTCACTACAAATACAAAATGATGCTTAGAAAACGAAAGAGCGTAACGTGCTGCAGTATTGCACAATTTACCTAATGCATCCCTGTTTCGCCAGAGTGGCGTCTCTATCTGTTTCACTCACACAGACGAAATTATGTGTCAATCCGTCTCGCTCTTAGATAAAAGTAGCGTCACTATCTATCTCGTAAGAGATACCCAAATGCTGAGCGTTATCCCGATCATCTAGTATTTATTAATTTGCAGCTGAAGGCAAACAGTTCGAACATTTAATATAAACTCGGTAAATCTGATTTAATAAAAATTATAACTAAAGAAATCCAACAACTGAATTTTATTTCAAACGCACCTAAAACTAACAATTTTTTTTTTCCTCAATTAAGAAGTAGCAATTAGTAAGTGGCATACCATTTTGGAATCCAGACTAAACGCGCCATCTTTTAAAGTTACTTGCCAAAATAGTGTGATACTTTTTTTTACACTACACGCGGTTAAAGTTGGGTGATGTAATAATTTTGAATTCAATGTTGGGCAAAAATCTAACATTTTATTTAAAAATGAGGTAGTTATGTTTTAACTTTTAACTGTAATTTACAGAAGGGTTATTCATGGTTACGTCACAGAAAAAAAACTGACGGAAAGTTAATATTTGTAGCCACAGGACTTGAAAAATCATCACAGGGTGTCACTTTTCGAGATTTTTTTTTGAATCCATAAAATTTGAAAAGTACATGACCAAAATTTTTTTTTATATTTTTCTAATGACTGTCACGACTTGGCCTATTGCCCGTTTTCGGCTTGACGTTGATTTCTGGGACACGTTGTATATACACACTATACTTTTGAGCGAGAGGAAAATACAAATGCCGCCATTTCAATCTCGTTTTTTATCTGCACGAGTAGTACGTACAGAGCTTAAACACCAACTTAAATTGAAGTCATCTTTTCGAATAAATATGTAAATTTTTGTAAGTATCTATTCTTATAATAAAACAAAGTTTAACCGGATTAAATCGCGTATATTATTTAAATTGGTTTCCCTGACGTTTCGAAAGCTTTGCAGCATTTCGTGGTCGCAGGTAGACTAAGATGACAAGCGTCTTTACAAATATTTCTAAAAAAAATATTTTAAATATTAATATTATAAAATATAAAAATTATTATTATTTAAATTATTATTTTATTATTTTTAATTTTTTATTTTTTTTTATTTTTTTTAGTATCTATTCTGTTGCATATTATACTAACTCCAAATGTTTACGTTGTCTTTGCATAAATTTAAAAAATCAAAACATCTTTTGCTGGTAAATTTGGATTTTAAAACTGTACGTAAGCCAAGCTGACCCCCCCCAAGATCTTGGGCTAGGACCGCGCCTATCTCAGTTCTGCCTAAATGGTATAGACGACGTCTGTGGTCTAGTGGTTCGAGTGTCGGACTGCTGATCACGAGGTCGTGGGTTCGAATCCCACAGGACACAAATATTTGTGTGATGAACATGAGTGTTTGTGTTGGTCTGGGTGTTTTTTTTTTTTTTTTTATGATTTATAGATCTGCTCTTGACCACAATCTAGACAGCTTTGTCAGAATGTGGTCGACGATGGAGCGAGCAAACCTATTAGGTGCCGATTCACTCCAGCTTTAAAGGCGTTAGGGTTATAAGTGCCCGGAAATACAGATGCCGGCAGTGAATTCCACAACTTGGCTGTGCGCATTATGAAAGAGTTCTCAAAGCGCTTGGTCCTGATAGTAGGGATTTCCACCAAATGTGGATGATATCCTGCAGTGCGGCGTGTAGTCCGATGAAAGAAAGGAGATGGCGGAATAAGCTCGTTTCTTATGTATTATAACTATGTATTTACAAAAAAAAAAGTATATAAGTATATCCATTGTCTAGTACCCGTAGTATAAGCTCTGCTTAGTTTGGGACTAGATGGTGCTGTGTAAAATGTCCCAAAAATATTTATTTATTTATTAATGGTGTTGCAGTTGTTATGAGCCAATAAATATTTAATGTCTTTGTTATGAGCAAATGTAACCGCTTAAATTTTTTAATTGTATTAATGTGTAAGTCATATAACTGTAATAGAATAGTCAGTTTAAATATAGGTACGCTAAAAACGCACAGGCAAAAAGGACTGAATGCAATAAGAACGCCAAAACGATCGTCATCGGTCAATAACGAATCTTACTGGTGATTTTGGTGCCCCCCCCCCCCATTACAGTGCCCGGTGCAATGACACCATTTGCACCGCTCTAGAGCCGCCACTGGTTGCACAAGAAATAGTTTTTGGTATATTCTGAGCTAATAAAGCTCAATCATTCTTTTTAATAAATATGATTATTTTTAATTTCTGTAGGACATGAAAAAAATGTTAGCCCCAAATTTGCCGCCCCTAAAATCTGCCGCCCTAGGCTCCAGCCTACTCAGCCTGGTGGTAAATCTGCCACTGGTTGTGTGTCTTATCGAAAACGTTCAAAAAACTTTGAATATTGGTCTGGAACCTGTGTTCTTAATTAAAGAATATCTACACTATTCGTAGGTCAGGGCGGTTATCACTAGCAGGTCAGCATACAACTTTTCATCAAGCTGAAGGGCACATTAATATAATAAACAAATGGTTTATCGGTCGATCCCCGCAAGAAACAAAATACAACATGTAGATCTGCATTCATGCCATATTTATGGAGGTGACTACACCACTGATACTGAAAACGAATCAATAAAAAAAACCCGCCAAGAGCATGTCGGGCCATGCTCAGTATTATAGGGTTCCTTAAGTAGGTGTAATTACAAACGAATCAAATCGAATATTAATCATGGCTATTTTAGTTTTTGCAATAATCGGCAGCATTCGCGACTCAGAGCGTGTTGTTAGTAGCGCCATCTAGCGATAAATTCAAGAAGCCAAATTTAAGAAGTGTGTCATGTCAAAGTAACTTTTTGTGATTTTTTCAAATAGAAAGTTGCATCAATGACCTTTGAACTAGGACGTTTTAAGTATTTTTCAGTTTTCTCTATAACTCAAAAAATTATAATCACATTATACTCGAAATAATTTTAAAAGAGAGTTTTCACAAAGGTCTATCAATGTGGAAGATTATAACTTTCTACGTTGCATAGTTTAGAAATGGCAGGGGGGGGGTCATTGCAAGCCACTTTGGCGGGCTATATTTCGCAGATGGTACACCTGATAAAAAAGTGGTGTATGAAACATTACCTTCATTTAAGTAGACCTATTCAATGATACCCCACACGAGGGGGTGCAGCGAAAAAAATTTCATCCCAATTTCACATGTATGGACGCCACCCCTAAAATAAGTAAAAACTATTTTTTTATTCTTTTAAAATTGAGATCTATATGTAGACTATTTTTTAACAAAATTTCATTTACTTATGTTTATAACTGTAGAATTTATTAAGCTGTAAAGGATTAGGACAGACGGACAGACGGACGGACATTACGAAACTATAAGGGTTCCTTGTAGGACTTCGGAACCCTAAAAACAATATTTTTATGTAAATACCTATTTCTACAAAAACAAATCCCCCCGTGTGCCGCGTGCGACACAAAAACGATACGTGCGAAATCACCAAAAAAATATCCACCCTTTGTACAATGCCGCCGATGACTTATTTTCAGAGTCGTTCGGGGTTTATTCTCAAACCCTCGCAATGTTTCTGAGTGAAAATTTGGGTATTAAATAATCATAGAATTTTTTAAGTATTTTTAGATGACTAAACACATTATTTATCATTTGCACTAGAAATATGGCACGTTTACAGATCAACATCTTATAGGTATATTGCAGCTGATTCCTACATCATCATCATCATCATCATTTCAGCCGAAAGACGTCCACTGCTGGACATAGGCCTCCCCCAAGCAGTTTGGGGGGATATGCCATAATCGCCACGCTTGGCAGGCGGGTTGGCGATCGCAGTTGGTTGGTTAAATACTACATAGTACATACATACATATAATGACGCCTGTTTCCTATTGGGGTAGGCAGAGACTATGTATTTCCACCTGCTACGATCCTGACACACATAATATGCCCGTCGGTTCTGGCACTTCTGGCCTACTTTGAGAAAGTCCGCGATTTGGTTGCGCTCCGATCGCCGAGGTCATCTCCCTCCAACTCTTCCATCCACCCTCGCTTCGTACAATCGTATCGTCAAGTCCAACTTCTCTACATGCCCTAACCATCTTATCACACCTATTTCAATCTTTGTCACTCCATCTTTTTTCACACCACAAACCACAACGGTCTCTTATCACGCAATTTTTCACTTTATCTCTCAAAGTTTCGAAAATTGGCAGAGATTTTTACTGCTTTTTTGGACTGTGCTTTTAAACGTATATGCCTCGGACGAATAAAAAAGCTGACGGAATCTCGCTGAACCCAGACTAAAGCACATAATTTTTTCCTAAACCCACTATAATTTCGAAAGCATTTTAACGCACCAGATTTATAGGTACCTACTGTTATTTTATTTGTGACACTACAACAATGTAATGAATGTATATTTTTTTTTAGTTGATAATTATGTATATTAATTGTTGCATGTAATGAAATGGATAATGTGAATTGTATATTATAAATTTTTTGTTAATTTAATTTGTATAATTTCAAACACAATGAAAATTGTTTCTGAATAAATAAATGAAATGAAATGAAAAATGACTACCGTCACACTAGATTTTTTGCGTAATCGTGGCTTTTTGGCATAGGTACACACGGCTACACATCAAGCTGTACATTTCCAGTTTATGCTGACCTCGCATTGCTTTCCGTACAATGCGAGATCAGCTTATACTGGAAATGTACAGCTTGATGTGTAGCCGTGCGTACTATGGATGTGAATGTGCCCGTCCGTACTTCTAAGCGAGCTATGTATACTATGGATGCTTCACTTATTGCTTAGCGAGATTCCGTCCGCCTTTTTTATTCGTCTGAGGTATGTGCTATACGAGTTTAAGCAACCTCGCCAGGTATTTTTTTAGGTCAAGAGCGAGACTCTAACGATAAACGAGAAAAGTAAGTGTGGAGGCGACTTTGTGAAAAAGTCTGAATCTGGACTCACCTGAATCAATCGGTTATCCGGTTGGGTATAAAAGAATAACTTCACTCTTTTAAAAAAAGGTATAGCATTATATTCAATCTTAGTATGATTAGCTAATATAACTCTATTTGCTATATTGCCGACAATCAAATGATCAGCCCAAACACTTACTATGGCTATACAAATAACTGATAGAAATATCACTAGTTTCATTTTAATTTTTTGTTAATTAAGACGCGTCAAACTTGAAGAGTTGTGTGAATGATAATGACGTAAAGATCACGAAGCTATCGCAGTGTTATGAACTGATTGTATGTTGCAGATAGAGTGGGAAATCGGACAAAACGTGGTCTATCTAACTGTCACGTTCATACAATACAAATACTCTTTATTGTACACAAAACAAAATAAGCAACATAATTATATGACTTATATAAAAGATATGTATACAATGGGCGGTCTTATCGCATACATAATTACATACATACGTATTGCTCAGTCTTGGTCATACTTTGACTGATAAATATTTAAGGTCCTATGTAAGCTCAAGCCTTTGGTTGAGGGTAGTTAATTTTTTTTTTTTTTGTTCGTTTGCATTTCATTTGCAACACAATTTTTTATTACTTCAGTAGTTTAGAAACACCGCTATTAGTTTTGTTTAACACAAATTCACAGTATAATCGCAATAAATGTTTTTGCTTTTTCTATAATGATGGATGTGAATAATTCATAAGTAGGTATATTATATTCAAATATAATAGGTCTTTTGTATTCGCTGTACAATAAAAGAAGTTTGATTATGTTAACGCATCTTCATTTATTAATGTTACAATTTTTTTTAATACCTAACGGGATTGCGTTTGACCTCCACCTCACCAGATGGTGCGGTCGACGATGGTACACGCTTGCCCAGCAAAAACCTATTCCCTCGAGCCTTGAATACCACCAGATTATACTTATTCACACACTCGCCGAAATCCATCCATAAAATTAGTTTTGCTGCGGCAATTATTCAATATAGCGGTCTGTACCACGTCTATTAAAATTAAATAGCTGGGTTATATCAGTTATGTACAATGCCTAATCAATCAGTTTTCAATTAAATTGTAATAAGAAGTCATAAGAATTTTTCTCGAATGTCTTCTACCACACCAAATAAGTATTTCTGTCATTAGTTTCTTCCTCATTAATGGCCCTGCAGACATAGCATGACATAACCACTGTAGATAAGAATTTGTCTACGAATAAAATAAAGTGAACTTTACAAAAAAACCGACTTCAAAAATAAAATAATAATTTGTGTGAAACAATTTACAAAGTAGGTGCCTTTGATTCAGCTTGATTTCGACTTGCTAAACTGTTTCACACAAATTATTTTATTCTTTTTGAAGTATTGAGAACTAAAAATGTCATTTTGTTTATTCTTTCATAGACAAAACGGAGTGTTCCCGTCTGTCCCCGAATCCCCATTACCACTGATGGGAATTTTTGTGTTATCTGTCCCCAAACTTATAAATGGGGACAGATGGGAAATCAAAGTTTTATTTGCCCCTGAAACATTTTTTAATTAAAGTGTCTGTCCCCGAATGGACAATGATGAAGATGGCAATTTTCGTGTCATCTGTCCCCGAACTTATAAATGGGGACAGATGGGAAATAAAAGTTTTACGAAAATCAAAATAAAACTTTATTTCGGATAAATACAAAATCCATATGTGCCCCCGAAATATTTTTTATTAATAATTTATTTTGAAAACTGATTGACCTTGACGCTTCATGACATTACACCAAAAGTCATAATTCAAACATTACTAAAACATAAACTTGATAAACTACAATAAGAGCGCGTGGTCAAATAAAACCACTGACGTAAGAACCACGTAAAATCGAACTTTATACCCATAGACATAAGACAGTCTATATTGAGTCATCGTCATCAGTACTTCGTGATACGACATAGATTTGCGTTAATAATCTGTGATATAAGTTACTATCTTTTGCCCGCGTCTCCGTGCGCGCGCGTCCACTTTATTCCTTATCCCATAGGAATTTCGAAGAGTCCGTCCTTTTTCCTTGTCTAAATCATAAAGGTATCCTCAGTGCAAAATTTCAGCTCTCTAGGTCCTTGGGTTTGGGCTGGGTGTTTATGAGTCAGTCGGTGAGTAAGTCAGAACGTCAGCCGGTAGGAGAGGGCACCATGGATGGCGTCTTTCCAGCCACTCCTCCATGACGGGCCTTACCGCCACTATTGCGGCGTGCCCACAACCAACCTTTTTTTCCTGTGTAAAATCCCCATGGACCACTCCGCCCGGGGAAAGCGGAGCCAGTGTTGGACTCTTGCCGACTAAAAACCATCACGTTGTTCCTCTAATGACTCTTGGCCGGGGGCGTGGGAAACTCCTGTATTCGCCCAACCATCCACCAGGAAAGGGTCGGGCAAAGCAAAGTGTTATTGGGTTTTTTCATTAGGAAATTCTCAATAGCAGGCGTCTGGATTTGTGCCCGGTCAATGGCAATAGGTTCGCCCCCTATTACATGGGACTATAACATAACTGGCGAAATGTGGGTGTACTAACACCTCTGCCTACCCGAAGCGGGGAAATACAGGCGTGATTTTATGTTATGTTATCCCCCAGCAGGTCCCGGCTCGTCACTAGTAGGCGAGCCCTTTCCCGTACGGCAAGCAAATTGGCTGCACCCTCCTCTTGAATGGCGCGCGCGGAACACAACGCGCCTCCGTCACGGGCCTTGACTGGTCGAGCGGTGGGCCATCCCGAGTCCGCCGCCCGCAGACCCACACCTAGGGTGGCTGGAGGTTGGATACCTGAAGTATTTACCGTACCTACTTTGTGTCGTTCGTTGTTAAAAAAATAGCCTAACATATAATAATAACCCTATTTATAAAAATAATTCATTGCGTGGTGTATTTAAGCTAAAATCTACGTGCTTGCTTCAAGCAGCTTGACCGTCTTTCCCCTAATGACCGTGTTCCGAGACGTACTCGACCGGTTTTTATTATCAGTTCTTATTAATAGTTCAGAGGTCTTTAAGTTTGTTGTGTAGTTCTATACCTATACGTACTACGATATTATGAGTCATCAAATCAATGTTGTAGATCTATACACAAACACATTCTTAGAAGAGCGTGTAACTTGGAATTCCCTGTAATCTGGTAAAAGGAAATAAACATTGAGTTTGTTGATAACTATATCAGCTATTTAGTCGTAGTAGAGCTTGTGCAAGACCTCGTCCGGGGAAGTACTACCACCGTACCTATTTCTGCCGCCAAACAGTGATGCTTGCATTGCTGTGTTCCGGTGCTCGTGGTACGGGTGACGGTGACATGAGACTTTACATCTTCATGTCTCAGTTTGGCGAAAACGATTTGCAATACTAGTCAGGCAACAGCCTAGGTGGTATTGCAGTTGTTATGGGCAAAGGTAACCGCTTAACATTAGGTCGGTATTAACTCGTTTTGCCATCCTGCTTCATAACCTATTTAAAGGCTACTCTCAAATAAGGTTTCAACAGTTGCATGTCCATTGTTGCATCCGTGGAATCTTGCTTGAAATCATCAAATAATATTCAAAGATAATATAATCACTACGTTAAATCATATTGAAATCATACTGCTCGATCTCAAAGACAACCAAAACCAATTCGAACTCCTTATCAGCCATTAATAGACACAACTTTTTAGAAAAGCACAACTTTAAAATGACATGAAAGAATGACAGAAAGAAAAACAATAGCATATCGTAGTGCGAACTTGGTTGTTATATTAAGTTTTATTTGTTAGTTCATCGACATTTACATGGTATCATGCAAGGAGCGAATTTTATAATTAGTAGCCAATGTTATTTATCAATTTTTTATGGTGAGTCCATGTGGTTTTTTTCCTTAGACGTAAGAAGGCCGTCCGACCGTTGTACGCAAGCGGCCCGGAGTGATCGCTTCGGAACTCCACGGGTAAATTCATGTCCACCGAATGCATATCTTTCTGCTGATGTGGTGATAGATTTTGGGTAAGGATTTCTCGGTTGGCAGCCTCAAATTAAAGTAGACGGGACAAAATATAGTATCTTGATGTATTTTAGAATATATTTATCGGCGATCAGGGTGTCACTTTGCGTTATAGAATCCTGATTGATACCGGTAAGTAGTTATCTTGTTGATGCGGTGTCGAAAAATCAAGACGAACTTACAAGAAGTGTCAAATGACTCCATCATTGGCTAAGATGTCAAATTCTAAGAAAGGCTGTCAATTTTAGTAACCAAGGATAGCAATTTACGTATAGGCAATATAAGTGCAGTCAACAAAACCGCAATCTGTACTCTGAATAGGGAAGACTAGTTGGGGTTGATTGTACTTGCAATCTATCAAAATATGCAGCGCTATAGTGGACTACTGAAGGCAATGGTAAACAAAATTCTGCTTAATGGTACATAACAAAGGACGGTTCATAGAACAACTATTGAATAATGATAGATTTTCATTCATTTTTCTTGTGCGCGTAAATTTCACTTTTAAGATATACAGATGAGAGGGACCAGCTGAAAATCAGTGCTGTGCTTACCTACATGCACAGCAAATATGAGCTGGATCCCTTGCTACACATATTATGTTGTATCACTCGGTCCTCTGCCTTCCCCATCCAGTCCCTACTAGCTACTTTCATCAGGTCGTCGGTCCACCTGGCTGGGCTGGGGGGCGCTCTACACTGCGTCTGCCGATTCTCGGTCGCCACTCAAAAAAATTATAATTTATAGTGAACATTAACTGAAAATTAAGTTGAATTTTTTAGGGTTCCGTACCCAAAGGGTGCCAAACGGGACCCTATTACTCTCGCTACTCTGTCCGTCCGTCTGTCTGGCACAGGGCTGTATCTTTGTATCGGTTATAGATAACCAGTTGAAATTTTCACAGAGTGTGTTACTATGGTGCCTATCACGACAAATACTAAAAATAAAATAAGAACTAAAACCAAATGGGAACATACAAGAAACTTCGAAAACATGAAATTTTTTGAACGTTTTTGTTTCTGCTCTATCTTCAAAACGGTAATACATACCACCGTCAAACTTGGTTTGATTATAGTGCACTGCATACTATGTAGTTTGGCAACAAATATTAAAACTAGGGCAAACATGGACATATGTGGTGGTACCTGCGTAAGAAAGAGATGCAAAAAATCATATTTTGCGCACTGTGCGTTGATGTCTTTTGGTAAACTGGCGTAAATCAAATGAGTTTCTATAGAAACCCTATAGGGCAGCGGTACTCTAAGTGTGTTCCGCGGAACCCTAGGGTTCCGCGATACCCCTGTAGGGGTTCCGCAAGAATTTAGAAAAAAAAAAACAAAACACCTCTCTCTGGTCACTGGTCGAACGTTTTGAATCCGCCCGCCGCGCGTATACTTGTGAGCGCGCAGTCCCTTTGATAAAAGCCGCCTCTGAATTAGACGCTATAGTTGTGAACAAGCGACTTTCGGCTCTATCTTCAAAAGCATAAAGTCGAGATTGTTTACAACGCATTTTTTTGTATTTATATTTTTATTTCCGCTTTTTGTTTATCAAAGGCGCCGACTCGAGTATTTTTGAGAATGTTCGAGTTCGAGTCTAGGACTAAGTATAAAAGCGCTATTATATAAAAAAAGTCGCGCCTCGTCAGTCAGTTGACGATTAGCGTTCGGAGCGATAAGTTCGTACCTACCTACTTACAAGCTGGCTAGCCTGCTGCCTTCTTGTAAGTTCTACTGCCCGCTGTATTCTGATTGTATCAGTTTTGTACATTTCTTCTTTGGACTAAACTTTGTCTCATAAACGCAGTAACGATTGTGCATTATTTTGACCCTACCATCCTGGCGTGTAACATTATTAATAAAGAAGAATGGAACGTTGGCTTAAAGGTGTTAAACGTGTTGCAACGACATCTTCTAATGACGCTGAATGTTCAAAAGCAGTACGCGCGGAGAATACAGCAATTACCGATCCAGACGATGATGCCACGACGTCAAGCTCCACGGTTTCAAAGACGAAAAAAAGGAAGTATGATGAATCATATATCAGTTTCGGATTTGTTGATTCCAACGGCTCACCTCTCTGCATGTTATGTAGTAAACTGCTTCCTAATAGTTCCATGGCACCTGCCAAATTACGCAGACATTTAGAAACTGTACACCCCGAGTCTAAAGACAAGAATAAAGAATTTTTTGTTCGTAAAAAAGAACAGTTATTGGAAAGTCAAAAAAATATGATGCATGTAACACAAACTATCAATGAAAAGGCCACGGAGGCATCATATTTAGTTAGCTATCGCATTGCACAAGCAGGTGAAGCGCACACTATCGCTGAGAATTTAATAAAGCCATGTGTGTTAGACATAACAAAATGTATGCTCGATGAAAAATCTGCAAAGCATCTTTCTACTGTACCGCTATCAAACGATACTGTTTCACGGCGAATCCATGATCTGGCAAGCTACGTCAAACAAGAACTAGTTGCACGTCTACAAAAAACACGATTCGCCTTGCAAATGGATGAGTCAACTGATGTCACTGGTCTGGCTATCTTGCTGGTTATCGTGAGATATCCATATGAACGTTCTTTTGAAGAAGACATGCTTATGTGTTCACCGCTGCCCACAAACACTACCGGGGAAGAAATTTTTAATAAAATAAACATATTTTTTAAAGAAAATAATCTTAGTTGGAACGATTGCATTGACATTTGTACAGATGGGGCCAAGGCGATGACAGGTAAAACAGCAGGAGCAGTATCACGAATAAAAAGTAAAGCGCCTAATTGTAGTTCCAGCCATTGTATTCTGCATAGACAAGCACTTGCGATGAAGCAAATGCCGTCAAATCTAAAATTAGTTATGGATGAAGCGGTAAAAATAATTAATTTTATCAAATCACGACCACTACAATCCCGATTGTTCTCATTATTGTGTGAAGATTATGGCAGCAAACATAAAACACTGCTGCTCCATACAGAAGTGCGATGGCTGTCTCGGGGTAAAACTTTAACAAGGCTATTTGAACTTAGAGCCGAGTTACAAATGTTTCTTTCAGCAGATACAGTTTCTTTTAATTTGAAAGACCGTTTGTATGATAAAACTTGGTTGTTCCGATTGTCTTTTATGGCGGATATCTTTCAAAAACTGAACGAATTGAATTTATCATTGCAAGGTAAACAGACAACAGTGTTCCAGGCCTATAACAAAATAACTGCCTTCAAAAGAAAATTAGATTTTTGGATTATTTGCGTTGGTAAGAGAGAAATAGAAAGCTTTACGTCACTCAGTGAGTTTGTTAGCGATAACGACTCGGAAATGTTTCAAGATGATGTGTTTGAAGAATTGGTCCAATATCTCACTTCGATGCGCGCATCTTTTGTAAAGTATTTTCCCGAAGAACATAATACAAAAATGAAGCTGAATTCATGGATTCATAATCCTTTTTTACCCAACTTGCAAAAGCCCGAAAGTATGTCAAACGAGATATATGAATCTCTTTTAGAAATGTCATCAGACACAAGTATGGAGTCACTGTTCAAAACGACGCCTCTCAACGATTTTTGGTGCAGAATCCGTGATGAATATCCAATGCTTGGCAGAATGGCTCTGAATATTCTTCTCCCGTTCCCAACAACATATTTGTGCGAAACAGGATTCTCAACCTATGCAGCCACGAAAACAAAATATCGCAATAGACTGGACGCCGAACCTGATATGAGACTTCAAATGTCTTCTATCAAACCTGATATCAACCAATTGATGAAAAATAAAAAACAGTTTCATACCTCCCATTAGTTAAGATTTTTTCATTTTTAATATCTTCTATTATTGTACTTGGCATGTGGTTAAAGTAATTAATAATTAGTAACTGTTACATTGTACTTTTATTATGCTTATATAATAAAGAATACACTTTTAAAAACTATTGTTTTATTGTAGGGTTCCGTCAAGTATTTTGCTTGTCAAAAGGGTTCCGTGACCAAAAAAGTTTGAGAACCGCTGCTATAGGGTATCAGGTCGACGGGTGGTACGGAATCCTTACTGCGTGAGTCCGACTCACACTTGGCCGGTATTTTTAAGTAAAGAACGTGAAAAAGTGTTCTTATTATTGACGTATATAAATGCATGTCCCGTTTTGAGTTATTTTGAGTATTTATTTATTTATTTCCACAAAAAAAATACATAGGTACATTTGACAGATACAGTGTAGAACATAAACCAGTTTATGTTTTTCTGTACACCGCTTGGTCCGTCGACATTCATTACAACAAGATGTGGGTGAACACGACGCATCGCGCTCGCTCGCCCCGTGCAAAAATTCCCAAATACCCTCAACTAATTTATATTAATTACTTCTCAATAGCAAATTGTTTACAAAAATACAGCATGTTTTTTTTTCTTAATGCTATAAAATTATCAGTCATTATTAGGTTTTAATTCCTCTAAAAGGTGTTTTTAAGTTTAGATTTTATGTTGTTTCGTGTTATGTCATTTTTTTCATTTTTGGTGGTAGTTTGTTTATTAGGTCTGGTATTATAATAAAATTAAAAAAATTAATGAATTATTATTTATTATTAATTAATTAAGCCGCAAATTTTGTGGAATGGATAACTACATTCCGCAAAATTCGTGGGATTTTTCAATAGAATTTTGTAACAATCGTCCTGTCATCGCCTTGGAGGACAATGAAGCTAATTAAAAATACTTTTATTTACGGACAACAAAATCCAATACAAAACACGATGTTAATAACAATGAGCCTTATAAACTATGTTAGTACTTATATTGTACTACGGACAAGGTTGTTTTTATAAGATGCCGCACTAAAGGGCTCTCATCATGCCTGTCGGCAATAACTTTCAAGAGGCTGTTGCCGCTGCCCCGCAGTCTAGTGAGCAAAGACGCATTCTTTTTGCGCACGACCGCTGAGAAACTATCTGTTCTGGCCTGCGCAAACATATTTGATGCACTACAGTAACGTGGCAGCCGCAACAGCGCCCTGAAAGCATTGTTATATTGGACCCGCAACGCATCGGCGGCACGTTTGGTACAGCTAATCCATAGGGCACTCGAGTACAGCGATGTGCAGTATGCTTCAAAAAGTGTATTTTGACCGCATCTGTACATCGAGCAAACCTACGGGCCAACTTGTTCGCCCGCACTGCCAAGGCCCTGCGTTCCCGTTCAACATCAGCATCGTCTTTAAGGTCGTCAGCAACAAAGTGCCCAAGATATTTGAATTGGTATACCCGACGAATGGGGACATAATTAAGCCGCAAATTTTGTGGAATGGATATCTATATTACGCAAAACTCGTGATTTGTTGCATTAATTTAACGTGTTGAGAGAGGGCTTTTATACAGGCTGTGGTTTTGAACAGGTTTAATAATTTTCGAGCTTAAAACTTATTAAGGGGTCATTGTACTCATCAGTACGAACAAATTTTAGGTGCTATGTATGGACACCAACTCTGAAATCGCAAAAAAAATAGCTGTTCACAAAATTTTGTCGATTTATGTGAATACAAACGTAGGGAAGAGCTGTTTTTTTTTTCGCGATTTCAGTGTTGTTCCCATACCCCTTAAGAGGTTTTCAGTTATTTAAATAACACGTTGTGTATTCAAAAATCTGTTTAGGGACGCATCGTTCATTTTTAACCGACGAAAAATAGGAGGAGGTTCTCAATTAGACGCGTATATATATATTTTTTGTATGTATGACCACTCATAACTTTTTACAGAGTGGTCCGATTTTGATGATTTTTTTTTTAATGGATAGGGTATATCTCGAAGTTGGTCCCATTTAAATTTCAAAATCAAAATCCACCCTTAAGGGTAGTAAAACAGGGGATGAGTGTTTGTTCACCCACTGAATTCTTACCTGTTAACCGATTCTGTTGAAACTTGACAAACATAAATATAGTTCTAGACACTTCGACATAATGGAGACCTGGAGTTAGATCTTAACCACAAAAAAATGAAAAATAAAACTTTTTAACAAAAAATTGAACCGACGAAAACAGAAACTGAAAAGCGAAAAATAACTAATTATGAGTCGGCGCCAAACAACCAATCAACGAAGATCATTAAATTACTTTAAATCTATATCTATATTATAATAAAACTGTAAAGGTCGAAAAGTCTGTACATTGAGTTTTTTTTCGCGAAAACCGGCTAGTGGGACTAGAAATAAGCTATAGAACACGAATCAATCGTTTAAAAAATTTATGTCTGTCTGTCTGTCTGTCTGTTTGTTACCTCATCACGTGAAAACGGCTAAACGGATCGTAATGAAACTTAGCATTTGTATTGGTATTAGTCTAACTTAAAATATAGGGTATGTTTTATCTGAATCGGTTGAGTAGATCCAGCGATACAGCTTGACCCCTCTATTGTATTAAGTTGCATACAAAGTAGAGGTCATGATTGTTGGTTGTATGCAGGTTGCAGGTTCCTAAAAATACAACTGGATTCTATTAGTATTATAGAAAATATAGAATAACATGACATAGCCCATCACTGTCCCGCTGCTGGGCATGGTCCTCTTCTTGGAATGAGAAGAGTTAAGGAACTGGATATTGTTAGTGTAATAGATTATCATAACATAATCAGCTCATTACCTGCTGCCCCACTGCTGGGCACGGACCTCTTCTCGGAACGAGAAGAGTTAAGAAACTAGAAAATATAGAATAACATAACGTAGTCAACCCATTACTGTCCCACTACTGGGTATGGCCCTCTTCTCAAAATGAGAAGAGATAATGAACTGAATATTATTAGTATTCTAGAATAACATAACATTACCAGCCCATTACAGTCCCACTGCTGGACACGGGCCTCTTCTCAGCATAAGAAGAGATGTGGTTAGTGTTATAGAATAACATAATCAGCCCAATTACTTCCCACTGCTGGGCACGAGCGTCTTCTCAGAATGAGGGAGTTTAGGGCTAATTCCATGAAATTCCATTACCTTAGCCGGTTGGTTGTAAAAACAAAATATAGTTTGGTCGGTAAATAGTGTAATCGTCTGTGTAGGCGCTTATATACATATAAGCGCCTACACAGACGATTACACTATTTCCTTTAATAACTATATACATGTATATATTTGAAGATATTGTGTTCATAATTATGACACGATGTTATTTTCCGACATCTACGCGGACGAAGTCGCGGGCACAGCTAGTAAAAAATAAAAACAACGTCACATCAAGTACAACGTGAAATTTTCAACGATAAACAATAACTTTCCAAAAATGCGTTCTCCGCTCGGCCACTTGCAACTTACACGCACTTTGCTTGTTAAAAGTTCGTTTGGCGCCGACTCGCTATTTATTTTTCGCTTTTCAGTTTCTGTTTTCGTCGGTTCAATTTTTTGTTAAAAAGTTTTATTAAACGAACACAACTCCTAAGTGTAGTTATGTCGAATAGCTTAATTTCTCTCCAAGACGATGAAATACGATTGAAATATTTATTATAAATATTAGCGTGAATAAAACCCCTCTTGACAATGTATTACTTTATTTTTGTATCCAACATTTTACTCTTGCTAGGCTTAAAAAAAAAGTATTCTAAGTTGTGTTAATGTGAAAGAGTCACGTTGCAGGAAATTCTAATGTGACTTTACGGGCCGAAATCTAATTAATATTTGTTGAAAATTATACGTGATACACGTATGAAATGCGTAGTCTTATTGAAAAGAGCCCATTCAGGGAATGCTATCAGACAACTTTTACTACTGGTGCGGGTCGGGCCGACCCGCCCGATCTGTCCCACGCCCGACCCGCGTACGACCCGACCCGCGCCCGTCCCGAACACCGCTAGGCCCGACCCACGCTCGACCCGTCACTCGCCCGACCCTCACCCGTCCTATGTATGTTTTGCATTAATTATCTAGAAGTTTTTTTGGAATGAATTATTCAACACTACGGTGTATCTTATTGCAAGGACAGCAATAAAAACGTGTTTAATATAATCTTAATTATTATTCTCATAAATTAAACTAATAGTCCCTTCTGTTTCAGTTTATTATATCTGATGGTGCTTATCGACAGCCATACTATATCTAAAAGTATTGATAACGACGAAAAAGTAGATGAAATATTTGACTCCATAACCGATTTAGACCACACGAGAAACCCAAAGCAGAGAAGAGACAGATTCCTTCACAAATACAGAGCAGACTACAAGGATGAATATGTAAGACCTGCAGAAGCTTTGAAGGAAACGAAACTGTACCCAGAGACTGAGAAAACGACAGAGAAAACAACCCATCTAAGCAGTACTACTGAACATCCGAAACACCACAAGTCACCCAAAAGAAGAGTCGGTGGTTTTTGGAGAAAGTTCAGAGGAAAAGAGAAAGACAAGAAAGCCAAACACAATGATGTCAAAGAGAGAAAAAGAAGAATTCCAAAGAACAAGGAATTTGCTTCAAAATTACCATCGACGAAAGATATGCCAAATTCTGGCCCCAGAAACAAAAGCAGGAGGAAAAATCGAAGTCAATTTGTTCTACGACAACCTCCAAGTAATTTCACGAAGAGGGATGTCAGACAAATTTTATACACACACAGAGAACATAAACCACATAATATTGCTAATAAATTGGAGATTGGAATCACACCACACGTCGATATGCCTAAAAACCATCCATATAAGGTAAATACCATATCGGGAAAAAAGACTACTGAAGATTTAAGCCGAATTTTAGCAGGAATGACCACTCGGATAACCCATTTAAAGCAGATATATGGACTAGAAAAAAATAACCTAGGACCAACATATTCAGAAACTCCCCCCTATGAAAAACCAGCATTTGATAAACCAACCTACGGTAAACCAGCCTATGATAAACCAACCTATGATAAACCATCCTATCATAAACCAGCCTACAGTAGACCAGCCTATGATAAACCAATCTTCGGTAAACCAGCCTATGATAACCCAGTCTATCAACAACTGAAAACTGAACCTAAACTATCTTTACCTCCCGTGAATTCTACTTTTGTACCAAAAGCAAGTGACATTGAATATCCAGGGACAGCACAGATAGAGGAATTACTTAACGATATCAAATTAAAGGCAATTCAAATGGTTGCAGAACAAAATCCATCTGTGACCGACATTATAACGAATACCGTCACTGAAGCCACTTTTGAAGCGGATCCCATCCTGACACATATTGATGTTACCGGCCCAGGGTATTACTTAAGCACTTTTGTATCAATAAATGATATAAATGATTTTGCCACTATGAATGAGAAGAGAACTGTTAAACCTACAGAAACAAATAAATATAATTTAAACGATTCCGTATTAATAACAAATACAGAATCTCATTACTTAGCAGCCAGGTCGATCAAAGAAGATACGATGACCATGGCTCACAATGTCGAAGAAATGTTACAAAGAGAGCTGAAGAACATATACCATAAAGTGAAGAATAAAGTATCCAACGATTTTCGTAAAGAAGTGCACAAAGTTAAGTCCACCATTAAAGATACTCTAACTAAACTTACGTCCAAAACAACATCGAAAACTTGTAAGACAACATGTACAAAGTGTACAAAATGTAAAACGTGTCCCTGTAAAAACGCGACATCTGCACAGACAACGACATCCTCCACGGGCCCAAGACACTCTCGAGGAGAATGCAAGTGTATACATGAAGAAAAACCACAGCACCACCAGAATGATACACCGGAACCATCCAATCCTGTTCCTACATACGACGACTACATGATGTTGACTTTGTACGAACAAATGCTAGCAAAAACTCACGAAGACAACGTTAGAAAAATGCTTTCAACAGTCGAAACTCCGCTTAAAAAGAGAAGGGAACATTTCCGACTATCTAAGAGAAATCCAGAAACTCTAACAGATGTTAAATTGAAAGAAGTTGTTCAGAAATTATATGATGACGGACTCAGCATTCCTGATTATGATTACATGGATCCAACTCCGACGTCAGAGAATACTCCTGATTCTATGGATATATCTATAGATCCAACAGGAACGATGTGCAACTCACCAGGGTCAATGAATGACAAGTATAATTCATTTACAGATAAGACAACTCTACCAATGTCAACAGCGACAGAAAGCAGCATTTCAGACACAAGCTACGAAGGTTTGAGCAACAAGATATCTTACAACGACTTCGTGAACGGATATAGGCATTATTTAAAATTTCAAAAAGAGCAAAGTAACCAGAACTTCTCCAATCTCATCAAGTATCAAGCTCACAGACACCACAGCGTTGACGATATAGGAAAATTTATTCTCAATAAAATCCCCCCGCTACCTAGCAGAAGAAAGAGAATCTTTGATGAGAATGACATTGACTATCAAGAAATATCAACTAAAAGTGACGATTCTTGGTTTCGAAAGCATTTCTACCTCTTCATCGACAATGGTCCTCCCAAAAAATTTCATACTTCACAAACAGTCGAACTGAAATCTGCTATGACGGATCCGAATTTGAAATTATTTTTTTCGGATCCAATTCCTCAACCCCCTCATCCAGGACCCAGAGACCAAGTCTTTATAAAGCTCGGTTCTGATGATCATGAAACGACAAGGTACTATAAAGATACCGCGGACATGAGTCTCGATGATCTGACGAAAGTTTTGGATTCAATTAAGGAAAAGCAATCGACCAGTCCATACTACAGAGGTAAGAATTATTGATTTTATTATTCACTTGATTTCCTTTCTCAAAATGTGAAAGAATCCAGCATTTTTCTGCCTGAATTCAGCTTTCTTCGATCAAATATACTATAGATGCACGATCACCGCTCGAAACTAATCAAAATTCAAAACTGTGCAGTAATCGTACGTGTGCAGTTTCGCTCTCAGCCACTTCACGACCGTGCCAGCGCGGTAAGACGTTTCACGATGTTAAAATCTGTAGAGAAAATATATAAAAACTATACTCCAAATGTGCAAACAAAGGATGGACTGTCGTATGACTCGTACTTGTTGCTGTCGTAAACATAACTTACTACAAGTACATTTAATCGCAGAGACGTTTTTTGGGTTTGATTTTGTACAAGACCGTGAATCTATAGTATATTTGATCGAAGGTTTTAATAATAATTTCTTAGGTTTTCGCGATCACTACATAACATAACACACATAACATAACATCACGCCTGTATTTCCCCGAAGGGGTAGGCAGAGGTGTATAGCACACCCACATTTCGCCAGTTATGTTATAGTCCCATGTAATAGGGAGCGAGCCAGGCTGCTACTGAGAATTTCCTAATGAAAAAACCCAAATAACACGTTGCCTGAACCCAGGACCCCACGCTCAGCAGTCGCGCTTGCAACCACTAGACCAACGAGGCAGTCACTACACATTGTAATAAAACAATTTTAATCGAATACATCGAGTATATTATTTAAATTGGTTTTCCTGACGTTTCGAAAGCTTTGCAGCCAGCGTTCGTTGTCGCAGGAAGACTAAGATGACAAGCGTCTTTACAGATATTTCTATAAAATTATTTTAATCTACCGTACAATTTAAACGCCAGGAAAACCAATTTAAATAATATACGCGTTGTAATCCGGTTAAACTTGAAAACGAAGGTTTTTAACTTTAAAATTATTCAGAAGTGCCTGATTTGCATGTGCTTACCACATTTGGCGTACACAAAATAACCGGCCCATTACTGTCCCACTGCTAGGCACGGCCCTCTTCTTAAATTGAGAAGGATTGAGGCCTTAGTCCACTACGCTGGCTTAATGCGAATTGGCAGACTACACACACCATCAAGACCTGTATGGTATACTCTCAAATGTGTAGGTTTCCTCACGTTGTGTTCACCGATAAAGCTTGTGATAATTATAAATTTCGGCGCTGTCTCATTGAGAGTTATTAACTATTAGATAGTGAGAAAGAAAAAAAAAGAAAGAAAGAAAAAGATTTTATTCTTGCGCTCCATTTGACGCACACACTACAAAACTTATACATAATACTAAAGGCTCAAACTGCGGCCAAAAAGTTGGGCATTCTTAACAAGGTGAAGCGATACTTCACTCCTGGACAGCTTTTCACTTTATATAAAGCTCAAGTCCGATCGTGTATGGAGTATTGCAGTCACTTGTGGGATGGCTCCGCCAAATACCAGCTTGCGGCTCTTGACTCGATTCAACGCAGAGCTGAGAGGTTAATTGGTGATGAACTGTTAGCAAAATCTAAGCTACAAAGCTTAGCCCATAGACGCACAGTTGCTTGTTTGTCGGTGTTCTACAGGCTGTACTTTGGAGAGTGTGCGCAAGAGCTCCATGAGCTTATTCCGCCATCTCCTTTCTTTCATCGGACTACACGCCGCACTGCAGGATATCATCCACATTTGGTGGAAATCCCTACTATCAGGACCAAGCGCTTTGAGAACTCTTTCATAATGCGCACAGCCAAGTTGTGGAATTCACTGCCGGCTGTATTTCCGGGAACTTATAACCCTAACGCCTTTAAAGCTGGAGTGAATCGGCACCTAATAGGTTTGCTCGCTCCATCGTCGACCACATCCTGACAAAGCTGTCTAGATTGTGGTTAAGAGCAGATCTATAAATCATAATAATAATAATAAATACATAATATTTTACAATTTCATGACAAATTAGTATAGTTACAGTTAAATTGACAACTGACAACACTGGACATAAAAAATACATGATGAATGTATGAGCTATTGGTGTCGATTTTCTTGTTCACGAACTAAACTTATTTTAAACTATCGCTGTCTTTTACTAATAGTAGATACGAGAAAGGGATGGCAACATTTTTAGAACTGTCAAATTAGTCGGAATTTAGATTTCCATACAAGTTTAGTCGTGATCTCGGAACGTTCAAACTAAAATACAAAGAAATGTAACACGTAAACTAATTTGACAGTTCTAAAATTGTTGCCATCCCTTTCTTGTGTCTACTATTAATAAAAGATAGCGATTGTTTAAAATAAGTTTAGTTCGTGAATAAGAGAATCGACACCATTAATTATTAGGTTGTTGGCTAAGAAAGTATTAGCCAATGGCGGTCACATTCATTGGTGAGCTACAGCTCAGCTACTGACAAAACCGTTAAATATCGTAGTTATGTCCATAAACAAAAGTTGCAAGAGCTAATCCTAATTACATGTAAGACCAATTGTGTTTTGTACCAAACTACCAACTTTTATACGAATAAATTAATTTGAATTAATTGTGTTATGTACCAACTTTTATACGAATAAATTAATTTGAATTAATTGTGTTATGTACCAACTTTTATACGAATAAATTAATTTGAATTAATTGTGTTATGTACCAACTTTTATACGAATAAATTAATTTGAATTTATTGTGTTATGTACCAACTTTTATACGAATAAATTAATTTGAATTTTGAATTTGACGGCAAATTGCAAGCGAGTAGATCACAGAAATAGATAGATAGAATGGAAAAGTGGGCGGGGCGCGCGTTGAGTGCAGGGCATTTCAAAACCTTTCTCAGTACGCCTTATGACTTGTTTCTGTAAATACTGTAACAAAAACACACAAGAATGCCTTGCCGCTGTTTCTAACTGCAGAAACAAAAGCTTCTTCTTCTACTGTCGTGTCGACATAAGCTATGCAATGGAAATAGGACGACCTCTGTGGTCTAGTGGTTCGAGTGTCGGACTGCTGATAGCGAGATCGTGGGTTCGATTCCCACAGGACACAAATATTTGTGTGATGAACATAAGTGTTTGTGTTGGTCTGGGTGTTGCTTATGTATTATAAGTATGTATTTACAAAAAAAAAAGTATATAAGTATTATATCCATTGTCTAGTACCCATAGCACAAGCTCTGCTTAGTTTGGGACTAGATGGTGCTGTGTAAAAATGTCCCAAAGATATTTATTTATTTTATTAACCGACGAAAAAAAGGAGGAGGTTCTCAATTCGACGCGTATATATATATATTTTTTTTAATTTTTTTATGTAAGACCACGCATAACTTTTTACAGAGTGGTCCGATTTTGATGATTCTTTTTTTAATGGATAGGGTATATCTCGAAGTTGGTCCCATTTAAATTTCAAAATCAAAATCCACCCCTAAGGGTGATGAACAGGGGATGAGTGTTTGTTCACCCACTGAATTCTTACCTGTTAACCGATTCTGTTGAAACTTGACACACATAAATAGAGTTCTAGACACTACGACATAATGGAGACCTGGAGTTAGATTAAAACCACAAAAAAAATGAAAAATAAAACATTTTAACAAAAAATTGAACCGACGAAAACAAACTGAAAAGCGAAAAATAACTAATTATGAGTCGGCGCCAAACAACCAATCAACGAAGATCATTAAATTACTTTAAATAAATAATAAAAACAACGTCACAACAAATACAACGTGAAATTTTCAACGATAAACAATAACTTTCCAAAAATGCGTTCTCCGCTCGGCCACTTGCAACTTATACGCACTTTGCTTGTTAAAAGTTCGTTTGGTGCCGACTCATAATTAGTTATTTTTCGCTTTTCAGTTTCTGTTTTCGTCGGTTCAATTTTTTGTTAAAAAGTTTTATAATGATAACAGCTCATGCCGCGGGAAAAAGATTAGCCAGTCAGCAGGTTGGTAGCGGGGCTGACTGCCCAGGGTGCGCCGGACGATCAATTAAATATCGTCGCTCGTGGAGGCTCTTTTCATGCACACTAGCTGTAAGCTAAGCTCTTTTAAAGTACATTGACGTCAATACGGGAGGCGTAGTTTGTTCGAAAGTTGCCACGCATGAATCGCAAGTAAAATTGTGATTACAACCATTCTGTCTATTTCTGTACAGTAGATACTACACTAGTCGCAGTAGCTGGGCTGGAATTTTAGCAGTTAATAATGTGACCCGAAAACTAGTAAACTATTAATGTTGCCATTTCTGTCTAACCTGCTAGATCAATTAATTGCAGTTTAACTCTTCTTAAACTACAAAATAGCTTATAGCTACTAGTTAGTAGCTTACTATGAGAACACGCTCTTAAAATCAAATTCTGATCTACACGTAAATCCGAAAGAGGTGCGGGCCGGCTTCGAACTCAGACCCTCCTGCATGGAAGTCAACAGTTCAACCGCTAAGCTATCACTGCTTAGCAATTGAATATTGCAGTTTGGTATCAAGTCACACTTCTTTCTGACCACCTACTTTTACCTCAATGTCACTTCTTACAGGAATAGAAAGGAGAGCAGCAACATATACTTTAACTTTGGTCAAAAAGTTAACTGTTTGTATTCTTCTTCCAGGACTATCAAGGCCACCAAAAGAAACATACCCATCCACGTTAAGCTACAATGCGACAGACATTGTTGAGAACTTAAAACTACTTCCACATGGTTTCATCGGCAAGTTCTTCGGAAGCAAACGGAGACATGCCCCAAAGAAATACCAAAGGACCACTGAAGAATACTTTCCTTTACTTGACATGTTTACTGAAAACTTACAAATGAGATACAAAAGAACAACATCGAGAGAAGACAGTGATGGTAATGGAGTAATGGATGATTTTATTAATAAAGATCTTGAAGATAAAGCGTCCACTAAAGAAGTTGACGCAGATGTAACTGTAAGAAGCAATAAAGTACCAAACAAATATGGTTATGTTGCCATTGATTTAGTACCACGACAGACTGCAGTCGTCAAACTACGAGAAAACACTCCTAAAAGGAGTAAATTTAGGAGTAAACTGAAAGAGTTCTTCAAAAAGTTCAATTTCAAAAAGGACAATGGAAAGAAAAAAGGAAAGGATACAGACAAAAAAAAAGTGAAACGGTATTCTCAATACAATTATTATCCTCGTAGAAGGTCGAGGTTTAACCCTATTAAAAAGTTGAAAGATATTTTTAAAGTAAAACCAGATGAAAAAGAATCAGCAGGCGTAGCTTATCGCGTACCTAATATGCCTGATTATGAAATGATGACGTCACATATAGAGACATTTAAGCCAATTAAATATGACAAACCACTGACTATTGACGAAATGAAGAAGCAAATTCCGAATATAAGTGATATTATTAGTTATGATCAAGTCACTAAAAGCACGACAAAATTGTCTTCCTATATGTTCAAATTAGATGAAAATGATCAAAATCTGCTGTACAATTACAAATTGCCTTCAACTACATCGAAACAGTTTTCTGAACAAATAATACGTAAGTTTTGTACTTTTTACACACTTTTTTTACTAGCCTATGCCCGCGACTTCGCCCGCATGAATGTCATTTATCGCGCTTCCCTCGGGAATTGTTAATCTTCTCGGGGTAAAAAGTAGCATATATGTTAAGCCAGGTTATATTATATCTGTATGCCAAATTTCATTAAAATCCATACAGTAGTTTTTGCGCGAAAGCACAGATTACCTATTAAGCTAGGAACAAATTATAAGACGCGACTGTAAGTCGCGACCGTCGGTCGCGGCTGATGCTGTATCTGGTCAATGAAGTTACACCTATGTGTGCAAACTGTCAGCTATAAGTCGCGGACGTGTCCTTGAAATGACCTTGAGCGATCGGACGTCTTACGAAAATCTGGCTCGCCGGATGTTTCAATAAGTCGCGGACGCCTTAGCCGCATGTGCACAGTGATCGGTCGCGTCCGAGCGGCTGTCAGTCGCCAACTGTCACTGCCACAGAGTATATTTGGTCACTGCTTTGACGAATATTGTTTGTTTTTCACAGTATTTTGCTTTATTTTGTTGTTTAATGCATCTGACTAACGTACAAGTTACTAAATAACCAGTCAGTCCTTTATAATTTTCTTTTGGCATATTCATAACATGTAGAAGCTGCTATGAATTCAATACGTAGTATCTCTATGTAGTCTGTGGTTCCGTGTAAGTCGTTGAAACGTCCGCGTGAGGCGACCAAAGACAATATAGACGCGACTGAACACGCCATCTGATGCGATCGTGCACACTAATAAGGCGCGACTGTCGGTCGCGACCGTAAGTCGCGTCTTATAATTTGTTCCTAACTTTAGTTAGTGAAAGAGTAACAAACATGCACACATATCCATACATACATCCTCACAAACTTTTACTTTTATAATATTAGTAGGATAGGATCTAAAATCTTTTCTTTTAATAGAATTTTCTACTACTGAAAATAGACAATAGGATTATTTCCTATTGACCCTTGAAATGAACTGAATGGAATTAAGCAGTAATCACCAGCCTCAGACCAATTAAAATCACCACTAAATACAGATATTAGCAAACATATTAGTCATTCAAGTTAGAAATAATTAAATAGGTGTATCTTCCTACTGAAATTATTTTTGCCCTTACAACATTCACTATGATTGTGGATAGATAGATAGAATATACTTTATTGTATACCATGAAAATAGTAGTAAACAGGAACAACGTATAAATTATGGGAACATGGGCGATCTTATCGCAAAAAAAAACAAAATCTTATGGATAAAGGTATTCTTTTTTTTATGGTATAGGATGGCGAAACGAGCTAAAGGCCCACCTGATGTTAAGCGGTTACCTTTGCCCATAACAACTGCAATACCACCTAGGCTGTTGCCTAAATGGTACCGGAAGTCGGTTCGCCAAACTGAGACATGAAGATGGAAAGTCTCATGTGATTGTAATTTCGCCGGCACCCGTGCCCTTCAGACCGAAACACAGCAATGCAAGCATTTGGCGGAGAAGTAATTACGGTGGTAGTACTTCCCCGGACGAGCTCTTTCACAAAGGAGCTCTACTACTACTAAAAAATTACTACTAATTATTTATTTATTATTTATTTAATTCTTTATGCACGGGTACAAAGGCGGTCTTAAAGCCATAGGCGTTCTCTACCAGACAACCTTAGACCAATTCTGAATATATTTCTGAACCTAAACTAACTGTATATCTAATATTAGACCCAAATCTTTACGTTCTAGATAAGCAAATGACGGCTATCGCTACGACAACCACACGACCACCAAAAACAACAAGTAAAATGAAAACCACAATAGCTAAAAAACAGAGAATACCACCGAGCAATGTCATGACGGTAAACGTGAAAACGTTGAAGACACCTCCGCCAGCAGTGAATACAGTCGTCATTAAAGCTGTTGACAATTCACGCCTCATGACTCTTGAGGATATGAACACTGTTCTAAACAATATACAATACAAACTCTCAAAAACACCCAGAAACTTACCCAGGTATTCCACACCACATTTCAAAAGAGGGACCGTGATATACGGCAGAAACAGACCTCTTAACCAGTGCAGAAGACCTCTTGAGGATCTTACAATCAAGAGCAAGCTGACAAGGATCGCGAAATTCCCGATTTCGAACCGACACTTCAAAAATAGGCATGACGACTCACAAATGCTCGGGAGCGACTATCTCAGCTTCCAAGAAGAACCTGCAGTTAAAGAGTATATTAAACACGACGTCAGAAATAGAAACGCTTCTCCAGAACGAAAGAAAATGCCTAAAACGGGAAGTAATATGAAGCCAAACGTTGGTAATGCGCCATCAAGGTGCCTTAACTCAGAGAAATGTAAGTACACTGACTACTTCAACGATTTATTGATGTGGCATAATGATATCCTGAACCTTGATAAGGTTCCCAGTCCGATTTGGAAGAATATACTCAAAAACATACAATCAGAAGCGGGAGAAAGCTACACGACCCCAAACATGAATAATTTAATGAGAGAATTGAATGAAATTAACGAATTTTTGGATGAAGGGACCATGCTTAACAGATTGATGCTAACTCCAAAGATTAGAGAGCCTATAAATGAGACGACGAAAGATAGTGAAATTGTATATGCTTCTATTAGAAGTGTACCTAATATTATAAATAAGCAAGGGATTATCAGAAGTGTAGCAATGAATGATCATGCCTTCGTTACTAGTAAAGATATGATTATCAAGGGAGAAGCTAAATATTACCAGTACAGTAAACCGAAAATTGTAGGAACTCAACTAAAATCCAACGACCTTCTTACGAAATTGAGTAAATTGAACGTTTATGGGAAAAACAACGAAGCTACTAGAGCGAAAAGTAATTGAACTCGATTTTATAAATAGATTATGGCTTCTTGAGTATCATCAATTTAATTTAAAAATATTATTATATCACGCGATTTAATTTAATTTAATGTCATATAATCGGTCAAATCGAATATTTGCAAAAATCCTAGGACGATTGCAAAGGACCGGATGATTCGAATCTAAGAATGATTTTCGTAATCATACGAACAGCTATTATCAGGATCATTGCAAAACTCACAGTTTGTTTACGACAGTTTGAAACGTGACGCTGATTAACGGCCAAAATTAATATCCTATCTATCCAGGATTTACCTACCCTACTACAGATAGAAATTTGACATATTTTTTATGGAGCTTATGTCAAATTTCTATCTCTAGTAGGGTAAATCGTGGATGGATTGGATATTAATTTTGGCCGTTAGCCAATCTAAGAGTCGATTTGTAACATCTTTGTTCTGATTGGTCAGAAGCATGTAGCCGTTAGCAAGTCAGCGTATCCGTCAGTGCTGCATAACGTTCATATCAGTGAATCAGCGCTCATAACGTGAGCGGTTATTTATTGACTTTTTGCAATGATCCTGAAAATAGCTCGGATGATTACGAAAATCTGCCTTTAATTACAAATATACGGTCCTTTGCATTCGTCCTAGGATTATCGCAGAGATCCGATTTTTCTGATTTATGTAATGTAGGTATATCGACAAGTTTGGTGCCATAGCTGAGGCGGAGTGATTGATTTCTACAGTTCCCGGGTTCAATTTCTGCAAATTGATGTTTCCTAACGGCCAAAATTAATATCCAATCTATCCACGATTTTCCCTACTATAGTTTGACATATTTTTTATGGAGCTTATGTCAAATTCCTATCTCTAGTAAGGCAAATCGTGGGTGGATTGGATATTAATTTTTCCCGTATGTGTCTGTACCCGCGATATAGAGGAAATTATGATGTGGGGCAACATGAAAAAATATAACGATAATTGTTACTGTGTTTTAGATTACCGAAGTAATTCTCCAACTCCCGATGAGGAAGAACCAGCGATCCTAGTTGACACAACTCTCATGGCCTACGATGACGATGTGGATTCTATCACCAGGGAACTAGACGTGAAGAAACTGTGTAAGTATGCTTCACAAAATTGAGCGAACGCGTTATAAATTTCAATTTCATCATCTGTAGATTTGTCCATGCTAACTATATTTTGTAAAACTTGTGGATAACAGTCACGCAATGAATTTTTTTTTTTGCACGAACCTAGGGCCTGTAGTACCAATGTTCTTATCTATATCCAAATGTCATTGATGTATTACATTGTACGGTCACGATACATCCCGGTGATAAATTTTATCGACAAAATCCCTTGAACGAATGCTAAGAATAAAATCGCTTACATAAAATTTTCGATGGCAGCCATATGTACGGTCGACCGCAGATCGGTGGTAACACTTTGACATTAGCAGCATCTTTATTTCGTAAGCAGTAAGGGCGGTTTTTGAATTGAAGTGTTACCACTGACATGCAGTCGACTGTACATACGGCTGCCATCGAAAATTTTATGCAAGCGATTTTATTCTTAGTGGTGCTTCACCGGAAATATTTCCGACTGTACATAATTATGCAACGTGTTATTGAAATAACTGAAAACCTCTTAAGGGGTCATTGTACTCATCAGTATGAACAACTTTTACTATTGAACCAAACCTTAAATCGCGAAAAACAAAAAGCAGATCCCTACATTTGTGTTCACATAAATCGACAAAATATAGGGAACAACCAACTGATTTTCTTTTCGCGATTTCAGCATTGGTCCCATAGTAAAAGTTGTTCATAAACTAAGAATAAGGTTGTATAAGTCCTCTTATTAGAAAGTAAACCTGTCTTTTTCTTCCATACGTCTCTATCAGCCGTCATCTCAGTGTTCCCTTTCTTTTATCCATATCATCTTTCACACAATCCATCCATATTTTCTTTGGTCTTCCTCTTATAGCCATCCACATTCATACTCAAAACATTTCTCGTCACATGCTCCTCATTCCTCTCAAGTCCCATACCATGACAATCCACTGCAACTCAACTGTACTGTCACTGGCGCTACTTTTAAACTCCTCTCTTATTCATTCCATTTCCTATCCATTCTCGTTACACCACACATTCCTCTTATTATTCTTATCTCAGCTGCATGTTGCCTTTAATAATCCCTTTCATGACCCAAAATACTGGACCATACAAGACAGCAGGTCTAATCAACCATGGGTAAATTTAGGCAGATATTCTGCATGACCTGCAGATCTTCATGCTATGTACCATTAACAAAAAATTCATTTATACCCTGATAAAGTTTATTGACTTTTTGTTTTACAGCTAGAAATTCACAGAAGTCAACCAAAACTCCAACTACGGGAGGATCCTTGGTAAGTTTCTAGAATCTCTAAAATATAATGATTACGTTTAGGTGGAGTTAGGCAGGAAGCCTGTAGGGCATGGTTGCTTTGGCAAATACCTGCATAAAGTGGCGAGCCTGGAGGATACTCATGTGTGCCACCGCATTGGCTGTAGTGAGGACACGGCCCGTCATACTTTGGCACAGTGCCCTACCTGAGTGGTGTAGCAGTAGGGGAAAACCTCTCGCTACCGACCATAGTCAGGGCCATGGCTATCTGCAGGGAAGCCTTGGAGGTAATCGTATCCTTCTGAGACGATATCATATCGCAGAAGGATGCAGCGGAGAGGGTCAGGAAGCAAGATTCCCTCGCTGGTCCGATACGCCACAGGAGGACGGGTCGGTGCAAACGCTAGCGGCTTTACGGTGACCTGATGCCGACCTAAAAGCGGCTAGCGGATGATAGATTGGGGAGTCTCATGGCACGGCCTCGAGCTGCGGTGATGTCCCAAGTGTGTCCGGACATCGTCGAAAGAGAGTTTAGGCAGAAAGTAGAAGACCCTGAAGTTGGAAACGCTGGATAGTGCGCGAATGCCATTCATTGCAGTTTCCGTGGCCCATTTACTTTGAACGAGTGGGATGCGGGCACGTTGATTGATGTCATCACCATCGCCGCTGACAACACCTAGATGAGGAGCGCAGAAGATTGAAGAGGCTGGTTTTAAAGAAAGGAGGTATAAACCCAGCAGTAGGTGATACCGGACTAGGATGATGATGATGATAGGGAACGGATCATTAGATTCGAGCTCATTGAAAAAATAAATCCCTAACTCCCCCTACTTTTTTTTCCGACAGCTATAGTAACTTTATTTAAAGACTCAAATTGTAATATTTTAGCATTTTCTGATTTTATTGTATTACAGCTTTTAGAGTATTGTATTAGATTGATTTAATTTTCTTATTTCTATAAGGTGTTCCGAACTCATTGCACTCACTGGTATCCTATTGATAAATTTTATGTAGAACACTTGTCTCTCTTCACTCCACTTCTATTAAATGTCCACAGGAAACACATAAATAATACATTAATGTCTTACATCAATCTTGAAATTACAGCATCATTCGCCATTTTTGAAAACGAACAAAGCACCAGTGCAGTACTACACAACTCCTCTTCCGATGAAGTCGCATGATTTCAACAAATTCTTGAAAGAACACAAGATGGACGTAGAGTCGGTAACCTCCCCGATGTTCGAACTACCCCCGTTCATAGAATCGTGGAGAGATAAAGCCTCTAAGCCTACTCACGCTCACACAACAATAGAACACAAGCCAATGACAGACAGCAACAAAGTTAAAACCAAAAAAATTGCTCTTTCAACTCAAAAATTGACTAAAATGGATAATTTGAAAAGTGACACAACTCAAGGTGGTAAATCAGAAAAGTTGACGAGAAAAATAATACTGAGGTCAAATACTTTACCCGTAAATCGAAACATGCCTCATAAAACACACAAATTCTTTAATATTGATGATTTCGACAGACACAAAAGATACAGTGAGCTAAACAAGCTTCGGAAATTAGTCACTGCTGATAATGCGAAAACTTTTAAATCAACCACAGAATTAAATTACTACAACATGATCAAAAAGAAAATGCGGCTTTTCGAAAAGAAAGCACCGGTAATGTTACCGGATAGGCCGACCACAGGCGTTTTCACTTTAGACCCTCGGAATAAAGAAGTCGAAATAACAATCATAAACTTTGACGATATTGACAAAATGACGCCTACTTTTAAATCATACGAACCTTTTACCCTTCCAACGAAAAAGGAAGAAAACACCCAGTTACCAGAATTTGCAGACCGTGTTGATGGGACCACAGAATCATCTACTAAAGCGATGGATTATAATACACAAAAGGAGGATCAAATGCACAATGAATTACTATACAAAGATATATTTAAAGATCGAACTACAACTGTATCATCTACAGAATTCACTTCTATGGAGCTGCCTAGGAATACAGAATACGTGGATCCTTTAACAACTGAAGCACCGGTAGGGACTGCTAATAAGCTACGTTATCCATTCGATTTCCTGAATAAAATACCACATTCAAAGAATTTTAATGTACCCAAAAGAGTTCATATAAGCAGTCACCATTATAAATATGATATCTTCTATAACGACGACAGGAAAACTGTTAAAACTGGACTTGATGACTGTAAGTATAAATTCAGTGTTTTATTAGTTTAAAAAAATTATACACTCACTACTTATTATTTTATTATTACTTTGTATTGTTTACTCATGTTTTAAGCAAATACATTTTTCATTCATTAATTCATTCATTCATTCAAAAACTTTTTAACAAAAAATTGAACCGACGAAAACAGAAACTGAAAAGCGAAAAATAACTAATTATGAGTCGGCGCCAAACGAACTTTTAACAAGCAAAGTGCGTGCAAGTTGCAAGTGGCCGAGCGGAGAACGCGTTTTTGGAAAGTTATTGTTTATCGTTGAAAATTTCACGTTGTATTTGTTTTGACGTTGTTTTTATTATTTATTTAAAGTAATTGAATGACCTTCGGTTCAATTTTTTGTTAAAAAGTTTTATTTTTCATTTTTTTGTGGTTAAAATCTAACTCCAGGTCTCCATTATGACGTAGTGTCTAGAACTATATTTATGTGTGTCAAGTTTCAACAGAATCGGTTAACAGGTAAGAATTCAGTGGGTGAACAAACACTCATCCCCTGTTTTACTACCCTTAGGGGTGGATTTTGATTTTGAAATTTAAATGGGACCAACTTCGAGATATACCCTATCCATTAAAAAAAGAATAATCAAAATCGGACCACTCTGTAAAAAGATATGCGTGGAAAAAAATACGCGTCGAATTGAGAACCTCCTCCTTTTTTTCGTCGGTTAAAAAGTCAAACTCATGCGCTAAATTATACAATTTCACTGGGCCACCCACGCTAGGATATCCTATGTCGTAGCTTCAGTCTCGTCCAAAGGCAACAAGTTACCTCGCTGTACAAAAATACATGTAATTAAAAGTGTTCAACACCAAGGTTTTAAATAGAGCATATTCTTAATATTCATTAATCTATATTTAGTCATATATCCATCTACGCATCTTCCTGTACTCAGGCACTATTCGTGAAGACCTATTATTGGCAGACTGTATCTTATTTAAAATTGTTATTCTAAAGTAATTGCTGTTGGTCTTCCAAATAATAAATAAATATATGTATATGAGCATAGCTAGGGGTTGAATTGATTTATTATAACTGAAGTAGTTACCTAGATAAGTAGAATTTTATGCCGAGTTTAGACTCGCGTGCCAGCTTCCACGAGCTGACGCGAGTCTGGACGAGCGTGAGTGCAAACGGCCCGGTCGTGGAGACTCGCTTTGCCTCGGAGCTCGCGGTGGCTCGCCTTCTGCGGGGTACGGTACGGACCAAGCTAACGAAGGCAAGCGAAGGCGAACAGTGATTTTTGCCGATGGACACCGCTCGCTTGCTCGCCTTCGCTGTCGTGTTCACATAAAGTGAATGCCAGCTTTAAGCACAGCCGAACACCGAAGCCTCGGAATCCGAATAGCTCGTATGATAACGAAAAACTTTCATAGATTCCAATTATCCGGTCCTTTGCAATCGTGCTAGGATTTTCGCAAAGATCTGATATTTTCGATTAAATCTATATTCTATATACTATAATAAAACTGTAAAGGTCAAAAAGTCTGTACATTGAGTTTTTTTTCGCGAAAACCGGCTAGGGGGACTAGAAATAAGCTATAGAACACGAATCCATCGTTTAAAAAATTTATGTCTGTCTGTCTGTCTGTCTGTCTGTCTGTCTGTCTGTCTGTCTGTTTGTTACCTCATCACGTGAAAACGGCTGAACGGATCGAAATGAAACTTAGCATTTGTATTGGTATTAGTCTAACTTAAAATATAGGGTATGTTTTATCAGAATCGGTTGAGTAGATCCTGCGGTACAGCTTGACCCCTCTATTGTATTAAGTTGCATACAAAGTAGAGGTCATGATTGTTGGTTGGATACCGGTTGCAGGTTCCTAAAAATACAACTGGATTCTATTAGTATTATAGAAAATATAGAATAACATAACATAGCCCATCACTGTCCCGCTGCTGGGCATGGCCCTCTTCTTGGAATGAGAAGAGTTAAGGAACTGGATATTGTTAGTGTAATAGATTATCATAACATAATCAGCTCATTACCTACTGCCCCACTGCTGGGCACGGACCTCTTCTCGGAACGAGAAGAGTTAAGAAACTAGAAAATATAGAATAACAACGTAGTCAACCCATTACTGTCCCACTACTGGGTATGGCCCTCTTCTCAAAATGAGAAGAGTTAATGAACTGGATATTATTAGTATTCTAGAATAACATAACATTACCAGCCCATTACAGTCCCACTGCTGGACACGGGCCTCTTCTCAGCATAAGAAGAGATGTGGTTAGTGTTATAGAATAACTTAATATAATCAGCCCAATTACTTGCCACTGCTGGGCACGGGCGTCTTCTCAGAATGAGGGAGTTTAGGGCTAATTCCATGAAATTCCGGTTGGTTGTAAAAACAAAATGTAGTATGGTCGGTAAATAGTGTAATCGTCTGTGTAGGCGCTTATAATTATTTCCATTCTGTTCATAATCATGACACGATGTTAATTTCCGACATCCACGCGGACGGAGTCGCGGGCACAGCTAGTATAAAATAAATATACATTAGATGCAGCAAACGCAGCATCCTACATGTTTGCTAACTTTGCTAGCTCAACTTCGACTAAAGGGTCGCGCGACTGCACGAGTGTTTAATTGGTATGACGAGCCTATGCGAGACGAGCTGCGAAGCGCGAGGCGAGAGTCTAAATCTAGCATTAGAATATAAGATAAAAAAGTGCGTGTGTAATGTGTTTTATGAGGGTATGTGTAATTACGGGGGTTGTGCGTGTGGCAGAAATGGTGGGGTGTTAGTGGGTGTGGTTAGCCCGTGCGTGTTTTTTGTGTGGGTATCTAATTGTAAAAATACAGATGTTAATAGCAATTGATTTAAATTTCGATTTTGCTAATAATAAATAGGTAATAAAACAACCGGATTAAATCGCGTATATAATTTAAATTGGTTTTCCTAGCTTTGTAGCGTTCGCGGTCGCAGGAAGACTAAGATGACAAGCGTCTTTTATTTATTTATTTAATTCTTTATGCACAACTGGGTACAAAGGCGGTCTTAACGCCATAGGTGTTCTCTACCAGATAACCTTAGGGTAATACAGAGACAAAGAATAAGGTAGAGATGCGCCAGACAAGTGTCTTTACAGATATTTCTAAAAATAATAATTAATCTACCTTACAATTTTTATTAATTAAAATCGTTTCGATGCACGCAGTAATCCTCACAATACAGTAGTAGTATAGTAGTATGACATTGTGAGTGATTACTAGTGTCAATAAATAGGTATTAAATGAAATGAAATAAAGTTTCTTCTATTTCAAGTCCGCTCCAAGCTGTCGGTAAACACGGCGACCTCTCCGAGCGGGATGCAACAAATGAAGCTAACTGACATACGATCCCCCACTAGTGAGTACATTCATCATCCCCCTGCCCTTATCCCAATTTATTTGGGGTCGGCGCAGTATGTTTTTTTCTTCCATACATCTCTATCAGCCGTCATCTCCGTGTTCACTTTCTTTCTATTCATATCATCTTTCACACAATCCAGTGAGTACATTATTTTTGTAATTTAAATTTAGAAAACTATAGAAGATGCACCGGGCATCACGAGTTAACGGTGTCGTTTTTTCTCGGTTTACTTCCTGATGGCAGAGTTCAAAACGACGGTATAGAAGCAACGCTTCAAAAAAAAACATTAATCCACATCCTGCTAAATGCGAACGTTTGTTGTTTCTCCTTTCACGCAGCGGATCGACGTGATTTTCGAAGCGAAGCAAATTTTTAGAAGCTTCGCTTCTGTCGCGTTTTTTTTTTGCATAGAAAAAGTTTATGGATTTGAGAGTGACGTGGGCTGGAGAATTTCTCGTTTCGTAAGAATACAGTACACACTAAGTGTCATTCTGACAAGAACTTTATCACAATGAGATAAAGATTAATGTTCTTAGTTGAACAGAAGGTCAATTCTCGTAATTAAAAATATTCAAAATAATCAGCTAGACCCTCTAGCTTTGCGAAGAGACGTTGCATCTCTATGTGTCCTATATCGCATGTACAATGAGGAGTGCTCTGAGGAAATGTTCGACCTTATACCAGCCGCTGACTTCCACCATCGTACCACACCCGCTATAAACCTAAATTCCATCCTCACCATCTTGATGGTTGGTGGTCAACTACAGTACGTTTCACACGCCACTTTTTGCCTCGTACAGCAAAACTGTGGAACCAACTTCCGTCAGCGGTTTTCCTGAACAAATTCGACATGGGAGCCTTCAAGAAAAGATCATACAATACAATACAAATCCTCTTTATTGCACAACAAGATTACATTAATCTTGAGCATACGTCTTTTTAAAAGGTCGGTGACACATCGGCGACTCCCCTGGTGTTGCGGATGTCCATGGGCGGCGGAGATTGCTTACAATCAGGTGACCTGCATGCTCGTTTGCCCTCCTATGTTATAAAAAATCAAAACGGCAATCTATTTTGAATGTTTTTAATTAGGAGAATTGGCCTTCTAATCATTTTGTATAGTCTGTTGTCGCTGTGTGCTGTTGTAAGTATCTTTGTTATATAAAACATACCCTGTATATTTCACTATAATTTTAATTGCTGTTAATGAATGTTACGGATAAGTAACTCGTGTAAAGTTTTTAGAAAAGGCGAAGCAAAGACAGAGATGATTAAGAAAATCGATAGAACTGGAAAGAGAAACAGACATGCGAGGCGTGGTGAGTTTTTAATAACATTGCTATTTTTACTACTGACCCGAAACACGATCCGGCGCCAACTGACCCGAAACACCATCCGGCGCCAACTGACCCGAAACGCGATCCGGCTCCAACTGACCCGAAACACGACCCAGCGCCAACTGACCCGAAACACGATGCGGCACCAACCGACCCGAAACGCGATCCGACGCCAACTGACCTGAAACGTGACCCGGCGCCAACTGACCCGAAACGCGACCCGGAGCCAACTGGCCCGAAACGCGATCCGGCGCCAACTGAGCCGAAACGCGATCCGGCGCCAACTGAGCCGAAACGCGATACGGCGCCAACTGACCCTAAACGCGATACGGCGCCAACTGACCCGAAACGTCGACGTGCATCGGCGGAGATAGACGCCGTGGTATTCCATAGCGTCTATCTCCGCCGGTACTGGGGGTATTCCGTTAAGGAATGAGCGTTCGATCGGCGTAATGCGTACTAGTGTCATCAACTCAGCCTATCGCAGTCCACTGCTGGACATAAGCCTTTCCCAAGTTGCGCCACAACACTCGGTCCTCTGCCTTTTGCATCCAGTCTCCCCCAGCCGCGTTCTTTAGGTCTTCGGCGTACTAGTGTGATACTTTTCAATCGGCAATGTGCGAAAGGCCGTCGATCAATGTTTCGTGACCCTCATTCGGTTTTACTGACGTCGTTATTTCGGGAATGCCCGACTAGCTTCGTCTTTGGATGGAACCCATAGACATAGACTCTTCACGCGGCGGAGTTGTAAGCCGAAGCATGGAAGCAGGCTGACAACGCCGAGCGGAGAGGCCGAGGACGAGGAAACGGTGACGGCGCGTCCGACGTCGGTCGAAAGCAGTCTGAGGATCTCCTCTCAACGAAGGGAGGTAGTATCAGGTTGGTAGCAACCATTAAATACACAAGTCATCATCATCATCATCATTTCAGCCTAAAGACGTCCACTTCTGGACATAGGCCTCCCCCAAGCATCGCCACAACGACCGGTCCTGCGCCTTCCGCATCCAGCGGATTCCCGCGATCTTCACCAGGTCGTCGGTTCACCTTGTGGGGGATCTACCCACGCTGCGCCTTCCAGTACGCGGTCGCCACTCCAGAACTTTACTGCCCCATCGGCCATCCGTTCTGTGAGCAATGTGCCCGCCCACTGCCACTTAAGTTTGGCAATTCTTGGGGCTATGTCGGTTACTTTCGTTCTCCTGCGAATCTCCTCATTTCTGATTCGATCACGCAGGGACACTCCGAGCATAGCCCTCTCCATGACCTTTGAGTGACTTTGAGCTTTCTTATCAGGCCCAAGACAATACACAAGCTCAATACACAAGTATTAGTACCTATTTTATAAGTTTAAACTATATACAATCGACAACACGTCAGTGGTAATGGTAACAGTTTGAACTTGGAAGTTTCTCTATTTCGTAAACAATAAAAACTGTTTTCGTAATTTAGTCCACCACGCTGGCCTAGTGCAGGTTTCCGGACTACACACACCATCGAGAACTGTATGGAGCACTCTCAGGTGTGCAGGTTTCCTCACGATGTTTTCCTTCACCGTTAAAGCAAAGTGATTATCAAATTTTGATCCACACATGAATTCGAAAAGTCAGTGGTGCGGGCCGGTTTTGAACTCAGACCCTCCTGCATGGGAGGCAGGCGCTCAACCGCTAAGCTATCACAGCTTGCCCGGTTCATTATAATGCTAAATTTCGCAACTGGCAGGAAACATCTTGCGACCGACTGAGATACCCACAGGGCCCAGGCTCGATCCGTAGTGAAACATGTCTTTCAATGTCTTACTTAAGCTGCAACCTTGACGCCACCCGCCAGATGGCGCCCAAAGGTGAGGTCAGCTGACAACTGTGGCTGACAACCATGAAAAATTAATAAATAAAATAATTAAATTTATTGATTCCAAAAAGTATTTATGTAAGACAGTTCGTCAGTCTACCAGTCTGATTACAGCCAGCACAGAGTCTACAGCGGAAGCTCAGCCGGGCTCGCTGGTGTATGATCTCAAGCACATGAGAGCTACGTCAGTCGTACCTGTGAAAGAACGCCACAGAAGATTGTTTAAGATCTCTGCATGTAAGTTATCACTAATTTATTTATTTAAGGTTAGGAAGATTTACAGTCCAACAAAGATCTTTATCATGTAAAAGTAGGCAATCCTGTGTGTACCGGCCAATGGTCTCATAGCCAAGAGCCTCGACCGACATCTTAAGAGGCTCTCGTTAGGTGGCTGGATCAAGGACCAGATTCAGAAGGCAGTTCTCCTCACACGGCAATTGTGAGGAGGTTCCTGTCTCTGGAGCCCTAAATACCGGTAGCTTGGAGCCTGTACCCGATACCAGAGCTCCACTTTTTTTGTTAAACTATTTTATTATTATTGTTGAATAAGGAAATACTGGGTGTCAGGGAAACGCTCCCGAAACTGAAAGGATTTATTATACTACCTAAATACAATCGAATACCAATAACCATTAGCCTTATACTCATAGTTTTAGTGATTTGGTAATTAGCAAACCCGCAATGTAAAGCGTACAAAACTCGGGATCAATGCCGCGCGTACCTAACCTATCTACGCTCGCTACGACACGGACTACGTATGCGGGCGGATGTCGTTCACCCCTAGCGCCAGCTGATATGGTTATGTATGAAAAATGAAAAAAAAAATTAAAAGAATCGCATTTTTTTGTGGTGTCGTATCAGTAATCACCAGCAGTTACTTTGTTTCGGAAGCGTTTCCCTGACACCAAGTGTAAATCTCTTACAATAAAAATGAAAATTTAAAAATGTTGTAGTTTTTTTTTTCAATGGTCAATTCATTAATTGATTTCAGTAATACAAGACCGATTCAAGAGTCTCATGAAGAATATGACCACTGTCAAGTCACCACAGCCCACGAAACGGGGCCCCAAATCGAATCCGAAGTGCAACTGTACATGTTAGTATATCATCAATAACTAGCTAAATAAAGCCTTTGCTTTTAAGGCGGAGCCAGTGTCGGACTCTTGCCGACTAAAACCACCACGGTGTTCCTCCAACTAACCTTGGCCGGGGACGTGGGAACCCTCTGTATTCACACAACCACTCCCGACAGCTCCCGGCCCGCCACAAGCAGACGAGCCCCTTCTCCCCATGTGGTCTAACGTCATCCGCAGCCACCTGAAAGCGCGCGTGGAATACGACGCGCCACCGTCACGGGCCTTGGCCAGCTACGCCAGCTATGCCATCTACGCCAGCTATGTCATCTACGCCAGCTATGTCATCTACGCCCGCTATGCCATCTATGCCAGCTGCGCTTGCTACGTCAGCTACGCTAACTTTTCCTGCTGCGCCAGCAAGCTACGCTGCTACGCTGCTACGCAAGCTACGTCAGCTACGTCAGCTAAGCCCACTGCTGGTCGGGCAGCAGACAACCCCGAGTCCGCCGCCCGCAGGCCCCAAGCTCCCGTAATTTTTTTTAATTTTTTTTGCGGTATCTTTCTCGCGGTCCGGGTGGTGAAGCCAAGACCCTCGCTCACAAAAGAAGACGCGAGAACACTACTCAGGGAGCACTCCTTCTGGGGTTACGAGATTGACGGGGCAGGTAAGGACACATCCTCCCGCTGCCTGCCTAGCGGCAGAGTGAGTACGCACCGGTCATCCTCGCTTCTAACTGTGCCCTCTGCTGGCATCAGAGGGACACGCGGAGCAACTCCCCACCGGCCCAGAACGGGCCCTTCCCGTGCCAGAATATTCGCTACGAGCAATAAGGCCGAGGACCGGGAGGGTCTAAAGAAGAGTTATTGTCCGTGCCCAGGGTGCACCGGCCCAACAACTGTTGTTCCCTCCAGACGTATAGAGAAGTACCAGCAGCCGTCAGGCACATGTAGAGGTTTTCTGGCCCAGCTAATAAAGCCTTTGGTTTAGTTATTGAAATAACTGAAAACCTCTTAAGGGGTTATTGTACTCATCAGTATGAATAAATTTTACTATGGGAACAACCCGGAAAATGCGAAAAAAAGCAGCTGTTCCCTACATTTGTGTTCACACGATTTATATGAACACAAATTTAGGGAACAGCAGTTTTTTTTAAACCATCAACTCAGCCTATCAAAGTCCACTGCTGGACATAGGCCTCTCCCAAGTTGCGACACAACACTCGATCCTCTGCCTTCGGCATCTAGTCTCCCTCATTTGCTACTTTAATCAGGTCGTCAGTCCACCTGGCTGGGGGGTGCTCTACGCTGCTTTTACCGATTCGCGATCTCCACTCCAATTCCAGACATTCGTTTCTCTCTGATAGTAAATATTTTGTCATACTTGAATTGGAGATTAAAAACGTATTCAATTTTTCAGGCAGAGAACCAGAAAAAACAACACCTGAAGTAGATAGGGATGATATTAAAGATGATGGCTTCAAGATTACTTGCGGTTCTGAAGAAGACTTAGCTCATGAGGTAGGAATGAATATCATACATAATACCACAAGTCTAATGTAGAATAGAAGTCCAAGCACGGTCGATCACGAAGACTTTCTCAATTTGAAGAATCTCGAGCCTGCAGAAAGAAAAATAGCATCTTTAAACACTGATACGTAAGTGTAGAGTAGAAATCCGAGCTTGGTCGATCACACTGAAGAATCTGCAGTCAAAGAAGAGGAGTACAAGACGGCTGCCAGAGTACAAGATGTCTTCTAAGCCAATTCTTCAGAGTATCAGGTGACTCCTTGTCGTTTAGCCAATGATCGGAATTAGGTGAGCCTTTTTACTGTACTTTTTGTACCAATCCTCAACGCAAAAACATTTTCTCCAACTCGAAATTTTAATTCTTTGATTCCATTATCAAATCAGTTACTGTTGTCTTTTCATCTTTTGTTTTTGATACCAAATTTGGCACTTCCATTGATACTCAATAGATCAAATACAGCTCACTAATTCCGATCACTTTTGATAGCACAAGACCACAACTACCGTTGCAACAACGACGACGACAACCGAACATACCACCACAGGGCACACCACAGAAAAATGTTACGAGACGCATGTTCTGGCAGAAGAACGAAACAGATGCTTCAAATATAAGGGGCATGTGTTGCATGACCTGCCCAACGATACTCTGTACATGGAGCCTGACACTTATAATGATCAGGTGAGGTTATAAAAGTAGATATAAAAGTCCCAAGATTTCTAAAATTGGCGGCTTATAAGTTCCACAGATCCTACTTTATAAATGTGAAAATTTGTGAAGATGTTTGGATGTTTTTTCCTCAATCACACTGAAACGGCTGAATGGATTTGAATAAAACTTGGCACTGGCAAAAGTCTGTAATAGTCTGATTTAATTGATTGAAACCTGACAAAGTATCGAAATATGTTATGAGAAATAATATTTTCTTTCCATAAGCTTCATGAGGATTCTCAACTCACATCTATTTTTCGCAGGCTTACTACGAATCGGGACCCTTGCATCCTCCACCAACCACACAGTTTACAGAAGAGCCAGACTACTTTGCAAAACATTACGACATTAAAAGGGACGTTAAAACTGAACAACAAAATATTTTCACAGCCAAAGACGTGGCAGCCCTAGAAGTCATTGTAGATCTCATGAAGAACACCCTCAGCTATGAAGAAAAAGACATAGCCAGTGTTTTCAATAATAACTTTATGCTGGCCAACTCAACGAAGTCGGCGTCGCATAATGAAAGCACCAATTCTATTCAGGTTCACATCGCTATACCTTTCGATTTCCAAAGCGGGAAAAAAAGATCTCCTCTAGACCCTGTCAGAGTAAGGAAGATATTCTCTGCGAAAATGTCAACGCCCGTCGATATGGAGTATCAAGTTCATTCTTTTGAAGGAACTATTGCGCCAACAACTTATTCTATTCCTTCTAATTCTAGCATCAGTATGAGTAGCACTGTCACAAGCATTCTAGAAAGTGGTCTATCGCCAGGAATGTACCTACTAGTAGATAAACCTAAAAGCGGATATGCTTTAAAACCAGTGAAAGGCAAAATTAACATGTCAGATTTAAGAACCCGGCAGGCGGGGACCACAGCAGTTATGACCGCAGCAAGTTTAATTTCAGAAAGTATACCTGAAGCAAGCGTAACCGCACCGAGTATAGTCGCACCAAGTATAACCGCACCGAGTATGCCCACTCCAAGTATGACAGAAGCTAAGCCAACGGCATCGACAGAGATGGAGACCACAAGTTTAAAGAGCTTAGCCAAAGTAACTCTAAGTAAGGATTTCATATCGGCTGTAAATAGACACTTGATAGAATTATACGAAAATATGACAAGAGTTAGCAAAGATGTTAAAGAGAATAAAAGAAAAATCAGGTCTGTTTGGAAATCTCACAAGTTAAAAGAAGGGGAAGCTAAAAAAATTCAAAAGTCTGCAGAAAAATACATCTGCAAGAGACGTATAGACTGGGAAGCGGTCAAAAAGTATTTTGGTCACGATAGAGTCTGCAGCTGCAAGTGTAAAGCGAACAAAGCGATGTGCAGAGCCTGTGCAGCCAGCGATGCAGTCGTGGACGAACTTATATTCGAATTCGACAACCTTGGTCGTTACATGAAAGACCATTGTACAGAGATACAGACTTTCTTTTGGATGAATCCAAGCGGGGGAGCAAAATTGAGAGAATCAGTCGGTAGGATAGACAAAAGTTTGGGCGATTATTATAAAAGAGTCAAAGGGAAGTGCCAAGGAAGAACTTGCAAGACCTTCACAACTTATATCGATAAAAGACAAATAGCTAAATCCTCTAAAGTACCAAAACATGACGTTTTTAGTCATCTGATCAATGATTTATCAGCCCTTGCTGAAGACATTAATAAAACGGTATCTTTGAAGGCTTGTTTTAATAACAAGCTCAAAGAGGAAGGCGAGAAATTTCTTCATGCCATTCACACGTGTATCACGAACAAGTCCTTCGATAAACGTTCTAATCCAATCTCCACAAAAAAGAAGCTTATTAAGAACGTTTATTCCCTCGACAATATAAACGTTAATATTATTTGTAACCCTGAAGCATCAACGACCACTATTCAAACCGATTCTTATGATCCAACCTCAGCGGCAGTTACGCATGCCGAAATCACAGCACGAGTTCATAATCATCTTTTCGATTATGATAGTAATATAGCAGAAAATAAGCCCAAAAAACGTAAAGGATTCAAAAAACTATTTCCACGTAAAAACAAAAAGGAGAAGCTATTCACATATTATGTCTCGCCGTACACCACGAAAAAACCAAAATTGCATTTTAAACGTGAAATTGATAGCCGAATAGCAACCCCATTAATATCAGATGGTGGTGGCGCATTTTGGTATGATTACATAAAAGGCAGCACTAATGAACCTAGGATTGTGAGAGAATCCGGTAGAGACGATTCTAAATTGGAAATTGCTCTTGTTCAGGCTGGAGAGAATGGGAAACCCAACATACAAACGCTGAGTAAAAAAAAAACTAGTCCTAACACGATTTATATGACAATTAAAACCAGCACAAAGAAAATGGTACAACGCGATACAGAAACTACTACGGATTACCTCACTCATAACATAAATCAATTATTGCAGTTGTTTGGAAGTCTACAGGACATTGAAGCGATGAACATGCATTCGAACCGATCAACTATGTTTCTGACACATCCAACAACAAACAAAACAAAAGATAAGAAAACTAAAACTAAAAAGTCGACTAAAATCGAGAAGAAGGTAAAAACTAAGATGCATTATAAAGATAATGCTAATGCAACACAATCTGTCAATGAGACTAAACCAAGCATCAATCCCAAATTATCAGATATATCGACCATTAATCCAGTAGAAGCAATGGAAACTAAAGTAACTGGAACAACAACTACCACCAAGACGTCTACTACTACTACACCTATATCTGAGTCTACTACTACAATAGTTCCAAAAGATTCAACTAAAAAGGAAGTTTTCCTAGCAACTAACCTAAAAAAAACTGATTCAGCAACTACAGACACTAAACCCCCACTAACAACGCAAGTAAAAAAAATTACGACACTACTTCCAAAAGCTGGTAAGCAACAGGAGAAAGAGGATAAGGTTGAGGAAATAGCAGATTCTAAAGAAATCTTTGATGTTCCAGAATCCCAGTCTTTTAGACATTCATCTACGACAACAACAAGTTTTTTAGCAAAGCTTAAAACAGCTACGCTTCGTTTCTTTGACGATATGGGCAAAACATACCCCTACGATGAGTCTGAAACCAGCACGTTTGTTATAGATAACGATTCTTCTAATAAGATAAAAGAAAAACTCAGTGATACAGAAATGAATTTAGTTGAATTTGAAGAATCATCACAAAGGACAACGCATATGAGTCCTACCATAGTTATTATTAATGAATATGACAATCAAATCAGCAGTGAACTATTGAAGGATTCTCAAAAAAATTCTGACGGTTACAAAAATTTGCTCCTGTCAATAATTCAATATGAAACGAATAGACTCAATGATGAATGGCACAGGATAGCGTACGGCAATGAACGGGAAGAAGGAGATATAAAACGAAGCGTGATTGAGTTTGCAAAGTGTGAAACTACGAAGTAAGTATGTATGATGATATTATACTCCTTTATAAAAGCAGTGATAGCCACACAATTATCTTTACCCCGGCTCCACACGTTGGCGCCAGCGGTATTAGTCAACGTGTGGATCGGGAAAATAACGTTGGCCCGAACGTTGGACCGAGCGTTGGCAGTTGGCCGTTACTTGACGGTTTTATCAAAGGAATTATGCGCCAACGTTGGCGATGCGTCCACACGTAGACGGTTTGCTCAGTTTTGCCGCAGCACTCATGCAGTAGGTGCATCTAATGAGCTTGTTCCTACGGTCACCGCGTCTTCAAAATATGATCCGCGTGGATGGACGCAATAGGTATAGAATTTGTATAAAAAAAAAACTTTATTAAATAACAAATAATAATGATATTCTCTTGTTTGTCAAAACATTTTGCAAAGACGACGTCCATTGTTTAACTATTGTGTTATTTTAATTGACAGTTCAGGCTCTTAAACACTCAATAATCTTAAAGTGCGCAGTGCAACATTTATTTTAGACGTCTTTATATTGGCTCTGACGGGACTAAACTTACACTACCTCCAACCAACGTGTGGACGCTAGGCATAATTAAAGGCAAACGCTCGTCCCAACGTTGGGGCCAACGTGTGGAGCCGGCCATAGGTTACTACTGGCCCAAAAACGTTGGTGTATGGAAACAGTAAGCAAAGTTACTTTATCTTTGGCTTGTAAATGCTACGGCTCCACCTACGCTTAATGTTGCGGCTGCGAACTGCGTCCATCCGCGTACGTAGCGAAAAAAACTACATTTACGGGAATGCGCCCAAAATATTATCGGAGATTACTGCGTGACTGCGCATTACGCAAACGTTGGCCCACCCTCCTCCTGACAGGCGCGTGTGGAACACGACGCTCTGCCGTCACGGGCGTGGACTGGTCGGGCCAAGGGCGGATCCAGCTTTTGTGTCAGGGGGGGGGGGGGGGTCGCGTACTTATATCCAGCCCCGGATCTACACGATTTATTTGCACGACTGAAATGTCGAATGTAGTGATACCCAATTTTAACTTTAGACGAACTCAATGTTACCTATGTTCTTGCAAATAAATATATCATTCATTCATACATTTTTAAAAGGTGGGTGCAGAGCCTGATTTGCCGCCCTTTTAGAAAAAACTTTGTAAGATTTTCGTAATTTTTGCTAACACATGAATTTAGTGAATTTTAGAGCTTCAGATTTTGTCTTTGTGGAATATTAATGTAATGGAATAATTACTTGCAATACCTATACCTACACCAAAAAAATTACAATATAATAATAATACAGGCACGAGCGAAGCGAGCGCGAAATTCTTCTCAGTTTAGGCTTTGTCTCTATTAACGTACCTAACAGAATAGTTGCTTACAACATAGGTACATGCAGTACGCAGTAGGAAAAAGAACAGAAAGATAAGCGCGAGCGAAGCGAGCGCGAAATGTTTTGGATTGACAATCCGATTTACTTTGCACAAAAGCATAAATATTCTGTGACAAAAGTTACGTTATGGAAATACAGGCGTGATGTAATGTTATGGGGACAGGGACAGATGATACGAAAATTCTCATCTGCCGCCATTCGCGGACAGACACTTTTTTAACATTTTCAACCGACTTCAAAAAAAGGATTTTTTTTATTTTTTTGATGTATTTTTTTTATTTTTTTATTAGAAGAGAACAGTTATTTACTTTTGATTAACAATCAACGAAGATCATTAAATTACTTACTACTAATAAAAACAAAATAACATCAAATACAACATGAAATTTTTAACGATAAACAATAACTTTCCAAAAATGCGTTCCCCGCTCGACCACTTGCAACTCGCACGCACTCTGCTTGTTTGTTTGGCGCCGACCCATAATTTGTTATTTACATTAATTTAGTTAGGAGAATAGTTATGTAGCCGGCATGAGTCGTGAGCACAGATGGGCAGTAGTGGGGGCAAGTTCGCGCATGTACACTTTCGACCAAAATTATTTAGTATCTTTGTTCACTCAATTTCACCGTTAGCGTTTTATAAGGATTATAAGTAGTTATAGAAAATACAAACTCTCGAATTTCACCCATATTATGATATTGGGACTTTTTTTTTACGCACAGATAAATAAACAGAAAACATTTTGACTTTTAATTTATTTTTTACTACTTAGCTATCGATGGACAGGGTTTTTAACTCGCATTCGTATTCTCAGCAAGTCCTTTCATTTGATATCCATATTATACAAAATTTCAGCTCAATAGGTTGAAGATATCTGCTTCAAAATTGAGTTGCAAGATTCCACTCTAACAAATATATTTACATACATTGCAAGTTAAATACAATCTTGTAATAAATAAAGGAAGATGAAAAAGAAAAAAATAACAATTTTTAATTCAAAACATTAAACACTCAAAAATCTAAATATTAATTAATTACAACAAAAGAAAAATAAACTGTTTTAAATTCGAAAATGTGAGTCAATAAAGTTGAACCGAAAGTGTACGGTAGCCGAATGACACCTAATTGTCCAATAGACGACGAGCATCGACTGTCGACCAATCGCGTAAATGCAATGTTCGGCGTTGGCACCCCGCGCTCCTGTCATTCCACCAAACAGATCTATAAATGATCTTCTGCGCAGGTGAAGTTTGTGCTCACGACTCGTGCCCGTATTTATGTGCAATATTTTCAAACTACCTTTCCACTCTGACTTTAACTTTCAGGGCAAAAACAGTTAAGGCCCAACCAAAGCCTCCAGAAGAATATGACGTGTTCAAGGGATTGAAGTCAGTGTCCATGCATCATGACTTAGAGATATCGGACCCTAGTGCCAAGCCAAAGAAACCTGAAGGGTTCCTCAACAAGATAGTCAGCAAGATTGGCATGAAAGTGGTCTCTGCGTCGAAAAAGAAGGTAATATTTAATACTAGCCTATGCTATGCCAAACTTCGCAGAGTCTTCTCGTCGCCTATACCGCAAAGTTTGAAGACAAAGGTCTTCAACCAGTGCGTCCTGCCTGTCATGACTTACGGCGCCGAGACGTGGACTCTGACAGTCGGGCTAGTCCACAAAATCAAAGTCGCTCAGCGAGCTACGGAGCGAGCTATGCTTGGAGTTTCTTTGAAGGATAAAATCCGTAACGAGATTATCCGGAGAAGAACCGGAGTGACCGACATAGCTTGTAGGATCAGTAAGCTGAAGTGGTAGTGGGCTGGCCATGTCTGTCGAAGGACCGATGGCCGCTGGAGCAGACAAGTCCTTGAGTGGAGACCATGAATCGGCAAACACAGCGTAGGGCACCCCCCTGCCAGGTGGACCGACGACCTGAAGAACGTGGCTGGGGGGGACTGGATGCGGAAGGCAGAGGACTGAGTGTTGTGGCGCAACTTGGGAGAGGCCTATGTCCCTCAGTGGACTGCGATAGGCTGAGTTGATGATGCTATGGCCGTGGCTTCACCCGTGTATCACTGAAAGGTGTTATTGCGCATCACACGGAAAGAACCGAATGGATTCGGAAACGCTATACCTACATAATTCTTTAATTTTCACATCGATTGCTTTCCGACAGCAAATGGCTCTCAGAAGTTTTTGTAAATTGTCGTCTTTGATCCGTCTAAAACTGTCAAGTTTTAATTTTCGAATTGGCTAATTGCGTTTAGAGAACGCATTCTTTAATCTCGGATTCGAAATACTTTCCGACGGTTGTGAATAAGGCCGCTGATTTAGTGAAACACAAAATCGTGTGCATGGACTAATAAAAAAGACGGATAGAATCTCACTAAACAATAAGTGAAACACCTAAATATTTTTTCTTTCTTTCTTTCTTTCTTTTCACCTATACCGACTCGCTTTAAAGTACGGGCTGGCACGGACACATGCACACCCATAGTAAGACAAAAAGCCACGATTACACAACAAGTCTCGTGTGACGGTGGTCATGTAGTCACTGTCGTAGTGTCACAAATAGAATAACAATGTATATCTAGTGTGTTAAAATGCTGTCCAAATTAAGTGCTTCAATAAGTATAAGTTCCTATAAGTTGCCTGCTTGTGTTTATCACTGTGTTTTAAATGTTGCGCGTTGTTAACTGTGACAATAAACTATTTTTCTTTCTTTTCTTTCTTTCTTTCTTTCTATATTTTCTTAGCGAGATTCCGTCCGCCTTTTTTTATTCGCCCGAGATCGTGTAACGTAGAATATGCGTAGAATATCATCATCCTCCGAGCCTTTTCCCAATTATATTGGGGTCGGCTTCCAGTGTAGCCAGATGCGGCTGAACATCAGTATTTTACACGGAGCGACTGCCATCAGACCCCCGCAACCCAGTTACTGGGTAATACTGACATTCGGAGGTTAGACCAGTTGTCAGACTATCAGGCTTCTGACTACCCGTAACGACTGCCATAGATATTCGTATGACAACCGGTACCGACAGCTTAACGTGCTCTCCGAGGCACGGAGGGGTCTCGCTGTGTAACGAAACGGTCACCCATCCCCAGACTGACCGCGGCAAGTGCAGCTTAACCTTGCAGATCGTACAATCCGCGCAGTCGTTGCAACGCTACGAGCCCCTCGTAGCGTAGAATATATAATAACAAATTTCCAGAAGCTCTGTAAGTAACAATAATCTAGATATTTAGTAACATTGATTGTTCAAAGGTAGTCAAGAGGCCAGCCCCCCGGGAAGTGACCAAAAGAAAAAAGAATAGGAAAAGAAAAAGTAAAAACTGGATTCCTTCCACTCCTTCCCCCGAAGGTAGGAACAAATATTTTATAAGTACCTACTCACTACAGTAGTATAGAGCTCCATTGTGAAAGAGCTCGTCCGAGGAAGTACTACCACCGTACCTATACTTGTCCGCCAAATAGTGATGCTTGCATTGCTGTGTTTGGGTCTGAAGGGTACGGGTGCTGGTGAAGTTACAATCACATGAGACTTATCATCTTCATGTCTCAGTTTGGCGAACCGACTTGCGGTACCATTTAGGCAACAACCTAGGTGTTATTGCAGTTGTTATGGGCAAAGGTAACCGCTTAACATCAGGTGGCCCTTTAGCTCGTTTCGCCATCCTGTACTATAAATAAAAATCATCCTCCTTGCCTTTTCATGTTATGTAGCGTCGGCTTCCAGTCTAGCCAGATGCGGCTGAACATCAGTATTTTACACGGAGCGACTGCCATCAGACCCTCGCAACCCTTACTGGATAATACTAACATTTGGAGGCTTAGATCTGTCGGACTTTCAGGCTTCTGACTACCTGTAGCAACTGCCATAGATATTCGTATTTACCGTTCATTTGTAGTCTGTTTGTATGTTTAAACTTATCTTAGTGCAGTTTCCCAACCTGTTCCGCAGACCCCGTACGTTTGCGAGCATATCCCAGCGGGTGCACAGGCCGCGCATAAATATAAACAAAACAGTCTATTTATGTTACAAATTGTGTAAATGTTTTATATTTTTGTTTTTAAGGGATCCATTATACATTTTCTATCAGGGTCTGTCGTTGGAAAAGGTTGGGAAATGCTGCCTTAGCGCATTGGCAACGTTGACATCTCAGGGTGTAGATCACAAAACATTACGGAATAGACGAGACGGGACCGAGAGAGTTGACGGAATGATTATGTGCTGCGGAGTAGACTGGCCGGCCTTAGATTATATATTTATTTATTTTATTTATTTATTTTTATTTATTCTTTATGCACAACAAGGCACAAAGGCGGTCTTAACGCCATAGGCGTTCTCTACCAGACAGCCTTAGGGTAATGCAGAGACAAAGAATAAGGTAGATGCACCAGTAAAGTAGTAAAATATGTTTCGTACTACGGACTTATAATTACATATAATAAAAATAGATAAATACCTATTTACATTATACATATAATAAAATATACATATTATACATACCTACATACATAACTATAAATATATAACATCAAGATAATTCAAAGTCGAGCTGAATCTGCTAAATTGTGTTCACGGAAATATTTCCTTAACTTAATTTTAAAGGCGAGCCGACTGTTAGCCATCCTGATTTCATATTATATTTCATTTTTGTAGATATTTCTAGATAGAGCCAAGTGGAATGTGTGGAAGTGAGAAGTATGTTTAAAAAAATGAGATGAAGGATCGTATATTTTGTCTCATAACTCATACGACATAACCTTAAAGTTAGTCATAGTCAAAAGTTTTTATTTCGAATAAGCATTTAAATGCACTTTCAAAACGTTAATTATGAATCTAGTTGCACAGTTCCAAAAAGTTGGTCCTATGGAGAAGAGCCGGCAAGAAACTCCATGGATATACTCTTTTCAAATAGTAATAGTACCTACCTACAATTATTTGTTACATGATTAGGTAATTGGAAAGAATTGAGTGAGAATAATGTAGGTTAATGACTGAGACAAATTCACTGAAGTAAACTAATTAATGACTAATAATGATTTTAAGTTTTGGCTCGACCATTATAGGAGGGAACCCAACGATCCGATAGTCAAATATAGTGCTGTTCTTACATTCCTTGCGTCGTTTGTACAGTTTTGACAATATTATTGTGATTGTTTTAGGGTGTATTTACGAGAAATAGACTCCGTTAGATTGGTGTTTAGTGTATTCTGTGCTATGAACTAATATATTTACCGTCTCATGAACGGCCTCGCCGACGACTTGGTGTAGGTCGCGGGAATCCGCTGTATGCGGAAAGCGCAGGACCGGTCGTTGTGGCATCGATGCTTGGGGGATGCCTGTGTCCTGAAGAGGAGACAGGAGAGGAGCTGAAATGATGATGATGAGCGGCCCTATCTAGAGGTATATAATCTAAAGTGGTCGGCGCTCACCAACTGTAACGTCACGGCTGGCACGACAGAGGATTTTTGTATGCTAAAATGATTTTGAATTTTATTTTAATAACCTTAGCGCTCTTTTTAGGGTTCCGAAGTCCTACAAGGAACCCTTATAGTTTCGTCATGTCCGTCCGTCTGTCCGTCTGTCCGTCTGTCCTAATCCTTTACAGCTTAATAACTTCTACAGTTATAAACATAAGTAAATGAAATTTTGTTAAAAAATAGTCTGCATATAGATCTCAATTTTAAAAGAATAAAAAAATAGTTTTTACGTTCTGTAGGGGTGGCGCCCATACATGTGAAATGGGGAAAAAAAATTTTTTTTCGCTGCACCCCCTCGTGTGGGGTATCATTGAATAGGTCTACTAAAATGAAGGTAATGTTTAATACATCACTTTTTTATCAGGTGTACCATCTGCGAAATATAGCTCGTCAAAGTGGCTTGCAATGTGTCCCCCCCCCCCTGCCATTTCTAAACTATGCAACGTAGAAACTTATAATCTTCCACATTGATAGACCTTTGTGAAAACTCTCTTTTAAAATTATTTCGAGTATAATGTGATTATAATTTTTCGAGTTATAGACACAAAACTGAAAAATACTTAAAACGTCCTAGTTCAAAGGTCATTGACCTTAGAGAAAAATGATCATAGCAAATAATGCTCCTTTAGCTACTTTCTATTTGAAAAAATCACAAAAAGTAACTTTGTGTTATGTTGACGACACACTTCTTAAATTTGGCGCCATCTAGCGGCGTCGTACAACACTCTCTGGGTCGCCAATGCTGCCGTCAAGTGCCGTGTATTACATTTGGCACTGTATAGCGCCATCTAGCGGCTACTGACATCACTCTCTGAGTCGCCAATGCTGCCGTCTATTGCAAAAACTAAAATAGCCGTGATTAATATTCGATTTGATTTGTTTGTAACACCTACTTAAGGAACCCTATAATAGCATTGCCCGAGCATGGCCCGACATGCTCTTGGCCGGTTTTTGATTTATATTCTTAAGGAGGCTTGATCAGGACGGCATGTTTCCTTGTGATTATATCAACGTTAACTATTAGTCAGCGTAAAGAATATTCAAGTTTATCAGCGATTAATCGGCTTTACCGGGACCGAAATGTACATGAACTTAACGTGTCCCAAGATGTCAATATTGCCAGTGCATCGTTTATTCCCCAACAACCTTTCCATCAGTCGATTCTCAGGACGAGAAGCAACTGTACCTATACACTAAGTTGTTTTTCTTCCCCAGATCGGCCAGGAAAGCTAATGGTTTTATATTTCCCGAATTTAACACACGTGCTTTGTTTCAAGAGGCCTGTGATACTCGTCGGACACCCAAATCAAGTCGAATTTGTGACATTAAGGCCACCTACGAGCACATCTTAGATCTCCAAAAGACCTTACATTCAAATGAATTCGAGCAACTCGTGAAAAACATTTCCTGCTTTAAATATAACGATGTTGCTAACAGTTTTTATATTCCTTTTGAGAGGAAAGGGAAAAGATGGGATTGGATCCGGAATAAGAGGTCTTTGAGACTACATTTCACTAGAGTCAAAGATGAAACCGAGTTTGATGATGAAATCGATCTCGTGGATTTCGATAATGATTACGATTCGTTTGAGCGATTCGTGAAGGGAGATGATGGTATTTATAAAAGTATTAAGAGGAGTAAAAGAACTGCTGGTATGAAAGCTTTGGATCTCGGATTGAGGAACATTCCACCTTTGATGCCTGGAGAGGTAAGTTCGTTTCATTTCAAAGATGTAAAGGGTGCCACTGACGATGCATCCAACAGTCCAAATGACGTGGCCACATTCCAAAATACGTCCGTGTATGTTGAAAACGTATCTTATTTGTAGAACAAATCAAGCTTTATTGGAATTAGTCATTAAAACGACGTCCGAATGGATACATCGTCAGTGCCCACCTTAATATTGAGTAGCAGTTTATGAAAGAGCTCGTCCGGGGAAGTACTACCACCGTATCTACGTCTGCCGCCAAACAGTGATGCTTGATGCATTGCTGTGTTCCGGTGCTCGTGGTACGGGTGCCGGGACGTAACCATCACATGAGACTTTCCATCTTTTAGGTCTCAGTTTGGCGAACCCAATTTGCAAGACCATTTAGGCAACAGCGTAGGTGGTATTGCAGGTGTTATACGCAAAGGTAACTGCTTACTAGGTGGACCTTTAGCTCGTTACGCCATCCAATGCCATGAGAAAAGCTACTCGTTAGCGGGTAAATACTTATTGTCGATGATAATACGCAGTAGGTGTATTTTAAAGCTTTCTTAGGCACAATAGCTACAGTTCTACCAAAATTTTACTATGGTTCTACTATTGCATACCTAAATTCCGTTGGGAAGAGATTTGTAAGCTGAAGTGGCAGTGGGCTGGCCCTGTGTCTGTCGAAGTACTGATGGCCGTTGGAGCAGACGAGTCCTTGAGTGAAGACCGCGAATCGGCAAACGCAGCGTAGGGCGCCCCCCACCAGGTGGACCAACGACCTGAAGAACGTGGCTGGGGGGGACTGGATGCGGAAAAAGAAGTTAGTCTTACATAATCACTACCCTCATTCATAACCGCTTTCTCACTTCAGAATGAACTCTACGTCATGGTCGGAGACACGATAACTCTCGACTGCATACCCAACACTCTTGGGATAAACTCTCTCGAAGACCACTTCCACTGGAGAACAGATAGGAAGAGCATGTTGAAGCAGGACAATGTGGAAGTGAGAGGCATCAAAGTCATCATACACAATGTGGAGCCTCGAAATATTGGGAGCTACACTTGTAGTCAGGTAAAATATTTTTGATTTCTATTTAGTCTTGACTGCCTCGTTGGTCTAGTGGTCGCAAGCGCGATTGCTGAGCGTGGGGTCCTGGGTTCCATTCCTGGGTCGGGAAAAGTGTTATTAGGTTTTTTCATTAGGGAATTCTCATTAGCAGCCCGGAGTCTGGATTTGTGCCCAGTTAATGGCAATAGGCCCGCCCCCTATTACATGGGACTAATAACAAAACTGACGAAATGTGGGTGTACTACCACCACTGCTTACCCCTTCAGGGAAATACAGGCGTGATGTTATGTTGTTATGTTTATTTAGTCTTTTTCAGTGCCGTAAGTAATTACTGGCAACACACACTGGTCAAAGAATTTCGTCTTGAGACACTGCGGTATTTTGGACGAGAACGGATTGCTCGCAGAACGGATGGCCGATGGGGCAGTAAAGTTCTGGAGTGACGACCGCGTACTGGAAGGCGCAGCGTGGGTAGGACCCCACAAGGTGGACCAACGACCTGGTGAAGGTCGCGGGAATCCGCTGGATGCGGAAAGCGCAGGACCGGTCGTTGTGGTGATGCTTGGGGGAGGCCTATATCCAGCAGTGGACGTCTTTCGGCTGAAATTATGATGATGATGATTTAGTCTTTAAGAAAATATTCTTAGAGAAAGAAAGAAGAAGAAAGAATGAAAGGAGGCTCTTGTAATGCACCGGAATATTATGGAAAAGATCGTAGCTCTATTGAGCTGAGTACATGGACAGACCTGGATGCAGGTGACGAGCAAAAAAACTGGTGGAGTGCCCAGCATGGGCCACGCAGCGCTGTGAACTTATCACTGCTGTAGGCGGCAGCCATCTCTCGCTTCCGGCCGTGGTTCTATCCATGATCGAGAGCGAGAACGCTTGACAAGGCGTTGTCCCCTGTGAGGAAAGCTCGTGAATGAGGGTTTGAGAGGCGACAAACTCTCTCTCCACCCATAGGAGAGCGTACGCTGACCTGAATCCAATCCTGGGCCTGCTGGCGGCGGACTCCGAGTAATCCGCCGCTCGACTATTCAAGGCCCATGACGGTGGCGCGCAGTATTTCGCGCGCAACAGTAAGGTGTGGCCCACACGGGGAGAAGTGGGCTGAGAATGCAGAGCCAGACCTGTCAGGGGTGGGAGGAGAATGCAGAGCCTATCCCACGCTCCTGGCTGAAGGTAGTTAGAGGAACACCGTGGTGGGTTTAGTCGGTAATGGTCTGACACTGGCTCCACTATCCCCGGATGGAGTGCAATCATAATTATTTCCCCACAATGAAGTGATACTTATAAAACTTTGCTATAAAAACGTATTAAGAAAGAAGTTTAACTCTGAAATAAAGGTCTATGATATATTTAATAATTTCAGGATAGCACAGTCAAAAGGAACGTGCGATTGAGTGTGATGACGCTTCCAGCGTTTGACGTGGTGTTCCTGCCGGTCTACAAGACTCAGGGAAGCTGTACTTATGATGTAAGTCTTCTCCTTTCTCCTGCGTTTGAACTAGCTACACGGGTAGCACGGGGTTGTTTTCAAAACGAGAAAAGTTTAGGCTTTTGTCACAGAATATCTAATAATACTAACGTACAGAACGGCCACTCACCGCCCCCCGCCAATTTAAGATTCCTCGCCCGCGCCCCGCACGCGCCCGCAGTTTGACGGCACCTGGACTGCAATTGCAATGCACGTTAATCGCGAGTCGCTATATAGATAGATAGATAGAATATACTTTTTTTTTTTTATTTTTTTTACTTTTTTTTTTTTTTTTGCGTGATCGAATCAGTAATGAGGAGATTCGCAGGAGAACGAAAGTAACCGACATAGCCCGAAGAATTGCCAAACTTAAGTGGCAGTGGGCGGGGCACATTGCTCGCAGAACGGATGGCCGATGGGACAGTAAAGTTCTGGAGTGGCGACCGCGTACTGGAAGGCGCAGCGTGGGTAGGCCCCCCACAAGGTGGACCGACGACCTGGTGAAGGTCGCGGGAATCCGCTGGATGCGGAAGGCACAGGACCGGTCGTTGTGGCGATGCTTGGGGGAGGCCTATGTCCAGCAGTGGACGTCTTTCGGCTGAAATGACGATGATGATGATGATGATATTTTTTTTTATTGTACACCATGAAAATAGTAGTAAACAGGAACAACGTATAAATTATGGGTACATGGGCGGTCTTATCGCTAAAAGCGATATCTTCCAGACAACCTTTGGATGGACAAAGAAGACGTAAGATCTAGATAATGGGGGCAGTCCGTGGCCAAGCTAAAGCTATCTCTGAGAACTACTGAGAAACCCACCCGATATACCGAAAATCCGCCACTTTCGCGAAAACCATTCCCGATGCAGCAACGGTTACCAGGAGGACATAGGGGCGTGGTCCCCCCGCTCAGTAAGCCGAGCCCTTCCCTGGGGGACGCCCTTATGCGGTATTGTAACCGAGATTTTAGTTTCTAAGTTAGGATTAGGGATTTTTTTCGGCGGATGGAGTCCCTAACAGGATTCTCCGCCACTCGCCCGGTTAAGCAGTCAGGGTACCATCTGCGATCGTCCATAAAAAAAAGAACTACTGAGAAGCGCTTGGAACCCAATCGGTATTACAAGCGACGAGCATCCCTAACCTAAACGTGTGTGTGCGTTCGTATACAGACGGAATATTATGTATGTAGGTGGTGCTAGCATTTATATTGTATGAAGTGTCCGTGGTGTGCTTTTGGTACTTGGCGGACACACACCATCGAAAACTGTATTGAACTCTCTTTGAAAAAATTGTGACTTTTACCTTCAATATCTTCATAACCGTAGTCGGTTCCCAGGTATAGCCTGGGGCCTAGTACAAAAAAACCATCGTAATGACGTGGAGAACACGTGGCTTTAGGCTCGTGTTGGCTCTTTTTACACCCGTTATTAAAGTTAAGCTAAGTAAGAACCGTGTGGATTATCAGTGTGCCCCCGCACTCCGTTGAGTGTATACATGTGACAATGTCCGGGCCGGTGAGGGCAACTACCTCCAATCTGTTATGTTGTCGTAATTAATGAAGTTTTGTCCTTTATGCAAAACAAATGTGATGTTATGGATGAAGAAAGTATAATCCGTTTATGTTCAACGGGTTTTAAAACCGAGGATATAACTGCAGCAAAAAATCTTGTGTATGGATCGTTGAAAACGGCAAGGCGGAATATTACTCGTAAAAAGGAGGGTAAAACTCAGCGAGAATTGGAAGATATTATAGCAGTAATTAAGGAAATAGACCCGGAAGAATTGCCCATTTTTGTAGCCCGTGACCTACAAAAACTGCCCCCCGTTACATTTGATCATATCGATGTAACGAGGCTGTTGAAAGACATAATCATTCTTCAAAACGAAATCAAGACCGTTAAGGAAAAATTCGTCCCAATTGATCAATTTCTACAACTGCAAAATGAAGTCGTTAATCTCAAACAGGCATCGATTGTAAACAACTTTGATTGTGAAAATTATGTTAACAAGAAACGCGGTACTACAAAAATATTAGACAGCTACAATTGTGAAAGCGGACCCATAGGCATAATACATATACCAAACGAGTCAATGACCTCCAATTGTGTAGTGGGATTGACCTTGACCGATAACAGTTCTCCGCAACGACGACATGTCCGGGCGCATCGATCAAGTTCCTTGTCGCCTGTCGATTTACCTGGCGAGTGCGCTACGGGGCATGCAAACACAACATCAACAACACGACATCGCGTCGCGTTTAGATACAAGTTCTGCGCAGAGGCTTGAATCGCATGTTCTGTGTAGGGCCGATGGATTGACGTGTGCGCAGAAAGATAAACAAATGTCTATGGCGGAGATGTGTCGTAGTCAACCCGAAAACTGGAGGGTGAATGAAAGGGATGAGGGATGGACATTGGTACAAAGAAACAGATACAGAAACCGCTTTGTCGGTGAAAGGGGTACATGTACAGATAAGGAAGCAAAATTTCGAGCTGCTGATATTAATATACCTTTGTTTATCAATAATGTACACAAGAACACGTGTGAAGATGATATCACCTGCTATATAAAGAAAAAAATAGATGTTGATGTCACATTGTGCAAATTAAAATCAAAACACCAAAGAGAATATAACTCCTACAAAGTGCTCGTGCCTAAACACAAATTAAATATGTTTTTGGATTGTAATTTGTGGCCAGACGGTATATCATTCCGCCGTTTTATTGAATTTAGTAAACGTAAATTAGACAAGGACAATACTATGAATAGAGGTGTACTTAACTCCACAATAAATGGATAGTGAGGAAAATAAGACGACTTTTATAAGTTTTAACTGCAAATCTCTGAAAAGATCAATAGACTGTGTTAGAGCGCTTAGCCACAAGGCCGATATTATTGCACTCCAGGAGACCTGGTTGCTGCCGCATGAAATTCCGGACCTGTGTGGTGTAAACAAAAGTTTTGGTTATTGTGGTAAATCAGCTGTTGACACTACGAAGGGAGTACTACGTGGGCGGCCTTATGGTGGGGTCGCGTTATTATGGAATAACGCTAAATTTGATTCTGTATCTGTGATCGCGAGTGAAAGTGACCGTATAGTTGCCATTAAAGTCAGTGTATCGGGTCGGACTATGCTTATTTTTTCTGTTTATATGCCTACCCACTCGCGTGACAACCTTTTAGAGTACGTTCAATGTTTGAGCGAGGTAGCTGCGATTGTTGAAAGTAATAATATTGAATCTGTCTATATTATGGGTGACTTCAATGCGCATCCTGGAGAGCTCTTTGGTAATGAACTGTTGAACTTTTGTTACGATCAAAAATGGGAGTGTGTAGATTTAAAAATGTTAGGTACGATGTCCAATAGCTACACCATTGTTAGTGACGCGCACGGCAGCCGTCGATGGCTGGATCACTGCCTGGTCACTGAGGCCGCGCGAGAAACAATAACTGCAGTAAAAATTCATTATGACGTATATTGGTCCGATCACTTCCCGCTAGAGATACAGTGTGATATAAAAATTGTAAGGCCAACCTCTGAACTGCCGCGCGCTTCTATTGACAGGGTTAAATGGGGAGAACGGGATGGTAACCAAGTGAGTCCAAAGCAGAACATCCCGGTGAGCATCGACGGCATTAGCGATCCTGGGGATATAGCAAATATGTTTAAATCCCATTTCCAGGTGCAATCACCATTACATACAGTGAGGGGCGATATTGAGGCGGTCGTGTCAGGCGTGCCAGAACGTGTCACCGCAAAAGAAGTTGTTGTAATAATTAATGGAATGACTAAAGGCTAATCACCTGGACACGACGGCCTCAGCATTGAACACCTCCTGTATGCTGGGCCGCACCTCTCGAGACTGTTGGGTATGCTATTTACTATGTGCATAAGACATTCATACCTTCCAGCTGATCTTATGAGTACGGTTGTGGTTCCGATAATTAAAAATAAGACTGGAGATGTCACTGACAAGTCTAATTATCGGCCCATCTCCCTAGCTACTATCGCATCAAAGGTGCTCGACAGTTTGCTTGAGAGACAGCTTAGTCGACATCTTAATCTGCACGATGCTCAGTTTGGGTTTAGGCCCGGGCTTTCCACAGAATGTGCCATTATGTCTCTCAAGCATACCGTTGGGTACTACACAGAAAGGAACACACCTATATATGCCGCCTTTCTAGACCTCACTAGGGCATTTGACCTGGTTAGGTATGATATCCTTTGGGCTAAATTAATAGATTCCGGTGTGCCCATTGAGCTGGTCAATATTTTTAAGTTCTGGTATGGCCACCAGACTAACCGGGTCAGATGGCTTAGTCAGTTTTCTGAGGAGTACAGGTTGGAGTGTGGGGTGAGACAGGGTGGACTGACATCCCCCTCCCTCTTTAACCTGTATGTTAACCAGCTGATTGGTGGGCTTAGCAACGCACATGTCGGATGCTCAATTGATGGTATGTGTGTAAACAGCATCAGCTATGCTGATGACATGGTGTTGCTGAGCCCTTCTGTCGCTGCGCTCAGGAAACTGATTGCCATTTGCGAGGAGTACGCAGAGTCACACGGCCTCTTGTATAATGTCAAGAAAAGTGAGCTTGTAGTTTTTCGAGCAAAGGGGCGAAGGGTGGCCTACGTGCCGCCGGTGATATTAACCGGTGTAGCTCTTGTCAGGGTATCGTCTTTCAAGTATCTCGGTCATTTAGTAGACGAGAACTTGAGGGATGATACCGACATTGAGAGGGAAAGGAGAGCGATGGCAGTCCGCTGCAATATGCTGGCTCGCAGATTTGCAAAGTGTAGCGCAGAGGTTAAAGTAACCCTCTTTAAGGCCTTCTGCCAAACGCTATACACTTGTAGTCTGTGGGTCAGATACACGCAGGGGACTTTCAACGCTCTCCGAGTACAATACAACAATGCCTTCAGAGTGATGTTGGGGCTCCCGCGATTCTGTAGTGCGTCAGGCATGTTTGCTCTAGCGCACACTGACGGGTTCCACGCGGTGATACGCACACGTGTCGCGTCACTGATGCGCAGAGTCCGCGGGAGCACCAACACCATTCTCAAGGTTATTGCTGATAAGCCTGACTGCCCGATCATGAGGCACTGGGTACATACACATGTGCATGTAACCAGTGCATCGGGCAGTCACATAGATATAAGTTTCTGTATTACTAACAAACTATGGGCAGTAATGTCTGAAATAAACATATTTTATTTTATTTATTTATTTTATACGACCTGTGAGGTTAAGCTGCACTAGCCGCGGTCAGTCTGTGGATGGGTGACCGTTTCGTTACACATCGAGACCTCTTCGTGCCTCGGAGAGCACGTAAAGCCGTCGGTCCTGCGCCTGATCTCTCTCCGGTCGTGTCGAATTGCCTCCCATCGGATTATGAGAGTGAGGGAATAGAGAGTGCACCTGTGTTTGCGCACACACTTGTGCACTATAATATATCCCGCGCAGATGGCTAGTCTCTGTTGAGATTGGCCGCTGTGACCGAAATTCGGCCGGGAGGACATTATTATTAAATATTGAATGTGTGTGGCTATGAATTATTTTACCGTTTTTATAGGACCTGCAAGCTATCCAGCATTTGGGTGCGTCAATGGCTGATGAAAATAGTTGTGGCAACTTCTGCTCCGTAAGAATTGACGAGCCAGTCTGCCAGAAGGATAGGGTGAGAGTCTTCTAGTTCTCATTTTGTTTATTTTTTTTAAAACTTCCGACAATTTATAAACATATTCCTACACTATTAAACAAAAAACCTGTTGTTCTTGTGAGCCTACGTCATCAGAATCGATATTCATACGGAAGGACTTAAGGACACAAATCATTTGAAAAAACTCTTCAATAAAAATAATCAAATTTTTATTTTTTTATAGTATAGGATGGCGAAACGAGCTAAAGGCCCACCTGATGTTAAGCGGTTACCTTTGCCCATGACAACTTCAATACCACCTAGGCTGTTGCCTAAATGGTACCGCAAGTCGGTTCGCCAAACTGAGACATGAAGATGGAAAATCTCATGTGATTGTAATTTCACCGGCACCCGTACCCTTCAGACCGAAACAGCAATGCAAGCATCACTATTTGGCGGAGAAGTAGGTACGGTGGTAGTACTTCCCCGGACGAGCTCTTTCACAATGGAGCTCTACTACTACTAAAATCTTATAATAAAACAATTTTAACCGGATTATATCGCGTATATTAACTTGTTTTAAGTTGTTTTATTATAATGTGTAGTGATTGCGAAAACCGAAACCACAGACGTCGTCAATTAATAATATTAATAATTAGGTAATTTGATTATTTTTATTGAAGAGTTTTTCCAAATGAGTTGTGTCCTTACGTATGAATATCGATTCTGATAACGTAGCTCACAGGAACAACAGGGTTTCTGTTACATATTTTATGTATAGTTTCGTGTGGTGCCGGACACAAAGAATAGCACCGCACCACCGCTTTTTTTCTCATGGGTGTCGTACAAGGCGACTAAGGGATTCATCAGAGGATGGCAGCAGCGTTTTCAGAGTATTTATTCAAGCAACTGCGATCGCCAACCCGCCTGCCAAGCGTGGCGAATATGGCATATCCCCCCCCCCCATGGTGGGAGGCCTATGTCCAGCAGTGGATGTATTTCGGTTGAAACGATGATGACGAAAAAACATATTAAGGAATATAAAACTTTTTGTTTTTAAAGTTAACTGCGACCTTTAGGGGTGGGCCCCCCACTGTAAGAATAAATAAATATTTGGGACATTTTTACACAGCACCATCTAGTCCCAAACTAAGCAGAGCTTGTACTATGGGTACTAGATAATGTATATAATAATTTTATACTTTTTTTTTGTAAATACATACTTATAATACTCAAGAAACACCCAGACCAACACAAACACTTATGTTCATCACACAAATATTTGTGTCCTGTGGAAATCAACCCACGGCCTCGTGATCAGCAGTCCGACACTCGAACCAATAGACCACAGAGGTCAAAAAAGTCCTGTGGGTCCTCCCCGCAAGTTGAAAAGCACTGGTATAATAAAACGGTAACGTCTCTCTTCTAGGGCACCAACAGTTCACTGATCCGGTCCACAGCAGTCATCTCCATGTCTCCTCGCCGCGTGAACTGCAGCGTGCAGTGCAGAAGAGACATCGTCTCTTCTCTCGTCATGCTCTGCGCTTCTAACACTCCTACTTTATCTTCTGTCGGAGGTAAAGTTATTTTTAGCTTTGGTCCAAGATACAGGTTCTAGTTTTTTTGTATTTTTTTCAATGTACTTGCGTTTGACCGCCGCCTCACCTGATGTAAAGCGATGGTGCGGTCGAGATTCACTCGAGACTTAAAGACCACCACATTATACTTATCGGGAGACAGAATATGGTGGCAAGGGAATCCATTCTTTAGCAGTACGCATGGCAAATCTCTTCGTGCGTAAGGGTGGAATGTCTACCATATAACGGTAGTGCATCGCCGTGCGTCTGGTTGTCCGATGATGGAAAGGGCTTGGGGGAATTAGATCATGTAATTCCGATGAACACTCGCCGAAATGCGTCCATTTTCTTCTTCCTCCTCAACTCAGCCTTTCGCAGTCCACTGCTGGACATCGCCTCTCCCAAGTTGCGCCACAACACTCGGTCCTCTGCCTTCCGCATCCAGTCCTCCCCAGCCACGTTCTTCAGGTCGTCGTCGGTCCAACTGGCGGGGATGCCCCTCGCCTTTTCCAGATTACTTTGGGGTCGTCTTCCAGTCTAACCAGATGCGGCTGAACATCAGTATTTTACACGGAGTGACTGCCATCAGACCCCCGCAACCCAGTAACTGGGTAATACCGTAATCCTAAGGTTACACCAGTTGTCAGACTTTCGGGCTTCTGACTACCCGTAACGACTGCCATAGATATTCGTATGGCAACCGAGACTGACAGCTAAACTTGCTCTCCGAGGCACGGAGGGGTCTCGATGTGTAATGAAACGGTCACCCATCCAAGGACTGACCGCGACTAGCTTAACCTCGCTGGTCAATTTAATAATGTATTAGCTTGATGTAAAAATAATAACTTTGACTTATACTAATTATTATTATCAATAAATAACTATGAACTATGATTTTCATCCCCGCGGTTATTACTCAGAGCCATGAGCGAACATTTATTATTTTACTTATAAATTCCAGTGGTTGTACCAAAAGACGGCGTCAATGAGACTATGAGGCCTTGCAGGGATCTCGGTAGACCTGTAGTGACACACAGGCTCCGGAAAAAAGGTAATATTCTAACTTTTTCAATACTTAGACCCTCAATTTTGGCTGTTCTGACTAATAGGCAATAAAATAATTCAAGAATATTATAAGTCAGGATGTCCCAATAGTCACCGTCAAGCCGGGAACAGATGATAGCTAAGGACAGTAAATACCTGATCAGGAAGATTTTTTTTATAAATGGTTTTAAGCTACCGTGAACACTGCTCGTGGTATCGAAATTATCCTCCACTATGGTTCGTCTTTGGGTGACATCAGCGATATCTTATTAAGAAATAGTGTCTCTTTAGATTTCGCTTCGCATGCGTAAATGCGTAAAAAATAATAAAAGTTTTAGTAAGGGTAGGCATATCTATACAACTTTGAATTAACTGCAAAGTTAGTCGAGTCGGTTAAGAAACATTGTCTCTTAATAAGATATCGCTGACGTCACCCAAAGACTTACCATAGTGGAGGATAATTTCGATACCACGAGCAGTGTTCACGGTAGCTTAGTGGCTAAAAAGCACTGGCGTACTGAGCCAGGAGTCGCAGGTTCCAATCCTGCTCGTAAGCGATTTTTTCTTTCCACAATTTAAATAAATCTTGAAACTTGACTCCTATCTGAAGGATTGGCCCCAGAAGGCAAAAGACAGGGACAAGTGGGAAAAAAGGAAGGGAGGCCTTTGCTTTGCAGTGGGACCTACAGGCTGATAATAATGAATGATAATAATAATAATAAATCGATAAGAGCGCCGCACAATGATTATTGATATCGCCATTCCGCATGACGGGAATCGTCGTGAAAGCTGAGACAGATAAGCAAATGAGATATCTGGACTTGGCGAACGAGGTTGTCGACATGTGGGACGTGGATTCAGCAATAATTGTGCCGATAGTTGTTTCAGCCAATGGCTTAATAGCCAAGAGCCTCGACCATCACCTTCAGAGGCTTTCGTTAGGTGGCTGGGTCAAGGGCCAGATTCAGAAGGCGGTTCTCCTCGACACGGCACGTATTGTGAGGAGGTTCCTTTCTCTGGGGCCCTAACCGCCGGTAGCTTGGACCTTGTTCCTGATGCCGGTGGCTTACTATTTTTTTTGTTTAATGTTTTTCCTTTTTATACAAAAATATTTAAAAATGTAAATTTATATGGTATTTTATGAATAAAGGAAATAATAATAATTTAAAACCTTAGATTTTTTTATTTTCAATATTTAAAGTAGGTACATTCCCTCCATGAAACATTTGGAGCACCCTGTATAATACAGACGTCTGCACAGCAGCCTTAATTCCAGACACATGGAGTCCAGTAAACCTACTGAGCAGTTCGTTTCGTCGCCTATCATCTTCAGCAAACTATTCTCTGTACTCTTCCACCAGATTCCAACGGGCACCGAGAATACCACAAGCTGGTATCAAGCCTGGCTCCCGGCAAGGTGGATGTAGTGCTCATCTGTCCCGCTGGCTACTATCTCATTCCGGACCAGAAGATTTGTGGTGAGTCTCAGTTCTAGTTTTTTTTATGTCTTTATGCCTTTGCCTTCGTGTGGTGCCTTGTTCCGTGTGGTGCCGGACGTAAAGAATTGCACCACCCTCTCTCTTCTCATGGGTGTCGTAAAAGCGATTAAGGGATTCATCAGAGGATGGGCAGCAGCGTTCTCTCGAGTATTTAAACAACCAACTGCGGTCGCCAACCCGCCTGCCAAGCGTGGCTATTATGGCATATTCTCCCCCCCCCCTTTGGGGAGGCCTTTGTCCAGCAGTGGACGTTTTCCGGTTGAAATGATGAACGATGCCTTTGCCTTCGCCTGCCTATACAGGGTAATTGAAAAAATACTCGAAACATCTAAGTACTAACTTCGTATCACGATCCCGAATAACGTTTGTTATGACATTGGCCAAAACTAAATAGGTACACACGGCTACACATCAAGCTGTAAATTTCCAGTAAAAGTTGACCTCGCATTGCTTTCCGTTCAATGCGAGGTCAGCTTATACTGGAAATGTACAGCTTGATGTGTAGCCGTGCGTACCTAAGCCAAAAAAATATTTGTATGTTAAAAGTTTATAAAGGAAATTGCTAAAGATCCTTAGTGACTCCGCCTTAAGGCGTTACAAATTAAAGTTGATGCTCACCATATACAACTCAATGAAGCCAATGTATTGCAATACATTCATAAACACGGACAGTACTAAATATAATTTTAGATTTTTTAAATATTTACTATTTTGACACATATAATCACAGATATCTGTGCTATTTTGATGTCATGTTTTGCTTTTTTTGTTATGTCAAACAACCTATATTGTCGCCAAGTTGTCAGTCGATGCCAATTTTTTGGAATTTCTTGTGTGAAAAGGAGACATAATATTGAATCATAGACATATGGAGTATCGAAATAAAATATGGATGATACACAGATATCATGGATGATACAATTTTATGCGGTTACGTCATTAATGTATTGATACTCCTTAAAATATGAAAAATGGTTCTTGTACTGTCCGCATTAAATACAATATATATTATGAAACGACAAAATTCGCATGTAATTTTCGTATATTGTTCATCTTTGTAACAGTTTAAGGCTATTTGTCCTTTGCGTATAATAAAAAAAGTCGAAAATTTCGCTTGTTTGTACTACTAGCTACGCAGCTCCACCGACGCGACCCCGGGCGGCCTCTCGTCAGCCGTGTCATCATAATCATCATCATCAACCCATTCTCTGTCCCACTGCTAGGCACGAGCCTCTTCTCAGAGTGAGATGGTTAAGGCCTTAAGTGGTGGCAACAATTTTAGACCTGTCAAATTAGTCTTAATTTAGATTTCCATACAAGTTTAGTCGTGATCTCGGAACGTGCCCACTAAAATACAAAGTAAACTAATTTGACAGTTCTAAAATTGTTGCCATCCCTTTCTTGTATCTGCTATTAGTAAAAGAGAGCGATAGTTTAAAATAAGTTTAGTTCGTGAACAAGAGAATCACAATGAAAGACACCAATGTAAAGTAAAAAGCACGCGTGCTTTATAACCTGCATTATAAACCAAAAAGCGCTGCAATAAGAGTCACTTTACGAGCAAGTGTGTAGAAATAGTACACACGGCTACACATCAAGCTGTACAAAACCAGTATAGGCTGACCTCGCGTTGTAAGGAAAACCTACGAGGTCAGCTTATACTGGAAATGTACAGCTTGATGTGTAGCCGTGTGTACATTACTGTCGAGGCCTGAAATTAAGCAAGTTACGGCCGAGTAATATTGGAAGTACGAGGCGAAACCGAGTACTTCCCAAGTGATTTTGAAAGGACGAGGCGCAAGCAGAGTCCTTTTTAACTAAACGAGGCCGTTAATTGCTATTTCGGCCGAGACTTGTATAGTACTTTTCTCTCATTTGCGAGGAAACGCAACACAAATTAATTCAACAGTATCTCATTTTCATTCACGCCAATTCGCCCGCGCGCAGTTCTTGTTCTATTTTCAAAGTTAAAAAAAAATGCGCATTCAGCCTGTATAATGGTAAATATTTTGTACCTAAAAACACCGAATTTATGTAAGTGTGTACTTAAAAACCTCGGTAGCATAATTTAAAAAATAAAAAGTGGCCCGCAATTTATATTATTGTCCTGTTGGCATAGATCAGTAAGCCTCTAGACGCCGGTTAGTTGGACACCCCCGCACACAGTGGTAGAGCATATCATACGTCCATCCGCTAATCGGAACGTCACTCAGTCAGCGAGCGGCACCAATCATAAGGAATCATACCACCGAACTTTTGAGCCGGCCAATCATAACGCACCGTCCGCCCCCCTGACCCCACCAACGTTTTACGACTGCGTTCGAATACAAAACTTTGTTTATGCGGAGTCTTGAAGCTTACTGGTCTGTGCCTGTTGGATATTACCGGCCAGTAGGTCTACTCGCGTTTTATGAACGACAAACGAAGTACGAACTTTCGTTCCGACTGATACTTACATAATAAAGATAGGCACATAAAAAAGACACAATTAAGATAGACTACGGTTCATAGTCGTATACAATTTACCGGAGATGAGAAAAACAAACGTCAAAACACGATCATCGCATGCGATAAGGGAACGATGGTTGACCGGAGTAGCAAATTGTGCGATGAATCGTACGATTTATCGAATATCGTCGAACGGGAGTAGACCCCCTGTTATTTCGTTGCGTGCGGAAAAGAGCCGATTGTTGTATTATTATTTTTTAATAATGAACCAATTTCCGAGCAAGTGGGAGAAAAATAATTTTGTTCAAACTCTTCGTTCACCTCCCCCCAGCGTCGTGCCCCCCCAACACGAGGTCGGCGGCGGGCGACAACGCGTGCAGCGCGTGTCCGCGCGGGGCCCGCGCCGGGCCGGGCGCGGCGCGCTGCCAGCCCGCGCGGCCGCCCGAGCCGCCGCCCCCGTGCAGGTAAGATGTACGTACTCTCACTGATGACATGCCATCTCCTCACACTCGTCCAGGTCCACAGACAACGACGTCAATAAATAGACACACGATCTCATATAAGCAGCATGTTCCGAATTCAGTTGACGCAACCGTTTTTTTTTTTTTTTCTTATGGCAATTAATGCCGAAAGTATTTTGGAAACCGTCTGTTTGGTCTGTTTACAATTTATAAATAAAAAACACGGAAAAAAAACACTTTTGATTGACAATGGGACTCGATGTAAAACTTGTCGTTGTTAGAACACAGACTGAAACAAACACATAAAATATATAAATATATTGTAAATCGCGATCAAATCACGGACGTTCTAAAAAACGCCAGGTTAAGAGTTCTCTAAACCACAGATTACTATATTAGTACCTAGCTACAGATGCGACAGTGACTCGAGAGCTTAGTTTCACTAAATTGCCGACCGGTGTTTTGTCGCTACTATCGCGTGTAGGTAGGTAGCTACCTATAGCTATATTTATAGGACGTCATAGCTCCATATATACTGTAGTTATAGGTACCTAGGTACTTTTTAAGATTAGATTAAGGGAAATAAAACAGGATCATCATCATTTTCATATTATATTTTGTAGGCACAAATAATGTCAACATCAAAGCTCTAAATTATCATTCTTGGGGATAAGAAATAGCATTAGTTTCACTTGTTTCCTATGACGAAAAGTTCCCGCACAATACTGCACTGAAAATAGAAGCGGTAACTCGTGAATTATCTTATCATTAAACTGTGTCGAATTTGGAGTCTCGAAGAACTCAACTCAAGCTAAAACAGCGAAGATATTACAAGATAATACGATAATACTGGCACTCGATCAGCTGTTAACACAATAATCAAAGACAATAATAATTAGAACGTCATGGCATCAAACATCCCACAGATAAAAAAAAACGAAACCGCGACAGGTGGCGACATATGGCAGGAAAACGAACTTACGACTGTCAGGGCCCTGCTCTAGACCGACGAGCATGCATGTCGTGGTTAATGGACGTAGATGAAGCGAAAGAGGTGTGTCAGGATCGTAGCAGGTGGAAATCCATAGTCTCTGTCTACCCAAACAAACAGGCGTGATAATATGTATGTATGTATTGTAAATTGTATATGTACATATTAATAGGTATATTGTGGAACCAAGCTACTCATAATAATGATGATTTTGTCCTTTTTCAGAAAAGTGAGTACCCACCCTCGAAAAATAACAACAAAGTGAAAAAGATGTTGGAACATTACCCAGCGAGCGAGCCCAGTTTATTCTAGTTTTACAAATATAAAGGAATTCAAGTATTCAGCCTTGGACTTTATTCGTCCAAGTATTCAGCTACATGGGTAAAATAAAGTTATTATTAATCGCTACGCATAGGGTTGCCAGATGTGTTGGAAAAAAAATCGGACAAGTTCATATTTTATGGACAGATAAATTTACTGAAAGACAAAAATACTGAACAAAATGTGGAATTGAATGCTAAATAAGTCAAAGTCAAAGTCAAAGTATTTATTGCTTTCATAAATTATTAACAGTTAACCTACTTTTTATTATACATGCTGAAATTTGAATTGCTTCTTTTCCGAAAAGGGGTCATTGTACTCATCATTATGAAAAACTTTTACTATGTGACCAACCCTGAAATCACGAATAAAATAACAGTTGGTCCCTACATTTGTGTTCACTTAAATCGATAGAATGCAGGGACCACCTGATTTTTTTTGCCGATTTTAGGGTTAGTTCCATAGTAAAAGTTGTTCATAATGATGAGTACAATTACCCCTATTCGGGAAAGAAGCCATTCAAATTTCAGCATGTATTTAGATGAACGACTTCATTATCCGGAGAAATACCCATGGGCCCCATGGCCAGCAAGACGACGCCTTACTGCACGAAATCGCATCGCAGAAATGAAGACGCCTTACCGCACGAAATCGCATCGCAGAAATTAAGACGCCTTACCGCACGAAATCGCATCGCAGAAATTCGCGTCGCAGTTTTCTGCATATTCGCATCGTGCCGATTCGTATCGCTCTTTGTGTTTTGAACCTTAAGCGTTCCTGTAGTACTACGGAGACTGACCCTCGATTACCGTTTCAGTGCTGGAACTGCCCCCCGTGCAGCTACCTGCTGGCTATATTGGGGCTGGTGGTGTTCTGCAGCGTGTGCGCCTGCCTGGCCATGCTGGTGGCCGTGCTGGCGCGGGACAGCGCGCCGCCCAAGCCTCCCGACGAGGACCACGGACTGTGCTTTAAAGAACGACGGAATCGTGAGTATCCTACCCATCCTCCTCCCCCTATCCCATCGACCATACACCCTATAGACGCCACATAACAGGCGAACGATATCTGGTCAACACATCTCTGAAGAGAGATGTAATAATAATAATAATAATCGTTTATTTCCATAATAAGTAACATGTTACAATTCAGATGAGCGTTGATCCCCAAACTAGGTTAACCTGTATCTTGGGGACCACCTTCCTTAGTTAATTTATACAAACTAGGTTAACCTGTATCTTGGGGACCACCTTCCTCAGTTAATTTATACAAACTAGGTTAACCTGTATCTTGGGGACCACCTTCCTTAGTTAATTTACACAAATTAGGTTAACCTGTATATTGGGGATCACCTTCCTTAGTTAATTTATACAAACTAGGTTAACCTGTATCTTGGGGACCACCTTCCTTAGTTAATTTATACAAACTAGGTTAACCTGTATCTTGGGGACCACCTTCCTTAGTAAATTTATACAAACTAGGTTAACCTGTATCTTGGGGACCACCTTCCTCAGTTAATTTATACAAACTAGGTTAACCTGTTGAAACGGTTAGAGTCTACGCAGGTAAGCTGCGCAGACCGCTACAAAATAAAAGGTGTCACTACGGTGTTAGGCACCGCAGTGACATAAGGAAGTGTGTTGAGAGATAATTAGATAACACTTAGATATTTAATACATATATTGAAAGACACTCGGCTAGGTCGCGGGTAATGGTACCGTCCCTCGTCTCCGCCACGTGGATGGTACGGCAGGCCGGCGGGCAGCAGGTAGACGCTGCCTCGGGGTTGCAGCGGGTACGCCTCTTGCCGGAACGTAGAAGTACAGCCCAAAGGTAGAAGTACAGCCGGAAAGTAGAAGTCCAGCCGGAAGGTAGAAGTCCAGCCGGAAGGTAGAAGTCCAGCCAGAAGGTAGAAGTCCAGCCAGAAGGTAGAAGTCCAGCCGGAAGGTAGAAGTCCAGCCGGAAGGTAGAAGTCCAGCCGGAAGGTAGAAGTCCAGCCAGAAGGTAGAAGTTCAGCCAGAAGGTAGAAGTCCAGCCGGAAGGTAGAACCCTGGAAGCGTGCAGAAGGGTGCGCATGTTAGTGGCGGCCAGGTTAATACAACCGCGTGCGATGTGGTAGCTTCTCCGCCCTCTAGTGACACAAGGAACGGTGATGAAGGAGGATAGTGGAAGCTCACACATCACAGCGGTTAACAGGCAGTAAAGGGTGCAGTCACAGCATAGTATATGACAGGTGCATAATTGTAGGTTAAGTGACACGAGGCGTGCAAAACATATAGAAAGACAGTGATCTTCGCTGATGGCACATGAAATAGGTTGCAGCACACTGTAAGGCATAGCATAGAGCTGATGCAGCAGTTAATTACACATATTTTAGCTTCTTGAGACAGGAAGTAAGCATGACCGCGTGGCCGGCCATGAAAATGTTAGAAATTAAACATTAACAAGATCGTATGATAGAATCAGTTCCCTAATACACTGTTTATAATATATTAGCTAGATTAATGAAGAACTCACCCGAGATTGGGGATAAAATATGTATTCCATAAGGAATAGTTACTTCCTTGGATGCTGCTGTGTTGAAAATGACAGAGGCCAACGCGATTACTAGTGTTGTGCACACATTTTAGGGATGCGCAACACCGGTTAAGTTTTATATCGTTCATTCGACTAAACTAATGAGATCCACAACGCTACAGTACCCCGGCTGCAGAGAAGGGATTTTTCCTATTAAAATCCGCTAGAACTACCACTCCCTACCTACTATCTCGTCTTCCTGCGTCAACTAAGTCTAACCCAGTCTGGATACCCGTGGACTAGGTCATACAGGACTGACAACAGGAGAATAACTGAGTAGTTTAAGTTCACTCGAGACAGTAAGTGAAGATATACACAAGATTTAGGGCAAGTGCAACTCCATAGAATTCTCTAGATACTTTTATATGAATATATCACCAGCAGGGTACTAGAAAGCGTTGCTGGGTTCATTATAGTTTACCTAAGTCAGAGCAAACAGGTAGTTTAAATTATTAGTATTACAATGTTTGGTAGATAGCAGAAGGCTTAATAGTTTTTATATATTAATTTAGAATTATAGTGTACCTACATAGTTACCCTTTTTTTAAGTTAGATGCATGTTAATTATTTAGTTTATTAATGTTTGGTTGTTAGATTTATAAAATATTATTTGAATAATTGTGTGCATAGTTACACATCATAATATTTCAAAAATATTAGACAAAGAAATGTTTCCATTAGGATCAGCATCCTCCATGGTACAGCTATTTTCAAGAATAGCTAAATAGTCAGTTTTATAAATTAATTAAAAGTATTCAGATACATAACTAGTTTGGAGTAGTTACTGCCTACATATCACTAAGAACATTTATGTAGTAGAATAGATTATAGTGGGTTGGTTATGTCAAGGTTTAGGGCTTATATAGGGAGTAACCGAGTCCGCTCCTGCAAGGGCTTATTTACTGAGTTGCGACCGCTCATCGAATACCAATAGCTTAGAACTATTGGTACAACATAAACTAAGGGATCAATGGGGTAGGGCCATGATCAAGTAGGTATGACTATGGGTGTAGGGCCGATAGTCATGAAGTAGCACAGGAATGAATGGGGTAGGGCCATCATCCTGTCATAACCATTGGTTTAGGGCCAATGGCTATATAGAAAAATACTAGAAAGGCTATGGCTGTAGAGCCGATAATCCCAGAAGTAGTACAGGAATGACTGGGGGAGGGCCAATCATCCTGTTATAACCTTTGGTTAAGGGCCAAGGGCTATACTAGAAGAGGAAGATAACTTAGTGATATGTAGTTGTAAATTAGTGATATTAGTAGGTTAGATTAGGTAATAAAGTAATTAGGTAACTATGTGGTTTTATAGTAATTAATTTTGTAGTAATATAGTTGTACAATAACATTTTAGTTTAGTAGTTATTGTTATATAGTTGCATTGATAAGAATTATGCAGTAATTAGATGTACTGTAATATTGAAGTTAAGTTTTTCAAGTTGTATGATTAGGAATTTCATAGTAGGTACCTAATAGTTGTACAGATAGATTATAGTTGTGTAGTTATTATTATAGATATAATGTTAAGAATTTGACAGCTATAGCTGTATAGTTAAATCACATTAAAGTATGTATTTATTTTATTTGTATGGTATGTTTTTTGTACCAATACTGTAGCATTATAGTAAGTAGTATTTAACAGTTAAAGTTGTATAGTTAGATTGTATAATAAAATTGTAGAAGCCTAGTTTGAATTTATTTTTTATTTTATTTAATGTAAAATATTTATTATTATTTTGTAGTAAAATATCTATGCTAACTAGTTTTGTATAAATTCAATTTGATTTTGTATAAGTATTATGAATTAATAAAAACAAGTTGTTTTGATAGGTATATTATGTATAGAGTAATATACCCATCCCTAATCTAGTCAGTAGGTAGATACTGATTATTTATACAATATAGGCCTCGCAGCAAAAGGCCATTTCACTTGATCAGCAGGTACATAATTAAATTATTGGCTATCTATACCTAGTTGCAATATAGATAGAATAGCAAGTAGAAGTTAGGTGCGGAATAGTATGCACACCATAACTATAATATAGTATAGTGTAGGGTACACCTAACCCTCCATGAGAAATGGTGGTTAAAGATAGGGTGAGTTCCTATTATCACAGTAATTCAGCAAAAACACAGAATTTAAATTAAAGTTAGCAAAAGACAGACTTAAATCTATACCGCTGAGATGTTAAGCGAGCGGTGTGTGCGAAAGCTCAGTTTGGAACGCTAGCGAGTTAAAAAATTAGATTGGGCGCCACTGAAACGGTTAGGGTCTACGCAGCTACGCTGCGCAGTCCGTTACGCGGTCGCGGGTAAGGCTATTGTTCACTGAGCGTTCGCACACTTCGGAAGGAAGGTGGAAAGGGTACCGTCCCTCGTCTCCGCCACGTGGATGGTACGGCAGGCCGGGGCAGCAGGTAGACGCTGCCTCGTGGTTGCAGCGGGTACGCCTCTTGCCGGAACGTAGAAGTACAGCCCAAAGGTAGAAGTACAGCCGGAAAGTAGAAGTCCAGCCGGAAGGTAGAAGTCCAGCCAGAAGGTAGAAGTCCAGCCAGAAGGTAGAAGTCCAGCCGGAAGGTAGAAGTCCAGCCGGAAGGTAGAAGTCCAGCCGGAAGGTAGAAGTCCAGCCGGAAGGTAGAAGTCCAGCCAGAAGGTAGAAGTCCAGCCAGAAGGTAGAAGTCCAGCCAGAAGGTAGAACCCTGGAAGCGTGCAGAAGGGTGTGCATGTTAGTGGCGGCCAGGTTAATACAACCGCGTGCGATGTGGTAGCTTCTCCGCCCTCTAGTGACACAAGGAACGGTGATGAAGGAGGATAGTGGAAGCTCACACATCACAGCGGTTAACAGGCAGTAAAGGGTGCAGTCACAGCATAGTATATGACAGGTGCATAATTGTAAGTTAAGTGACACGAGGCGTGCAAAACATATAGAAGGACAGTGATCTTCGCTGATGGCACATGAAATAGGTTGCAGCACACTGTAAGGCATAGCATAGAGCTGATGCAGCAGTTAATTACACATATTTTAGCTTCTTGAGACAGGAAGTAAGCATGACCGCGTGGCTGGCCATGAAAATGTTAGAAATTAAACATTAACAAGATCGTATGATAGAATCAGTTCCCTAATACACTGTTTATAATATATTAGCTAGATTAATGAAGAACTCACCCGAGATTGGGGATAAAATATGTATTCCAGAAGGAATAGTTACTTCCTTGGATGCTGCTGTGTTGAAAATGACAGAGGCCAACGCGATTACTAGTGTTGTGCACACATTTTAGGGATGCGCAACACCGGTTAAGTTTTATATCGTTCATTCGACTAAACTAATGAGATCCACAACGCTACACTGTATCTTGGGGACCACCTTCCTCAGTTAATTTATACAAACTAGGTTAACCTGTATCTTGGGGACCACCTTCCTCAGTTAATTTATACAAACTAGGTTAACCTGTATCTTGGGGACCACCTTCCTTAGTTAATTTATACAAATTGTGACGTAGTTTACATTAGAACATAATAGATACACAGTTTGACATTAATTTGATTTGACAAATTAATTAATAGTAATGAAAGCATGCAATGCAACTATAGGTGTCATGTATGTATGCACGCGTGTGGAGTGTGTACGTGTAGGAGGCGTGTAGGTGTGAGAGTTGGGGGTGTTGGTGCGTGTATTTGCGTGCGATAGTGTGTGTTCGTGTTTGGTTATGTAAGAGGAGTTATATGATATTTTCTGTTTCATCGCAATTTAGTGCAAGTAACCATTTGTATAATAATGTTTACACCCACAAATATATGTACATGCTTCTGCTGGTGCGATTAATGTATTGTACAATATGACCCGAATTCGGGTCCGAGCGGTCGACGAGTCAACATCCCCTGAGGATGCTCCGTGGAGGGGCGAAACACGTGTCCAGTATCGGTTTGGTTTGAATACAAACCAAACCAAGAAGGTGTGATTAATATATTGCACAATACATTAATCGCACCTTCTGCATGTACATATATTAGTGGCCGGGAGGGCGGTGCTGCATGTTGCATTCAAGCTTGACAACGTACATATTTCGCGGAATTAACACTTCATATTTTGTATTAAAATATGTATAAGTTTAGCAAAAAATAAAAATTCAACTGTATACCGGCGAATTGAGCATCCGACCTTTTGCGAAATTTAAACTTAAATTAATAAATAATAATGAAAAAAAAATAAAAATAAAATATATATATATTATTATTATTTATTAAAATTTTAATTAATATAATTTTGCCAGAAAATATAAAACAGTTTTTCTTCTTAAGACGCTGACAACAGCCAAATACCCCAAATAGGCTTCTTTTAAAAACATTTTTAGCTGTATCTATTCAGTTTGTGGCAGTGAAAAAAATATATGTTAATCTTGATCGTATTTTCTGAAACTGTATTGTGCCCAAAACACGTTTTCTTGAAGTTTTCTCTATAGAAAAGAATTGTAAACTAACCTCTTAAAACATGCTTTAAAGCAAACAATCTCTATTGTTTACTAAATATTATAAATAAAATTAAGAAAACATTTGAGAAAGACAATAATCTAAACATTTGTTGTTTCTGTTTTTCAAATAAGCTTTTAGTTTTTTTTTTTTTTTTTTTTTTTTAATTTTCATTCAGTTTTAGCGGCGTGCGGCGACGTCCCTCGGCTCGTTGCCTCTCTTTCAGTTCTGTACGAAACGACAGTGACCGCAGAGGTCTGATTTTTTAGGTGTTGTCAGCCTCTTAACTGTATTCCGACGCAATGAGGATCCTACCAAGTGCGAACAAATGATTTTTGGTTTCGTGATGATTTTTTACGTATTCGTGGTGCACTATGTAACAGTGCAATGTTTATTAGATCATATTTAACCGTATACCAAATTATAATTTTGCTCTTATTTTCTGAAGTTCGTTTTTTGTCGAATAAATGGGGTACCTACTGTTGGTAACTGGGGGCTTTTACTATATGAATTTATTTTATATTCATTATGAATAAAAATCTCCATAATCGTATTGAAGATGTTAAATCAATGGCAACACTGTTCACGGGAAGAGATTACCTGGTGAAACATTAATAAACCATGGTACACACGGCTACACATCAAGCTGTACATTCCAGTATAAGCTGATCTCGCGTTGTAAGGAAAACCTATACAATGCGAGGTCAGCTATATCAGTATGTACTGTGTATTATTTATTATAGGTACGGTCGACCGCACGTCAGTGGTAACTGTTTGACATTGACAGCGCCTTTATTTTGTAAGCAGTGAGGGTAATTTTCTAATTCAAGTGTTACCACTGTCATGCAGTCAACTGTATTATGTGCCGTATAAAGTCATGACGTTATTAGGCATTCTTAAAGTCACTAACTGGGAGTGTTTTTGGACTTTTTGGTCACGAAATTTTGTCTCTCGGTTTTCACTCATTAATTTGTCTCTTTTTTTTTTCAAAAACTCTCTTTTTGTGTCGTTTCAGACCATGATTGCTCCACAAACACATCCAAGCAGTCGCGACATCGCCACCGCGACCGACATCGGCGCCGTGACTCTCCCCCGCGCGATCAGTGAGTGACAACCTTTATCCTAGTAGCCCTACTCTGCCCTACTATTAAGGGGCCGAAACGTAGTCAACAAACTAATGCGAATCCCGCTCAAAAACTACTCACTCTATGGTACTCATGGTATAATAACACCAGGTAGTCTCTTCCCGTGACAGCTAGGTCACGTGATTGCCTCCGTCTTACGTCATCGGCCGTGGAGCCAATAACGGGCTGTTAGCGTGACACTTGTCAGTTTCATGTGCTGCCACTTTGTGAAAATAAATTACCCGAGCAAAATGCATTTTTTCATTTACTTTCTTCTACAAAGAATCACTTTTTAACTAGTAATTTAATATAGTTTCCTTTATTAACTGATTAGATGAATAACACGAGATAACAAATAGTTAGGCTAGTTAGGAATTTATTTTATATTAATTATGAACAAAAATCTCCTTAAGTATATTGAAGATATCAATCAATGGCAGCAGTGATCGTGACGTAGCTTCGAGGCATCGCGCTGTCATTGCGGGAAGAAAATACCTGGTGAAACATCTTATTATACCATGATGGTACTGAAATTACAATACATGCTACTCAAAGATAAATGGGACACTATTATTGAGTCCAAAACATGAATGCACTTATTTGGCTCGATCATGATTAATTCCAAACATACCTAGGAAACTGTTTATTTTCAAACAGTTTCATAGTTCATAGTTATTTATTGATAATAGTAGTTATTATAAGTCACATTTTAAGTAAATAAAATTACATTTTCAGTTATCATTATTACATAATTTGTTAATTTTTAAATTAACATCTCCGTTTTTTGTAGAATTTAAGTCAGATTTTTTGTGTAATTTTAAATTGACATTTTATTTATAGAGATAATGATTAAATTACAATTTTATTCTGTACTTTTATTATAACATTCAGTTATAATATAAAAATGACGTGTAATTCAAATTACCAATAAATATGACTATTGACTATTGTTTCTTAAATATATCCTACATTTATTGGTATTTTGGTAAGATATTTTACCTAAATATTGTTTTATTATAATAAAACATAGTTTAACCGGATTATATCGCGTATATTATTTAAATTGATTTTCCTGACGTTTCGAAAGCTTATATTATTATTTTATTATTACCTAGCTTATTATTGTTTTATTATTTTGAAATAAATTTACTGAGCCATTTTGTCGAAAATACACATGTTTTCTGAGTACATAACATAACATCACGCCTGTATTTCCCCGAAGGGGTAAGCAGAGGTATATAGCACACCCACATTTCGCCAGTTATGTTATAGTCCCATGTAATAGGGGGCGAGCCTATTGCCATCAACCGGGCACAAATCCAGACTCCGGGCTGCTACTGAGAATTTCCTAATGAAAAAAACCCAATAACACTTTGCCTGACCCGGGAATCGAACCCACGACCCCACGCTCAGCAGTCGCGCTTGCAACCACTGGACCAACGAGGCAATGTTTTCTGAGTGATAGTTAGTTTATCGCTTATATGCACTTTCATTCGGAGTAGCGCTGGCGTCAACTTCATGCCGCATTACTTTCCGGCAAGTCTCATATTTTAACTTCTTAGGTTTTCGCGATCACTATACATTATAATAAAACAAAGTTTAACCGGATTAAATCGCGTATATTATTTAAATTATCATTGATAAAATGATTCAAGAAATGTACCTAATTAAGTATTTTTTATGTGCACCTACCGCATGTCGTCTTGTTGTGGCAATAAATAATGTTTCTTTCTTTCTTCTTTTTCTTTCAAATTGGTTTCCCTGACGTTTCGAAAGCTTTGCAGCATTAGCTTTAGCTTTCTCATATTTTTCTTCGCAATCACTCTCATTCCGCGGCGTTCTGGGCCTTAAGTGTTAGGGTGGCTTTCCACCAACGATGTACGAGGAAGCTAGGCAGTGAGCGGGCAAGGCTATGCTACGAAACTGTCTGTTTCCACGAAAGCTAAGTGGTGCAACAGAGCGGGTAGGATGTTCGAGGAAGATGCGCGATGCGAGCTAAGCAGAAGTAATGTCCCCCTGGCTGAATTTCGGTCACGGCAGCCAGTCTCAACGAAGACTAGCTATCTGCGCGGGACATATTATAGTGCACAAGTGCGTGCGCAAACACAGGTGCACTCTCTATTCCCTCACTCTCATAATCTGATGGGACGGCAATCCGACACGACCGGAGAGAGATCAGGCAAGGGACCATCTAGTCCCAAACTAAGCAGAGCTTGTGCTATGGTTACTAGACAATGGATGTAATAATTATGTACTTTTTTTTTGTAAATACATACTTAAAATACATAAGAAACACCCAGACCAACACAAACACTTATAAAGATTTAAATTGTGGAAAGAAAAAATCGCTCACACACTTATGTTCATCACACAAATATTTGTTTCCTGTGGGAATCGAACCCACGACCTCGTGATCAGCAGTCCGATCCTCGAACCACTAGACCACAGACGTCGTCAAATAATGATTTCTTTTTTGTACAGTTTTTGATAGCAAAACGAGCTAAATGCCTACCTAATGGTTCCCTTTAACCAACGACAGTACCATCTATACTATTGCCTAAATGGTATTACAATTGGCGTTGGGCAAACTGAGACACGAAGATGGAAAGTCTGACATGATGGAATGGTTTGTTTCAGCGACGACAGGGAGCCCCGCGGCCGCTGCTGCTCCGACGGCGCATGCTCGCCCGCTGTCCCCGTCTCGCGTTATCCTCGCCAGGTTCTTCAAGCCGTCGCTAACCTCTTCCAGGGCCACCGGTAAGTCATCATCATTTCAGCCGAAAAACGTCCACTGCTGGACAAAGGCCTCCCCCAAAGGGGGGGATATGCCATAATTGCCACGCTTGGCAGGCGGGTTGGCGATCGCAGTTGGTTGTTTAAATACTCAGAGAACGCTGCTGCCCTCCCTCTTGTGAATCCCTGAGTCGCCTTTTACGACACCTATGAGAAGAGAGAGGGTGGTGCAATTCTTTACGTCCGGCACCACACGGAACACCGGTAAGTACTGTTTGATAATGTTTAACTTTAGGCGTTAAGGTCGAAGTGCGGTTACACCTAGTTGTAACCGGTTAGAACTAGGTGTAACCGGTTGCAGTTGGTTAGAACTAGGTGTATCCTATTCTCGGCTAAAACTAGGTGTAGCAGGTTACGTTCGGTTAAAACTAGTTCTAACCATCATCATGCTGTACTAGCACAGTCTAGCCTACAAACAGTCGTCCAACGCAAGATTTGAGTGTCCCAAGCTGCCTTCAAAGCTGTCAAACAATGTCCCGAGTTGCCTTTAAAAACTGTCAAATGTCAATTTTCGTTGAACCACTGTATGGAACAGATAATTACACTGTGGTACTAGTTGTAGCTAATCCTTGGTGGTTAAAACTAGGTAGGTAACCTACCTATAGAACAATCCCGGCGGTAAATGTCATGTCATGTCTTTGGAACAATCTCAGCAAACTTCAAAATTCAAATGAACATGAAAATGCTTTATAAGAAAGTAAAATAAGCATGATTAGAACAGGTAGACAGACTTTTGATGGTGTTCTCTCAATTACAGATTCTCAAGAAACCAAGTTTGAACTATGGAAAGAAAGAAACAGACCACCGCCGTTGCCGCCCATCGATTTTGACTTTTGAAACAGCCGCCATCTTGGATGACAGTTACACTGACAGTGTCAGTTTCAAATGTCAACATTCCGTTCGACTGAAAAACGGTCAAATGTACAAAAAAATGTAATTTAAACTTAATTACAAATTATGTACATAAAATTATATAGCACTAGGGTTAGGTACTTGATTGTTTGATCAATCTACTTGTTGATAATGGCTGGAATAATTTAACTTTCTCAAATTAATTGATTCAAAAAATGTTTCCTCTACGATATGAGTTCATTGAACTGTTTAAGGACATAGATTAACAAATATAACAGATGTAACAAATTCGATTATCGATTTGACATCCAATTTTCAGGGTTGAATCTATCCTAATTTAATTCCTGTAATTGTACCAATTTTAGCTTTATTTGGGTCCAACATGGCACTCAATTGTCGCCTTGAGCATTGGGTGTGAATTATAGCATCTTAATTATTTTTGAAAAAAGTACTTTTACCCATTTATAAATTATTTAGTTCCGCCACAAATTATGTATGTAATATTTTCTCCATTATACACTTATCTTTATAAAGAATTGGAATATTTTCTCAAAGATTATTTCTACAGACATGTCATTTCGCTCGCCGTTTTCTGCCTACACCTCTTATTTATATATTCGTGTACAAACTCTTTTGTATTTAAGTGTATTGTTATTTTAATACTTTTAGATATAGTATTTTAAGAAAGCGTTGTAGTTATGACATATTTTATAAGTATTATTTTGTCGTCCGCACTGTCTTTTGGTAAGTTGTAATAAAGTTCAGTGATGTTATTTCGAGTTTAATTTTAGAGACTGTAGTTTCACCCGTGGAGTCTTATTATGCTATACATTACTGCGTAGGTACACATAGTTGGCATCATGGTACCTATAATAAGATGTTTCACCAGCATGCGTAGCATGAACACTGTAGACAAGAGATATGTCTACGGAAGAATAGACTAAACGACATTGTATAGTACTTTAACTGTCATTTTGTCTACTCTTTCGTAGACATAGCCCTTGTCTACAGTGGTCGTGCTACGCGTGCTGGTATTCTCTTCCCGCGATGCTTCCAAGCTAGGTACGTCACGATCAGTGTTGCCATTGATTGATATCTTCAATATATTTAAGGAGATTTTTATTCATAATGAATATAAAATAAATTCCTAACTAGCCTATTTGTTATCTCGTGTTATTCGTCTAATTAGTTATTAAAGGAAACTGTATAAAATTACTAGATCAAAAGTGATTCTTTATAGAAGCAAGTAAATGAAAAAATGCATTTTGCTCGGGTAATTTATTTACACAAAGTGGCAGCACATCAAACTGACAAGTGTAACGATAAAAGCCGCTATTGGCTCCACAGCCGATGACGTAGTACCATTGGATAGGTTTATTAATATACACGAGCCAGTACTCCACGTAGCCTATTGCTTCCAATTTGCTTCCTCGCATGCCTGTAACTTACAAACAGTATACACGAGCCAGTACTCCACGTAGCCTATTGCTTCCAATTTGCTTCCTCGCATGCCTGTAAGTTGCAAAAAGTATACACGAGCCAGTACTCCGCGCAGCCTATTGCTTCCAATTTGCTTCCTCGCATGCCTGTAATTTGCAAAAAGTATAGACGAGCCAGTACTCCGCGCAGCCTATTGCTTCCTCGCATGCCTGTAATTTGCAAAAAGTATACACGAGCCAGTACTCCACGCAGCCTATTGCTTCCAATTTGCTTCCTCGCATGCATGTAAGTTGCAAAAAGTATACACAAGCCAGTACTCCACGCGTCATCCTGTAATTAGTTTTTGCGTCAACGGAAAGCATTTGAAGTGAATTATATAGAATGCATAACTAAACGAAGAAGAAAACTTACAGGCTATTAGCAGCCCCCGCGGTCCTTCCCTCATATTGCATGCCAGTAAATCAAATGTTGTGCAATCTACTTGTTTGCCAAGTTCAGGCAATACACATGAATGTAGCTGACACGTGCAAGGTTCGTGCAAGGAACTAGTATGCAAACGTGCAAATTACCGTCAGGTATCCGTGGTCAGTAGGCCTAGTACGAGTTTGACACTTACCGATACTTCCATCGAATTCGACGACTTTCATTCATTAATCAGTAGCGCCCCTGGCGGATACGAGGAGGAACTAGTAGTTTATGTATGAAAATCGACGAAGAAAGTATTATAAAGTGTCAAACTCGTACTAGACCCCCAGATCAGTTTGTTAGATTAATCTGACCACGGCCACTGCTTACGGCCAAAATTAATATCCAATCTATCCACGATTTGCCCTACTAGAGATAGGAATTTGACATAAGCTCCATACAAAATATGTCAAATTTCTATCCCCAGTAGGGTAAATCGTGGATAGATTGGATATTAATTTTGGCCGTTAGTGTCCTTGGTTAGACTTAAGGCGCTAGGATTACGCCCGAACTGCTTGAGAATAATTGAAACGCAGGTCACAGTTAAAATGTTTGGTTTTAATCCTCTGGTAATAGTTTACATAAAACATAAAAGTAGAATAAGAATTACAACACCTTGGAAACTTAGATAATTGACATCCACCAGAACCAAAGATAATATATTGTCTTATGGCAGTGTTACCATCCCCTAAAATCGTCGGCGACTACAGATAATATATAGTCGTGGGATCACCACACCACCCCCCCACGGAGAAAGAAAAGGCATACAAAAAAAAAATACAACATAAAGAAAACATACAAAATAAGACTATAAATCTAGAACATCCCGAAACTTAACCCGTCTACCAGCTCTGGTGATAACAGTGGGTGGAAGTGGAGGTGGTGTAGTAGTTACAGTAGGGAAAGTTGGTTTTGCTGGTAAAGGTGGATGTGGAGGTACAGGAGCTTGTTCGGAGGGAGGAGTAGATGCCACAAGAGGAGTGAATGACGTGTCAAAATCCAGGTGTGCTGGTTTAACACGGTCTATGCTGACTGTACTCTCCCTTCCATTCACATCCAAGGTAAGTGTTTTGTCCCTTCTCCTTAGAATGCGATGTGGTCCAGTGTAGGGAGGCTGCAGAGGGCGACGGACAGTGTCGTCGCGAAGCAGGACGTGAGTCGCTGTCGCTAGATCTCTAAAAATAAAGGTCGATGGTCGAGCATGTCGTGAAGCAGGTATGGGACGTAAAGCTTCCATTCGCCTCCTCAACTCTGTGACAAAATCTGAAGCATCATTTGGGCTCCTAGGTTCGTCAGCTGGCACGATTAGTTCTCCAGGTAGTCGGAGCGGCTCCCCATAAACGAGCTCAGCAGACGACGTGTTCAAGTCCTCCTTGAGCGTTGTCCTCATGCCAAGGAGCACTAGTGGGAGTGCCTTTGTCCATGTTTGACGATGGCACATTAAAGAAGCTTTGAGTTGGCGATGCATGCGCTCTACCATGCCATTAGCACACGGGTGGTAGCTGGTTGTGCGAATCCGTTTTGTTGCGCACACGTTCATGAGGCGCCGAAACAAAACAGACTCGAACTGGCGTCCTTGATCGGTTGTTATTGTGCTTGGAACTCCATAACGGAATACCCAACCAGTTACCAGCGTATCTGCCACTTCTTCCGCCGTTATAGATGTCATGGGCCACGCCTCAGGCCAGCGCGAGTACCTGTCGACCGCTGTCAAACAATATGAAAAGTTGTTAGAAGAAGGAAGTGGACCAATAATGTCGATATGAATATGGCGGAACCTACCAGATGGGTTGGAGAAAGATATTAGGGGTGAGGAAATATGTCTGGAAACTTTACTGCGCTGGCACTGGAGGCATGACTGTGCCCATTTTCTGCAGTCATTATTAACTTGTGGCCATACGTAACGCTCAGTCACCAATCGAACGGATCCCCGCACGCCTGGGTGACTGTGACCATGCAGTCGATCGAAAGCTGCTCGACGGAAGGGTAAGGTAAGGTATGGACGAGCTCGACCTGTCGAAGTGTCGCAGAGTATGTATGTGTTGGTCCCGGGAATGAGGATTTTTGCTAACTTTAAGGAAGAAGATGCAGCCACTTCTCTAAGTTCTTGGTCTTCTTCCTGCGATGCTGCGAGGGACTCGTAGTCTTCTTCCAAAGAAATGCATTCAACCCGGGACATAGCATCTGCGACAACGTTGTCAGCGCCCTTTACATATTTAATGTCAGTAGTGAATTGGCTTATAAAGGTTAGCTGATTAAGTTGGATTGGTGGCAGCTTCTCGCGGCGTTGTACGAAAGCGTATACGAGCGGCTTGTGGTCAGTAAAAATTGTTGCGTGTTGCGCTTCCAGTATGTGCCGAAAATGTTGAACACTCTCGTACACTGCCAGGAGTTCTCTATAATAAGCGGGCCACTCTACCTGTTTTGCTGTGAGCTTTTTACTAAAGTACGCGAGAGGTTGCCAATCATTACCGTCTTTTTGTTGTAAACATGCGCCTATATGGGTGCTAGACGCATCAGTGAACAGGCCCAATGGGGACTCACAATTTGGGTGCGATAGTGTTGTTACGTTAGACAGGCTCTTTTTGCAGTCATTAAAACATTGCTCGAGCTCGGGCGTCCATGGAAATGGCTTTGCACCCTTGCTGTTAGTTGCAGCAACTGCGTCGATTAAAGGAGCCTGGTATTTTGCGGCATCAGGCAAGAACCTGCGGTAATAGTTTACCATGCCCAGAAATCTGCGTACGCCTTGCACTGTCTTCGGAAGGGGAAAATCTATCAGTGCACGTATACGGTCTTCAGGAGGGTACGTGCCTGCAGCGTTGATGCGGTAACCCAAAAAGCTTACCTCAGATGCACCGATAACACACTTCGCTGGGTTGATGACTACTCCGTACTCGTCCAATCGACGAAACAGAAGCTTGAGATGTTCAGCATGTTGCTGAGGATCTGTAGAATATACGAGGATGTCATCAACGTAGGCGAAGCAGAAGTCAAAGCCACGCACCACTTCGTCAATGAACCTCTGAAACGTCTGTCCAGCGTTTCGAAGACCGAAAGTCATATAGGGGAATTCAAAAAGTCCAAAAGGCGTAATAATAGCAGTTTTGCAAATGTCGTCAGAGGTAACAGGAATCTGTTGATATGCTTTAACAAGGTCCAAAGTACTAAACACTGAGCATCCGGAAAGGTTTTGACAAAAATCCCCTATATGACGGACAGGATAACGGTCCAGAATGGTGCGGGCGTTTAACGCTCGGTAGTCACCGCAGGGGCGGTACGTATCATCTTTCTTCAGTGCGAGATGCAGTGGAGATGCCCATGAGCTGCTAGAAGGTCTGGCAGTGCCCACTCGAACCATTTCCTCAAACACTTTTTGAGCTGCCCGAAGCTTTTGTGGAGACGACGGGGCCGCGCTGTAACCGGTGGGCCATCAGTTGTATTGATGAAGTGCACCGTTGTATGCTTTGGATCTTTAGGAGCCGCAGGAGGTCGTGAAACGCTGGGAAACTCAGCGAGGATGTGTGCATATGGAGAATCAGGCGAATGGATCAGCTTTATACTGGGTTGGTCAATAGAAATAAACTCTGTGTTGACTGATAGTCCTGTCTTGTCATCACGTAGTTTAGCGTGAGCGCAATCAGGTAACAAATGATAGTGGGCTAGAAAATCGGAGCCAATAATGGGAGTCCCTACTTCTGCGACAACAAACTTCCAAACGAAATCGCGTCTTAACCCTAAATTAAGTTTGAGTTCAACCAGACCAAATGTGTTGATTTTGGTGCCATTCGCTGCAATAAGTTCATAGGGCATTGGTTGTGTCTTGCCCTTAATGTGCTTTCTCGGAAGGCAAGATAGATCGGATCCAGTGTCAATTAAAAATCGACGATTTGAATGTCGATCGCTAACAAACAGACGACGACCTGCTAAGGAGCAATCAGTAGCCGCCATTACTGACTGCTGCTTGAGTTTCCCTGGTTATTTGAGGTGGATGGAGCGCTGTGAGACCAGGTACACGGTTGCAGGCATTTCGATGCTTTTCCTGCAAACCGGTCGTGATACCAACAAAGTTGGGAGTTGCGGGGACGTGCGGGTGAGCGCTGCGATTCCGGGTATGCAGGTTCCTCTGGCCATCACTAGCACAGAGGCCAGTGACTAGATGAGTAAGGTCCTTTACCTGCTGCTGCAGCAACTTGAGCTGCTCGTTGGTGTCTGAGGAAGGTCCTTTGCTAACAGCGTTAACATTTAGGGCTGGTTGGGAGCTGATCCCTTGCAGCTTGTCTGCTAAGTCACCAAGGTCTTGAAGGTGTGACTGGTTTTGGGCAACTAGGATCCCTTGTATTTGCTGCGGCAACCTGTTCATCCAAATGGTCTTTAGTAGCTGTTCGGGAAGAGAAGGCCCACCAAGTGTGCGGAGATGTCGCAGGAATGATGAGGGTTTTCTGTCCCCTATCTCCTCCGTCTCAAGGAGTCGTCTTATCTTTTCTTCGTATGAATCAGAGAACCTTGAGATTAAAGCCTTTTTTAAAACGGTGTAAGGCTGGTCCTTCGGTGGCTCGGTAACTATGTCTTCCACCTCTGTTGAGGCCTTAGTATCCAGCTGGCTGATTGCATAATAGTACTTGGTTTTTTCTTGTGAAATGTTATTTATGAAGAATTGAGCCTCTAGAGTTGAAAACCAGAGACTAGGCTTGTCCGGCCAGAATGGGGGAACGCGGATAGAAACTCTATTGACTACCATACTGTGTGAGCTAGAAGGGGAAGGGTTATTGGACTGTCCATCACCGGTTTCAGGGTTGTGCGTTGGGAGAACAACGTCTTTTCTCTCATCGGCCATTGTGGTAATGTTTTAACTCAAATATTGTATTAAATTAAATATGACAAAATGCTAGAAATGTGGTACAATGAATATATGTGCACAATAGTACAAACACAGTCACATGCACGAAATACAAAATTAAACAAGAATTAGCCGTTGACAAAATAAAATGTTAATAATAGCACACACACAAACAAAATTATGAGGCACAAACAGTAACTGTCCCATAGGAAAACACCGTTGTTGCAATATTGTTTAGACAAGTCCAAGCAAGAGTTAAATAAAAACACTTACAGGTTATATTGATGTAAACTTCGGTTTTTAGCACAAAACTCACACAATGACGAATAAACTCGTAGTTTTTCCTTTGATGTAGGCCGGCAACTCGCGAGCCGGCTGGCGAATAAGTTGGTAGTTATCAATACCAACGACTAAAAGAAAAATTTGCGTTGCTGCTGCTTGCGATGAGTTTTGACCACATAGGGAAGCTTGAACTTAGAGCCCTTAACCTCTTCTTCTTAAAGCCGGCGTACTACGCCGGAGTTCTGTATTCGTTGTCGGGGTCACCAATAAGGCGCTAGGATTGCGCCCGAACTGCTTGAGAATAATTGAAACGCAGGTCACAGTTAAAATGTTTGGTTTTAATCCTCTGGTAATAGTTTACATAAAACATAAAAGTAGAATAAGAATTACAACACCTTGGAAACTTAGATAATTGACATCCACCAGAACCAAAGATAATATATTGTCTTATGGCAGTGTTACCATCCCCTAAAAACGTCGGCGACTACAGATAATATATAGTCGTGGGATCACCACAGACTGATTAAATTACAGTGTCCGTAGTTAGATTGGTGGACGTGGTCAGATAGATTAATGTTTTTAATCTAACCAGGCATATATAGTTAGTTTTTTTCCATACCTTCAGCCGTTTTCTCTTTCAGAGGACCATTTGTTGAAAATTATAAACAATTTTAGAAGTAAATCACTTTAATGAATCAAATTAAAACTAACAAATGAAATAATTTCTATCATTCCTTCTTTCCGTATTGGTCTTTGATATCTTTCCACAGTTTCCCCTTGTTAATCCGTTCGAATAAAGATTCGGAAGCCATTTCAAAAGCTCTTTCAAAGAAAAACGTACCCAGTGTTGCCGCAAGGAAGAAGGTGGAGGTTCGCTTAAACACAGAGCGATTTAACGATGCAAACAACGCCATTTTTAGTTAAATTCAAGAGTTCAGAGACAGTTTTGCTCTTAGGTTTTCTTATTACAAAGTCTTTGGGTTTTCTCGCTGAATTCAAACAACCGTTGATTGAAAATTGTCATGACTTTTTTTCTTTTAGTGCAGTTGTCAAAATATATTTGACAAATACAAACAGTCAGTGTAATCCAGACTTATTTAAACTCCTTTCTCATTTACCCTTGTCTTGTATAATGTCGGAAAATTGTTTTAGGGGTTCCGTACCCAAAAGGACAAATAATAATAGTTTATTCCAGATAATCTAAAAAGGGTGGGGTGGGAGGACCCTATTACTAAGCCTTATTTTATGCCGTGGGGAATTCTCATAGACCTACTCCGCCCAGGGACGGCGGGGCCAGTACTCTTACCGACTAAAACCACCACGGTGTTCCTTCACTAACCTTTGGCCGGAGTCGTGGGAACCCGTGGACACAGATAATATAATACTACCCGTGGATATTCGCACAACCACCCCCGACAGGTCCCGGCTCGCCACAAGCAGTTGAACTTCACGCTGTCTGTCCGTCACAGGGCTGTTTTTTTTAAATTCTTCTATCGTATCGACAAGAGCTTATACAATGATAACTCATGACGTGGGAAAGATCAGTTAGACAGTCAGCAGGTTGTAGCAAGGCTGACTGCCCAGGGTTCGCAGGACGATCAATTGAATATCATCGCTCGCTGATGCACTCTACTTACACTACCAAGCATGGGCGCCGGCAGGGGGGTGCCAGGGGGTGCACTTGCACCCCTTGGGAATCTCGGGATCAACAGGAATTATTGAAATAAAAAACCGTCTGTTGGAAATCATTTTTTATTCACAATAATTAGTAGGCAGTAATTACACAATTCTCATTTTATTTTATTTTATAGTATAGGATGGCGAAACGAACTAAAGGCCCACCTGATGTTAAGCGGTTACCTTTGCCCATAACAACTGCAATACCACCTAGGCTGTTGCCAAATGGTACCGCAAGTCGGTTCGCCAAACTGAGACATGAGCTCTTATTAAATGTATATCAACATCATCATAATTTCAGCCGAAAGACGTCCACTGCAGGACATAGGCCGCCCCCAAAAATCGCCACAATGACCGGTCCTGCGCTTTCTGCATCCAGCATATTCCCGCCGATGGGGCAGTAAAGTTCTGCAGTGGCGAACGCGTACTGGAAGGCGCGGACAGGCTCCCCGCAAGTTGGACCGACGACCTGGCGAAGGTCGCGGGAAAAGGTATTAAGCCAGTTGAAATCCTCACAGAATATTGTTACTATGGCCTTCATCACCATCTTCCTGTGCCATATCCTCATCGGATGTGCTGACATCCGATGAGATGATGATGATGATGATGGACCACCGCACGGAACTCGTTTCTATCTTGTGCCAGTCTGCATAGACTGGCAGCCGCATTGATGTTGGTCCAGCCCTTGATGTAGTCAATCCAGGCTAATTTCCTTCTTCCTCTGCTCTTTTTGCCCTCCAGTATTTTCCTCAAAATATTATATTTTTTGTTTCTGTATGTGTCCTAGTCACAGAATTAGATAGAATGGTTGTAATAAATGGTTTAAATGGTAATCACAATTTTACTTGCGATTCATGCGTGGCAACTTTCCGAACAAACTACGCCTTGCATTTTGAAGTCATTATTTTTTTTAAATTAATTTTAATCAAATGTACGGTCGACCGCACGTCGGTGGTAACACTTTGACATTAGCAGCATCTTTATTTCGTAAGCAGTAAGGGCGGTTTTCGAATTGAAGTGTTACCACTGTCATGCACTCGACTGTACTTTACAGCTTGTTTCTGCTGTTAGAAACAGAACAAAAAGGCATTTTTGCGGGTTTTTGTTACTGTATTTATAGAAACAAGTCATAAGGTGTGCTGAGAAAGACTGAAATATCCTGCTGCAATGCGCGCCCAGCCCACATGGCCATTCTATTTCTGTGGTCCTAGTTATGATATTTCCTTCTTTTAACCGTTTTAATAACTCAAGGTCTTTCGTCATCCTTCTTAAAACTTCAATATTAGTGACTCTAATAACAAATAGTTAAAACAAAGTCCGCAATCGAGTGTCTGTCTGTAAGCACTAATCTCGAAAGGTACTGAACGGTTTTTTTTTTATTACTGTCTCCACATCGTTGGAGGCTCGGACGAATAAAAAAGGTGGACGGAATCTCGCTAAGAAAAGATTGAAGCACTTCATTTTTTCTTAAGCCCACTATAATTTCGACAGCATTTTAACACACCAGATACATATTGTTATTTTACTTGTGACACTACGACAATGGCTACCGTCACAAGAGATTTGTTGCGTAATCGCGGCTTTTTGTCTTGCTATGGGTGTGCATGTGTGCGTGCCAGCCCGTACTTTTAAGCGAGCCGTCTTACTATGGGTGCTTCACTTATTGTTTAGCGAGATTCCGTCCGCCTTTTTTATTCGTCCATGGTTGAAGGTGTACATATTTGTACACCTGCAACTAATTTATTATTATAAATGTAGGTATCCGTGGGTCGCTAGTATAAAATTAAACAACAATATCAGCAGATATGTATAATTTTAATACAAAATCTAACATAAGTTTGGTACAATTTATTTCTAAGTATTTTATAAAATCTAAATATATAATAGTCTTACGAATAACAATCAATTCGTTAATTTTAATTATTATTATATTGGGATTCATAGCATAGCAGTACAATCTGAAGTAGGTTCAATCCCGCAAAATTAACACTAGTACACACGAAGAAAGAGTAAAGTATACAGGCTAACGAAATTTATTTACAGTCAATTATTATTTTTATTTACATGTGTATAGATAGAGGATAAATGATTTTAACCTTTTCAACGCCACGGTGTCGTAAAGGTTTTCGTGCCTTCAGCGCAATGTTGTATGGAGACTGTTGTATGTTGTTGTTGTATGTTGTTGTTGTTGTATTGCAAGCGCTCAGGCCCGACTGGAGCCAAATGGTCCAGATATAATTGAATTTTTCTCAAACATGCTTGGAAATTCGAACATTATTTTGACAACCTTCTTCGAGTTAAATCGAAAATACTGTACTGGTCAAATACATGCGAGGAACGGCCGGTAATGTTAGTATGAAAATCCATATCTGTCCTCTTAAGCGGCCAAATAAATTACTACTATAAAAACTCATATCTATCGTGTTATTTAAAAATGGAACGAACTTTTTACTCCAAAAAATAGCAACCAAGGAGGTTACTTATCAAAGATTATATTTAACTTTCGAACTGGCTTGCAAATAGAGCTGTTTAAAGTAAAAACAAATGTAGATATATTTGTTTTAGTTTTAATGTATGCACTTGCCTATATTATGTAATTGTGTAACGTGTAATTCAAATTTTTACTTCTCTTTGGCGAATTATGTAGCTCTTTATAGCCAAATAATTATAAGTGTTATGTACGCCGTTATTGTCATGTACATCAGACCAGTTACAGATTAGTTAAGAGTATAGTGATTATTTTAATGTACGTGATGTGGCTGTACTTCTATAAATAAATAAATAAATAAAGATATTTACGCAAAAAAAAATTATGTTTGTCATTAATTCTAGAATTTACATAAGTACTACTTAATTTCAATTTCCGCGCATTATTTGAGAAAAGCACTATACAAGCCTTGGCCGCATTGATGGATGCTGTTGCGGGCCGCGGCAGTAATGTACTATTAATTGTGCCTGGAATTCCGATATTCAACAGGTTAATCGAAAAGTTATTTGCGTTTTGTCTTACGGCCAAAATTAATATCCAATCTATCCACCATTTGCCCTACTAGACATAGAAATGTGACAAGCTCCATACAAAACATGTCAAATTTCTATCTCTAGTAGGGCAAACGGTGGATAGATTGGATATTAACTTTCGCCGTTAGTGAATAGTCCTTGGTGGATGTTGATAAAGCAGATACAAAAAAATATGCTTGTATACTTATCTCTTTTGCCGTGTGTACAAGGGTATTTAACTAAGGATTGTTTAACAAGATATATTAGTAATGCCCAATACAAAACTCGACTATGCTTTTCTTAGATAAACACTGTTTAATACAAAACTAAAACCAGACACAGAATTTTTTGTGGTTCTGAAAACGATAAACACAGATTTCATATAATTTACAATGTTTTATTGAAATAACTGTACTCATCAGTATGAACAACTTTTACTATGTTGTCACACTGAATCGCGAAAAAAGAATCAGCTGTCCCCTACATTTGTATTAACTTCAATCGACGAAATGTAGGGAACAACTGATTTTGTTTTCGCGATTTCGCGGTTGGCCCCATAGTAAAAGTTGTTCATACTGATGAGCACAATGACACCTTAAGAGGTTTTCAGTTATTTTAATAATACGTTTTAGGTGGTGATAGGAAGATTCTGAATAATTACTAAGCATTACTAATATTTTAACACAATAATATAATTAACAAAAAATCTAAATGAAAACCATAATTTACAGTACGCGTAATATAAGTGTGCCGCTCTGATACCATTGCGAAGGGTCGCGCAGATACAGTCGCGTAATAAGTGTGAGCAGGACATAAGGATGCATCGAACACTAACGAACAACTGAGACAGCGAGAACATGTGTTCTCCCGCCATCTTGCCACTCAATGAACAACCTATCAGTCTTGCCGCCATTACCGCGCATGCGCGCTACTGATTTGGTTGCAAAATTGACTACTGCGCAACTACCTGATTCTCACTTAACATAACAGCGGCAGTTATATTACGCGTACTGTAAAAATTTTCGCACAATTTTATTACACTGCCATGCAGAATAATTCGTTCACTTTTCTACAGGAATGTCTCAGTTCGTTTTGTTATAATTTTAAAATAATTGAACGATTTTTTCTGCACGACAGTATAATTTAGGTTGAAGATAAGGATGGATTGTTAATCATTTCACTTTACGAAAACCGAGTAAAGGCAGGATAAAACTACATATATAAACCCTTTGCTAAACATGTAGGTATATTTTAGTTAACTAAGTATGTTTTTTTATTTATTTCCATAATATGAAGTACAGAGGCGTGCATAAAAATAGGTTAGGTCCTTAACAATTTTTATCACAGATTCATCTTTACTTTTCAATTATTATATCAAAATAATTTCACATTCTAAACCATTGAATAATCAAGTTTCCACAATTTACTACGACTTTCACAATATTCTACGAAAAAAAGGCAAACCATGTATCTAATAAAAAAAAACCGAAAATTTAGTGTAAATCACCATGCAGAAATCAAAAAACTTTTAAAACCACTGACCAATTTTTCTAGCACGCCAGTATATTCTAAACAGCTACCTATTTTCCTGCACGCCAGTGTACTGAAGTATATACCGCATAAAGTATGTGCGTAATAAGTACAAAAGTCTCACCTGGCAGTTTCTTGACACTATCGACACTTATTTTTAAGTGTATGTGTGATTGGGGATTTTATAATGAAACTTTAGTTCCAAACATATTTTGGTCAATTTACACTTGAGTAGCGATCTAACATTTCTTTGAAATTCGTCTCATACATCGATTATTTAACAAGTGATCAGAAAATTAAATCATCCTTGGAATCCTTATATTAATCGCCATTTTTACTCAATTTCATGATCTTGATAAATCCCATTTGGAAGATAATTAAAGAAAGAACTTTATATAACGTATTTGTCTCCCGAATATTTTAAAAATAGGGTGGATGCACTATAGTGTAAATTGACACCTATATTTTCTTCGTCAGTACTTTTCAGACCTTCAAATAGTTCAAAACCAAACAAACAACACAATCAGATTTCAAAATCTTCACTCCCAGTTTTAAAACCCACTTTTAGATTTCAAAATCTTCACACCCAGTTTTAAAACCCGCTATTTGGTTTCAAAATCTTCACACCCAGTTTTAAAACTCACTTTTAGATTTCAAAATCTTCACACCCAGTATTAAATCCCACTTTTAGATTTCAAAATCTTCACATCCCGTTTTAATACCCACTTCCAGATTTCAAAATCTTCACACCCAGTTTCAGAACTCACTTTTAGATTTCAATATCTTCACATTCAGATTTCAAAATCACTTTCCTTCTCTCCAAAACCGAATTCAGTTTTTCTAAATAATTTTAATCACTCTTTACCGCTTCAAAACTTATTCAGATTCCAAATCACTTTTCGCCCAGAACTCCCCACCTCACAAATAGGACCTCAGAGCCAGCAGAACATAGCTGCTAATAACCGTAACGCTCTCGATGAGCGAGCTACCAATCACTGAGCTTCCTCGACCTCCGGTTCCACCACCACCTCCTGGACTTCCTCATCTCTCACTCTATTAGCGTCCAACTCAATCACAGGATCCGCAGTCGCTTCCGCCAAGTTAGTTACCGACTTCGACTTGAAACACTGGAAGTCTACGTGGCGACTTTTAGCCTCCTCTTTCTCCCAAGACATGTGGATGAAAGGGCGTTGGACGTAATTGTAGATGACCTCTGCGCGACCTCCGGGTCGTTTGCGGACTTTTTCTTTGTATGTAGGGTAGCCTTCGACGCCGAGGCGGATCTTTTTGAGTCCGCGCTCTTTCATTACTTGTTTAGCTACGTCCCTGGAGCAGAAAAAAAAGAATTGTTAGAATTTCTTTAAGAACAAGAATAATTTATTTCACAAAAAATACGGATCCAGACAGATGGATAAAGAGTCACAGTTAGTTTCCACATATTTTTTATTTTTAGAAGTCTCCAAATTGTACGAAGATTGCATCAACGACTTAAGGGTTCATCAACTATATGTATTTAGAAAATACAAAGCATTATTCACATAAAGTACTAGGACCACATAACATGACAAGTCTGATTCACTAAGCAGTCTTATTTTTCCACCTAAATGTAAAGAACTTTTAGATTCTTGTTACTTTTACGCCTTACTATTTCTAAAACTATATTTATTAAGTTATTTGTTTCAATTTTCAAAACAATTAGTCTTTAGCAGTAAGTTGTAACTTACCTGTTTTTGTCAAAAATATACCAGGACTTCAAGACGGGGTCTTGCCGTAGCGATAGTTCTTAAGACACTTTGCATGCTGCTTTCTCCGAAAAGTACTAGGACCCCATAAAGCGACAGAAGATTGCTCTTGAAAAATTGAAGATTGTAAGCCAGACCTCCAGTTTCCGAAAGGCTAGTCAACGCAAAAATTTACTAATCAGCTGCCAAATCTCAGGTCAAGTGCTGAATAGAATAGAATAGTATTTATTTGCATCAAATATGGTACAATAAGGTGTTAAAGAACATTCATTCATTCATTTCAGCCGAAAGACGTCCACTGCTGGACATAGGCCTCCCCCAAACATCGCCACAACGACCGGTCCTGTGCCTTCCGCATCCAGCGGATTCCCGCGACCTTCACCAGGACATTATTTTGAACTAATACATGTTCCACCAGGTACTGGCATACAATTTTCAGTATCTAGGGCACATTGTAACGGAAGAGTGTCAAGATGATGCAGACATAGAGAGGGAGCGCAGAGCATTGGCAGTCAGGGGTAATATGGTTGCGCGCAGGTTTGCTCGCTGCTCGAGGGAAGTGAAGATCTCTCTGTTCAAGGCGTACTGCCAATCGTTCTACTTGAGCAGTTTGTGGGTAAATTACACGCGTCGGGCTGCCAATGCTCTGCGAGTCCAATACAACAACATCTTCAGGATGCTGTTGCGGCTGCCTCGCTATTGTAGTGCGTCCGGAATGTTTACAGAGGCGCGTACGGACGGCTTTCATGCCGTTGTACGAAAGAAGGTAGCCTCCATAATACAGCGCGTGCGAGGTAGTAGCAACAGTATTCTGCAGATGATTGTGTCTCGTGCGGATTGCCCCATCCAATATAAATGGATGCGTATAGCAATAGGTGTTGACTAACATAGCGTATAAGTACTTACTAACACAATTTATTGTAATTTAATTTAATGTTGTGATTGTTTTAATTTATAATTGTAATTTTATTTTTATTTTATGTTTTATAATGTTTTGATTGTAAATTATGGATTTTTTTATCTGACAATAAACTGATTAATAATAATAACCTTTACAATTATTATTTATTACACTAATTACATTCATAACATATACCAATTATAATTTATTTATGAATTTCGATTTTAGTTTATATATTACAATTTAAATTTATTTATCAATTACAATTTTATTTCATAAATGTTAAATTATAATTGATGTGATTGGTTGTTACCATTTTTTCCAGCCAATCACAGGAGCTGACATGAGATTTAACAACAGATCAAATTGATCAGCCTTTCAAAAACTGGGGGTAAATCGTTCGTAAATTACTTACCTGTATTGGCCAAAAAGTACTAGGACCCCATAAAGCGACAGAAGATTGCTCTTGAAAGATTGAAGATTTGTAGCCTGGATTGTTCGTAAAGTACCTACCTATATTGGCCAAAAAGTACTAGGACCGCATAAAACGACAGAAGGTAGCTCTTGAATTATTGAAGATTGCGGCTTAAATCGTTTGTAAACTTTTCACCTACATTTGCCAAAAAGTACCAGGACCTCACAAAACAGAAGAGACTCACCTGTTCTCAATATACTTGAAGAACCTGTAGAGCGGCGTGGACAGCACGGTCTGCGAGTACTCGTCGCCCATCTGGGGCGGGAACTGCTCGTCCCACTCGACCGAGTCATCGTCCAGCAGCACCACGACGTGGCACTCCCTGTCTCCTCGCTGTGCTGACTCCACCATGAGCGGTAGGATGAGACGTTCGAGGAAGGATTCGAATTGACGCCGGGCTCCCTCGTTCGAGAGCTCGTGCAGGAGGCCTCTGAGGTTCTGGAAAGATGAGAATTGATACTGAGTTTCTACTTTAAAGAAGTAGCGACATCTATCGCGCTACATGCCAACCACTGACGTAAAAGATGATGTCACAAATCCTGAATCGCGTTATCAAGATTTGTCGCGCAGCTAACATAAATACAAACGCCCGACATCAACAGGTGTTCCCACACCTGTGTTCACGAGCGTTTGTCAATATTTAGAAACAGTGGAGCACCTGTGTACAAACTGCTCCCACACCTGATGTTTAAAAATCAAGTGTGGGAGAACCTAACCGTCAGGCCGCGAGCCACCAGGTAAAAAAATCCAGCCTGGCCGGAGGATCCTCCCTTTGTGTTGGGAACATGATACCTCGTTCCTCCACTCCCTTTCTCCTCGCTTTTTCCAATAATTATGTTGGGGTCGGCTTTCAGGCTAACCAGATGCGGCTGAACATCAGTATTTTACACGGAGCAACTGTCATCAGACCTCTGCGACCCAGTTATTGGGCAATGGTGCTGGTCACAAGTTTGTGAACAAGAGAATCGACACCATTGCAGTTTAGTTAAAGTGAATATAAACTATCGCTCTCTTTTACTAATGGTAGATGCAAGAAAGGGATGGCAACAATTTTAGTGCTGTAAAATCAGTTTACGTGTTCCACTTCCTCGTATTTTTGTGGATACCTTCCGAGTTCGCGACTAAACTTGTATGAAAATCTTAATTCCGATTAATTTGACAGCACTAAAATTGTTGCCATCCCTTTCTTGTATCTTCTATTTGTAAAAGAGAGCGATAGTTTAAAATAAGTTTAGTTTGTGAACAAGATAATCAACACCAATACCGACATCCTAAGGTTATTTGTCAGACTTACGGTAGTACTCTATAGCACCGAAAGTACCACTGATGGCACTAAAGTTATTGAGTTAACACTTAAGCTCCCCTGATGGCACAATCAGTATTTTTGAAAACCCTGCCTGCGCAAACAAGTACCAAATAAAGTGCCACGCTTGTCACTAAAAGTACCAAAACTGGTATTTACCTGGCACCGCACAGTATTTGCATCAAAAGGCACTAGCAGATAGTCGCAGGCCTCCCTCAGTTCCTGCACGGAGACTGCGGGGGGGCATCGGATGCTGCCAAGCCTGTAGTACTCCAGGATAGCTCGGAACACTGTCGCCGATATGCCCTCAGCCACTTCATATTCTCCTCGCTCGTTGGGGTGGGTAAATTCTAGACCTGGAAGTAGAAAAATAAAACTTTAGAGGGTTTTTCGGCACGAAGTTCCTTATGGGGGCTTGCCATAGGTGTGATTCGGGAGATAATGTAGCGTTACGTCACGTCACGCTAGGATTTGCTTTATACCCATAGAGTACATTGAATATTCGGACATAGAGTTATCAGCTGACCTCATATTTAAGCGCCATCTGGTGGGTAACTGCTAACTATTAAATAAAACACACAAAAAGACATATTTTACTGGGGATCGAACCTGGGTTCTGTGGTATATCAATCCGACGCATGATGTTTCCTGCCATCTATGCTTGTATTATAGTTGCGAAATTTTGCATTATAATGAACCGGTGAAATAAATATGAATTTTAAGGATAACAAGTCAAGTCCCCTGAACGCACACGCTTTTTTTTCGTTTGTCGTAATAGTACAGTCAACTGCATGACAGTGGTAACACTTGAATTAGAAAACCGCCCTTCATCATCATCATCATTATAGCCGAAAGACGTCCACTACTGGATATAGGCCTCCCCCAATTAAGGGGGGGATATGCCATAATCGCCACGCTTGGCAGGCGGGTTGGCGATCGCAGTTGGTTGGTTAAATACTCAGAGAACGCTGCTGCCCATCCTCTGGTGAATCCCTTACTCGCCTTTTACGACACCCATGAGAAACCGCCCTTACTGCATACGAAATAAAGGCGCTGTCAATGTAAAACTGTTACCACTAACGTGCGGTCGACCGTACTACTTCGTTCGGTTGATCTGTACCACGGCCTTTCATTTTACAGCGTCTTGAAAAATCTGACGCGGAGCGTTGTGCTAAACTTACTCTACGAATGCCCACTTTATAATGTATGTAATTTCAATAATTAATAATACTTAATTATTTTATTATTTTAACGCATTTTACGCATGCGAAACGAATTCTAAAGATATAAATTGTGGAAAGAAAAAATCGCTCACGAGCTTTTTTTTTCTTTCCACAATTTATATCTTTAATAATAATTAATATTATTTGTATGTAATTTTTAGGTTTTCGCGATCTTTACCCATTATAAAAAAAACCGGCCAAGAGCATGTCGGGCCATGCTCAGTATTATAGGGTTCCTTAAGTAGGTGTAATTACAAACGAATCAAATCGAATATTAATCATGGCTATTTTAGTTTTTGCAATAATCGGCAGCATTCGCGACTCAGAGCGTGTTGTTAGTAGCGCCATCTATCGATAAATTCAAGAAGCCAAATTTAAGAAGTGTTTCATGCAAAGTTTCTTTTTGTGATTTTTTCAAATAGAAAGTAGCTAAAAGAGCATTATTTGCTATAACCATTTTTCTCTAAGGTCAATGACCTTTGAACTAGGACGTTTTAAGTATTTTTCAGTTTTCTCTCTATAACTCAAAAAATTATAATCACATTATACTTGAAATAATTTTAAAAGAGAGTTTTCACAAAGGTCTATCAATGTGGAAAATTATAAGTTTCTACGTTGGATAGTTTAGAAATGGCAGGGGGGGGGGACACATTGCAAGCCACTTTGGCGGGCTATATTTCGCAGATGGGGGGGGACACATTGCAAGCCACTTTGGCGGGCTATATTTCGCAGATGGTACACCTGATAAAAAAGTGGTGTATGAAACATTACCTTCATTTTAGTAGACCTATTCAATGATACCCCACACGAGGGGGTGCAGCGAAAAAAAAATTTGCATCCCCATTTCACATGTATGGACGCCACCCCTAAAATACGTAAAAACGATTTTTTTATTCTTTTAAAATTGAGATCTATATGTAGACTATTTTTTAACAAAACTTCATTTACATATGTTTATAATTGTAGAAGTTATTAAGCTGTAAAGGATTAGGACAGACGGACAGACGGACAGACGGACAGACGGACGGACATGACGAAACTATAAGGGTTCCTTGTAGGACTTCGGAACCCTAAAAAAGGTGCTCAGGTGCTCAGGTGCATGGTGTGTACGTGAGCACTGGTTGTACATGAAGGAGCACGGTTTTTGTTGGCATCACTATGGTTGTTCGCAGCACTTAGTCTATATTTTTTACTATGTCTGTGTTTTCCTATTAGTTGCTGCCTTTAACTTTACTCGTACGATCATTCGTTCATTCGACTAGGGATGACCGTCTAGTCTGCCCCTTCTAAGTGAATGACCCGTCTGACTAGACACGGTATTACCTAAACGACGTCTGCTCTGCGGGTAAAAGGGGAACGCCCGGGACACCCATCAAACTTTTAATTGGGAGAAAAGCTAAAAATTCAAAAATTCTTAAACATTGGTCTTGCTAAAATAGCTAAAGACGCACAGTTGCTTGTTTGTCGGTGTTCTACAGGCTGTACTTTGGAGAGTGTGCGCACGAGCTCCATGAGCTTATTCCGCCATCTCCTTTCTTTCATCGAACTACACGACGCACTGCAGGATATCATCCACATTTGGACCAAGCGCTTTGAGAACTCTTTCATAATGCGCACAGCCAAGTTGTGGAATTCACTGCCGGCATCTGTATTTTCGGGCACTTATAACCCTAACGCCTTTAAAGCTGGAGTGAATCGGCACCTAATAGGTTTGCTCGCTCCATCGTCGACCACATCCTGACAAAACTGTCTAGATTGCAGTCAAGAGCAGATCTAAATATCATAAAAAAAAACCTAATTTTTAATCAAACATATCTCATACTGGGTGTCAGGGAAACGCTTCCGAAAACGAAGACAGGTGTTGGTGATTACTGATACGAAAACCACAAAAAAATGCGATTCTTTTTTTCGATTTTTCATACATTAAAAAAGCAGCTTTTTTTCAGCTTTGGCCAGTTAAATAAAACTGATTTGCAAAAAAACCCCATTTATTTACTTTAAAGTTCGCAATGTAATTCAAATAAAATATCAGCTGGCGCTAGGGGTGAACGACATCCGCTCGCATACGCAGTCCGTGTCGTAGCGAGCGTAGGTATGTTAGGTACGCGCGGCATTGATCCAGAGTTTTGTACGCTTTACATTGCGGGTTTGCAAAATACCAAATCACTAAAACAATGAGTATATGGCTAATTGTTATTGGTATTCGATTGTGTTTAGGTAGTATAATAATAGCCTTTCAGTTTCGGAAGCGTTTCCCTGACACCCAGTATAATTCAATTCAATCGTTTATTGCGAATATAGGTAAGGTAGATGTTACATGAATATTTTCATAAAAACAATCTTTTCTCCCACTTGCTCGGAAATTGGTTCATTATTCAAAAAAAAGAATACAACAATTTAGAAAACACTTTTTTTTTTTTTAATTATGTTACCGAGGTTTTTATGTACACACTTACATAAATTAGGTGTTTTTAGGTACAAAATATTTATCATTATACAGGCTGAATGCGCATTTTTTTTTTTTCAAAACTTTGAAAATAGAACAAGATCCGCGCGCGGGCGAATTGGTGTGAATGAAAATGAGATACTGTTGAATCAATTTGTGTTGTGTTTCCTCGCAAATAAGAGAAAAGTACTATACAAGTCTTGGCCGAAATAGCAATTAACGGCCTCGTTTAGTTAAAAAGGACTCGGCTTGCGCCTCGTCCTTTTAAAATCACTTGGGAAGTCGGCTTTGCCTCGTACTTCCAGTATTACTCGGCCGTAAATTGCTTCATTTCAGGCCTCGACAGTAATGTACTATTGTGCAGCTATATTCTGCCATTTAGCATGCAACAGAAAATACACAGTTGTAGACCAAGCTAAAAGAAAGCTGAAGCATCTAAAGCAATAAAACATAATACATACATCCAGAACACAATGGTGTCAATACTCTTGTTCATGAACTAAACTTATTTTAAACTATCGCTCTCTTTCACTAGGTAATAGAAGATATAAGAAAAGGGATGGCAACAATTTTAGAACTGTCAAATTAAAAAAAAAATTTAGATTTCCCACTAAAATCCAAAGAAATGTAACACGTAAACTAATTTGACAGTTAAAATTGTTGCCATCCCTTTCTTGTATCTAATATTAGTAAATGAGAGCGATAGTTTAAAATTAGTTTAGTGTTAAAGTGAATACGAAAGCATGTCAAATGTAAACAATTAACTATTCTTCAAACAATCGTATCGACTTGTCCAATATATTCGGTTTGACCTATCCCTACAGGGTATTGACCTGAGCCCAAGACATTCTATTCAGTTAAAGTTGAACGGCCAACCTGAATTTTTACGCGTAAATCCCGAAGGGCACGGAGTATGGATCAATGGAGTACAAAGTTCACGTATCCTTGGATCGCGACTATCGCGAGAATTGACGACGTCTGTGGACTAGTGGTTCGAGTGTCGGACTGCTGATCACGAAGTCGTGGGTTCGATTCCCACAGGACACAAATATTTATGTGATGAACTTAAGTGTTTGTGTTGGTCTGGGTGTTATAAGTATTTACAAAAAAAAGTATACACGCTGAAATTTGAATCGCTTATTTGCCGAAAAGGGGTCATTGTACTCATCATTATGAACAACTTTTACTATGGGACCAACCCTGAAATCGCGAAAAAAAATCAAGTGGTCCCTACATTTTATTGATTTAAGTGAACACAAATGTAGGGACCACCTGATTTATTTTTTGCGATTTCAGGATTGGTCCCATAGTAAAAGTTATTCATAATAATGAGTACAATGACCCCTTTTCGGGAATTAAGTGACTCAAATTTCAGCACGTATAAGTATTATGTCGAAGGGTCGGCACTCGAAGTTGTAACGGAATACGTCTACCTAGGGCAGGCAATTCAGCTTGGTAGACACAACTTCGAGAAAGAAGCCAACAGAAGGATCTGTCTGGGCTGGGCAGCATTTGGCAAACTTCGCCGAGTCTTCTCGTCGCCTATACCGCAAAGTTTGAAGACAAAGGTCTTCAACCAGTGCGTCCTGCCAGTCATGACTTACGGTGCCGAGACGTGGACACTGACAGTTGGGCTAGTCCACAAATTCAAAGTCGCTCAGCGAGCTATGGAGCGAGCTATGCTTGGAGTTTCTTTGAAGGATAAAATCCGTAACGAGATTATCCGGAGAAGAACCGGAGTGACCGACATGACATAGCTTGTAGGATCAGTAAGCTGAAGTGGCAGTGGGCTGGCCATGACTGTCGAAGGACCGATGGCCGTTGGAGCAGACGAGTCCTTGAGTGGAGACCGCGAATCGGCAAACGCAACGTGGGGCGCCCTCCTGCCAGGTGGACCGACGACCTAAAGAACGTGGCTGGGGGGGACTGGATGCGGAAGGCAGAGGACCGAGCGTTGTGGCGCTACTTGGGAGAGGCCTATGTCCAGCAGTGGACTGCGATAGGCTGAGTTGATGACATTGTAATACTAAATATTGTTATACTATAGGGTGGTAAGGCAACTAAGGCGACTAAGGGATTCACCAGAGGATGGGCAGCAGCATTCTCTGAGTATTTAACCAACCAACTGTGATCGCCAAGCGTGGCGATTAAGGCATATCCCCTCTAATTTTATGGATGTTTGTTACTCTTTCACGCAAAAACTACTGTATGGATTTTAATGAAATTTGGCATATAGATAGAACATAACCTGGATTAACATATAGGCTACTTTTTATCCCGGGAAGATGAACAGTACCCGAGGGATGCGCGATACACGACTTTCACGCGGGCGAAGCCACGGCACAGGCTAGTTAATGAATAAATTACAAAACATTTCGCAATATTGCACCACTGCGTCGCCCCAGACAACCTAAGTGAACGAACTACGCGAACTCTCACTTCGAAGTCTTTGAACCCTATGCGGTCCGGGATAAGGTCTGGAGTCGGATGACCCTTGCAAGGCCCTTTGGATGTTAAGGTCTACATTTACAATAACTTCATTTGAAGGGCAAATTATTGCATTAGTAGACGAAATGAATAGAGGGGTTGGAATTACGAAATTGGTAGAGATCGGTGATTTGATCACTTTTCAGGAGCTGGATGCTGCGAAGCCTGCGATTAAACTCTTAACAACGCACACGTGATCGTTAAATTTAGGAGTTAGATGCAGCGACTGTACAGACTAACGGCCAAAATTAATATCCAATCTATCCACGATTTGCCCTACTAGAGATAGGAATTTGACATAAGCTCAATACAAAATATGTCAAATTTCTATCTCTAGTAGGGTAAATTGTGGATAGATTGGATATTAATTTTGGCCGTAACTCAGTGAAAATATCAGTGTTCGAATGTTTCATTATAAGTTGCTGCCATTCGTCGAATTGGTGAACGTAGGCCAGTGTCAGATAAATAAATAAATAAATATTTTTGGGACATTCTTACACATCACCATCTAGTCCCAAACTAAGCAGAGCTTGTGCTATGGGTACTAGACAATGTATATAATACATATAACTTTTGTAAATACGTGGGACACTCAGAAAGTATTGCGAAACTAAAAAAAATTGTTCTATACGTACATATATTTTTATCAAATCTTTTCAAAGTACTTTCCACCAGCCTCTATACAAAGATTCATGCGCCTAAACTAGTTTTCAAAACACTTTTTCCAGTCCGCCGCAGACACCTCGTTTACAGCCTGCTCGAACGCAGCCAGCGCATCTTCCGGCGATGAAAATTGTATCCCTTTGAGCTGATTTTTTATTTTTGGGAATAAAAAGAAGTCACACGGTGCTAGATCAGGGCTGTAAGGAGGGTGACCCAGGAGTTTGACTGGCGTGCTGTCCAGGAAGTCCCTCGTTTTGAGTGCGGTGTGCGCAGGTGCATTGTCGTGGTGGAGCAGTAGCCCGCGGAGCCCTGTGTTTGGTCGCTTGTTGCTTATAACAGAGAAAACTTCTGGCAAACATTTGGTAGTATACCATTCGGCATTAATGCTTCTTTGATCCCGTAAGGGAATTGATACCAAGTGGCCAGTCAAATTAAAAAAGCTAGCGATCAAAATCTTACCCCCGCTTCTAGATCGCTTCACTTTGGTAGGCGTTGGCTCATTTTGAAACACCCAAACAGTCGACTGGCGCTTGGTTTCTGGGTCGTATTGATAAATCCAGGACTCATCACCTGTAACGATGTCGTAAACACGCCGAGACGAGCCTGCTTCAAATTTGTTAAGCATATCACGGTACCATTCCACCCGGGCCTGCTTCTGAGCATCGGTGAGGTTGTGCGGCACCCAGCGTGATACTATCCCCCTCACGCGAAGATGGCTGTGTAGAATCTCGTGAACGCTTCCCGATCCAGTCTTCAATATGTGTTGAATCTCCTGATATGTAATTCGCCTATTGTCTTGGATTAAATTTTTCACTGCTAGCACGTTTTCTTCGGTAACAGCCGTCAAAGGGCGACCGCTTCTTTCGTCATCCCCCAAAGTTGGTCGACCGCGCTTGAATTCGTTATACCAACGATACACGGTTGCCTTGGAAGGGCCTTCATCCATGAATGCCATTTGAAGTCTATCGTACGATTCATCCGGTTTCAGGCGACACTTGAAATCGTATAAAATCATAGCTCTAAAATGTTCCCGGCGCAGATCCATATTTCAGTGAGACACAATACTTTGAATTAACTCGCAAAAAATGTGGAGGGAAATTTTGAAATTGGAACTTACTTATTTTTACTTATAAATAATCATATTTTCGAAAAACATTATAACTGGCCAGTCTCCCATATATAAAAACTTTTTTTCGCAATACTTTCTGAGGGGCCTGGTACATACTTATAATACATAAGAAACACCCAGACCAACACAAACACTTATGTTCATCACACAAATATTTGTGTCCCGTGGGAATCGAACCCACGACCTCGTGATCAGCAGTCCGACCCTCGAACCACTAGACCACAGACTTCGTCGGCAGATCGGCAAGTACCTACTGCAAAGATTTCATTCGCATGATAGTCGCGTAATTGCGTTCTATTGGACAAGACGCCAAAACTCGATGCAGCCACAAAACCGTTTATCACTGATGCTAAAAATATCGTATGTCCTTGGATCCCGCTCTGAGAGACACGCCTATCAACCCTAAAGTAATAAAGGTGTTCTGTCATTCACCTGTAGTTCATTGACGTAGAGTCCCACAAAATAGGGTGCGAGGGTATTGCCATTGTCTTTTATAGGGCACGGTCCCTCAGACAGATGATACCTACGTAAAAGTTATATGTATAATAAATCTGGTTGGTTACAGGCATACAAATCTAAATAATAAGGCAATAGAAATGATAACTGCCTCGTTGGTCTAGTGGTTGCAAGCGCGACTGCTGAGCTGAGCTGAGTTTGGCGAACCGACTTGCGGTACCATTTAAGTAACAGCCTAGGTGGTATTGCAGTTGTTATGGCCAAAGGTAACCGCTTAACATCATGTGGGCCTTTAGCTCGTTTCGCCATTCTATAGTATAAAAAAAAAATGCAGTCACATTAAAAATGCAGTTACATTGCTGATGTAGGCCAAACAGCTGCCAAGCTTAAGTGGAACTGGGCTGATCACATCTGCTTAGACATGGGTAACTCAACAAAAATGCGTGAGCTGTAGCTCAGCTCACGGTTCAGGTCATTGAGCCGGAGCTGTGAACCGGCTCACAGATCAGCTCAATTTGTGTATCTGCCTACTTCGAGTTATGATCTGTGATGCGAGTCGCTGAGCTTAAAGACCGTTCGATCTGTTTGAGCTGCGCTCGCTCGCTGACTCTGCGACTCACCGCGGATCTGTCGCCGCTCCAGCTCACCGGTTCAAACAGGTTTTTATCTATATAGACATCTTTTATCTTCCGTGCAACAAAAGTTGTCGCACAGATAGATACTAATCTTTGAGCCGTGAGCTGCGTATTTTGTCATTGAGCTGCAGCTCAACAGCTCAAACTTATTGATCTGTATATTTGAACCGTTTCTGAGCTGAGTTACACACCTCTACATCTGCCGCATGCCGGAGGAGCTATGGGCGAAAACAACCACACAGACAGCAGCAAACGACAACGCGGCAGGTCCAGAAGGAGATGGCGGGACGGACTTGACTCCTATCTGAAGGATTGGCCCCAGAAGGCAAAAGACAGGGACAAAAGGGAAGGGAGGCCTTTGCCCTGCAATGGGGCACTACTGGCTGATAATAATAATAATAAAAAGTCATGAATACATGATTACAATAACCAAAGCAAATAGCAAAATTGCTTGAATCTATAAGTCGCAACTCAATTGCATAACGAGTAGCTAATCTTAAACAAATATTTACATTACACACATAAACATTTTCTTTCTTGACATCATGATGTTGGTCATGATGTCAATGATGTGTGGTGTAACGAGCAGTGGGGATTTACACATTTGCCGCCCTTACCGACCTCTACAATCTCCAATTGTCAGTTCCTATTCCTAGATTATTTTTACAATCCAACGATTTAGCGAGAAATAGTTTTTGGGTATCGTCGCTGCGCCTGCCAAGTTCCATTGATTTTTGATAGGTTTCGGGAAACAACAAAAAACATATTATTTTCTAAACAATACATTAAATAAGAAAACTAATAAAGGAGTAAACCGAGAGGGAGGGACTGCCTCGTTGGTCTAGTGGTTGCAAGCGCGACTGCTGAGCGTGGGGTCCTAGGTTCGATTCCCGGGTCGGGCAAAGTGTTATTGGGTTTTTTCATTAGGAAATTCTCAGTAGCAGCCCGGAGTCTGGATTTGTGCCCGGTCAATGGCAATAGGCTCGCCCCCTATTACATGGGACTATAACATAACTGGCGAAATGTGGGTGTACTATTACACCTCTGCCTACCCCTTCGGGGAAATACAGGCGTGATGTTATGTTATGTTAATAAAGGAGTATAAAAAACGTATTTTATTATTTGTTTTCTTGTTTAATGTATTGCTTAGAAAATAATATGTTTTATGTTGTTTCGCGAAACCTATCAAAAATCACAAATGGGACTTGGCAGGCAAAGCGACGGTATGGGTTTTTGGATATTTCTGGGCTAATAAAAGCTCAATCATGGGTCTGACCCAGTTAGGGTTATCTAAGTGGTGAATCATATTACCTGATACATGTGTTATTGTTTGTATGGACCTGATAACATTTAGGTATATAAGTATGAATCTTTTTAATTTCTCTAAGACATAAAACAAATTTGGTCCCAAATTTGCCTCCCCTAAAATCTGCCGCCCTAGGCCCCAGCCTACTCAGCCTGCTGGTAAATCCGCTACTGGTAACGAGAATGGATAAACAAGGAATGATATGTAAAACCGGCCAAGTGTGAGTCGGACTCACGCAGTAAGGGTACCGTACTACCCATCGACCTGTGGAGCAATTGTGTAATATATTCACTTTGACATTAGCTTTTATTTTGAAATCACAGCAATATTCATTGCGTGGTACGTAGTTGCCGATAAGCACTGAACATTGAAATCCATATAATTGCGATCGCGAGTGAGTTACGCAATTCGGCCGCAGGTAACCCATAGAAACTGATTTAATTTACGAGAGTTTATGAAAAGACATCAACGATCGTAAGCCAAATGGGAATTTTTTGGATCTCTTTCTTACGTAGGTACCACCACATATGTCTACGTCTGCCCTGTTTTTAGTATTTGTTGCTAAACTACAAAGTATGCACTATAATCAGACCAAGTTTGACGCTGGTATGTATTACCGTTTTGAAGATAGAGCAGGAATAAAAACGTTGAACAAATGCATGTTTTTAGACGATTTTTTATTTTTAGTATTTGTCTTGATAGACTCCATAGTAACACATATTCTGTGAAAATTTCACCTGGTTATCTATTACCGTTACAAAGATACAGCCCTGTGACAAACAGACGGACGGACGGACAGCGTAGCGAGTAATAGGGTCACGTTAGCACCCTTGGGGTACGGAACCCTAAAAACCGAAAACCGAAAAAAAAATTAGTTTTTGCAAACAGCGCCACCTAGCGCTAAATTTATGAAGCTAAATTTAAGAAGTGTTTCTTTTTGTGATTTTTTTTTATAGAAAGTAACTAAAGGAGCATTATTTGCTATGGTCATTTTTCTCTAAGGACCTATGAACTAGGACGTCTTAAGTATTTTTCAGTTTTCTCACTATAACTCAAAAATTTATAATCACATTATACTCGAAATAATTTTAAAAGAGAGTTTTTATAAAGGTCTATCAATGTTAAAGACTATAAGTTTCTACGTTGCATAGTTTAGAAATGGCAGGGGGGGGGGACACATTGCAAGCCACTTTGGCGAACTGTATTTCGCAGATGGTATACCTGATAAAAAAGTTGTGTATGAAACATTACCTTCATTTTAGTAGAACTATTCAACGATATCCCACACGAGGGGGTGCAGCGAAAAAAATATTTTCATCCCCATTTCACATGTATGGGCGCCACCCCTAAAATACGTAATCAAGATTTTTTTATTCTTTTAAAATTGAGATCTATATCTATTTCATTTTTTGTCAAAATTTCATTTACTTTTGTTTATAACTGTAGAAGTTATTAAGCGGTAAAGGATTAGGACAGACGGACAGACGGACGGACATGACGAAACTAATAAGGGTTTCTTGTAGGAACTACGGAACCCTAAAAAAAGGTCGATGGGTGGTACGGCGGAACCCTTACTGTGTGAGGCCGACTCGCACTTGGCCGGTTTTTCTTAAATTAACGTTTTAATTTCGCCAAGTGTACACATCTTTGTGCAGCTGACTATACCTACTTCAGATAAACACAATTACATCAAGCTTTCTGTACTCAACGTACTATTTTTATCTACTTCAAAAATATTTACAAAAACTTGTAAAGAATTTTTAAACAATTTTAATGGTAACATAACATAACATCACGCCTGTATTTCCCCGAAGGGGTAGGCAGAGGTGTATTAGTACACCCACATTTCGCCAGTTATGTTATAGTCCCATGTAATAGGGGGCGAGCCTATTGCCATTGACCGGGCACAAATCCAGACTCCGGGCTGCTACTGAGAATTTCCTAATGTAAAAACCCAATAACAATTTTAATGGTACCTATACCATAACAACTTGGTCAACAAGTGGGTCAACCGAAAGTCAATCCTCTATGATCATTGAACTGTCGGTAAACATTGATGACCTACAAAATAATGACTCACCAATGACTTGCCTTCCTAGAGAAATGGTGCAATAAACATAATATAGTGAAATTATTATAGGGATATATGAACCTTTAAAATTTGTTTGTATGTTTGTCCTTCAATCACTCTGAAACTGCTGAACAGATTTGGATGAAATGAACACATAGACCACAACCTGGATTAGAATATCTCGGACGAATAAAAAAGGCGGACGGAATCTCGCTAAACAATAAGTGAAACATCCATAGTAAGCCGGCTCGCTTAAAAGTACGGGCCGACACGCACACATTCACATCCATAGACACATCCATCCAAAAAGCAGCGATTACGCAAAAAAATCTATTTTGACGGTAGTCATTGTTTTAGTGTCAAAAATAAAATAACAGTATAAATCTGGTGTGTTAAAATGCTTTCGAAATTATAGTGGGTTTAGGAAAAAATGCCTCGTTGGTCTAGTGATTGCAAGCGCGACTGCTGAGCGTGGGGTCCTGGGTTCAATTCCCGGGTCGGGCAAAGTGTTATTGGGTTTTTTCATTAGGAAATTCTCAGTAGCAGCCCGGAGTCTGGATTTGTGCCCGTTCAATGGCAATAGGCTCGCCCCCTATTACATGGGACTATAACATAACTGGCGAAATGTAGGTGTACTTTACACCTCTGCCTACCCCTTCGGGGAAATACAGGCGTGATGTTATTTTGGAAAAAAATGAAGTTCAATCTTTGTTTAGCGAGATACCGTCCGCCATTTTTATTCGTCGAGTAGCATATAGGCTATTTTTTATCCCGTGAAGATAAACAGTTCACGAGGGATGCGGAATAGTACCTATGTTTCTGTGATAACCGAATTATACGCAGGCCAAGCCGCGGGCATAGACTTATCATCATCATTTCAGCCGAAAGACGTCCACTGCTGGACATAGGCCTCTCCCAAAAGGGGGGGGATATGCCATAATCGCCATGCTTGCGGGCGGATTGGCGATTGCAGTCAGTTGAATAAATACCCAGAGAACACTGCTGCCCATCCTCAGGTGGTGAAACCCTTAGTCTCCATTTAAGACACCCATGAGAAGAGATGATATAGAGGTGGTGCTATTATTTGTATCCAGCACCACACGGAATGGGCATAAATAGTAACATTATTTTTTCTTTTCGTTTTACAGTTTCGAAACTATAAAAGTTTTAGAAGCGCTAGACTAAGGTATAAACTCTTCTCATTCTGAGAAGAGAAAGAAAGAAAAACTTTGATGAAGAACAGTAATGGGCTCTTGGACGAATAAAAAAGGCGGACGGAATCTTGCTAAACAAAAAGTGAAGCACCCATAGTAAGACGGCTGGCTTAAAAGTATGGGCTGGCACGCACACATTCAAACCCATAGCACAGAATATCTAATAGTACTATCCCATAGTAAGACAAAAAGCCGCGATTACACAACAAATCTTGTGTGACGGTAGTCATTGTCACAGTTTCACAAATAAAATAACAATATATATCTGGTGTGTTATAATTATAGTGGGTTTAGGAAAAAAACGAAGTGCTTCAACCTTTTCTTAGCAAGATTACGTCCGCCATTTTTTATTTTTCTGAGAATGGGCTGATCATATTTATATTGGCTTCTGTATAGGAACATTTGGTATAATTATGTGAAGTACTAATATTCATAGAAATGTATGTATTTCTCAGTATTGCTGAGTAATCAGAGAAAGTACCTGCTTTACATATTTCTAATGAAACATGCTAATAGTTAGTGTTTGTAATATTTCTAATGAAATGAATATCTTTTCCAGGTATTTCTAATTATTAATGGACAGTGACTGTGACGATTTGGTTATACGGTATACAATTGTGGGGTAGTGCAAGTAACTCCAACATCTCAATACTATAACGCCTCCAAAACATGATATTGAGAATGATCACAAAAGCTCATTGGTTTATCACAAATAATGAGATTCACCAACATCTACAAATTAGTAAAGTTAAGGAAGAAAACCGACTGACTGCTGAGAAATATAAACAGCGATTAACACACCACCCAAACGAACTAGCAGTCCAACTAATGTCTCAGAGCTATACCAATTGTCTTAAGAGACATGACAATATGAAGCTACAGGCTAGACTGTAGCTGCTGCATAGAGGAGTAGCTCCCTCGCTGGAGGAAGCACATAACAATGTCCAGACAACTCATCTGATTATCTGATTATAGTTATAGAAGACTGATTGCAGATAAAGAAAACAAAAAAAAAACAAAAGGAAGCACTCTTGATTTCCAGTGTTTATTTTTTTTATTTTTTGCCTGTGACTGTGAGTTAGGTCAGGCAAAAAATTACTTCATCAAAAAACAGCCAATGAGACTCAACAGTTTCCACTGTGCCACCGACGCCGGCGACTTGGCACCCGTTGATGGATTAACAGTAATGATAACCATCTTTTAGGAATACAATAGTTATACTAGCCGGCAAATAACTTGTACATGCGTAGTGAACAATTTAAATTATTGTTATCTTTGTCATTACAGTAACAAGTGATGCCATCTTTGTTTAAGTGATTTGTCGGCTATTATAATAATGATATAATCATGTACAACTTATTTCTTTTTATAATTTTAGGCAACTTAACTAGTCGGGCACACCTGATAGAATCATGTGAGTAAAACCATAAATAATTACTAATTATCAAGAAACTCCTGGATTTAACACTTTTATTCCAATTGGAAATTAATATTCATAAGAAACATGTTTGACACTCTAAAACTTTCCATTTAGCTGGATTAGACAAAATAAACCCAAAAAAGTTAAGTGTAAAAATATAATACATTACTATTTCTAGCCGAGGTTGGATACAATTCAATGAGTATATGAACCAGTGGCGTGCATTGCATATAGGCAATTAGGCAATACCTACTGCCTTCCTCGTTCAAATTCAATAGTGGTGTAAGTTAGTATATTTTTTTCAGAGTACGATGATTCTTTATCCTAAAATAGACCTATTAATGCTAAATTAATCTTCCTACATCAAAAAATCTATAAGTTACACCACAATTAAATTCAAGTGAAGTAGGCCAATGCACGCCACTGATATGAACCTGGTAGGCCAATATTCACAAGCTGAAACTGAGCATGGAGAAGTGGGTCAAATATGTTCATGCCTTTAAATTTAAATTAAATTATTATTTATTTATTAGACAACAAGGATCCACGTGTTAGTAACAAATGACTTAAAACTATGTTAGTGTTATGTAGTAGGTAGGTATCTGACAACTTGTCTTCAATACTATAACCAATTCAATATAATTAAATCACTTCTGCCTAACCAACACATGCATGAAGTGATTTAGGATTGGCGAATCAAACTTAGATAATAACATCTTCAGGATGCTATTAGGACTTGACCGCGTTCTCTCTAAAAGCGAGGCCGTCTTAATCCTCAGTATGCCATAAAAATCATGAACACGCGCTTGAGCAAACACGCCTTTGTTAACCATATTTGTCTAATAAATGAAAAGAAAAGAAAAAATATTTACTGCCCCAGTTAACAGTGTGGAACATTTAAAACCAAAAATTAAAAAATGCATAGCAGAAACATATGAAAAAAAAAAATACACAAAATATAATGTACCAAAACCCACCTTCAGAAAACCTACAGAAAACTAGGTACCTCCATTATTCTTAAAACGTTAACTGCTTCACCAACTAAAACAAAAGAATGTAACACCCTAAAGTCACCAAAAACAACAAAATAACTGACCTGAACTGAACATCCTTCCCAGCATAGTGTTAGGGTGGGCTGTGAACTGCGCCTGGTCGACCACGAATCGAGTATTATCCACCACGAGCGTGATCCTGTCCTCGCCCAGCTGGTTCTGACTCTTCTGTCCATTCCGTGGAGGTTCCTGCGCCGTGGAAGTGGAGGGCGTCGGAGTATTCGCGCTCAAATTCTTTGGAGGCATCGTTGGACGCGTTCGGATATTCGGACCAGTACGCTTGGACAACCGCTTGCGACGCTCTTCGTCCCTTCTGTACTCTTCGGTGTCGCTACTACTATCTGGGTAGAAGAAGGGACGTCTTTCGGTCATGGCCTCAGGGCCCTGAGTCTGGGAGTCTGACATAGGCGCGTGCTCGTCCCCGCGAGCCCTCACATCACGGTCGACGCTCCTTTGTCCCGACGACGGTGATCCGTTACTGGAGGCCGTTTTCGATTTTATTACAATTCTATTAAAGTAAAGAAAGGATTTTCGCAAAAATGTCAACGTAACAAGTTTGACAGTTTCTGGTGGCTTTGTTGTCAGACGGAAAAATTATTTTGGTGGCATCTGTGTTGCCAGTTGTTGTTATAATAAGATAAACAAACGGCATGAAACTGAAAAATCATGAAACAATGAAACAATGAATTTTGCTGCAGCCAACGTTAAAATATTTTAAAAAGGGCACTCATTGCACTCAATGAGTATTGTAAACGAAAATTGCTTATATCCCCATGAATATTTCAAACATTTAGCACGTGTGCCAGCCATGTGCAGCCTATTATTGAGTAATGGAATTTTTCCGCAATTTAGTAGTCCCATTGTTAATCAATTTAGCACCAAAAATAAACTCGTATGTCGTTACAAATTCACAATCGCATAAAAATAACACTACATAAAAATAGTATCGTGACTATCTACGACAGACGCAGACGACAATACGACCTATGTTTTGATTTCTTGAATGTACCTATTTAAAAAAAGTTAAAAACTTGAATGAATCGGCTGTTGACCTTTCTACTGTCAAATCCGGAAATTGGTTAGACTATAATTGTTTTTTACTAAATAATTTTAGTATAAACATCCCACCTAATCGAACTGTGACTAAATGTGATAAACAACCAAAAACAAAAGTGCCGTGACTCAAGGAATTGTGTAAAAAAAGTGTAATAGTAAGACGACGCTTGTAGGGCGTTACTCGTTTTTAACTGTAAAATTTGTTATAAATGGATCCAAAGCAGGAATACCATGATCCTGATTACCCGGAGATTCCTGTTTGCGTGAAGGAGGAGCCCCCAAGCCAGACAGAGGAGGAGAAAGTTGAGAAAATTAAAGAAATAATCAGGCGGGAATTTTTGAATGAGCTAGAGATTAGAGAAAACGAAGTAATGCTGATAGACCAACGGTTTGTTATATTTATTAAAGTTATTACTTAAAAAAACTTAAAAACCCTTTTGAGGTTAATAATTATAATGTTTATTATTCATGTAACAGTTTTATAGTACCATGTGGTGTCCTGATGTTCTGGTTTTCCTTATTATAAATTCAAATGTGTCATTCTGTTTATTATTGTCTTGCCAAAACTACTGGATTTTTTTCTTCTGTTAATTTTGGCAAAAGAAAAATTAGTAGTCCTACAAAATATTTGTAGAATTCTTTTTACTCCAGAATTCTATGTTTTATTACCTAACCTCTTGTATGCTGTGATTCCAGACACAAAATTCCATTGTCTTGCATAGGTCAGTAGGTCTATAGTCTGTTTTTTCTCTCTTATTCAGTAAAAAATCTTGGCACATCTTTTAAATCAAATAACTTCTGATAAAATACCTATAATTACTAGTTTTGCACATGTTATCAGGTTAAAAAATGTTATTTAGTGTGTAAAATTGGTAACATAATGTCTTTTAATAATTATTATTCACGAATTGCATTAAAAAGACACGTCAAGATTGTTTACTAAATAAAACAAATAAGAAAAAACAGAGATTACGTTTCAAGCATTAAATACGAGTGATTCCTTGTTAGTGTCCAAATCTACACTAAATTTTTTCTTACTTGTATGTTTAAGTAAACAATCTTGGTATGTCTTTTTAATGCTACTCATCAGTAATAATTATTACATACATACATACATACATATTATCACGCCTGTTTCCCATTGGGGTAGGCAGAGACTATGGATTTCCACCTGCTACGATCCTGACACACCTCTTTCGCTTCATCTACGTCCATTAACCTCGTCATGCATGCTTGTCGGTTTAGAGAACTCTTAACCTGGCATTTTTTGAGAACATCCGCGATTTGATCGCGATACGTTCGCCGAGGTCGTCCCCTTCCAACTCTTCCATCCACACTCGCTTCATATACTTGTTTCGTCAATCTCCTCTCGTCCATCCTCTCTATATGTCCAAACCATCTTAACATACCTTTCTCAATCTTTGTCACTACATCTTCTTTCACTCCACAACGCTCCCTTATCATGTTATTCCTTACTTTATCTCTCAAAGTTACACCACACATACTTCTCAAAGCTCTCATTTCTACTGCATTTATTCTGCTTTCATGTTTCTTCTGCCATACCCAACATTCACTACCATACATAAGTGTAGGCACTAACACTCCCCCATGAACAGCCAGCCGTGCCTTTTCCGACACTTTGCGGCTGTTCATGAAGGTGTGTAGTGCCCCATTCACCTGATTACCAGCACTCACTCTCCTTTCAATGTCCTTCACATGCTTGCCATCTCTCGTAAACATGGAACCCAGGTATACAAAATCTTTCACTTGTTCCACCTTTTCGTCACCTATCAAAATATTGCACTCTGTCATAACTTCTTCCTTTTCAAAAACCAAAACTTTTGTCTTACTAACATTAACTTTCATTCCTTTACTCTTCAAAGCACCATCCATAATTGTTACCATCTTCTGTAACTCCCCCTCCGACAAGCATAGAGGAGACATTTGACAAGTAACCCATTCATTTCTAAATTATTTAATTATTAAAAGACTATTATGTTACCAATTTCACACACAATTTTTTTTTAACCTAATTACATGTGCAGAACTAGTAATTATATTTTATCAGTAGTTATTTGAATAAAGAGACATGCCAAGATTGTTTACTAAATAAGATTGATTGATTGATTGTTTCCTGTATCTGTCACTTGTGATTTTTTGTGTATATCTTTTGTTGGAGGTCCTCAATAATATAAATAAATAAGACAAGAGAGAAAAACCAGACTACATATTATGTGTATGCAAAATTTCTTCAGATCCTCAGTTTTAAATACATATAACATAATAGAGCTAAAATAGATAGGAACTTTGAATTCTGTCTCTAAACACATGTGTACGCAAAATAGACGACGACTGCTGAGCATTGGGTCCTGGGTCGGGCAAAGTGTTATTGGGTTTTTTCATTAGGAAATTCTAAGTAGCGGCCCAAAGTCTGGATTTGTGCCCGGTTAATGGCAATAGGCTCGCCCCTATTACATGGGACTTATAACATAACTTGCTACATGTGGGTGCCTACACCTCTGCCTTCCCCTTCAGGGAAATGCAGGTGTGATGTTATGTTATGTTGTTACAACAAAAAAAGTATATAAGTATTATATCCATTGTTGAGTACCCATAGTACAAGCTCTGCTTAATTTGGGACTAGATGGTGCTGTATTAAATGTCCCGAAAATATTTATTATTTATTTATCATATAATAATAATATTAGTAATTATCTATGAATTGCATTAAAAAGACTGCCTCGTTGGTCTAGCGGTCGCAAGCGCGACTGCTGACCGTGGGGTCCTGGGTTCGATTCCCGGGTCGGGCAAAGTGTTATTGGGTTTTTTCAGTGCGAAATTCTCAGTAGCAGCCCGTAGTCTGGATTTGTGCCCATTTAATGGCAATAGGCTCGCCCCCTATTACATGGGACTATAACATAACTGGCGAAGTGTGGGTGTACTAAACACCTCTGCCTACCCCTTCGGGGAAATACAGGCGTGATTTTATATTATGCATTAAAAAGATGTGCCAAGTTTATTTACTAAATAAGACAAGTAAGGAAAAACAGAGCTTAGCTCTACTTTCTACTGACAAATCTGACAATGTTTATTTTCTTCAACTGCTTGAATTTTCCACCATCACAACTACTCTGGCTGCACCTCGAGGCCAGCCACCCTGGGGTGTAATATGTCACGGGTTACTCATAATTAGAAGTGGAGCTTTAAACTAAAAGCACTTAAAAAGTAATAAAAAAAAGTGTATAAGCATGCTTATTGATTGAAGCAGATTTCGTTTAAACTTTTTCATCAGCCAAACTAATGCTTCAATAGTAAGATTGAAATTATTAATTATTTACATAAGTATAAGACTCAATTTCAAAATAGACAGGTGATTTGATAACCGGCCAAATTAAGTTTTATTCGTTTAAGTAAAATTTGCTTACAGAAAGCACTTTTTTAGTTTTGTTGGTTATTTTCATATTGTTTAAAAGTTTTTGACCTTGATTGATTTGCTTTCGCTTTGGCGCTTACTGTATCTTTCGTTGTCAACAAGTGAATGCGTTTTTGAATGTTCTCCTCGGTAATTACGTGATGATTATAGTTTGTATAGTTTTTTGTATAGCAAAATGTTTAATCACGCTTACGATTTTAAGCCGTTTTTAGGGTTCCGAAGTCCTACAAGGAACCCTTATAGTTTCGTCATGTCCGTCCGTCTGTCCGTCTGTGCTAATCCTTTACAGCTTAATAACTTCTACAGTTATGAACATAAGTAAATGAAATTTTGTTAAAAAATTGTCTACATATAGATCTCAATTTTAAAAGAATAAAAAAATCGTTTTTACGTATTTTAGGGGTGGCGTCCATCCATGTGAAATGGGGATGAATAATTTTTTTTCGCTGCACCCCCTCGTGTGGGGTATCATTGAATAGGTCTACTAAAGTTAAGGTAATGTTTCATACACCACTTTTTTATCAGGTGTACCATCTGCGAAATATAGCCCGCCAAAGTGGCTTGCAATGTGTCCCCCCCCCCTGCCATTTCTAAACTATGCAATGTAGAAACTTATAATCTTTCAAATTGATAGACCTTTGTGAAACTCTCTTTTAAAATTATTTCGAGTATAATGTGATTATAATTTTTTGAGTTATAGAGAGAAAACTGAAAAATACTTAAAACGTCCTAGTTCAAAGGTCATTGACCTTAGAGAAAAATGATCGTAGCAAATAATGCTCCTTTAGCTACTTTCTATTTGAAAAAATCACAAAAAGTAACTTTGACAGGACAGACTTCTTAAATTTGGCTTCTTGAATTTATCGCTAGATGGCGCTACTAACAACACGCTCTGAGTCGCGAATGCTGCCGATTATTGCAAAAACTAAAATAGCCATGATTAATATTCGATTTGATTCGTTTGTAATTACACCTACTTAAGGAACCCTATAATACTGAGCATGGCCCGACATGCTCTTGGCCGGTTTTTACCTTTTTCCCTACTCTACTCATAATGATGACATGATTTCCAGGATGACCACATCCCGTCGTCTGCTGCACCGTCTCCGCTACACTCTAGTGAGCAGCTACTACAAGGAGCAGAAGCTGCAACTCTCTAACGGGCAGCTGCAGGATGAGATTGCAGCTCAACATGAACCTAGAGCGAGGGCTCAGGTGAGGATATCATTCATGATAGTATAGTCAACATATTAACTGTTAAATAACAGTTAGTTAAGTGAGAAACCATTAAAAATCATAAAAAAATATGGCTTGTTTTTATGAAAACTCCACTATAACTGTTCTCCATTCATTTCCATTTATTTATATTCTGCATATAACTCCTTACAGTTAAGAAAAATTCTAGCGACGGAATTCTACAAAATAAAACCGGCCAAGTGCGAGTCGGACTCGCGCATTAAGGGTTTCGTACCACCCATCGACCTGATACCCCATAGAAACTGATTTAATTTACGAGAATTCATCAAAATACATCAACGTACAGTGCGCGAAATATGAATTTTTGCATCTTTTTCTTACGCACAGGAACAAAATGTTGAAAAATATGCATGTTTTTCGAGGTTTCTTGTATGGGGACCCCCCTTTGGTTTTAGACTTTTTTTATATTTTTATTATTTGTCGTGATACACACCATAGTAACACATATTTTGTGAAAATTTCAACTGGATATCTAATAGATAACCAGTTCAAATTAACCATTACAAAGATAAAGCCCTGTGATAGACAGACGCATGGACGGACGGACTGACGGATGGACGGACAGCATAGCGAGAGTAAAAGGGTCCCGTTTGCACCCTTTGGGTACGGAACCCTAAAAACTAGTTGGGGTGTCTGAGGTTTTGAGTTATTGCAATAAGATGTTGTATACTTACTTTCTCCCCCAGGTATCCACAATCCTTCGCGACAATCAGCGCCGGCTGCACCCGTCAGTTCGCAAGCTGCTGGGCAAGCAGACAGTGGACCTCGACGAGATATTCAAGACCATAGGGCCGAGGAACAAGACGAGGAAGGATTATTCGGTGAGTAGTAGTAGTTTGGTGTAGTAGTAGAGCTCCTTGTGAATAGCTGGTCCGAGGCAGTACTACCACCGTACCTACTTCTGCCGCCAAACAGTGATGCTTGCATTGCTGTGTTCCGGTGCTCGTGGTACGGGTGCCAGTAAATAGGAAAAAAAGTAGGAATCCCCGTTCCATTACAATTTACATAGATAAAACATAACGGTTTAATTGATCTCAGGGTTGCCGACAACAAGGTTTAAATCAACAGAGGCTCTACAAGGTTCTCCAGCTGAAGCTCGTCGAAAACTGTGGCTGGAAAAATTACTTCCACCTGCACACTACATCCAACCCAGTGAGAGACTTCCTGTAGGGTATAAACTCCCCTGGCCTATATGGAAGTCCATAAACAGATTGCGGACCCAGGTAGGCAGATGCAGGCTTAACATGAGCAAGTGGGCCTATATAGACCAAACAGCTACAGCCTGCATGTGTGGCATTGATCCTCAATCAATGTCACACTTGCTATGCTGCTCCTTGTGTCCAAGCACTTGCACATTGAGTGACCTTATCGATGCCACAGACAACGCACAAGACGTGGCAAATTTCTGGGCCAGCAGCGTGTGATTACTGTGCCACTATCAGTAAATTTTTGTACCGTCGACACGAAGAAGAAGAAGAAATGGTTGCCAACCTTATGATACTTTTTTTATTTTTATTCTTAATATTGTCCATTGTCTTCAATGGGGTCTGGGGGCCCTATATATGCACGGGGCCCTGGGCTAAAGCCCAAAAAGCCCTGAAATAGATCAGCCCTTACAAGCAGTGGTCAACTACAGTCCGCGCGCGAGCTCCGAGGAATCATAAGGAATGTTGACGTAATGACCTAGTGCAGTGGTTTAGTCCATATCACGTTATCTATATTAAATAATTATGAAATTATTCTATAGTGAAAGTAGGTGATTAATAAAATAAAAAACCGGCCAAGAGCATGTCGGGCCATGCTCAGTATTATAGGGTTCCTAATTACAAACGAATCAAATCGAATATTAATCATTGCTATTTTAGTTTTTGCAAACAGCGCCACCTAGCGCTGAATTTAAGAAGTGTGTATATCAATAGGTATAACACAAAAATTGCTTTTTGTGATTTTTTTAAATAGGAGGTAACTAAAGGAGCATTATTTGCTAAGATCATTTTTCTCTAAGGTCAACGACCTTTGAATTAGGACGTCCTAATCCTAAGTATTTTGCAGTTTTCTCATTATAACTCAAAAATGTATAATTAAAAAAAAAAAAGTTATATCTTTGGGACATTTTTACACAGCACCATCTAGTCCCAAACTAAGCAGAGCTTGTGCTATGGGTACTAGACAATGGATATAATACTTATATACATTTTTTTTTTGTAAATACATACTTATAATACATAAGCAACACCCAGACCAACACAAACACTTATGTTCATCACACAAATATTTGTGTCCTGTGGGAATCGAACCCACGACCTCGTTATCAGCAGTCCGACACTCGAACCACTGGACCACAGAGGTCGTCGTTGTATGATCACATTATGCTCGAAATAGTTTTAAAAGAGAGTTTTTATAAAGGTCTATCAATGTGGAAGATTATAAGTTTCTACGTTGCATAGTTTAGAAATGGCAGGGGGGGACACACATTGCAAGCCACTTTGGCGGGCTGTATTTCGCAGATGGTATACCTGATAAAAAAGTTATGTATGAAACATTACCTTCATTTTAGTAGACCTATTCAATGCTACCCCACAAGAGGGGGAGCAGCGAAAAAAAAAATTTCATCCCCGTTTCACATATATGGGCGCCACCCCTAAAATACGTAATCAAGATTTTTTTATTCTTTTAAAATTGAGATCTATATCTAGACCATTTTTTAACAAAATTTCATTTACTTATGTTTATAACTGTAGAAGTTATTAAGCTGTAATGGATTAGGACAGACGGACAGACGGACGGACATGACAAACTATAAGGGTTCCTTGTAAGACTACGGAACCCTAAAAAACAATTATTTTTTTCTACTTTATACCTCTAAAGAACACGTTTTGCCATTTCGCGGCCTTGCCTACGAATTATAAACGACGGCATTGATAAGCGTGTTCCCACGTCAAGGTCAACACTCATACTGGGAGCGTGTAGGGCATGATGAAGCGGGGGTACTGGCCAGAAAACCTCCACGTGTGCCTGACGGCTGCTTGTCCTTCTGGACACGTCTGGAGGGATCGGCAGTTGTTTGGCCGGTGCATCCTGGGCACGGGCAATAAAATCCTGCCGAGGGATTAACCTTCGGGGGATTTTATTGCCTGTGGAGAATATTCTAGCGCGGGAGGGGCCCGTTCTGGGCCAGTAGGGACGTGTCCCTCTGATATCAGCAGAGGGCACAGTGGAGGAGCAGGGGCGGGCCCGGTGTGCACTCACCCTGCCACTGGGCAGGCAGCGGGGGGGACTGTCTTTCCCTGTCTCCGTCGATCTCGTAACCCCAGGAGTGCCCGCTGAGTAGTGTTCTCACGCCTCTTGGGACCGAGGGTCTTGGCTTCACCGCCCGGACAGTGAGGACGAAAACCTCTATAAAAAATTACGGGAGGTAGGGCCTGCGAGCAGCAGACTCGGGGTAGTCTGCTGCCCGACCAGCAGCTGGCGTAGCTGGCACAGCCGGCGTAGTTGCGCAGCTGGTAAAGGCCCATGAGGTGAAGTGGCGTGCAGTGTTCCGTGTGCGCCACAAAGGAGGGTGCGGTCAACGTAAGGTCGCACGGGGAGAAGGGGCTCGCCTGCTTGTGGCGGGCCGGGACCTGTCGGGGGTGGTTGTGTGAATACTCACGGGTTCCCACGCCCCCGGCTAACGTAGTTGAAGGAACACCGTGGTGGTTTTAGTCGGTAAGAGTCCGACACTGGCTCCGCCTGCCCCGGGCGGAGTGCGTCCATGAGAATTTCCCCACGGGAAAAAAAAAAAAAAAAAAATTATATGATGAAGCGACGGTTGGGCGCGTCGCACACCCGCCCGCTTCCCCATCCCCCGATTCCTTGGAGCTCGCGCGCGGACTGTATTAGCTGATTTGACAAAATTTACCTAAACATAACCAGCCCATTACTGTCCCACTGCTGGGCACGGGTCTCTTCTCAGTATGAGAAGGCTAAGGCCTTAGTCCACCATGCTGGCCTAGTGCGGGTTGGCGGATTACACACACCATTGAGAACTGTATGGAGCACTCTCAGGTGTGCAGGTTTCCTCACGATGTTTTCCTTCACCGTTAAAGCAAGTGATAATCGAATATAAATCCGCACATGAATTCTAAAAGTCAGAGGTGCGGGCCGGGATCGAACTCACACCCTCCTGCATGGAAGGCAAGCGTTCAACCGCTAGGCTATCACTGCCTATGACAAAATTTATTTATTCCATATTCAATTAACAGGCGATGCTTCAAAAACGCAACTACACAATATCGGCGGGCACTACAAAGTCTCTGCGACCGGATCGGAAACCGGACGAGTTTGAGTTGGCAGAGGAGCCGTGCAGCAGCCGCCCCAAGAAGATACCGCGTCACCTAGACCCTAAGATCACCAACGTGGTGACCTTGGACGAGGTCACGCGCAACAAGATGAAGTATCGATATAGAATTGTTATCGGTGAGTGCTCTTCTTTCGTTCTTAAGGGGCTCATTACTTATTTTTGAGGGGCTCGTGGCTCATTCTTGGGGGCTCGTGACTCCCTTCTGGGGGGCTCGTGGCTGATGAGGGGTGAGTGAGAGTTTGAGTTAACAGAGGAGCCGTGCAGCAGTCGGCCGAAGAAGATACCGCGTCACCTAGACCCTAAGATCACCAACGTGGTGACCTTGGACGAGGTCACGCGCAACAAGATGAAGTATCGATATAGAATTGTTATCGGTGAGTGCTCTTCTTTCGTTCTTAAGGGGCTCATTACTTATTTTTGAGGGGCTCGTGGCTCATTCTTGGGGGCTCGTGACTGCCTTCTGGGGGGCTCGTGGCTGATGAGGGGTGAGTGAGAGTTTGAGTTAACAGAGGAGCCGTGCAGCAGTCGGCCGAAGAAGATACCGCGTCACCTAGACCCTAAGATCACCAACGTGGTGACCTTGGACGAGGTCACGCGCAACAAGATGAAGTATCGATATAGAATTGTTATCGGTGAGTGCTCTTCTTTCGTTCTTAAGGGGCTCATTACTTATTTTTGAGGGGCTCATGGCTCATTCTTGGGGGCTCGTGACTCCCTTCTGGGGGGCTCGTGGCTGATGAGGGGTGAGTGAGAGTTTGAGTTAACAGAGGAGCCGTGCAGCAGTCGGCCGAAGAAGATACCGCGTCACCTAGACCCTAAGATCACCAACGTGGTGACCTTGGACGAGGTCACGCGCAACAAGATGAAGTATCGATATAGAACTGTTATCGGTGAGTGCTCTTCTTTCGTTCTTAAGGGGCTCATCACTTAATTTTTAGGGTCTCGTGCTCAGAAATAGATGGAATGGAAAAGTGGGCAGGGCGCGCGTGCCAACACTGCACCATAGTGCAGGGCATTTCAAAGCCTTTCTCAGTACGCCTTATGACTTGTTTCTGTAAATACTGTAACAAAAACCCGCAAAAATTTCTAATTGTGCTGTTTCTAACTGCAGAAACAAAAGCTGTAAAGTACATTTGATTAAAATTAATGACGTCAATATGTAAGGCGTAGTTTGTTCGGAAAGTTGTCACGCATGAATCGCAAGTAAAATTGTGATTACAACCATTCTACTCTATCTATTTGTGTGGTCTCGTGGCTCCTTATTGGGGGCTCGTGGCTCCTTCTGGGGGTGTCTTGGCTGATGAGGGGTAAGGGAGAGTTTAAGTTAACAGAGGAGCCGTGCAGCAGTCGCCCGAAGAAGGTATCATGTCATCTGAAGCCTAAGATTAATAACGTAGTGACCTTGGATGATGTCACTCGTGACAAGATGAAGTATTGACATAGAATTGTTATAGGTGAGTGCTTTTCTTCGTTGTTAGGGGCTCGGAGCTCATTACTTATTTTTGAGGCGCTCGGGGCTCATTCTTGGGGGTCTCGTGGCTGATGAGGGGTGAGGGAGATTTTTAACCGAGGAGCCGCGCAGCAGTCGGCCGAAGAAGGTACCACGTTATCTAGAGCCTAAGGTCGGTAACGTAGTGACCTTTGACAAGGTCACTCGCAACATAATGAAGTATCAATATAGAATATTGTTATCGGTGAGTGGTCTTCTTTCGTTCTTAAGGGCTCATTACTTATTTTTGAGGGGCTCGTGGCTCATTCTTTGGGGGCTCGTGGCTCCCTTCTGGGTGTCTCGTGGGAGATGAGGGCTGAGGGAGAGTTTGAGTTAACAGAGGAGCCGTGCAGCAGTCGGATGAAGAAGGTACCAGGTCATCTACAGCCTAAGGTCAGTGACGTAGTGACCTTGGACCAGGTCACACGCGCTACATGAAGAAGTACTGTGGTCTCGAGCCTGATTTTAAAGCTAACTCATCTTTCCTTTTCTCTCTTTTCCAGGCAACACATCCAAGTACGCTCCCCCCGCGTCCCGCGCCGACCGCTCCACTCACAAGTGGCTGCTGTACGTGCGCGGCCCCCCCCTCGCCCCCGACATCTCCCCCGTGGTGACGGCCGTCAGCGTGAGACTGCACCACTCCTACGCGCCGCATCACACTGTGCACATAGAGTGAGTTGGTTAAAATATCATAGTCATAAAAGTCGAGAAAGTCGTAAAAGTCGGAGAAGTCCAACAGTAGATTTAACTGAAAACCCAAGGTAACTGTTCACGTATTAGTGTTATTATTGGTGTGTGAACTTGTGAAGACCGATTCTGTTGTTAGAAACTCAGGATAAGAAACACGGGGCTAATGCAACCATTCCAAAAATTTTACAATTCTGATATTTATAATTTATGTATGTATTTGATTCTATATTTTACCATCCTTGCCGATGCTTCTTGCGTCTATGATCTATTAAACTTCCTTTACAACAATAATTGTATTAATATATAGTCTTTCCAGATTTAAGATTATATAACACTTCTAAAATATCTATTAGGTCCTTACATATGAAATTAGCGTTTTGTCGTACTGACCACTTTGATCTGAAATATCTCCTCTTTGGTTAAGAATTCCAAATTCAAATTTAAAAATTCATTTAGCTGGTACATTTGAGATTTGAAAACAGTCATTCATTTGCTTTTTCCTCATTCTTTTTTTCTTTGGCGTCGCTTATTACCGCACAATGGAAAACATGAAATATCGGTATATTTACGAGTACGAGTTCTACCGTGGCACCAGTGCTGCAGAAACAGCTCGAAGGATTAATGATGTGTACGGCGCTGGTGTTGCAAAAGAAAGCACGGTATGTTTTTCGTTTCAACGTTTTCGTTCTGGAAATTTCGACCTTCAGAACCAACCCCGTGGACGGGAAAATGAAGAATTAAAGGCTATTGTGGAAGCGGATCCATCACAAAGCACTTCAGAGATAGCTGCAGGCTTCGGGGTAAGTGATAAAACTGTATTAATTCACTTGAAGCAAATCGGGATAGTAAAAAAACTTGAACGATGGGTACCTCATGAATTGAGTGAATCGAACTTGCAAACACGCGTTGACTGCTGTGTTACTTTGCTCAACCGACACAATAATGAAGGGATTTTAAATCGAATCATTACTTGTGATGAAAAGAGGATACTGTACGATAATCGGAAGCGCTCGTCTCAATGGCTGAACCCTGGAGACCCAGCCAAATCCTGCCCTAAATGAAAATTGGCTCAGAAAGTTACTTGTGAGTGTTTGGTGGACTAGCGTTCACTACAGCTTTCTAAAATCTGGCCAAACGATTACGGCAGATATCTTTTGTCAGCAACTGCAAACCACGAAGAGATTGGTCAATCGCTCTAGGCCACTGCTGCTTCACGACAACGCAAGACCACACACTGCACAACAAACAACCACTAAGTTAGATGAGCTACAATTGGAATGTCTGCGACATCCACCGTACTCCCCGGACCTTGCTCCAACAGATTACCATTTTTTCCGGAATTTGGACAACTTCTTACAAGGAAAAAAATTCAACTCTGAGGCGGCAGTCCAAACCGCCTTCAAAGAGTTTATTGATTCTCGCCCCCATGTTTTTTTTTAGTTAAGGGATCAATGAACTACCTATGAGATGGCAAAAGTGCATAGATAACAACGGTGCATACTTTGATTAATTAAATATATTTTACAAAAAAAAAAAAAAACTTTATATACCTCCCGTACAAAACGCCAATTTCATATGTAAGGACCTAATATAAGGACACGCTCAGGCCATCATACTGTAAAAAAAAGCTTGTAAAAAGCAGCTGATCTGTACAGAAATAGAAACTTAACGCGGTCAAAATGGAACAACCGGTTTTCTTCTGTTCCAAAAAGTATTTTAATAACACTCATTACTTGCTTGTTTGTTCCAGCAAACCTCCCTACCACATATCGCGGCGCGGCTGGGGCGAGTTCCCCGCTAAGATCGAGCTTCACTTTGCGCTACCGGAGCGTAACCGACCCGCCACTGTCGAACACACCATCAAGCTGGACAGAAACTACACTGGCATGCAGATATTAGGTAACACCAGATGGAATAATATACACGCTGAAATTTGAGTCGCTTAATTCCCGAAAAGGGGTCATTGTACTCATCATTATGAACAACTTTTACTATGGGACCAAACCTGAAATCACGAAAAAATAAATCAGTTGGTCCCTACATTTGTGTTCACTTAAATCAATAAAATGTAGGGACAACGTGATTTTTTTTCGCGATTTCAGGGTTGGTCCAATAGTAAAAGTTGTTCATAATGATGACGCGATTCAAATTTCAGCGTGTATAAGACAAGTTAATCTTTCTGTCATAGAACAGCAACGTGTGTGAAATGCTTACAATTTTTTAATAGGTGATTAAAATGTAAGTATCATGTGGCCAATAATGTTTTTACAGTAATTCTATATATTCCTGCCTATTTGTTGTCTAGCAGTATGAGTCTGTCATGCTGATGGTGGCGTTAGCAACGGGTTGTTACATTCCCTTCAATATGGTTGAGTTAAGCGATGGCTGATGCTCGCGTCATGCTCGTGAACGGGTGCCGTCTGTCGGGACAGGTCGGCTTCTACATACTATGGCAACTCTTTCTACGTTTATTTCTAAAGGCAATATTCTCACTTTTAAACTCTTGTTTATTTCTGACATGAACCTATATTATACTCACATTATTTGAATAAATTAGATGTAATAAACAATAACCTATTTTAAAAAGAGTATATCCATGGAGTTTCTTGCCGGTTCTTCTCCATAGGACCCACAATTTGGAACCGTGCAACTATAGCCTGACGTTTCAAAAGTGCCTGTAATTTGGTTTATTTGAAATAAAAAACATTTGAATTTCAATCATAAATCGGAAAAGTCGCAATAGTCGAAAAGTCAGAGATGTCGATATTATTGTAATAACTACACTGCCATGCAGATATTAGATAAGCATACGTAATAAGACATAAAAATCGAAAAAGTCGTAAGAATCGGTGAAGTCGGAAAAATAGTAGATGACAAGATTATTGTATATTGTGTGGTAAATACACCAACAAATATTTGGACATGATGACAACATGATAGTCGTAAAAGTCTGAAAAGTCAGAGATGATAGAAAACTTTGATAAGCTCCACTTTGCGTTACTGGAGTGTAGCCAACCCTCTACTATCGAACACACTCTTTTTAAACTGGGTAGGAAAACTATACTGGGGGTAGATATTAGTTAATATTATAACATAACCAGCCCATTACTGTCCCACTGCTGGGCACGGGCCTCTTCTCATTATGAGAAGGCTAAGGCCTTATTCTACCACGCTGGCCTAGTGCGGGTTGGCGGACTACACACACCATTGAGAACTGTATGGAGCACTCTCAGGTGAGCAGGTTTCCTCACGATGTTTTCCTTCACCGTTAAAGCAAGTGATAATCGAATATAAATCCGCACATGAACTCGAAAAGTCAGAGGTGCTGGCCGGGATCGAACTCACACCCTCCTGTATGGAAGGCAAGAGTTCAACCGCTAGGCTATCACTGCCTCACTAGTTAATATTATACACGCTGAAATTTTAATCGCTTAATTCCCGAAAAGGGGTCATTGTACTCATCATTATGAACAACTTTTACTATGGGAACAACCCTGAAATGGCGGAAAAAAATCTGTTGAAAAAAAAAAATTGTTGTCGGTACCTTCACCCCCTTGACCCCTTTTCGGGAATTAAGCGATTAAAATTTTAGCATGTATAGATAAACGGGTGGCCGGGTGTTCCGTGTGGTACCGGACGTAAAGAATTGCACCACCTTATATCTTCTCATGGGTGTCGTAAAAGGCGACTAAGGGATTCACCAGAGGATGGGCAGCAGCGTTCTCTGAGTATTTAACCAACCAACTGCGATCGCCAACCCGCCTGCCGCCTGTGGTGATTATGACATATCCACCCCTCCTCCCCTTTTGGGGGAAGCCTATGTCCAGCAGTGGACGTTTTTCGGCTGCAATTATGATGATGATGATGAGACAGTGGCCGAGGATCGATGTCAGTGGCGTGACATTGGAGACGCCTATGTCCAGCAGTGGACTAATATTGGCTGATGATGATGATGAGACGAGATTAGTTGTAAAAGTCGAAAAAGGGCGGATACAGGAATTTATTTCTGGGCCCCAAGGGCCAGCCAATACAATTTGTACCCATTGCACGCGAATGCTCTCGCCGCTCTCGGTGAAGGAGCTCCCTAAGTCAAAATAAATAACTTAACATTTAAATCAATTACTTCCAGGCTCTGAAACCCTCGTTGACGTCTGGCTCTACAGCACAACAGAAATGCTACAATACGAATTCAAAGAAGACATCGAAACTGAGATATCACCTGAAACAATCATAGAAAAGAAAGAGACAGAAGTACCCAACGAAACGGTAGACAATAACGAACCACACACAGAGAACTGGATGGAATTCTTCTCGAAAGGCCCCACGGAGGTTGACGTTGACGAAATGATCATCAAACCAATTAAAAAAGAACCAGAAGACCAGAAACCTGATCTAGAAAACATTATAGAATCCAATATTATTGAGAAAGTAACAGAAGAAGTCTGTGGCGAAGTTAATATAAAAACAGAAAAAGAATGGGATACCGATTATAAAGTCGATGCAGATATACCCAACGAGATTCTCAGTCAACCTACTTCACCGAAGAAAAGGATAGTCAAATATATTGATCCTACCACAGGAAAAATATATTATCTAGAAATGGATAGGGCCATAAACCTGAGTAAAGTTCAGGAAATTGTAATCAATAATACTAAGACAGCTAAAATGAGTCCCATAAAATCGAATGGTCTAAAAAGTTTCAGAAAGAAAAAAGGTGGAGTTTCCTTACTGAAACCAGAAGTAAAAAATATGTTAAAAAATACAGAAAATAATGTAAGAGTCCAATCTAATTATTCGCATATAGAAAATGATCATTGTTACTTGGCAACACCGAGGAGGTCTGATAATGTTGCCGCAGTAGAAATTAAGAAAGAAAAGAGTTTGTATGATAGTTTGTGTGCCGGTGTTGGTAGGCTTAATACAGTGAGGTGCGGTGTCAATTATTTGGTGAAGAAAATCCCTTTGATCAGCGATCAGGCCAGAGATTCGGATTACGTGAAACATTTTCCTTTTGTTGTTGAAACTGAAGAGAAATATTGGAAACTAGATTTTGCTAAGAGAAGAAATATTGAAGTGAGTGTTGATTTTATTATATTTTTTAATAACTTTTGCTCCAGACTTTGTCTGTACTAACTTTGAGCCGCTGCGCTACGGGACATGGTTCGATTTCCGTACGAAGCAAATATTTGTATGGTCCACAAATAATTGTGTCCAGAAGTTTGCGAAATTTGTCTCTGTAAACGCAACCACAATCCATGGGAAATCTGGTATAATACAATGTTAATAGTACATTATGATACAAGTGAGCTAAGTTGCTCATTTACTCGACGCTGGATTGCAGCCCGAACCGAAGGCAAGGGCGTAATGAAGCCGACAGTATAATGAACAATGCTCACGTGTTGCACACGACGTTTTTCAACACACTTGCGAAGGTTTTTTTAAATAAATTTGTGAAAAATGACAAGTGGATTGCTTTATTCGCGCGCCGTGCCTGTGATTAAGTTACGTCTTTAAATATCTATGCGCTGCGCGCGCAGGTGAAAGGGTGCTGTCAAACAGCCTTGTATAAAAAATATAATAAATTAATGTTTATGATAATATGTTAACAAAAATAAATAATTTGATGAAATTATATCATAATTGTGTTGTCGGCAAATTGTATGCAAAAGTTTTGATTGAAAGAGTGATGAAAGTAACTGATGAAAAAATATGGGATGTGCAAGCGGGATTTAGAAAGGGCATGGGGTGTACGGATCAGGTCTTTTCCTTGCGATGCATAGCTGAAAAATGTTTGGCCAAAGGTCAAAAAGTCTATTGCGCTTTCGTGGATTTGGAAAAGGCCTACGACAGAGTGATGAGGAATGAACTATGGTCTGCTTTGTCTATCTATGGGGTGAATAGCAACCTGATTCAAGCGTTGAAATCTCTGTATGCGGATTCTAGCGCTTGTGTCAGGATTAACGGCGCCTACTCTGACTGGTTCAGCATCGATAAGGGTGTGAGACAGGGATGTGTAGCGTCGCCGTGGCTGTTCAATCTATTCATGGAAAGTTGTTTGAAAGATTTGAAAGAGAGTGAAAATGGTTTAGAAATGAATGGGTTACTTGTCAAATGTCTCCTCTATGCCGATGATCAAGTTATCCTTGCATCGTCGGAGGGGGAGTTACAGAAGATGGTAACAATTATGGATGGTGCTTTGAAGAGTAAAGGAATGAAACTTAATGTTAGTAAGACAAAAATTTTGGTTTTTGAAAAGGAAGAAGTAATGACAGAGTGCAATATTTTGATAGGTGACGAAAAGGTGGAACAAGTGAAAGATTTTGTATACCTGGGTTCCATGTTTACGAGAGATGGCAAGCATGTGAAGGACATTGAAAGGAGAGTGAGTGCTGGTAATCAGGTGAATGGGGCACTACACACCTTCATGAACAGCCGCAAAGTGTCGGAAAAGGCACGGCTGGCTGTTCATGGGGGAGTGTTAGTGCCTACACTTATGTATGGTAGTGAAAGTTGGGTATGGCAGAAGAAACATGAAAGCAGAATAAATGCAGTAGAAATGAGAGCTTTGAGAAGTATGTGTGGTGTAACTTTGAGAGATAAAGTAAGGAATAACATGATAAGGGAGCGTTGTGGAGTGAAAGAAGACGTAGTAACAAAGATTGAGAAAGGTATGTTAAGATGGTTTGGACATATAGAGAGGATGGACGAGAGGAGATTGACGAAACAAGTATACGAAGCGAGTGTGGATGGAAGAGTTGGAAGGGGACGACCTCGGCGAACGTATCGCGATCAAATCGCGGATGTTCTCAAAAAATGCCAGGTTAAGAGTTCTCTAAACCGACGAGCATGCATGACGAGGTTAATGGACGTAGATGAAGCGAAAGAGGTGTGTCAGGATCGTAGCAGGTGGAAATCCATAGTCTCTGCCTACCCCAATGGGAAACAGGCGTGATAATATGTATGTATGTATGTATATCATAATGTATATTTATAATTTTTAAATAACATTGTTGATATAATCACAAAAATATTCACTGTTTTTAAACTCTTTACTGAGACTTAAAAATAAACTGTTAAGTAAAAAGCACGCGTACGTTATAAGCTTCATTATGAACCTAAAAGCGGTGCAATAAAAGCCACTTTATGAGCAAGTGTGTTAAAAATTTATTTATAAAAAATTGCCTTTAAATATTCCATACATTATTTTTCCAGTGGTCCAGAGCGAAACTAATAAACAGGATTTTAACAGAACATACCACCACAATAGAACCGATATGGCGGACGAAACAGATCCTCACCTACTCAAGACTACACGGCCACTACCCCATCCGATCAGGAACCATCCATATTAAAACAGAAACCGACGAATGGTCCTCGTGGAATGATCTGGAGAACATCCATAGAATGGACTCGAGCATCAAAGAGCTCTACCCAAACCCAGCGGATATTAACACCTTATCTCTCTTCGATGAATCTCAATTTTCTGACAAAAGCAGAAATTCTGATAGTTTCAGTGAAGTGATTCCTCTTTCTGATGATGAAGAAGTTGATGTGTTGTCTCCTAGTGATAGAGTGAAGGTTAAAACGGAAGTGGTGGCCGATACAGGGGGGTTGACCGTATTACCTGTGGAAGATGACGAGGATAGGCTCAGGTTCATGTTTATTGAGAGGAAGTGTGCCGATATTGGGATTGAGTTGAGGAATGAAGATGTTGGCAACGGGTATTCTTATAGGTGAGTTTTATTTTTCATGTTTACAGCTCCATAATTATTTTTTCAATCTGTCAATTTTGTGTTAGAGTAGCTGAGATAGAGAATCGGATAGCAAATTGGGAGGAGACCCTTATCCAGCAATGAACTGCGATAAGCTAAGTCCAAAAAATCGAGAAATCTCAAAGTCCAGAAAAAATAGATAATAAATAAACTCGGTAGTGTACTACTATAACATCTTTCAATAACCGAACTAAGTGAAGGGCTAGTTTTTCAATAGTCTGATAACTTTTAACTGAGGAATAAATGTGACGTTTTGACAGATTTTCTATACTACAACTGTCAAAACGTCACATTTATTCCTCAGTTAAAAGTTATCAGACTATTGAAAAACTAGCCCTAAGTGTTATAGTCAAAACATTTATTGGTATACAATTTAACCCATCAAAGAACGGAACGCCGCCAGCAGAAGCGAAACAATAGGAGATAATAATATATTGTGTGTCTCATAAGCCGTTATTTGATGAACTAGGTAAAATTATTACAACTTTAATTTCAAAAATTCTGGTCAGTTATTACTTCGGTTAGATTTAGCTGAATTTCAGTATTTTACAAGCAGTAACCTAACCTAACTTCTATCCTATTATTAGAATAGGTATGTTAATAAAGTATGTTGTAAGTAAATTATAAGATATTAAATCTAACTGTCATCATAATGTTCACAGCGCTGTCCACGCCGTTATGCTGTCAGCGGTGCGGAGCTTTGCAGAGGAGTTAGTTCGAAGCGCATTGGCCGTCAAACTAACTGAAGACTCATCACATACTACTCCTACAGTTTGGGCTGGGTGAGTGAGACTTTACTTATCCTAGTAGTAACACACGCAAGGTTCTTATTGTGTTAGATTTAAGAATTTGATTAAATGCATAAATAATGCTGTAGGAAATTTAACTCTTCTCATTCTGAAAAGTTGGATAGTAGTAAACTGATTATGACATGATGCGTTTGTTAAAATAGTACGAAGAGCAGGGGCCCTAAAATGGATCCCTGTGGTACTCCTGTAGCAACTATGGCAGTACGTGACTAGGAACTCTTAAAAGCTACTTTCTGTCTAAAATTCATGTTGTTAGAGGCAGCGTATTACATTTTATTATGATGTGACTCTCTGTATGACATTATAGGTTATTTTGTTAGGGACTAGCCCGTGATCAACTTTGTCAAAGGCTTTCGGGATTACCCTGTTTTATCACTATCTAACGTAAACTCTGTTTTTTAAATGCAATTCATCATTATGAATTATTAAAATACATTTTTCTCAAACATCAATTCGAACATTATTTTGACAACCTTCTTCGAGATCAATCGAATGCTGTACTGGTCAAATATATGCGAGGAGCGGCCGGCAATGTTAGTATGAAAATCCATATCTGTCGTGTTTAGCGGCCAATTAAATTACTATGAAAACTCATATCTTTAGTGTTATTTGAAAATGGAACGAACTTTTTATTTGGAAAAAAATAGCAACCAAGGAAATTATTTTTCAAAGTTTTTTTTTTAATTTGAATTGTTTGGAAATGTTTAATGTAAAAAAGAAACAAATTAACATACTGACCCGTGAAAAATTATTGTTGTTCATCATTGATTCTAGAATTTACATGGGTACTACTTATTTTGAATTTCCGCGCATTGTTTGAGAAAAGTACTTACTATACAAGCCTTGGCCGCAACCAGGCATTGATGTATTTTATTTATTTATGCAAAAAATTACAACTCTGACGACTTATTTACTAACACATTAAACATCTGTCGTTGTTGATACACACATTGGGAGCCTCTGCCGCCGAACTAGGCGAGGTACCTGTATCTTGGGGGACAGTGCCAATCCCCAGGAATATAGTGACATACATTTATTCTGGATGAGCCATACAAATAAAGTTTACACATGTTTTTTTATATAATTAACATTATGGTTAGCTATTAGTAGCTTTATAAAAATAAAAATTACAGATATGACTAATGAACAAATTTAAATGTGTCGAGTTGTGTATGAATGGAAAGTGAGTGTGGTTTGATTTGAGCGTGTGTACAGTGTGTAAGTGTAATGTGGAGAGTGTGTGGATGAATATTTATGATGTTGATGAGAATATATGGATTGTATGTGTAGGAAAGGTAACCAGTTACTCTGGGATATTAAATATCTCTTCAGTCTGCTCATATGAGAGGCATAGAAGATACTCTTGGAGTTTCTTTTTACACTGCGTTAAGTTAAGAGGGTATATGTTAAGTTTTGCGTTTATTTTATTATAGGTATAAGGACCAAGAAATTTATTGGTTATGTTGCTATTGATATGCGGCTTGACTGTACCTACTTATACTGGTTGCATTAAACTATTCATTTTGAAACATACCTCTATTGCAAAGTACTAAAGAAAATATTAAACTTATCAATTGTATTGTGATGAATAAGAAAGAATGACAGCTTTAATAAGTTTGAGCTATGGACGAGGCGTGAAAATCATTGCATCTTTAGTAACAATTTGTACATATACTAGACATTGGTTATAGAATCGTCTAATGAATGATGTTTTAGGAGGATATTCTATATCGACTGTATGTTTCCTACATTGATAGACTTAGGTATATGTGTCTCGGCTATTAAGGCTGAATGCGCATTTTTAACCGACGAAAAAAGGAGGAGGTTCTCAATTCGACGCGTATATATATATATATATATTTTTTTTTTTTTTTTATGTTTGACCACGCATAACTTTTTACAGAGTGGTCCGATTTTAATGATTCTTTTTTTAATGGATAGGGTATATCTCGAAGTTGGTCCCATTTAAATTTCAAAATCAAAATCCACCCCTAAGGGTAGTAAAACAGGGGATGAGTGTTTGTTCACCCACTGAATTCTTACCTGTTACCGATTCTGTTGAAACTTCACACACATAAATATAGTTCTAGACATAATGGAGACCTGAAGTTAGATTTTAACCACGAAAAAATGAAAAATAAAACTTTTTAACAAAAAATTGAACCGACGAAAACTGAAACTGAAAAGCGAAAAATAACTAATTATGAGTCGGCGCCAAACAAACAATCAACGAAGATCATGAAATTATTTTAAATAAATAATAAAAACAACGTCGCATCAAATACAACGTGAAATTTTCAACGATAAATAATTACTTTCCAAAAATGAGTTCTCCGCTCGGCCACTTGCAACTTGCACGCACTTTGCTTGTTAAAAGTTCGTTTGGCGCCGACTCATAATTAGTTATTTTTCGCTTTTCAGTTTCTGTTTTCGTCGGTTCAATTTTTTGTTAAAAAGTTTTATTTCTACTAGAAAGACTTTCAAGCCACGTTCCTAGTAGTGATTGCTGGTCGTTGTCCGCAGCTCGTCGTCGCGCGCGGCGCTGTGCGCGCGGCAGGTGTACGCGGGCGCGGCGCGGGGGCGCGCGCGCGCACTGTGCGCGGCGCACACGGCCGTGCGCAAGCAACACGCGCACAGACTATAATATACACATCTACACATCTCTGAGTTTTATTGTGCCTTATCCTTCCTTGTAGTTGGAATATTTCTAATCCCGAAAGAAATATAAAAGCAAAAAGCTAACTTCGCAGTTTAGGTGTTTTTTTGACAGACCTTTGTTTAACATAAAGGTCTAGTCTGTCAAAAAGGTCTCTGGTAAAGAGATTATTTTGATAAATTTCGTGTGGCTTTTCCTGGCTGGGCCACCATGACCAATTCCAATTCTGATTGAACAGAAAAATGCTCGCTTATTAGTCTAAACTAGTCGTAAAATATGGGAATTAGTCGGTCCGTGGCTTTATAGTTATTGAGGTAGCCCAGTGGCCCAGCCAGAACGGATCCGGCTGGGCCACTGCTATATCCATGGTCTAGTACCCATACCACAAGCTCTGCTTAGTTTGGGACTAGATGGTGCTGTGTAAAAATGTCCCGAAGATATTTATTTATTTATTAATGTTGACAACCAAAGCACCTCGGGAACTGTTTGCACCTATGAAAGATAAATTTACATTTACTGCTGTCAAATCTCTGGCTGGATAAATAAAGATGTTTTTGACAGATTATAAGATCATTTTGACAGAACCAGGGGTGCGTTCACTAATATCGCCCAACGACGGCGGATAACGACCGGAACGTACGCAACCAAAGTACTTTGGTCGTTCAGTTACTCAGGGCGATCATAGAAACGAACGCTCCAAGCATCGTCCGACGACGTCGAGCGATATAGAGCCTTTGATAGATTATGAGATATTTTTGACAGATTTTTCTGGCCGACACTTTGAGAAAAGGCCCAAAAATGTATGAACGCTGAATGTTCTCCTTTGAAAATCTTTCTTTGTCATAAAATCATACAAAAACAACATGTATTTTTTTTTTAAATTAAACGAGGGGAACGTGCATGCATAAATAAAAAAATATTGTTGCAATATTTTACCATATATTTAGTCAAGAAATCATAACTTTACAATTTTGCACTATTCCATTAGCTATAACAAATTACATTACAAAGTTATTCTCTCATACATTTCTAGGGTTTCGTTCATAGACTTATATATTACTAGCGTATTAGTTGTTAGTTACTTTTTCAGACTATACCGCACCGAAGACAAGTTAATGCTTAGGAAACAATACAGGACAAAGAGATATCAGGCACTATTAGAAGAAAAAAAAATGTTTGAGGCAACAGACTATACAAAAATCCGAGATACTTTCACATGGAGTATGAACAAATAAAAAAGGCGGACGGAATCTCGCTAAACAATAAGCGAAGCATCCATAGTAAGTCGGCTCGCTTGAAAGTACGGGATGCCACGCACACATTCACACCCATAGTAAGTCTAACAGCCGCTTAGAGAAAGTATAGCCTATAGTAGTAATAAGTTGAACTGCTCCCGCATTAGCGGGACTTCTCTTTTGCATAAACGTCACAATGTGGTAGAAAGAGACAAACATAGTTGTCTGTACCGTCTTTAAGTGAAAAATATCGGAATGAAGCTAGGTATTTAATTTTCTTGAATCGGTCCATTTTGTATGGATTTTTGGTCACCAGCTTGGCGACTATCTAGTACAAATTTTGGGGAAAAAACCGTTACATTTGATTGTTGCAGGCCATACCCATTCCTACCGATATCAATCTCTTTCTGTCACGTTCACAGAATAGATAGAGTAGAATGGTTGTAATCACAATTTTACTTGCGATTCATGCGTGGCAACTTTCGAACAAACTACGCCTTACATATTGACGTAACTATTTTTTTTAAATTAACTTTAATCAAATGTACTTTACAGCTTTTGTTTCTGCAGTTAGAAACAGCACAATAAGGCGTTTTTGCATTTACAGAAACAAGTCATAAGGGGGCGTCCATAAATTACGTGAGGTGTTTTTTTAAATTTTCTGTTGTAATTATTTGATTATTCAAAATGTGGGTTCTTACGTAAACGCGTTGGATTGTTATTGTAAAAAGAAAAAATAAAATTGCTTCGTGCTTTTATTTACGACTAGTTAATAAGACTAGTAATCAATATTGCTGAGAGTTTAATTATAAGTGTAATAAAAATTTAACAATAGAATACTTAAATCGTAACTACTGTGATTAAAAAAAGAATATCTACTCTAATTCAGTCCATGGAGGATCATGCGCGGTCTAAATTGAGCTATTTGGTATAAAACAAATATGGTGGTTTGACAGTCAGTAGATGTATAACGTCGAAGTATGAATGAAATTATTTTCTTTCGAACGAATTAGTGAATGATTTACGATTACGCTTAAGATTAAATCTTATTAAGCATGTATCCCCCCCCTTAATTGGGGGAGGCCTATGTCCAGTAGTGGACGTCTTTCGGCTGAAATGATGAAGCATGTACAATCTGGATTAAATGGAACAAAATTTTTTTTTTTTTTTTTGTTTCAATCAGTAAAAAAATTGCGTGATATTTGCCGAGACCCCCCCTCTCCAACGTAAGATTAGATGAGATTTGACTCGACCCCTTAAACATCTCACGTATTTTATGAACGCCCCCTAAGGCGTACTGAGAAAGGTTTTGAAATGCACTATGGTGCAGTGTTGGCACACGCGCCCTGCCCACTTTTCCATTCTATCTATTTCTGTGGTCACGTTGCTGCCTGTATAAGACAAAAGATAGCTATATGAGAAATGTTCATTTAATTACTACGATTCTAAGCTAGTCGTACTTCTATGAACAGCCGCGATTACGCAACAAATCTCGTGTGACGGAAGTCGGCATATTTTTTTTTATGTGTGACACTACAACAATTGTAGTGTCACACATAAAAAAAAATATGCCGTCTACTGTCGAAATTATAGTGAGTTTAAGAAAAAAAAAAAAATTCTTAGCGAAATTCTGCCCGGCTTTTTTTATTAGTCCGTGTGCTTTCACAAATTTTTTGGACAAAATAAAGGTTTGTCAGATTAATAACTTCAGCTTACCCAGTAGGAGTGGCAAGAATTGATATAATTAAGCCAGTCTTCTCTGTTTGACTAACAAACAAATCTGAATGAAGACATCTTAATTAAATGAAACAATAATCTACAACGTGTATCAGAAGTGCGTGCTCATATTTTAAGAGCTCATTCAGGGCATAGCATAGAACAACTTTTACTACGGGACCAACCCTGAACTCGCGAAAAAATTATCAGCTGTTCCCTACTAAATCATCGATGTCGCTCGACAAACTGTAAGTTTCAGCTGATTTTTTTTTCGCGATTTCAGGGTTGCTCCCATAGTGAAAGTTGTCCGATAGCATCCCCTGAATAAGCTCTTCAAATATGACCACGCATTTCTGATACACGTTGTATACATTACTCCGGAACCTGACAGAAATCGCACAGCTTCGTTGCTTTTCTAGAAACTTGGATATTTATTCTGCACAGATTCTTCTCGTAATGTAGGCTAGCACCACAGACATAGTAAAAAATATAGACGAAGTGCCGCAAACAATCATAATGAAGCCAAAAAAAACTATGCTCCTTCGTGTACAACCAGCACTCACGCATATTCATGCACCTGAAGGATATTTGCTTTCGCGATGCTTACTGGACGATGCCGCGACATGTGTACTGAGAGGGGTGAGCACGGTTTGAGGTGTATGGTGTGTGCGTGGACGCTGGTTGTACGGTCGACCGCACGTCGGTGGTAACATTTTGACATTAGCAACATCTTTATTTCGTAAGCACACCAGAAAGTGCTCGATATAGTTCTCGATGGTACGTGTAGTCCACCAACCCACCCTAGGCCAGCGTGGTGGACTAAGGCCTTAGCCTTCTCGTATCGAGAAGAGGCCCGTGCCCAGCAGTGGGACAGTAATGGGCTGGTTATGTTATGTTATAGGCTATGATTGGTCAGCTCCAAAATTTGATGTTATGATTGGTGGCGCTGGCTGATGGAGTGATGCGGTACATTGGCGGCGGGGTGGCTCTTATGCAGTGCTACTGCATAAGCTTGACGATTGCGGGTACCGACTGATTGGCGTCTTAAAGCTTACTGGTCTGCGTTTATTGTAAACCTATGTTTATTGAAATTATACAAATAGCTTTTGGATATTTGAATTTTCTATGTTTCAAACGATTCAGTACATCTGTTTACCAAGAAAAATGTGGATACTTAACTAAAACAAGTCAAATTGAAGAATAACACCCTAATTCATTTGTACTAGAAAGGATTTAAACCATTGCATAATTATAGAATTAACCGCAAGACTAGGAAGGTTAAAAAACAGATTTGTCCCACATAACACGATCTTCACAATAAAAAATAATATTTTGTGAACATGTGTCGCGATTCGCGTCTTATGTTGTAAGTCTGTTCCCGCCTTTAGCGAGCGTAAAAAGGTAGTTTCAAAGATGACGGGATCAAATTTTCACTTAAACATATAAGGCAGACATATAGCTATATTTTAGCAAAACAAATTAAGTACTTTTGTATTGCTTAAAAGAGAACACGAAAAAAAATGATCGATTTTTAAAACAGTTTTGCATTTTTATTGTTTTTTTCTTTATAATATTACATATAATATTTTAGAGACTAACAGATATATGACTATGTATTTATTATAATAAAACGCGTATATTACACCATCATTATTAGTACATCGCGGCATCGCTGTCTGGAACCCAGTTCTAAAAATAATCAAGTCCCAAACAGCACGCAACACTGTAAAAGACAATGATATTGTGAGTGATTACTGCGTGCATTGAAACGATTTTAATTAATAAAAAATGTACGGTAGATTAAAATATTTTTTTAGAAATATCTGTAAGTCTTTACAGAAACGACCACGAACGCTGCAAAGCTTTCGAAACGTCAGGAAAACCAATTTAAATAATATACCTACGCGATTTATTATAATGTGTAGTGTTCGCGAAAACCTAAGAAATTATTATTTATTTATTGTATTGCTTCTTCCGTATTTTCTCTATTAACTTAAATTTGCGATAAAACGAACTAAGGTCAGGACTCACATAGATATAATTTTCTATAGAATGACGCTAGCTAAAACTAAAAACCGTTTGCAAGTTACGTCACATTTTTCGAGAAACAGTCTTTATAATATTTTGGGGTTTGATTTCAGTCGCTCCATGTAACGTAACAAACATAACATCACGCCTGTATTTCTCCGAAGGGACAAGGAGGGTCGCTCCGCATAAAATACTGATGTTCAGCCGCATCTGGTTAGACTGGAAGTCGACCTCAACATAATTGAGAAAAGGCTTGAGAAAGAAGTCATGATAATGTTATTAACCGACTTCAAAAAAAGACAACTTTTTTTGACTTCATCATTTTTAATATTTTTCCTAAAACTTTTCTTATCCAATAAAACGTTGCTTCAATGATATTTAAAAGTACAGATATGTCATACAGTCATACCCTAACAAAACAAACCCTAACCCTAACGAAAAAAATTATCCGTACTGTTATACCCTACCAATGCACCCCCTAACGCAACGTCATCCCCTATACTGCTGACCCTACAGTGTTCACCTAAGTTGATAGAGAGTTAGCAGTGAACAGTCAGTCTGCTCCGAACCACGCTCGAGTGCGGTTGCCAAAGGGTCCCTTAGCGATAATTTCCAATAAAAGTAATAAAAGTTTTAGTTAATTAAAATATCCTTTTTTTTAAAAAGCTAATCCTTTGGGACCCCATAACATTTGGTGGCAGCGGTGGGATACGAAAATCCCCAGTGCACGTTAATACTAATAAAGACAGACTCATAAAATAAAATACTCAGTGAAAACTAAAACTGTGCCGCATCGCGCGTGGACTGAAAATATCCTGAAACGCTACTTACCTAGAAGTGTTATCCTGTCCTGTGTGTGTATCCAGTGCAGCAGTATCCTGAAAGCACTAACTTTACTGACCTGTGTATCCTGAATATCCTGCAAAATTCGACGAGTTGATGCTGAAAGTATCCTGAAATAAAACATCAAAACCGAGTTCCTGGATGTCCAATATCATCTTCTGTGCTGATCCTCATCTCCATACTCCAAGTTCCTGTGTACCTTTTGGTTAACCCAAAGTTATAACCTTGGGTCGTGTCATCAAGCTGAACCTAGTGTCGCAGACGTCGTCTTATCGCTCCGGAATGCGTCTCGGGCTTCCGCTCATCGTTATCGCCGCCTACGCAACTTACCTGTGAGTCTCTGGTCATTGTTCTAGCTGTTAATAAATTAGAGATCCGTAACGTTAATTAATTTCGTGTTAATTTATAGTGATTAATTTTAAATTGATTTATCCGTGTATTTGTATTGTAAATGTATGTATTCTGCGTTGATCCTATAAAATATTATTGGTGATTAATTCCTGTAATGCCTAAAGGAGTTAAATCGGAAGCGAATAAGCTAACAATCGAGCTTCCTGAGTTACCAATCTCGCCTTTAGATTCCGAGAAATCATTTCCTTTGTCCCCGCATACTGAATCAAAAGCAATGTCACAGATCAATATGGATCTAAACACTCTCTTTAAATTTATAAAATCCTACGATGGCAGTCGAGAGACTGTAAATTCTTTCATAATAAACTGCAACAATGCTTATGATTTAGCCACGGAAAATCAGAAGCCGATTCTATTCAAATTCATCCTAAGTAAATTGCAAGGAAAAGCGGAGCTTGCCTGTTCCATTAAAGAATTTAACTCGTGGGAACAACTACGAGAATTTTTGAAAATTCAATTTTCCGAGAGGAAGCATTACGCTCACCTACTCACAGACCTACAGGAGAGCAAGCAGGGCCCGCAAGAAAATGTAAGTCAATATTCATTACGTATCGAGACCTGTATTTCCCAATTACTCACAGAGATTTCCCTAAGTAATACTAAAAAGAGCGAACTTGCCGGGCGCACTGCCGCCATGGAAGACCTAGGACTCCATCATTTCTTAATGGGGCTTCATCCTCGCCTTTCTAATATGGTGAGATGTCGTAACCCTAAAAACTTCAATGAAGCTACAAACCTAGCAATATCAGAGGAGAGGATCCAACAATCATTATATAAAAAGATTGTCCCACAATCAGATTCAAGGTCGACCAATAGTGCAAATTTTAATAAGCGCTTCCAATCAAGGTCAGGACCTTTTAATGCTCAGAAAACTCAAAATATCCTGCAGTCAAAGAACCCCCAACAATTCCAACAATCCAGGAGCTCTCCACCGTCATCTGGCCTATTTTGTCGATATTGCAAGGCCACAAACCATGATATCAAAGATTGTAAAAAACGGGAATTTTATAATAATCGTTATAGTAACCAACAGCAACAAAGTAGACCATCGGGGTCTAATCATAACAATCCCATGTATAAAACAATTAATCATGTCCAGGATCTGCCCGAAGAAATTGAAAATGAGGGCTATGATGAAGTTGATAATACCGAAGATCCTTTAAACGAATAGGCGTCTCGAATTGGTGTCGCACGGGACAGCCAATTAAAGGCGACACCCAAACAAAACAAAAACGCAGAAGTGTTAAACAACAGGGTAACCAGCCCCAAATCGGAAACACTTCTCCGTCAGAATTAAATATCCAACGCGCTAAACAACAGGGTAACCAGCCCCAAATCGGAAGCTCGTTAAAATCATTCATCCGAAGTGTTAAACAGCAGGGTAACCAGCCCCAAATCGGAAACACTTCTCCGTCAGAATTAAATATCCAACGCGCTAAACAACAGGGTAACCAGCCCCAAATCGGAAGCTCGTTAAAATCATTCATCCGAAGTGTTAAACAGCAGGGTAACCAGCCCCAAATCGGAAACACTTCTCCGTCAAAATTAAATATCCAACGCGCTAAACAACAGGGTAACCAGCCCCAAAACGGAAGCTCGTTAAAATCATTCATCCGAAGTGTTAAACAACAGGGTAACCAGCCCCAAATCGGAAACACCTCTTCGTCAGAATTAAATATCCAACGCGCTAAACAACAGGGTAGCCAGCCCCAAATCGGAAGCTCGTTAAAATCTCATATCCAAGGTGTTAAACAACAGGGTAATCAGCCCCAAAACGGAAACACCGAACTAAGCAGAGTTATACAACACGGTAGACAGCCCGAAAAAGGAAACTCTTGTCGTAAATATCCAACTGAATCTAAAACTACCGAATCCATTTCCCAAGGTAGTTCGAAAGTGTCACAAAAAATCTATGAAATTAATATCGACACTACTAAGAAACTATTACCTCACATCCTTGTAAAAACTCAAATTTCAGATATCCCGCTTACGTTATTAGTTGATTCAGGCTCAGCCATTTGCCTACTTAAGCAATCTTCCATTTCAGAAAATCCAATATTAACCAAAGAAATTATCCAGCTTAAGGGTATCGAACCAAGCGAAGGAACAACTCCGTCGCTTGGCCACTTTCAATTAAAATTGCAGCTGTCTGAAAATAAACAGATAAAATATAAATTTCATGTCATCAAAGAAATAAATTTACCTTACGATGGCATCATTGGTACCGATTTCCTCACCTATTTTGGCTGCAATATCGATTATGTAAATGACGTTTTACATATAAAAAACTTGAATATGAAACTTCAGTTTTTCAATCCGACTTATATTATTCCGCCTCGATCAGAAATGATTATTGAATGCACAGTCCAAAACCCTGAATTAAAAGAAGGGGTGATTCTAGATCAACATTTATCCGAATCATTATTGATCGCGAATTGCATAGTAAAAGTAAAAAACGATAAGAAAATAAAAATCACAGCCGTAAATACATCCGAAGTACCCGCAAACATCAACGCAAACCTTAAGCTAAAGATAGAACCCTTACATCCCTGTTCTGTACAGATACCGAAAAATCCAAAAGAAAATGTCCATGAACGAACACAAGAGGTCATAAATTCGTTAAAAATCGATCATCTTAACCAGGAAGAAATCAACGCCCTTTTAGAACTCTGTTCCCATTATTCCGACATTTTCCACTTACCCGACGACCAACTAACATATACTACTGCTTTAAACCATCAAATCAAAACCAATAATGATATCCCTATCCATACTAAGTCGTACAGGTTCCCAGAATGTCATAAGAAAGAGGTGGAAACTCAAATCGACAAAATGCTCTCACAAAACATCATAGAAGCATCATCCTCACCGTGGAGTTCACCAATATGGGTAGTTCCCAAGAAAGCTGATTCCCAAGGCCGGCGCAAGTGGCGTATAGTCATCGACTATCGAAAGCTCAATGACGTCACAATCGGCGAAACGTATCCTATCCCACAGATATCCGAAATCCTTGACCAGTTGGGCAACAGCAAGTACTTTTCAACGCTAGACCTCACTTCCGGTTTCCATCAAATCCTCATTTCTGCAGAAGACGCGCCCAAAACAGCTTTTTCTGTGCCTCAAGGCCATTTCCAGTTCAATAGGATGCCGTTTGGGCTTAAAAATGCCCCTTCTACCTTTCAAAAGTTAATGAATAACTGTCTCTCTGGCCTACAGGGCTCCCGTTGCTTCGTCTATCTAGACGACATCGTTATATATTCGTTTGATCTTACGTCACACATCGATAACTTAAAAGCTGTTTTCGACAGACTCCGTCGCTTCAATCTAAAGCTGGAACCTGAAAAATGCGAATTTCTCCGGAAGGAAGTCGGCTATCTAGGGCATATTATTAGCGAAAGTGGCGTCAAGCCAAATCCCGATAAGACGAAAGCAGTCACTGAATTTCCTGTCCCTAGATCTCCAAAGGACATCAAGTCGTTCCTGGGATTGGTTTCCTATTACAGAAGGTTTATATCCGATTTTGCCAAATTGGCGAAACCCCTAACATCCCTCTTAAAAAAGGACATCCTCTTCGAATGGAAAAATGAGCAACAACTCGCTTTCGAGTCCTTAAAAGATAAATTGGTCTCCGCACCGATACTCGCTTATCCCGATTTCACACAACCATTTCTTTTGACATGCGATGCTTCTAACTACGCTATATCTGCCATCCTATCTCAAGGTCCCATAGGACATGATCGCCCAATTGCTTATGCATCTCGCACACTGAATAAAGCTGAATGTAATTACAGTGTCACTGAAAAAGAGTGTCTTGCTATTATCTTTGGAACCAAGACTTTCAGACCATATCTTTATGGTCATCGTTTTAAGATACTCACGGATCACAAACCATTACAATGGTTGTTCAACTGCAAAGATCCAGGATCAAGGCTTGTCCGATGGCGTCTGAAATTAGAAGAGTTCGAATATGATATCCAATATAAAAAGGGCAAAATCAATGCCAATGCAGACGCCCTATCTCGATTTCCAGTAAACCCAATTCAACCCACAGATCCTGCTACATCAAATCCCGTCGTTGAAGAAACCATACAGGAATTGGACAGAGACCTAATGGACTTACTTGTATCCCCACCTTCGTTTAATCTTGACGAAGACATCTTACAATCGCCACAGCTTGAATCAAATGAAGAGCTTTTGCCTCTACCTGATATTAACTTACCTGCATCCGCTGAATCCTCTGCTCCTTTCCTGGACAGTAATCCTGAAAGGCAAAATCCCTTGCCCGAACAGACACCCTTTGATACTCAACCTCATCCTGAACCTATTCCATCCACTAGCACAAACCCAGAAGTGCCAGTAGATGACTATTCAACGTTTCTCAAATCAATGGCTAACAAAGACGTATCATTCAACACAGAAATCGAAGAATATAATGAAAGCCTCCTAAAATGTCCTGCAAAGGTAATCCTTATCCCTACGTCCATTGACTTAGATGAGTCTAATCCGTATATCCAAGAAATCTTAGCCAACCCGGAAGTTAACAACATGTTAACAACGTCTGAGAAAGAACTTTTCTCATTCCAAAGGTTTAACCTTAATGACAAAACCTATTATTTGTTATTCTTCAAAGTCCATCATTTTGATGAAGCCTCGTATCCTGAAATATTCGAAACTCTAAAAAGGGCCAGGAATGAATTAATAATATTCAATGATATTAATGAAATTGGTATATCCGATCTAAAGAATCCTTTTGAAAAACATTCCTTTATCAAAATTTATAACATGCTAACATATCTCTTTCACAATACACAAATTAAAATTAAAATATACCACAATAACATCATATATCCAGCCCCAAACGAAATCAAGCAAATACTGTATGATAATCACGATATCCCTATAGCTGGGCATTTAGGTTCCGTAAGAATGTATAACAGAATTAAACAAACATATTATTGGAAAGGGATGCGTGGAGACATAGAGTCTTACGTAAAGAAATGTAAATCGTGTCAAGAAAACAAGGCACTTAGGAAAATAAACCGTGCCCCTATGCAAATCACCAGCACTTCAACTGAGCCAGGTCAGCGAATATCTATTGATATAGTCGGACCACTTCCAGAATCAGGACCTGCAAAATTAAAATTTATCCTAACAATGCAGGACGATCTCACCAAGTTTTCTTCAGCCTATCCTATTCGTAGTACCACTGCAGAAGAAACGAGTGAATGTCTTATTCACCACATATCGATATTTGGTATTCCCAAAATGATCCTCACTGATCAGGGCAGTAATTTTACATCAGATCTTTTCAAAAAGACATGCGATTTTCTTAAAATCAAAAATCTATGGGCCTCACCTTATCACCCCCAGACTCAGGGAGCTCTGGAAAGAAGTCATGCAACCCTGAAAGAATATCTCAAATCCTATGTCAATGAAGAACAGACAAATTGGCCCCGGTACGTGTACACAGCCATGCTTACGTATAATACTGCAGTACACTCTACCACTAACTTCACTCCATATGAGTTGATGTTTGGTAAAAAACCCTACGTCCCAAATATGATTTTCGATGAAACTCCTGGTGTAACATATCCTGACTATGTTCGGATGCTCCAAAGTCGCTTGAAGTATTCACGACAAAAAGCAATTGAACATATTGCAAAATCTAAGATCTCTTCCAAAACATATTATGATAGTCGAACTCGTCCCGCACAGTATAAAACTGGAGACTTTGTTTACCTGAAAAATCACTTGAGATTAAGGAAAGGCTTATCACCTATTTGGAAGGGACCTTATAAAGTAGTGAAAGTACATGGAAATAACACACTTTCTCTGCTTATCAATCGTCGTCATGTCCGACATCATTACGATGAAGTCAAACCCGCTGAGACTTCAGAAAACCTGTAAAGGAAAATAAATATTAGTTAGTAATAAAAAAAATAGTAATATAATAATAAAATAGTACTTACCTATTTGGTCATAAATATGACATATTCTTAAATTAGATAGTTGTTAGGTAGTTAAGTAAGATTAGATTCTAAAACACATGCAATCATTGTTTCAGTACAATTGGTGAAGTTCCAGGACAACAAGCACAAATTCAACAAATTGATTCGAGTCCTGGACTATATTTCGATTACCTTGGCCAAATTAGAATAAACAGTGGTCAACTGAATGTTTTGATTCCGCTAGATATTTCTCATTTGAAACAACATATAGAAAATATCCAACACGTTCTTAATACAGCTCTAAACCTATGTACCGAAACTAAAATAATAGAAACCTCCCAATGCCATAGTAAATTACAACCTTTAATAGTACAGTATCATGACATTGTTAGAGAGTTTACTTCCATATCTGAATTAATTGATAATAAAATCAAACGCGGTGCTTGGATCGGAGGAATTGGTACCGGTATAAAATACATATTTGGAAATTTAGACGAAGACGATGGCGTAAGATACGATGAAGCTATAGAATCAATACAGAATAACCAAAAGAAATTGGCTACATTAATGAAAGAAAATATTATGGTCACAACTTCTGTCATTTCATCATTTAACAATACTGTAAGGAAAATTAAAATTAATGAAGCTAATTTGAACATAGCTATTGATAACCTAACAATGTCAGTGAAAAACATGTCAAATGAACTAAATATTAGATATCATATGAATCAAATTTTAGATTACTTAGAAACAAGCATATTAACATTATCTTTCCAACTTGAGGATATAATAACTTCAATTTTATTTAGCAGTCAAAATACATTACATCCTGCCATAATAACACCTCAGCAGTTGTACCAAGAACTTGCTGACAATATTAGACATTTAAACAGTAATGAAGAATTACCAATCAAGTTGGAAATAAACTCAATGCATGTATTATTGAACGTTTCAACCATAACCTGTTATTATAATAATAAGAAAATTGTTTTTGTAGTAAGAATTCCCTTAGTCTCTCCAATAGAATATAATTTACATCATGTATTAGCGTTGCCGACTCCACATAAGGCCCAGGATCCGAATACCTACAGTATGATAATACCTAGAAATAAGTATATAGCAATGACCAGAGACAAGTCGTACTATTGCGTTATGGATAGCCTAGAAAATTGCAAAACGCTATCCTCACAAACTTTTATTTGTGACATTTCCAACGTGTATTCGAGCAGTGTTAACCCTATTTGCGAAATAGAACTCATGACAAAAGTGATAAGTGTTATTCCAGTGCAGTGTGAAACAAAATTTATTTTAGGAAGTGTTAGCCTATAGAAATCTTTATCTAATAATAATTGGATTTATGTTCAATCAAACCCAACAAAAGTATCTGTCGACTGTCCCGGTCGTGAACTGTATGACTTGAATGTGTTAGGTACAGGTGTACTCAATATTCCTTACAAGTGCACAGCTTTTACAAAAAACATGAAATTTATAACTAAACATGTAATTGCAAACATTAGTTCCTCTACTCTTAGCCTAGATTTTAATCTGATCAATGATTGGTGTTGTAATTTAACTAGACTGTATAACCTCATAGATAATGTGTCTCCCGCCTCAACTATTTTGCAGAATATTGACCTAGATGATTTATATTTAAAAAATAATAAAAAAATATTAAATTCCCTTTTAGATAACACTGATAAAATTATAGCCAGCCCACACATAGTCAAGTATGGGACACATTACTCTATCATTATTATTGTAATAGTTTTAGTAATAATTGTGTATTTAATTTTTAAGATTTACTTCCATTATAAACCTGGCAGCAACCGCAAACCACTAAGTTTGATTAAATTTTCTAAACAGCCTACAGTAGAAGTAGAAAATGACACAGTAATTGAAATTCCTTCTCCATCCATCAGGCGTAATCTTTGATCTTATAGATAACTTAAATAAACTTCGACCTTTTAACTCGAAGCTTATTTTCTACCGGGGGAGGTGTTATACCCTACCAATGCACCCCCTAACGCAACGTCATCCCCTATACTGCTGACCCTACAGTGTTCACCTAAGTTGATAGAGAGTTAGCAGTGAACAGTCAGTCTGCTCCGAACCACGCTCGAGTGCGGTTGCCAAAGGGTCCCTTAGCGATAATTTCCAATAAAAGTAATAAAAGTTTTAGTTAATTAAAATATCCTTTTTTTTAAAAAGCTAATCCTTTGGGACCCCATAACAGTACGCAGCGGCAGCACAATACAAGTAAACTAGTACAGTCTAACAAAGCAATTAGTATACAGGGTTGAGAGATATAAATTATTTTTTCTCAGAAGATTATGGATGTTTTCGAGTGAAATATCACTTTAATAACGGACAAAGTTAAACTGTATTTATAAAAATTCCTAATCAAACCATTCTATAATAACTTCCTGAGAAATCTTCATCTATATCTGGCGACCCTGTATACTAATTGCTTTGTTAGACTGTACAAAGTATACTTACTTTGTTTACTTCAAGTTACTTTCGCGTCATAATTGGAACACTTTCTGTACACACACGACGGTATTTTAGTTTTTTTTTTAAGGGTTCGCTGGGCGCCTTGTTTAGCGCGGATTAATAGAAAAACGTCCTAATTAGGACATTTTCAAGTCTTCAGATTGCGAGCGCAGTAACATATCTATACTTTTAAATATCATTGCGTTGCTTGCAAATATTTTCTATACAATCAGTTCATGAATGCTTTGATTCAAACGGAGCGATTGTTTCGTAGTTAGATCACCTGATACAACTCCCTAAAAATACCTTTAAATATTCTTAACCACGCTTACTGGCTGAATTAGGCTCCATGCAATAAATATCGCGTTATAATCGCGTCGCGTGGCGTGTTACAGGTGTGTTCTAGTCTTTAATCACATTTTACGTAAAATGGATAGTTATTAATTCTGCAAACACTCATGAGGCTCCTGGAAGCCGCAGTTTTCTATTATCTCTTATTTACGGCGCTTGAGGCCTATTTCTAGAATGAGCCTTATACAGTTATCAAATAAAAAGAAAATTAGAAAAAAATTGTCTCGTAATTTACAAACGGTACTTTAACCGCCACGGAAGAAAAAAAACCCACTTTACAACAAGAAACAACCAATGTATTTTGTTTTGGCTTAGAGATACCACAAGAACTTGCGAGATATTTCTTCAGTTATAAATTTTTTAATCAGGGCAGTCAAAACATCATAAAAACTCCAAAATTTACATACAATCAAACTCTGAGTAATCATAGATGTTTTACTTATTTTTATTTCAAATCATTTACAAGTTGGTGCCTGCAAAATTTTCAAATAGCACGTGTTGTGTTGTTGGAGGTGTGGCGGGTGGGGGGGACAGGGGTCCTAGGCGGGCGCGGGGTGCGGGGCCCCCAGCAGGCCGGCCCCCGCGGGAGTGGGCCCCGGGCTGGGGGAGGGCTCCTTGTTGGGACGCCCGTGTCGCTCCACTTTGACTTTATCGCCGTTCATGATGGCTTTTATGTCGTCTGCGTCTAGGGTTTCATACCTGGGGATAAAGAAAAGTCGAGATTTTAGCCGAAGGCTCAGTCAACACAAAATATAGCATTGAAAAAGGAACTTTAGGGGATCGAGTCACCCACGTCCGTAGGAGAGTACCCCTTTTCCGTGATCCCTGGGTGGTGCTAATCAGGTGGTCTTTCTTGACTACATCCATCCACCTATACGATACTTACATGATCATCATCATTTCAGCCGAAAGACGTCCACTGTTGGACATAGGCCTCCCCCAAGCATCGCCACAACGACCGGTCCTGCGCTTTCTACATCCAGCGGATTCCCGCAACCTTCACCAGGTCGTCGGTCCACCTTGTGGGGGGCCTACCCACGCTGCGCCTTCCAGTACGCGGTCGTCACTCCAGAACTTTACTGCCCCATCGGCCATCCGTTCTACGAACAATGTGCCCCACCCACTGCCACTTAAGTTTGGCAATTCTTCGGCTATTTCGGTTACTTTCGGTCTCCAGCGAATCTCCTTATTTCTGATTCGATCACGCAGGGACACTCCGAGCATAGCCCTCTCCATTGCCCTTTGAGTGACTGAGCCTTCTTATCAGGCCCATTGTGACCACGTTTCAGTACTGTAAGTAATTACTGGCAACACACACCGGTCAAAGACTTTCGTCTCTAGACGTTGCGGTATATTGGCGTGAAGATATTGCGTAGCTTGCCGATCGCTGCCGTACGTGAACATACATGATATGATCAGTGATCGGAATAGGTAGAGCTAATATGCCTAAAGTTCAAAGAACAGAGACAAAAATATGGAGACTTCCTTACGACATTTTTTTTTTTCGGAATATTTTTTTCTAGTCTCGGAACATTACTTAAGTAAAACTAATATTAATAAAGTAAAAAAACTATCGAATTCATTCCCTGTTTTTTTTTTAAAATAGTATGCACGATTGTAATTGTTTTCATAAAATAAAAGTAATCTCCTTAATTTCGTTTGAAAGACATAAGTAAGCGCAGAAGCTAATGTAATTTACATACCAGCTTTAATAATTAGAACTAACAAGGTAGAGGTAAAAAAAATAGTACATTACTGTCGAGGCCTGAAATGAAGCAATTTACGGCCGAATAATATTGGAAGTACGAGGCGAAGCCGAGTACTTCCCATGTGATTTTAAAAGGACGAGGCGCAAACCGAGTCGAGTTACGCAGACGACATGGTGCTGCTGGCTCCCTCGATCCACGCACTTCGGACACTTGTTCGGGTCTGTGAGCGGTATGCGTTTGAACACGGCCTCAAGTACAATTCTAAAAAGAGCGAGGTGCTCATCTTTAAAGCAGGAAGATTGAGACCTAGTGTGGTGCCTCCAGTTGTACTTGATGGGGTGGCGCTCAGAGTCGTGAATAAGTTTAAATATTTGGGTCATATAGTCACAGATGATCTAAAGGATGACTTAGACATAGAAAGAGAACGTATGGCGTTGGCGGTTAGGAGCAATATGCTGGCCCGCAGGTTTGCTAAATGTACTGCAAGAGTAAAAGTAACCCTTTTTAGGGCATATTGTCAATCTTTTTACTCTAGCAGCCTGTGGGTTCAGTACACGCGACGAGCCTACAACGTCCTACGTGTGCAATATAATAATGCTTTCAGAATGCTGTTGAGGTTGCCGCGATATTGCAGTGCGTCACATATGTTGGCGAGTGCGCAAGTCGACGGGTTTCACGCTATAATGCGTAAAAAAGCTGCATCACTAATAACACGATTGCGCGGCAGCTCCAACAGTATTCTGGAAATGATCGCAGCCCGTCACGACTGTCCAATCCAGAAACACTGGGTGGACAGAGTGATAGGTAAGATAAAGTGATTACCTACCTTCACTCACTTCTTCACTCACTGTAATACCTACTAACATAGTTTTAAGTTATTGTTGTTTGTTACTAACCTTCCTGTGTTGTTATATGGATGTCATGTCCGAAATAATTGATTATTTAATTTAATTTAACTAAACGAGGCCGTTAATTGCTATTTCGGCCGAGACTTGTATAGTACTTTTCTCTCATTTGCGATGAAACAATACACAAATTAATTCATTATTCATTCATTATGAATCAATTTCCGAGCAAGTGGGAGAAAACATATTATTTTAATTTTAATTTTTTTTTATTTGTCGAAAACAAATATTCCGAAAAAAAAAATTGTCGTAAAGAAGTCTCCACTTTTTTGTCTCTGTTCTTTGAACTTTAGGCGTATTAGCTCTACCTATTCCGATCACTGGATGTGATAGTTAAAATTATAGGAACTCACTTAAGTAACGCTTCGGCCAAAGCCTTGTGCTCTTTCGCGTGGTTGCGCAGGATCGCCTTGGCGCGGTCGTAACTCTCCGACATGATCTTCTTTATTTCACCGTCCACCTGCAATAGTACATTATGATACAAGTGAGCTAAGTTGGCTATTATACTCAAGGCTGGATTGCAGCCCGAGCCAAAGACGAGGACGTAATGGAGTCGAGAGTATAATAGCTCAATGCTCACACGTGTCATACGACGTTTTTCAACACACAAAAAAAAACATATAAATATATTTTAGGCAAATATTGAATTTGTGAAAAATGGCGCGCGGATTACTGTAATCGCACGGTGACGTATAGGTATGCGCGCGCAGGTGGTAGAAGGAAACCGCCAAACAGCCTAATTACTATACTATACTATACACAAATTAATGTTAATTAGTTGACAAAACATAATAATTTGATGAAATGAAATGTTTATTTAATACAGTTGATTTATTCACAAAAATGTTAATTTTATTTAGACATAAAAAACTCTTTGCTGCGTTTTTTTTCAATGACATATAGATCTGCTCTTGACCGCAATCTAGACAGCTTTGTCAGGATGTGGTCGACGATGGAGCGAGCAAACCTATTAGGTGCCGATTCACTCCAGCTTTAAAGGCGTTAGGGTTGTAAGTGCCCGGAAATACAGATGTCTATGTATCGATATATCGACACTTTTTAGCACTTCCGGCATCCCAAGTCGGGGGTGCGAGCAGGATGCATAGCAAAATATAAAGAACACTGGTGGTTTAAGCTTCCGTTTTTCCTGTGTCCATGAGGCTTTTCGTATGTAAAAAAGGACTTTTATTATTTTGGGAAAAGAGGTAAGGTCTCTGTAAGCCCCTTATGTCACTGCGACCTAAAATATATATTATAACGCCTCTAATAGTAGACTAAACATCTCCACAAGCCGCATGCTAACCATAAATTTGACTATTTCTATGCCTATGGCGTTAAGACCGCCTTTGTACCCAGTTGTGTATAAGGCTCAAGACACACCTACCGATCCGATCCGACCCGGTAAGAATCTGACCGGGACGTCTAGAAACCCATACAAAATTTTCTAGCTGGCACACACCTACCGATCCGATCGTGTAAGCAAGCCCGGTAAGAATCTAACCGTTCTTAAATCCACAGTGTTGCCACTTTATTGGTTTTACCACCAGAACTGGTAGTTTGGGAACTTTGGGACCCCCTATTTATGGACAAAATTAGTTTCTGGAAGTAGATTTTTGTGAATTTAGTTGAGTACAATTATGTACTCATTTCAAAAAAAATTAAGTTTTTATTTGAACCCTTTCGTTTTATCGTCTTTACAAAATTAATATTATGTATGTATGGAAAGGAGTGTTTTGGGCATAAAATTATAGACCGGATAAGGAACACAACGATCCGTTCCAGAACAAAAATAGCTTTGCAAGGCACACAGTAAAAAAGATAAAAAAAAACACGAAAAAAGAACACACTAATCGTTAGAACCTTTAGACATAAATAAACCTTTAAATATCAATATAATTACAATTTTGTAAAACAAAGCGTATGCGATAATAATACGATATTTTTTTCCTAGACCTGCGATAGTTTCAAACTTGCCATCTGGCAACACTGACGCAGATTCAGAATGATCGGTGCCGGCAGGTGTGTGCCAATGCTCCGCGTTTCTTAAGAATCGGATCGGATCGGATCGGGTAGGCAGGTGTATCTTGAGCCTAAAGAACTAAATAAATTAATAGATATATGGTAGTTGTTCTGACCAGCTCGTTGGTGTAGGGCCCCAGCTGCTCCTGCTGCTGCATGGAGCGCGGCGCCTCCAGGGTGCGCAGCCCCACCTTCTCGCTCATGCCCCACTCGCGCACCATGTGGCACGCGATGGACGTCGCCTGCTTCAGGTCCGACGACGCGCCTGCCGAGACCGACCCACTTACAGATAGATACACTACGCGTAATACATGCTGAAATTTTAATGGCTTCTTTCCCGAAAAGGAACCATTTTACAGTCTAACAAAGCAATTGGTATACAGGGTAGAGAGATATAAATTAAGTTTTATCAGAAGATTATGTGTACGGCGAACTATACCTACATTATAGTTTAGCCTAATAATCACCTTACACAATTTACACAAATCGACCTTAATATCGAATCAGTACGACACCTCGCCCCTTTATCAATAAAGGGGCGAGGGAAAATTTATTAATATTTTTTATTTTTTTAAATCTTTATTCATTTATTCTGTGTATACTGTCAATATACGGTTTTAACAGAAATTAGAATTTATCATTCAGCATCAATCATAGAACTTCTACATTATGGATGTTTTCGAGTGAAATATCATTTTAATAATAGACAAAGTTAAACTGTATTTATACAAAACCCTAATCAAATCATTCTATAATAACTTCCTGAGAAATCTTCAACTATATGTGGTGACCCTGTATACTAATTACTTTGTCAAACTGTATTCATCATTTGACGTGTTCGGACGTGTTCCGTGTGGTGCCGGACGTGTTCCGTGTGGTGCCGGACGTAAAGAATTGCACCACCCTATATCTTCTCATGGGTGTCGTAAAAGGCGACTAAGAGATTCACCAGAGGATGGGCAGCAGCGTTCTCTGAGTATTTAACCAACCAACTGCGATAGCCAACCCGGCTGCCAAGCGTGGCGATTATGGCATATCCCCCCAATATATGCTTGGGGGAGGCCTGTGTCCAGCAGAGGACGTCTTACGGCTGAAATGATGATGATGACTCATCATGTTGAACAATTTTTACTATGGGACCAACCCTGAAATCGCGAAAAAAAATCTGCTGTTCCCTATATTTTGTCGATTTATGTGAACATAAATATAGGGAAAAGCTGATTATTTTTTTACCATTTCTGTGTTGGTCCCATAGTAAAAGTTGTTCATAATGATGAGTACAATGACCCCTTTTCGGGAAAGAAGCCATTAAAATTTCAACACGTATAACTGTGCCGCTGTTAAGTGAGAAACAGGTGACTGCGCAGTAATCAATTTTGCAACCAAATCAGCAGCGCGCATGCGCGGTAATGGCGGCAAGACTGATAGGTTGTTCATTGAGTGGCAAGATGGCAAGGGAACGCATGTTCTCGCTGTCTCAGTCGTTCGTTAATGTTGGATGCATCCTTATGTCCTGCTCACACTTATTACGCTATGTACCTGCGCGGACCTTCGCAGCCTGGTATCAGAGCGGCACAGTTATATAACGCGTACTGTACATAAACAGAATATGCCTTTTCTCCCAATTGCTCGGTAATTGCTTCATTATTTAAATAAAAGAATACATCAATAGGGTCTTTTCCGTACGCAACGAAATAACACGACAGCAATATCCAACACGACATTAATAGAAATTGCTGGACAGTTTTTATTTTTTAAATTAAGCTACCAAGGTTTTTAAGTACACACTTACACAAATTAGGTGTTTTTAGGGTTCCGAAGTCCTACAAGGAACCCTTATAGTTTCGTCATGTCCGTCCGTCTGTCCGTCTGTCCTAATCCTTTACAGCTTAATAACTTCTACAATTATAAACTTAAGTAAATGAAATTTTGTTAAAAAATAGTCTACATATAGATCTCAATTATAAAAGAATAAAAAAATCGTTTTTACGTATTTTAGGGGTGGCGTCCATACATGTGAAATGAGGATACGAAATTTTTTTTCGCTGCTCCTCTCGTGTGGGGTATCTTTGAATAGGTCTACTAAAATGAAGGTAATGTTTCATACACCACTTTTTTATCAGATGTACCATCTGCGAAATATAGCCCGCCAAAGTGGCTTGCAATGTGTCCCCCCCCCTGCCATTTCTAAACTATCCAACGTAGAAACTTATAATCTTCCACATTGATAGACCTTTGTGAAAACTCTCTTTTAAAATTATTTCGAGTATAATGTGACTATAGTTTTTTGATTTATAGAGAGAAAACTGAAAAATACTTAAAACGTCCTAGTTCAAAGGTCATTGACCTTAGAGAAAAATGGTCATAGCAAATAATGCTCTTTTAGCTACTTTCTATTTGAAAAAATCACAAAAAGAAACTTTGCATGAAACACTTCTTAAATTTGGCTTCTTGAATTTATCGCTAGATGGCGCTACTAACAACACGCTCTGAGTCGCGAATGCTGCCGATTATTGCAAAAACTAAAATAGCCATGATTAATACCTATTCGATTTGATTCGTTTGTAATTACACCTACTTAAGGAACCCTATAATACTGAGCATGGCCCGACATGCTCTTGGGCGGTTTTTTTTAAATACAAAATATTTATCATTATAAAGGCTGAATGCCTTTTTTCTGACGAATTTAACGAACAATTTCCCCATTTTACCGGGATTATCCCGGACGAGCTCTTCTACTACTGCTAATTTACCTGATGTGATCTTTTCTGGTCCGAACACGAGCTCCTCTGCAGCGCGCCCACCCATCATAGTGTCCATCATGGCCAGCAGCTGCTGCTTTGTGACGTGGTATCTATAACATACAAGGGGTACACAAGACGGTATTAATCGAGTCAGGGGTAGTAAGGATAGAAAGAAGAAAGAAAGAAAAATATTTTAATTTGTGTAATTTGTGTATTGTAATTTGTGATTTTATTTTATGACATTTGTAATTTTGTATGCCATGAGGCTGATCCACTGTTACCAGGTCTCCCGATTTTTCGGGAGATTCACAGATTTTCGTAAAAATCTCCCGATCTCCCGATTTTCGACAAAAATCTCCCGATTTATTACAATCCTTGTATAAAGCCTAATTAATAATAATATAATATAAAGTTTATTAGGTTCAATTAGAGCCTAATAATAGGAATAAGATGAAAACCTGGCAAAAAAAAACTGAATAAAATGAAACAGACGGATAAGTTGCTGCCCTGAATATTTCCGTCAGTGTATCGTTTGTTTACTAAACACTTAGCATAAAATAGACTATCAGAAAATAATAAAGTTTTTTTTTATTACGCAGGGCAGAAAAATTTAAAAAAATCTAACTGCTTTGATTTTTATATTACAGCTGGAATGGTGTCAAAATATAATACCGGGATTACTTCAAAAACATAGATTTTTATTGAAAAACATCATCTCCCGATTTTTTCCATTTTTCCTCAATACATCTCCCGTTTTTTTCATAATAAGCCTCCCGGATTTTGAAAATCGGACCTGGCAACACTGGGCTGATCACAGATGGTACTGTATTGTATTTTATTAAAACCTATTTATTACCTGTGTATCACAAAATAAATTATTTGAATTTGAATTTATTTTTCGCTTCATTTGACGTACACAACAACCTAAGACTACAATACTTATACATAATACTTCATAATTTTATAACAAATTAGTACAATTTCAGTAAAATTGACAACCGACAACACTGAATATAAACAAACTGTTGTCTATGGCATAAGGGTAAGTCTACGGTAGCGATGGGCGATTCGAATCATTTAACTCGGTTAACTCGAGTTATCCTTTGAACTCGTTGATTCGAATTGTGTTTCTACAAAACCGAGTTGATTCGCTCGGCTCGGTGACTCGCTCTCCTGGGCAAGTGGCGGTAAGCGAGCGAGTGAGGCAGCGAATAGCTGTGAACTACGAGTTCAAGTGTATACTATTCTTTAAGTCCGTGTGGTGCCGGACTTAAAGAATAGCACCACCCTTATCTCTTCTCATGGGTGTCGTAAAAGGCGACTAAGGGATTCACCAGAGGATGGGCAGCAGCGTTCTCTGAGTATTTAACCAACCAACTGCGATCGCCAACCCGCCTGCCAAGCGTGGCGATTATGGCATATCCCCCCCTTGATTGGGGGAGGCCTATGTCCAGTAGTGGACGTCTTTCGGCTGTAATGAACGAGTTCAAGTGAGAAAAAATATCAGGCGGTTCGAAGTCGCCACGATTCGTGTATACGAATCAACTCGATCAATCACATAACTCGCCCGATTCGGTTGGCTCCACAGAAATATATAGAATGGCCATGTGGGCATGACGCGCGCGACGAGGATATTTCAAAGCCTTTCTCAGCACGCCTTATGACTTGTTTCTATAAATACTGTAACAAAAACCCGCAAAAATGCCTTATTGTGCTGTTTCTAACAGCAGAAACAAAAGCTGTAAAGTACATTTGTTTTTTTTTTTTTTTTTAATAATGACGTCAAAATGTAATTTGTTCGAAAAGTTGCCACGCATGAATCGCAAGTAAAATTGTGATTACAACCATTCTATCTAATTCTGTGGTTGGCTCACTGTTTGTGGCCAACTCGGTGGCTCGATACATTAGAACACACGCGTCGCATTCGCACCACGTGTTTGATACTGCCGAACGAGTCGAATCAACTCGAATCGTGTTTCGAATCAACGATCCCCTTTTCGTTTCCAAAACCAACGAAAATTCACCGTGTATATTAGAATATTCAAAGCTGATAATAACAGTTTATTTTCGGGCAAATTTTGTAGTAGTATTGGCTTATGGTTTATAGTTATAAGCAGGGATGTTATGGAGCTCCGTAACCGTAACCGAAACTATCGGATATCCGACATGATAATATTTATTTATTCATTAATTTATTTATTATTCCTCCTTACATCTATCTTTACAGGTTTAAACCTAATGCGATAAACCGTATGGTATGGTATCGTATGGTTTATATCCGTAACCGTAACCGTATCCGTTTCACAAGTTTCGGATAGTTTCGTATAAGAGCGGAGTCTAAATAAAATGACATGTTTCGACAGGTTTTTGTTTCACCGCTCGCGCGCCACGTGAATCTTGCATAACCTATAAATAAAACCAAATTATTACATACTATTTGTGTTTATATTTTACTTCAATCTAATATCCGTAACCGAAACTTCGAGAAAGAAGCCAACAGAAGGATCCGTCTGGGCTGGGCAGCATTTGGAAAACTTCGCCGAGTCTTCTCGTCGCCTATACCGCAAAGTTTGAAGACAAAGGTCTTCAACCAGTGCGTCCTGCCAGTCATGACTTAAGGTGCCGAGACGTGGACACTGACAGTTGGGCTAGTCCACAAGTTCAAAGTCGCTCAGCGAGCTTTGGAGCGAGCTATGCTTGGAGTTTCTTTGAAGGATAAAATCCGTAACGAGATTATCCGGAGAAGAACCGGAGTGACCGACATAGCTTGTAGGATCAGTAAGCTGATGTGGCAGTGGGCTGGCCATGTCTGTCGAAGGACCGATGGCCGCTGGAGCAGACGAGTCTTTGAGTGGAGACCACGAATCGGCAAACGCAGCGTAGGGCGCCCCCCTGCCAGGTGGACCGACGACCTAAAGAACGTGGCTGGGGGGGACTGGATGCGGAAGGCAGAGGACCGAGCGTTGTGGCGCAACTTGGGAGAGGCCTATGTCCAGCAGTGGACTGCGATAGGCTGAGTTGAACCGAAACTATCCGAAACTAACGGATAATCCGAAATAATTACATATCCGTAACCGTATCCGAAACCAAATTTTATTACTATATCCAGATCCGAAATATCATATCCATAACATCTCTAGTTAGAAGCTTCATATTAACCTTTCTTTGGCGGGTATGTAGGCGGTGTGCCCGAGTGACGGTCCGCGCGGAATGATGGTCACTTTGTGTAGCGGGTGTGAGTCCTGTGGACAAAATAAACATATACAATTAATGTATGATACATAATTATGTCTTGATAGCATTTAATTATGTCTTACTAGCTAATAAGCAGTGATCGGAATATGTAAAGCTAATGCACCTAGAGTTCAAAGAACAAAGACAAAATAAAACTTATTAACAAAAAATTGAACCGACGAAATCAGAAACTGAAAAGCGAAGAATAACAAATTATGAGTCGGCGCCAAACAAACTTTTAACAAGCAAAGTGCGTGCAAGTTGCAAGTGGCCGAGCGGAGAACGCATTTTTGGAAAGTTATTGTTTATAGTTGAAAATTGCACGTTGTATTTGATGTTACGTTGTTTTTATTATTGATTTAAAGTAATTTAATGATCTTCGTTGATTGTTTGTTTGGCGCCGACTCATAATTTGTTATTTTTCGCTTTTCAGTTTCTGATTTCGTCGGTTCAATTTTTTGTTAAAAAGTTTTATTTAAAAAAAAATTGTGGCTAAAATCCAACTCCAAGTCTCCATTATGTTGAAGTGTGCACTCCATTATGTGAACTACATTTATGTGTACCAAGTTTCAACAGAATCGGTTAACAGGTAAGAATTCAGTGGGTGAACAAGCACTCATCCCCTGTTTTCCTACCCTTAGGGGTGGATTTTGATTTTGAAATTTAAATAGGACCAACTTCGAGATATACCCTATCCAATAAAAAAAGAATCATCAAAATCGGTCCAGTCTGTAAAAAGTTATGCGTGGTCATAAAAATAAAAAAAAATATACGCGTCGAATTGAGAACCTCCTCCTTTTTTTCGTCGGTTAAAAAGTGGAGACTTCCTTAGACTTAAATTTTTCTTTGGAATATTTGTTTTCGATTAATAAAATGAAACTACTACCTACTGTAATATCAACGCATAATAAGAATTAGAATGAAAATTAAAACGATAATAATATTTGTTTTTTTACCTCTGCCTTGTTAGTTCTAATTATTAAAGCTGGTATGTAAATTACATTAGATTCCGCTCTTACTTACGTCTTTCAAACAAAGATAAGGAGATTACCTACTTTTATTTTTTTGAAAACAATAAAAGTCGTGCATACTCTTTTTTTTTAAACAGAAACAGGAAATCAATTCGATAATTGTTTTACTTTATTAATTTTAGTTGTACTTAAGTAAACGTTCCGAAACAGAATAAATATTCCGATTTTTTTTTGTCGTAAGGATGTCTCCACTTTTTTTTGTCTCTGTTCTTTGAACTTTAAGTACATTAGCTCTCCCTATACCAATCACTACTAATAAGGCACAGGAGGAACTATGAGAAAAAGAAAATATGAGACAAAAAAATAATATTCTTCATCAAATAATGTTATCTCTCGCTCTGTTACCTTGGTGAAGTAGGCGACGATGGCGTGTCCGCCCTCGTGGTAGGCGGTGATGGTGTTGGCCTCCTCGTCCGGCAGCCGCGAGCGCCTCTCCGGCCCCATCAGCACTTTGTCCCGCGCGTCTTCTAGGTACCTCATGGACACTGTCTTTGCACCATCTATTGCTGCCCTGTCATTAGAAAAGTCTTACTTTAAGCCCACGTTTTGATAAAAAAAAAACTCAAACAAGCTTGGAAATTCTAACATTATTTTGACAACCTTCTTTGAGATAAATCGAAAATGCTGCACCGGTCAAATACATGCGAGCAGTGGCCGGCAATGTTAGTATGAAAATCCATACCTGTCCAAATAAATTACTATGAAAACTGATATCTGTCGTGTAATTTAAAAAAAAGTTAATTAACGAAACCAGGTATCCCCCTATACCCCTACGTAAGATATATTGTGGATTGTACATGCTACTGACAATAAAATTTGATTTTGATTATTGATTGATTTTTTAAACCAAAAAACTCCGACTGTGTGTAAAAATTACTGAAAAGATGTAAACAAGATTGCCTCGTTGCGAGGTTGCAAGCGCGACTACTGAGTGTGGGGTCCTGGGTTCGATTCCCGGGTTGGGCAAAGTGTTATTGGGTTTTTTCATCAGGAAATTCTCAGTAGCAGCCCGGAGTCTGGATTTGTGCCCAGTTGATGGCAATAGGCTCGCCCCCTATTACATGGGATTATAACATAATATGCCGTATCTAGGGATATCCTGAGCTATTGTGCCCATATGCAGCAGAATATAATGAAAGATGACAAAATTATTATTAGTGTTGGGGAAAATGACTCGAATCCCACTAAATTACTGTATGAATTATCATCAGCTGTGAAATTTTTCGAACAATGAAGTATCCTTATTCTTAGTGTTAAAAACAGCAGACATCTAAATGAATGCAAATTAAATAATGCATTGGAGAATTTTTGTTATAATTTAAAAAACTGTCACTTCATTGATTGCATTAATTTAAAAAAAGAGCGCTATGTAAACTCATAAATAAAACCATAGACACCTTTGATTACAACTCGAAATATCTTAAATGGACGATTAAAAATAAATGTAATGGAAAAGATATTGTAACTAGTGACATGTTAATACACTCTGCTCAAAATCAGAGCCAAAACCTTAACACACCTATTAAAATCCAGCGTCCAACGGATGGAACATGTTGCCCTAAAACTGTAATTCGTAAAGGCACTAAACCCTATTACTTTAAAATTATAAATAAGAATAAGTCGAAAGTTCAAACAGAAGAAATCGAAGATAAATCGAATAAGTCGTTTTTTCGTTAATCAACATCAACAATACCTAACTATTTTGCACCAAAATATCGCTGGTTTTCTAAATAAGAAAGATATGTTTGAAATATGAACAAATGAAGTTTCGGAGTCTTATCGACTCATTGATGTAATCTGCCTTAGCGAAACATTTATTAAGTCTGGGGATGAAATTAATGCGTCTCTTCATGATTTTACACTGGCAACATCCTTCTGCCGAAAAAAAAAGCGTGGGGGAGTTGGTATTCTTTGCCGAAAGGGTATTGAATATAGTGAGCTAATTTACGTTAGAGATTATGCATGTGAAGCCACGTTTGAATGTTGTGGAATTGTATTACCAAAGTTAAATTGTATTATCGTATGCATTTATAGGACGCCAAATAGTAAAATTGAGGTTTTCTTCAATAGATTGCAGTTACTTCTCCATCGTATTGATCCTAAGCCTAATAATAAAATTATACTTACAGGTGATTTCAATATTGACACCCTAAAAATAAATAAAAATAGAGCTGAATTCCAAAATATTTTAAATAATTTTGACCTTAAACTAAATATAACTAAGCCAACGCGAAAAAAGGCTTGCATTGACCACTTTGTAAGCAACATAACGGACGCTGCAGGGGATATCCACGAATGTGATTTATCGGATCATAATACTTCTCAAACTTTATCATTTTTTATTAAAAACAAAGACTCTATAGACTCCTGGAATATCTTTAAACGAAATTATAACAAAGATAATATTAAAAAATATAGCGTATTATTAAAAGCCATGTCCTTCTGTGATGTGTTTAATGAACTTGATGCAAATAAAGCGTTCAATGAATTCCATGATATAGTCACATTATTTTACAAACTTTGTTTTCCGGAAATAAAAGTAAGAATCACTAACAAGTCAAAAACACCAGAATGGATAACTCGTGGACTTAAAATCTCTTCTAAAATTAAAAGGAAACTTCGCTATAATTAGTATCATAAAAAAATGCAGAATGACAAACTTATCTACTTAAATTATTCACGACTACTAAAAAGTGTAAAGTCAAGTCACGTAAAATTTGTTATGAAAAACTTGTGACTAATTCAAAAAGTGTGTGTAAAACCTCATGGGATATTATAAAAAACAAACAAGATAGACTATTACGGCCAAGTAACATTGAGAAACTAAAAATTGGGCCTCAAATAATTAGAAGTCCTCTTAAAGTAGCTGAAGCATTTAACAAATATTTTATTCAAATAACAAAAAATTATAAAATAAAGATTCCTAAAAAAGATATACAGAAATATAGCACTAATGACAATACTTTATTTCTATTCCCCTGTGATAGTGAAGAGGTAATTAAAATAATTAAGTATTTAAACAATACAAACACGGTGGGATATGATAATATCTCAACCAAAATACTAAAAACTGTTTCTTCCATCATTGCACCTGTTTTATCCCATTTAATTAATCTCTCATTTATTCAAGGAGTTTTCCCAAGTAAATTAAAACAATCTATTGTTAAACCTATTTAAAAAAAAATTGTTTAGGCATTAAAACTCTTTGCTGCGATATAAAAATAAACTGTAAAGTAAAAAGCACTAGTGCAATAATATAATGTAAAACCGGCCAAGAGCATGTCGGGCCATGCTCAGTATTATAGGGTTCCTTAAGTAGGTGTTACAAACAAATCAAATCGAATATTAATCACGGCTATTTTAGTTTTTGCAATAGACGGCAGCATTGGCGACTCAGAGAGTGATGTCAGTAGCCGATAGATGGCGCTATACAGTGCCAAATGTAATACACGGCACTTGACGGCAGCATTGGCGACCCAGAGAGTGTTGTACGACGCCGCTAGATGGCGCCAAATTTAAGAAGTGTGTCGTCAACATAACAAAAAGTTACTTTTTGTGATTTTTTCAAATAGAAAGTAGCTAAAAGAGCATTATTTGCTATGATCATTTTTCTCTAAGGTCAATGACCTTTGAACTAGGACGTTTTAAGTATTTTTCAGTTTTCTGTCTATAACTCGAAAAATTATAATCACATTATACTCAAAATAATTTTAAAAGAGAGTTTTCACAAAGGTCTATCAATGTGGAAGATTATAAGTTTCTACGTTGCATAGTTTAGAAATGGCAGGGGGGGGACACATTGCAAGCCACTTTGGCGGGCTATATTTCGCAGATGGTACACCTGATAAAAAAGTGATGTATGAAACATTACCTTCATTTTAGTAGACCTATTCAATGATACCCCACACGAGGGGGTGCAGCGAAAAAAATTATTTTTTCCCCATTTCACATGTATGGGCGCCACCCCTAAAGAACGTAAAAACTATTTTTTTATTCTTTTAAAATTGAGATCTATATGCAGACTATTTTTTAACAAAATTTCATTTACTTATGTTTATAACTGTAGAAGTTATTAAGCTGTAAAGGATTAGGACAGACGGACAGACGGACAGACGGACGGACATGACGAAACTATAAGGGTTCCTTGTAGGACTTCGGAACCCTAAAAAGGGGACAAGTGTAACCCCGGTGATTATCGTCCAATAACTTTAATACCGATAATATCAAAAATCTTTGAGAAGGCCATGCACACTAGAATCACAAGCTTCGCAAATAAATTTGATCTAATTAAACCCAATCAACATGCATTTCAAAAGGGAAAATCAACAATATTGGCAATCTTTAAACTTGTAAAAAGTATAACTGAAGCTTTAGATAAAGGTATAAATAAATCGGTTACGTTCTTTGACAAGATCCAGGCGTTCGACACAGTACCCCATTCAAACCTGCTTAATAAATTAGAGCGATTAGGTATCAGAGGAACACCTAGGGATTGGATCGAGAGCTATCTGATAAACAGGAAGCAATGCGTTGAAATTACCAATTTTACAGATGAAAATAATCTAATGAGTTATAAATCCTCATACGTGGAGAATACATGCGGAGTTCCACAAGGGAGCGTCCTGGGACCTTTATTATTTATACTTTATATTAATGACATAATTGATACCACAATTCACCAATCCATATTATTTGCAGACGACATTTCAATAATTTTCAAGAATACTTCAAATAATGACACCTTTTATGAAAATGACATCAACTCGACAATATCTAATATAGTTGATTGGTTACACAAGAATGGACTAATGGTAAATATTAATAAAACTAAATTCATGCAATTCCATAATAAACGAGGTAAACCTTTAAATATCAGTGTGACATCAATCAACAATCAACTCAGCCTATCGCAGTCCACTGCTGGACATAGGCCTCTCCCAAGTTGCGCCACAACGCTCGATCCTCTGCCTTCCGCATCCAGTCCCCCCCGGCCACGCTCTTTAGGTCGTCCGTCCACCTGGCAGGGGGGCGCCCTACGCTGCGTTTGCCGATTCGCGGTCTCCACTCAAGGACTCGTCTGCTCCAGCGGCCATCGGTCCTTCGACAGACATGGCCAGCCCACTGCCACTTCAGCTTACTGATTCTACAAGCTATGTCGGTCACTCCGGTTCTTCTCCGGATAATCTCGTTTCGGATTTTATCCTTCAAAGAAACTCCAAGCATAGCTCGCTCCATAGCTCGCTGAGCGACTTTAAACTTGTGGACTAGCCCAACTGTCAGTGTCCACGTCTCGGCACCGTAAGTCATGTCAGTGTGACATACGAAGACGTTAAAATCGAACAAAGCGAAAACACAACATTCCTGGGTCTTTTAATAGATAAAAACTGTTCGTGGGAAGCCCATATCGATAAAGTGACAAAAAAGATTAATAAATTTGTCTTCGCTCTTAGAAGACTATCAAAAATAGGTTCGTTAAAAATTGCACTAACCGCCTATTATGGGTATATAACCTCTACATTGAGATATGGCCTCGTAATTTGGGGAAATTCAGTGGACATCAACAAAGCTTTCATTGCCCAAAAGAAATCTGTGAGAGCAATATGTGGCGTTGGGCCCCTGGATTCTTGTAAACCTTTATTTAAGAACTTAAAATTATTGACTCTGCCTAGCTTATATATATTAGAAGTAACTCTGTTTGCAAAAAAGTATCCTGACTTCTTTACTACTACAAGTGATGTTTGTAATTTTAATACGCGATTCCCCAGAAAACTTGTCAGACCACGATGTAAAACGAATCTTTACATGGATAATTGCTTTCAGATGTGTATCACAATATTTAACAAAATTCCATCTAAAATTACGTCACTACCTTATAAAAAATGTAGAAAGTTATTACATACTTGGTTATCTGAGAAATGTTACTACTCCATAAAAGAGTTTCTAAATGAAAAATTATAACTTCATGTAGATAGTAGTTAAAACTGTAATATAATTATTTAAGAGCGTATGTTCGATTTAGCGCAAGTCAAAATCTGCACGATCTATCGAAAGGCACACTCACTACGGCACGATACAATGGTTCCTCTGTGTGCGTGAGTGCTGAACCGTTAGCACGAATAATTTTGATACTTTTATTTTTTTAGGATCTATTTTATGACTATTTTTTTTTTATGAATGAAAATTTAAAAATTAAATATGATTTTTTGGAAATATTATAACGGATTCGGATTCTACTTATCAATGCAAATATAAAATGCTACCTCAGTGTTTTCATTTAACAAGTATTTTCAAAGATATAGATAGCGATTTGAAGTTTTTTTTTTGTATGGAGAGTAAGTTAAAACCTTACATTACCTTAAAGTTTCGTGTATAGATCCATATAGTTTTAGTGCCAAACTACACTAAATACATACTCTGTTGCTTCAAAAATCTTCGATTTGGTTTTATTTTTAAAAAATCTTCAGCTAAAGATAAAATAAAAATTGGTGTTTTACGCTAAAACCGCACAATACCTCAAAGATTCATTTATAGATTCATATATTAGAGATGCCAAACTATAATAAATACATACTGTAATGCTTCAAAAATGTTCAATATGGTTTTACAAGTATTTTTAGAGATACAGCCATAGAAGGAAAGACGTTTTACGCCAAAACCTTACGTTACATCAAAGTTTCGTGTACATATGCATATAGTGTTTGTGCCGAACTACAATAACTGTACACTCTGTTGCTTCGAAAATCTTCGATTAGGCTTTTAAAAAACATTTATATGAAAAAAAAAATCGACACTAGGAGATAAAGTGGTAATTGGCATTTTACGCTAAAACCTTACAATACCTCAAAGAGTCATTTATAGATTCGTATAGTAGAGGTGCCAACCTACAATAATCCCACAGTGCGCCGCCGCCGCCGACGGATTTTAGACGACGCCGCCGCTGATTTGCGTATCGGCGTAAAATCGGCGCGAGTTCTAAATGTTTTAGAACTTAGTTTTAGGAAACCCTACAACAGCACTCACATTCTTCTCTAATATATTTCTAACTTTCAAACATAGACACGTTTAAGTACCTAGACCTAGTACATAAGAATAATAAAACCGGCCAAGTGCGAGTCGGACTCGCGCAGTAAGGGTTCCGTACCTCTCAACGACCTGATACCCCATAAAAACGGATTTAATTTACGAGATTTTATCAAAAGACATCAACGCACAGTGCGTGCAATATTAATTTTTGCATGTCTTTCTTACGCAGGTACCACCACATATGTCTATGTTTGTCTTATTTTTAGTATTTTTTGCTACATACATACATACATAACATCACGCCTGTATTTCCCCGAAGGGGTAGGCAGAGGTGTATAGTACACCCACATTTCGCCAGTTATGTTATAGTCCCATGTAATAGGGGGCGAGCCTATTGCCATTAACCGGGCACAAATCCATACTCCGGACTGCTACTGAGAATTTCCTAATGAAAAAACCCAATAACACTTTGCCCGACCCGGGAATCGAACCCAGGACCCCACGCTCAGCAGTCGCGCTTGCGACCACTAGACCAACGAGGCAGTTTTTTGCTAAACTACATAATATGCACTATAATCTGACCAAGTGTGACGCTGTTATATATTACCGTTTTGAAGATAGAGCAGGAACAAAAACGTTGAAAAAAATGAAATTTTTTTGAGGTTTCTTGTATGGGTAAAAAAAGTCTAAACTCTTAGACTTTTTTGTTTTTAGTATTTGTCGTCCGTCCGTCAACCGGTTATCTATTCCCGTTCAAAAGATACAGCCCTGTGACAGACAGACGGAGCGGTAGCGGTAGCGAGAGTACCCGAGAGTACTGAGGGTCCCGTTTGGCACCCTTTGGGTACGGAACCCTAAAAAGTAAAGTAGCGACCAACCGACCGTTGCACCATTCATGTTCCATATTTCCGTATCATAAATTACAAAAACTAGCCCGTGCCCAGCAGTGGGACAGTAATGGGCTGCTAATGCTTATGCAAGTCACGGGCATAGGGTTAAATAATAAAAAGTTTTAAAGGGAATGTTCATTTTATTCATTCTAGCGCATTTAAATAAAACCTTGTTTTTAAAAAAGTTTTTTTACTTTTAATTTATTTTTTACTTTTTAGTTATCGCTGGACAGATTTTTTAACTCGCATTCGTATTCTCAGCAAGTTCTTTCATTTGGTACGTATATTGTAGGAAACCATAAAAAACTTAGTCCGCCATATTGGATTTAGAGTGACGTCACTTTATTTTTCAAGTTACTCTTAGCAAGCCCTTTCATTTGATACCCATATTGTAGGAGTGCATTAAAAATAACTAGTCCGCCATCTTGGGTGTTCCGCCATGTTGAATTTAGAATAACGTCACACAGCTAACCATGCATTGTCATCCAAACTAAACGTGTATACAAAATTTCAGCTCAATCATCCTCCGAGCCTTTTCCCAATTATATTGGGGTCGGCTTCCAGTCTAACCAGATGCGGCTGAACATCAATATTTTACACGGAGCGACTGCCATCAGACCCCCGCAACCCAATTACTGGGTAATACTGACATTCGGAGGTTAGACCAGTTGTCAGACTTTCAGGCTTCTGACTACCCGTAACGACTGCCATAGATATTTCAGCTCAATCGGTTGAAGATATCTGCTTCAAAATTGAGTTGCAAGATTCAACCTTAACAAATAACATACATACATTGCAAGTTAATAAAAAGCTTGTAAAAAGAAGGCAATTTCATAGAGCAAACTTTGAACAAAAATTTAAACTTTTTTCGTTCAACAGATTCGGCTATGACAGACGGACAGACAGACAAGACAGTGAACCTATAAGAGTTTAGTTTTTTCCTTCTAGGTACGGAACCTTAAAAATACATTATTTATAAATAAAAAGCCAACGATTTTGTTTTTTTTTTTCTACTAAACCCGAATAACTTACGTTTGTTTTCATTAAAACCCTAACCCCTAATTTTTTTATCCAAAACCCTAAAACATGAAGTTCCAAACTTGAATCGATTGCACACTCTAGAACACTTGTAACATACCGAATTTCACACGGGCGAAGCTGCGGGTGGAAGCTAGTGTAACATAACTGTACCTTCTAGCTCTTGCCTTAGCCTAATTTTCAGAATGTTTGCGTTTTCTCTTGCCAAAAAACACCTTTGTTTTATTTCCCATACCGTCTAAAACATAATTTTTTGTCACTATAAAACAATGTCAGTCATAAAAAAATACTTACCAAGTACTTATGATAATACTACAAAATTTTGTCGGTCATCAAAAATAAAATATTTTATTTACCAAAGTACTAAGATTTGACGATCGCCCTAAAAACTTGCAGTATCCGTGTATAAACGCACGGCAAAGGTCGTCAACCCCCGACGGAGCGCCGAGCGACGTGACCACTCTCTGGAAGGGCTCGCGGCGAAGTGATTTGAATCGATTCGAACGCGAAGTTTTATAGTAGTTTTAAAATATTTATAAAAAAATTATAGAGTTAATTTAGTTGAAATTTTCAAGTGTAAGTTTTTAAAGAATATGTTCTTCTATTATAGTAATTTATTGTTATATTAAATTATGTAAGATATAGTGGTGAAAATAATGATTGTATCGACTATAATTTCTGAATAATTTCACATTGTTTGGATTTTTATTTCTTATGTATTTAACCTAAAATAAAAAATCCTTTCTAGTAACTTTTTTTTTAAGGATCTTCCCAGTTGGTAAAAAAATTTTGTTTGTTAGGTCTGTCAGTGATTTCAGATATTTGAAGCTTCGAAATTGACGCTGAAAGTGAAATTAAGAAAACCTCTGTTCAGTTATCTTGATAGATTTCACAAATACTCTAATAATCGAACAAAATAAACTATATTCTATTTAGACCATAACATTTCCTAAAATTATTAGTAATTGATATGTTCGTAAGGTAAGTGGTTGATGAATAATCAGATTTGAAAAATTACGTTTTTGAGCAAAACAGCCCACGGACCGAGCATACGCTCTTAATCTGCAGCTCAAATATCGAGTAAATTTTTTTTGAATAATATTTTAATTTTCTTTTCATAATTAATATAATTAAATTATTATTTATTTGATAATACTATTAGAATTACTATTTAATTATTGTATAATTTATTAAAATGAGCATGTAAAAATGATTAGTGTAAAAAGATAGATTATGAAAAGCTAAATTACCTAATTTGTACCCTACATGTAAAAGATAAGCTAGATATGTTGCGTTATGTTAGACACTACTGATAGCTTACTTAAAATTTTGCATGCCAACTAGGCGAAATGACGGATTTTTATTTTATGATAACAACTACCAGGCCCCTCAGAAAGTATTGCGAAAAAAAGTTTTTATATATGGGAGACTGGCCAGTTATAATGTTTTTCGAAAATATGATTATTTATAAGTAAAAATAAGTAAGTTCCAATTTCAAAATTTCCCTCCACATTTTTTGCGAGTTAATTCAAAGTATTGTGTCTCACTGAAATATGGATCTGCGCCGGGAACATTTTAGAGCTATGATTTTATACGATTTCAAGTGTCGCCTGAAACCGGATAAATCGTACGATAGACTTTAAATGGCATTCATGGATGAAGGCCCTTCCAAGGCAACCGTGTATCGTTGGTATAACGAATTCAAGCGCGGTCGACCAACTTTGGGGGATGACGAAAGAAGCGGTCGCCCTTTGACGGCTGTTACCGAAGAAAACGTGCTAGCAGTGAAAAATTTAATCCAAGACAATAGGCGAATTACATATCAGGAGATTCAACACATATTGAAGATTGGATCGGGAAGCGTTCACGAGATTCTACACAGCCATCTTCGCGTGAGGAGGATAGTATCACGCTGGGTGCCGCACAACCTCACCGATGCTCAGAAGCAGGCCCGGGTGGAATGGTGCCGTGATATGCTTAACAAATTTGAAGCAGGCTCGTCTCGGCGTGTTTACGACATCGTTACAGGTGATGAGTCCTGGATTTATCAATACGACCCAGAAACCAAGCGCCAGTCGACTGTTTGGGTGTTTCAAAATGAGCCAACGCCTACCAAAGTGAAGCGATCTAGAAGCGGGGGTAAGATTTTGATCGCTAGCTTTTTTAATTTGACTGGCCACTTGGTATCAATTCCCTTACGGGATCAAAGAAGCATTAATGCCGAATGGTATACTACCAAATGTTTGCCAGAAGTTTTCTCTGTTATAAGCAACAAGCGACCAAACACAGGGCTCCGCGGGCTACTGCTCCACCACGAAAATGCACCTGCGCACACCGCACTCAAAACGAGGGACTTCCTGGACAGCACGCCAGTCAAACTCCTGGGTCACCCTCCTTACAGCCCTGATCTAGCACCGTGTGACTTCTTTTTATTCCCAAAAATAAAAAATCTGCTCAAAGGGATACAATTTTCGTCGCCGGAAGTTGCGCTGGCTGCGTTCGAGCAGGCTGTAAACGAGGTTTCTGCGGCGGACTGGAAAAAGTGTTTTGAAAACTGGTTTAGGCGCATGAATCTTTGTATAGAGGCTGGTGGAAAGTACTTTGAAAAGATTTGATAAAAATATATGTACGTATAGAACAATTTTTTTTAGTTTCGCAAAACTTTCTGAGTGTCCCACGTATATGTAACTCATTTCTAGCAAATAAACATTCTTATTCTTATTCTAACATAACTGGCGAAATGTGGGTGTACTATACACCTCTGCCTACCCCTTCGGGGAAATACAGGCGTGATGTTATGTTAATGTTATGTGTTGTTTATTAACTTTTTTTCGTTTTGTCAATTTTGTTTTATCGCGCTCTTAATGTTTTTTTTTTCACATAAAGTCACTGTTCACTTAATACGATAGCAGTATATTCTGGCAGAGAACATCTCTATAAACAAAAGTCACTATTACAGCCAAGCTCTACAGCATAAACATGTCAAGTACAGGTGATAATAGGTTTCAAGATTTGCCCTGACCACGGCTGGTAGCGAGAGCTCTCCACCGATTTTTTTATCGTATAAGATGGCGAAACGAGCTAAAGGCCCACCTGATGTTAAGCGGTTACCTTTGCCCATAACAACTGCAATACCACCTAGGCTGTTGCCTAAATGGTACCGCAAGTCGGTTCGCCAAACTGAGACATGAAGATGGAAATATTGCTGCAGTAAGAGCACGGCGCTGCACGACCCAAGCAGGACAGTGTGCCAGGATATGAAGGGCCTTGCCCTCACTGCAGCCACTTCTGAGACCTCAGGCCCCTGGCCAGGTACAGCTGGCTGCGGGAGACTCACTTGAGCGCAGCCTGGTTGACCATGTTCTCGAGGTCGGCGCCGGTGAAGCCGGTGGTGCCCCGGGCTAGCACGTCGCAGTTCACGTCGGTGTTCGCACGGACTCTGGCCAGGTACAGCTCCAGGATCTCCCGCCGCCCTCCGTAGTCTGGGGTGGGGACGGTCACCTGGAACAGAACAACTACAATTAGAAGATATAAATTGTGAAAAGAAAAAATCGCTTACGAGCAGGTTGCTGCTCGTGGTATCGAATTTAACTTCCAGTTACGTCTTTCGGTGACGTCAGCAGCATCCTTTTGAGTAACAAACCGTGTTACTCAACCAACCCAATTAAGAGGACGCTCCCAAAACGCAATTCTCACCCTCGCACTCCCCTTACACCCCGCAACTGCGGGTCGCTCTCGTAAATTTTATCCGAGTTGCAATAGAACACATTTTCGAAAAATTCATTCCCGCGCGTTTTACACACGGAAGTAAATGACGTAAGTCTCAAAACAGTTTTCGTTTTATTACAAGAATACTAAACAATCTGTACAAATTTCCTCTAGCCAGTTTTTATTAAATTTTATTATCTGCCTATATGCATAAATTTTATACAGCTAAGTTAATTAATAAAGGAGAAATATTTGGAACATCTCTAAAAACGCATGATTTAAAAAAATAAAAGTATCGAACAAAAATCAACTAATTATGTAACTGTCTAATCAAAAGATAGATAAAGGTTCAAAAAAACATATACCTATGTAAATTTGACATTCATCAAGCATGTGTTCGACTCACATGTTTTCAAAACTTCACCTCATTTTGGGAGCCTAGCCTTAACTTTGCAAAATAAAATGGGGATTTAATTTTGGTGATCATTTCCTATTTTTGGCAATATAAAGTGATTTTTACCGTTACATTTTCCTAGATCTGGTGGTTCGTTAAACATAACATAACAACATCACGCCTGTATTTCCCCGAAGGGGTAGGCAGAGGTGTAATAGTACACCCACATTTCGCCAGTTATGTTATAGTCCCATGTAATAGGGGGCGAGCCTATTGCCATTGACCGGGCACAAATCCAGACTCCGGGCTGCTACTGAGAATTTCCTAATGAAAACACCCAATAACACTTTGCCCGACCCGGGAATCGAACCCAGGACCCCACGCTCAGCAGTCGCGCTTGAGACCACTAGACCAACGAGGCAGTCGTTCGTTTAACATAAGCCTAAAAAATGGCACCTTTATTTTTGAAATAATTTTCCAACCGATATCATCAATAATTGTGGACACTATTCCGCGCTTACAAATTAAAGTTTCATGCTGTGAGGTGATGCACCTAGCACGGCAGTGTACATCGGTCGCTATTTTCACCCTCTCCGCCTTTTGTAGTAAGTAGCCAGCAGATCCTTACACAGTCACAGCTTGTGCGAGGTTTTTTCTCCTACACATGATTTAATGTGGATTTTTTTTTCCTTGTACTGGGTGTCAGGGAAACGCTTCCGAAAACGAAGATAGGTGATAGTGCTGGTGATAACTGATACGAATCCACAAAAAAAAATGCGATTCTTTTTTTAGTTTTTTTTTCATTTTTCATACAATACCAGCTTTGGGCAGTTAAATAAAACTGATTTGCAAAAAAGCCCCATTTATTCACTATTTTTTTTAAAGTGCGCTATGTAATTCAAATAAAATCCGCTCGCATACGCAGTCCGTGTAGTAGCGAGCGTAGGTAGGTTAGGTACGCGCGGCATTCATCCCGAGTGTTGTACGGTTTAAATTGCTGGTTTGCAAAATACATAGACCAGTAAGCCTCTAGACGCCGCTTAGCTGGACACCCCCGGTCACAACGCATATGCTCTACCACTGCATATCATACGTCACTCCGCCAATCGGAACGTCACTCAGTCAGCGAGCGGCACCAATCATAAGGAATCATACCACCGAACTTTTGAGCCGGCCAATCATAACGCGCCGTCCGCCCCCCTGACCCCACCGTTTTACGACTGCGTTTGAATACAAAACTTTGTTTATGCGGAGTCTTGAAGCTTACCGGTCTGTGGCAAAATACCAAATCACTAAAACAATGAGTATAAGGCTAATGGTTATTGGTATTCGATTGTGTTTAGGTCAGCTATACTCAACCTGCGGCCCGCTGGGCCTTTGTTATTGGCCCATCTGAAGTTACAAATTTCTGAAGAAACAATGACTATCTCAGAGTTGGCTTCCGTTTTAAATTGTAATTACTCAGAGTTGTTTGATTAGTTCATCAATTTTAAAAACGATACCAATCTAGAAATTCTGTTTAAAGAAAAAAGGAGAAACAGATAATATGTGGAATTTTGGAGTATTGTTCCCCAAAAATATAAAAGCGTCCAAAGATGTGCCCAAATCCTACTAACATTCTTTGGGTCTACGTATGTGTGCGAATCGTCTTTTTCAAAAATGAAAATACACAAAGAACGTTTACAGAAACAAACTTACAGATTCTCATCCGGATGATGTTATAAGGATAGCATGTAGCGACAAGCCAGATCTTGATAAAGTTTTGAAAAAGTGTTCACAGTATCAAAAATCGCATTAAAACATAAACATCTTTGTTAAAACTTTTTTTTTCCATTAATAATGTAACTACATCGTTAACTTGGAGTTACGTTTTAATTAAGACCTAAATATTTTTTGCTTGCGGCCCTCGACACCATGACTGAAACGTGTTTGTGGGCCCCTATAAAAAAAAGGCTGAGTTTAAACCATTTATTTTGCCACACATACACAAAATATACATATTACATGCAAAGTTAACAGGACAAATTAATGAGAACACAACATGCATACAACATAATATGTGTGGCAAGGGATCCAGCTCTGTATTTGCTGTGCATGTATGTGACTATGGCTGGTTTAGGTAGTATAATAATAGCCTTTCAGTTTCGGGAGCGTTTCCCTAACACCCAGTATGTACGCACATTCTACCATATTATTGAATATGTCACTCATTCACCCAGTCATGGTATATATTTACCTCGACGTCGAAGCGGCCGGGCCTGAGCAGCGCCTGGTCGAGGTCGTCTCGCCTGTTGGTGGCTCCGAGGACTATCACACCCTCGTTTTGGTGGAAGCCGTCCATCTCTGATAACAGTTGGTTGATGGTCTGGAAGAAAAGGGCATTTTATTGAAGAGCTATTTTAGAAAGTGATGGCTTTATTTATGGCAACAGCACCGGTTTATCTTTAATAATTGCTTACAGATTGTTCTTTTTACACCATTGAAGACTTTTTTGCACACAAATTTTAATACTTATTTAATATCATATTGTAACATAGGTACATATTAATAATAATATAAACAAATTGTGAATTTAAGACATAATAATGATAATAAAATAGTAATGATATTAGGTATATAAATATTTTTAATATTCAATAGTAGGTATTTTATGGTAAATGTAAAATAATTTTCGCATGCCTACAAAAAGGCAAGATATGACGGACTTGTAATTCATTATAATATCTTTGTACACGATATCTTGTGGCGAATAAATGATTTGATTTGATTAAAAACACTCTCATCTCCACACAAACCTAGTGGGGCTAGGTTCATACACACCCCCACACAAACCTAGTGGGGCTAAGTTCATACACACCCGGGGTGCTGACCAGAAAACCTCCATGTGTGTCTGACAGCTGCTTGTCCTTCTGGACACGTCTGGAGGGAACGGGAGTTCTTAGGCCGGTGCATCCTGGGTACAGGCAATAAAATCCTATCGAGGGGTTAACCTTTTTTTTAGATAATTATATTAATTGTTTGTAATTAAATGGATGATGTGAATTGTTTATTATTATTATTAAGTTTTTTTTTGTTTTTTTTATCTTATCTTTATTTTGTATTATTTCAAACACAATGTAAATTGTTTCTGAATAAATAACTGAAAATAAAATGGGGCTAGGTTCACCCACCCCCACACAAACCTAGTGGGGCTAGGTTCACACACACCCCCACACAAACCTAGTGGGGCTAGGTTCACACACACCCCCACACAAACCTACACACATTAGGTTTCCACATCACACAGGGTTTTGTAATCATAATCATAATCATTTATTACTTTCATGGTGTTCAAAAGGTGGTGGTGGTTTCATGGTGTTTAATTTATAGAGCTAGCTACTTTTTCATAGGTTCATTAAGCATTTAAAAAATATGTGTACAAAAATTGGCATGCCTACTAAAGGTGAATCTGTCGGACATGTGTAAAAACATGTATTTTTAACATCTGATCGTCGCAAAAAAAAACAAACTAGCTACATCTATCGCGCTACAGTGGAACTAACACTGTAGTAGTCGCTGACGTCACAAATACTGAATCGCGCAAGCAGAGTATGACACGCAACTTAGCATATACAACATGTATCAGAAATGCGTGGTCATATTTTAAGAGCTCCAAATATGACCACGCATTTCTGATACACGATGTATACAAGCGCCCTACATCAACCACTGGACAGTAGCCGACACTGGAAATCTAAACAGGAGACCGACAATAGACATCCTCTCTATGGCACCGGGAAAGCAAGATGTAGATTAAAGAGCCGCAAAAGCTTTCTAAAGGTAACACAACCAATAACAGGCAGCAGCCCTAATAAGGCACGAGAGGAACTGTGGCAACAAAGACACCCTCCCCCTGCTGACTACATTGGGCCTGCAGAAGAGCTCCCAGCAGGCCACCAACTACCATGGCCCATCCGGAAAACCTTGAATCGACTCTGAAGCCAGATGGGCCGCTGCAGGTCAAATTTAGTTAGATGGGGATACACAGACGAGTCACAATGTGACTGTGGAGTCAACCCACAGACGATGCCTCACCCCTTAATCTGCTCACTGTGCAATTCCACCTGCACAATCAAAGACCTACCTATGCGAGGCTACTAAGAGTGCTGTTGAGTTTATTCTATAATTTTGGACCAAAATGTAGCCACCATTTTGGTCCAAAATTATATAATAACTCGAATCATCGACACGAAGAAGAAGTAGCCGCCAGACGCAGACCCAGCCTGGTCGGATGATCCTCCCTTTGAGTTGGAGGAACATGATACATCGTTGGTTCCCTTAGAATGCAGTTTCCAATGTCCTGACCTGGTTAGCATAGGGGTGCAGCACGCTGTTGGTCCTCTTGGCGCCGACGGAGTCGATCTCGTCGATAAATATCACGCACGGAGCCCGCTCTTTGGCTGCCTCTGCAGATATGATACAATAGTTATTAATCAGTGTATTAAAGTGGACATGAGACCTATATTATTAAACATTTGCAGCAAAAAGAAACATCTTTAAACAATTTTGAAACATTTTAATATTTACGATTTTGAGAGCTGTTGCTCTTGTATAGATTTTTCACAATTCAGAATTGTTACTCACCTGCCTCGGAGGATGAAGGCCTGTTATACGGGATTTCCATTTCATAAAACCTCTTCAATGGCCCTGGCTTTGTACTTTATAATGGAAAAGTCCTAAAACCCTCAAAACCAGTATCCTCAGCCACTGCCCGCGCTAATAGCGTCTTGTATAACTTACTGAACAGATCCCGCACTCTTCTGGCGCCCTGTCCCACCAGGATCTCATTGACCTCGAGCCCGGCCGTATGGAAGAACGGAACCCGCGACTCCCCGGCCACTGCCCGCTAGCAGCGTCTTGTATAACTTACTGAACAGATCCCGCAATCTCCTGGCGCCCCGTCCCACTAAAATCTCGTCGAACTCAGGCCCGGCCGCGTGGAAGAACGGCACCCTGCCTCCACTGCCACTGCCCGCGCTAGCAGCGTCTTGTATAACTTACTGAACAGAACCCACTCTCCTGGCGCCCCGTCCCACTAAGATCTCGAAATCGAGCCCGGCCGCATGGAAGAACGGCACCCGCACCTACCCGGACACTGCCCGCGCTAGCAGCGTCTTGTATAACTTACTGAACAGATCCCGCACTCTCCTGGCGCCCTGTCCCACCAGGATCTCGTCGAACTCGGGCCCGGCCGCGTGGAAGAACGGCACCCGCGCCTCCCCGGCCACTGCCCTCGCTAGCAGTGTCTTGCCCGTGCCCGGAGGACCCACTAGGAGGACTCCTTTAGGCAGCTTGCCCCCTAACGTTGAGAACTTTTCGGGGGATTTGAGGAATTCCACCTGGGTGAAGGAAAGCAGTACTTTTATTAAGGAAACCCATCAATCGTTCTACGGCGAACCAACATGATGAGTTGACAAACAAATTTTGATATTTAGAAGTGCAGAATTATGTCATAAAATCCTGAAATTTTATAACACCTGACGAAAAACTAAACGTCATTACAACATAAACAAGTGTTACAAGAAATACTGTTACCGATACAAATATTTAGGGCCGAGTTCGCGGACACTGAAATAACCACTGTTTGCAAAATCAATCTGTTATTCAACAACAGATGTTTAACCGGGACGCGGGAATTTTCGTGTTCACGACTCCTATCCGATCATTGATTCTGAAACCGAGCGTTCTGGGAATGAAAGAACGAATGATGTAACACGATTAATCAAAATGGTAACTAAATGGCAACAACACTATGAAAAGAATGACAATATAAAACGGTTGCATATCAGTATCAGGTAACTCTTCCAAAATTAAAAATCCTAGTATAATGCTACTCTATACATTTGACATATCTTTTTAATTTGGCAGGATAAGCGGTCTTGGTTGCCATAGCAACCAATTAAATACGCCATTTTGATGTTTGAAAATAAGGCCGCTTACAAACTCGAAGTGTATCGGGCGGGCGCGTTTCTTGAAACATGATAAAATTCTGGTAGTTGTGCTTACCCAAAAGTAGCGGTAACATTGTGCAGGTTTCGTGCGAGCATCGTTTACAAGCCGCATTCATTTTTACTTTGATTAATTATACAAAAAATTATAAATGAAAAAAATTACGTACTACCTCAATACGACAAAAACAGTTATGTTTATTTTATTTTATTTATTGAGGGATAAAAAACAGCTACAACATAAGACATCAATTATAGGGTTAGCAAATTTGTATAAGGTAATGTTGCAGCCCACTACATTATCCACAGATAATACAATAAAATTAAGCAGTGGGTGCCACTAGGTGGCCAGTAAAATAGCAATTAAACTTAATTACATTACATTCTATCAAAATATTATATTATATACTGTAGAATCTATACTATAATAAAACTGTAAAGGTCGAATAGTCTGTACATTGAGTTTTTTTTCGCGAAAACCGGCTAGGGGGACTAGAAATAAGCTATAGAACACGAATCAATCGTTTAAAAAATTTATGTCTGTCTGTCTGTCTGTCTGTTTGTTACCTCATCACGTGAAAACGGCTGAACGGATCGTAATGAAACTTAGCATTTGTATTGGTATTAATCTAACTTAAAATATAGGGTATGTTTTATCTGAATCGGTTGAGTAGATCCAGCGGTACAGCTTGACCCCTCTATTGTATTAAGTTGCATACAAAGTAGAGGTCAAGATTGTTGGTTGGATGCAGGTTGCAGGTTCCTAAAAATACAACTGGATTCTTTTAGTATTATAGAAAATATAGAATAACATAACATGTCCCGCTGCTGGGCATGGCCCTCTTCTTGGAATGAGAAGAGTTAAGGAACTGGATATTGTTAGTGTAAAAGATTATCATAACAAAATCAGCTCATTACCTAATGCCCCACTGCTGGGCACGGACCTCTTCTCGGAACGAGAAGAGTTAAGAAACTAGAAAATATAGAATAACATAACGTAGTCAACCCATTATTGTCCCACTACTGGGTATGGCCCTCTTCTCAAAATGAGAAGAGTTAATGAACTGGATATTATTAGTATTCTAGAATAACATAACATTACCAGCCCATTACAGTCCCACTGCTGGACACGGGCCTCTTCTCAGCATAAGAAGAGATGTGGTTAGTGTTATAGAATAACATAATCAGCCCAATTACTTCCCACTGCTGGGCACTACTTCCCACTGCTGGGCACGAGCGTCTTCTCAGAATGAGGGAGTTTAGGGCTAATTCCATGAAATTCCATCACCTTAGCCGGTTGGTTGTAAAAACAAAATATAGTATGGTCGGTTAATAGTGTAATCGTCTGTGTAGGCGCTTATATGTATATATTTGAAGATATTGTGTTCATAATTATGACACGATGTTATTTTCCGACATCCACGCGGACGGAGTCGCGGGCACAGCTAGTGCTTTATATAATACATTTCATATTAATTCTAAAATTACAATAAGATAAAGTTACATTACATAAAAAAGAAATAAAAAAGCATTGCCTATACAACGCATATCAGAAACGCGCGGTCACACTTGAAGAGCCCCTCCAGGGTATAGTACAGAACAACCTCCACCAAGGGAGCAACCGCGAAACCGCGAGAACGCACTATGTCGTTCGACAAAATGTATAGATCAGCTGACCCACCCTCGCTATTCCAAGGCCAACTCCACAGCAAAAGCTGATCGATAGCAACCCCCAAATGAGCTCCCCAAACATGACCACGCATCTCCTACACACGCTGCACAATCAAGACACCAAGCGACGGCTTGATAAAAGTTTAAATACATGTGATTTAAATTTCACTTTCGAGCAAGCAAAAATATCAATATCTATGAAATTGCTATTATAGGATTCCAACATCCGATGAATAGGGCAACGTAAGCCGGAATTTGTCCGACATGCGTATACCGCGAACAGGGTACCTGCACGAACTCTGCGCACATTAAAAGAGCGAGGAACTGCATAACATAGTTTACTAGTTAGGTCTATGGCATCAAAATTACTGTGGACAATATCGTAAAGCACGTTGGCCTCCAAATATTTGCGACGGTCCTCCAAACTGATATGCTTGTACTTATTAAGTAATTGTGAGTACGACAAATAGCACCTAGATCTGTGGCACCTGTAATACATGGCACGGAGATACTTGCGCTGGACCTTCTCAATCTCGGTAATATACCTCTGATAGAAGGGGTTCCAAATAGGCACTGCATATTCCAACTGGGAGCGAACAAGTGATTTATATAGGTAAAGATAGGTTGAGGGACGCTTGAATTCAGTTGAGGATCACACACACACACACACACACACATCGTTGTTTACACATCTTTCATAAGTTTTCTCAAAGCATAAGCAATATGTTTCTTTGTTTATGTTCGTAAAAGAAAAATGCACGCTCGAAAAACGGCAACGTGTTCCGGCCCTTATTTTATTCGGTTTTTAATGTAAATTTTACGAATATGATAAAATGCAAAATGCAATTGTTTTGTTATATTGGAGAGTAATAATCCTAATATTAATATTTCATGCAGCATAGAATCTTCTAAAATTACGAAAAACAATCAAATACAGAATATCAATGAATAACCTCAACAATTTCAACCACCAAACGTCAAAAATATCATGTTTAAATACCCGGTTACTTAAACGACGTCCCCGACTTCGATTAGAAAAATCGATTGATTACTGTGATATAACGGTTGGTTATCGTTGGTGAACACCAAAGTTCGGGTTAAACATCTGGTTTTTACATAAACATCTGTTATCTTCTGGGTGAACTTGCCCCTTATTGGGCTACATTGAAACAACGTCATGGCAATTTCTTTTAGGATTAGTTCAGGATTATTACTGCCTTTTTTTATAAAAACACGTTTTTGTATACTGGGTGTCAGGGAAACGCTTCCGAAAACGAAGATAGGTGATAGTGCTGGTGATTACTGATACGAAACCACGAAAAAAAATGCGATTCTTTTTTTAGATTTTTTCATTTTTTTTTTTGTATTTTTCTTTATGTATGAGTTTTATTTAACTGCCCAAAGCTGGTTATGTATGAAAAATGCAAAAAAAGAATTATGAAAAAAAAAAAAAATAAGACGCATTTTTCTTTCGTGGTTTCGTATCAGTAATCACCAGCACCTATCTTCGTTTTCGGAAGCGTTCCCCTTACACCCAGTATAGGAAGTCGATTTAAATACTCACAACATCTTTAAGCTCCTGTTTCGCTTCGTCAGCGCCCTTGACGTCGTCGAAGGTAACGGATATGTCCTCTGGGTCTACCTCCACTTGGTTGCCCAGTTGGATTCTGTGGGGAAGCTCCTTATTAATATGTTGTAGTGGTTGTTTGGAGAAAACTGGAAAAAATTTGTTGTGAAAACCGCAATCATCATCATCATTTCAGCCGTAAGACGTCCACTGCTGGACACAGGCCTCCCCCAAGCATATATTGGGGGGATATGCCATAATCGCCACGCTTGGCAGGCGGTTTGGCGATCGCAGTTGGTTGGTTAAATACTCAGAGAACGCTGCTGCCCATCCTCTGGTGAATCCCTTAGTCGCCTTTTACGACACCCATGAGAAGATATAGGGTACCCCATACCATATCATTCCATAAAACCGCAATGGGAATCACTTATTTAGAGGAAAGAGGCTCTTGCAGTGCCTAGTAAGGGTTCTGGTCAGGATTCTTATATGATTCCCGTTCAATGAAAGCGCTTTTTCGTAAACCTTTTTATAAAACTTACTAGAAGCCTCAGAACAACAGAATACTAAAGAGAGGACAAGTCACCACGTAAAGACTGACGGTTGTATGCAAAGCAGGCATACACTGCCGCTAGTTCACCGTCAGTTGCAACCGAGTGAGTATGCGCGCTAGTTTGAGAGAAAACTTAATATTATTTCCAAAATGCCGTAAAAATACAGGTGTGCGTGATTTTTGTTGTAATTGATAAACTTTATGCGTTTCTTGCGTTGTGTGCGTAAGATGAGTTTGTGACACTCGAGCCCCATGCTAACTATGCAGCATGCTCGATCTGCTATATTCCAGTAATGTGTAAAGGGTGCCACTGACGATGTATCCAACAGTCAGAATGGCGTAGCCGCATTCCAAAATCTGTCCGTGAATGTTGCGTATGTTATTTTTAGAACAAGTCAAGCTTTTCTGGATGTAGTCATTAAAACGGCATCCGAACGCTGGCCAGTGCCCACCTTTAAAAGCGCTTTTAAGTGTTTTTGGACTGGGGATATTTCGTCAACTTGAGTTATAGTGGGTTTACCACCTTATTTACAACGATCGGAAAGTATTTCGAAACTGAAAGGTTTTGACAGTTCTAGACGGATCGAAGACGTCTATTTACAGAAACTCTTCAGAGAGCCATTTGTTATCGGAAAGCACTCGATGTGAAAATTAAAGAACCATGAATAGCGCTTCCGAATCCGTTCGGTTCTCAAATCGTTTTGTTTCATAAAAATTGTCTTTTCGAATGCTTTGCAGCGTTCGTGGTCGCATGAAGTGGCCGTTTTGTTTCGTTTGCCGATGAACTTTCACTTCGGTTATGGAAAACTTTGAACGTTTGAGAATAGCACTGCTGAATACAGTGCCGCTGACGGAGGCCATGAGGCTGACGAAGATAGCCAGGAACAGCACGATGCTGAGCAGTCGCTGGACCAGCTTGAGCTATGGCCTACAAGTGGACTTACCTGAATACAGTGCCGCTGACGGAGGCCATGAGGCTGACGAAGATAGCCAGGAACAGCACGATGCTGAGCAGTCGCTGGACCAGCTTGAGCTATGGCCTACAAGTGGACTTACCTGAATACAGTGCCGCTGACGGAGGCCATGAGGCTGACGAAGATAGCCAGGAACAGCACGATGCTGAGCAGTCGCTGGACCAGCTTGAGCTATGGCCTACAAGTGGACTTACCTGAATACAGTGCCGCTGACGGAGGCCATGAGGCTGACGAAGATAGCCAGGAACAGCACGATGCTGAGCAGTCGCTGGACCAGCTTGAGCTATGGCCTACAAGTGGACTTACCTGAATACAGTGCCGCTGACGGAGGCCATGAGGCTGACGAAGATAGCCAGGAACAGCACGATGCTGAGCAGTCACTGGACCAGCTTGAGCTATGGCCTACAAGTGGACTTACCTGAATACAGTGCCGCTGACGGAGGCCATGAGGCTGACGAAGATAGCCAGGAACAGCACGATGCTGAGCAGTCGCTGGACCAGCTTGAGCTATGGCCTACAAGTGGACTTACCTGAATACAGTGCCGCTGACGGAGGCCATGAGGCTGAGGAAGATAGCCAGGAACAGCACGATGCTGTGCAGATGCTGGACCAGCTTGAAATATACCCACTAGTGGACTTACCTGAACACAGTGCCGCTGACAGATGCCATGAGGCTGACGAAGATAGCCAGGAACAGCACAATGGTGAGCAGTTGCTGGACCAGCTTGAGGTATTTTGAGGCTTTTGTGCCGCGGACATTGTCTGGGTGTGATCCTGGAGACAACAATTAGATGATAAAATTGATTTAAAACTTTTTAAAGGATGAAATAGCAGCAAAACTTTAAAAAAATCTTATCCACCATACTAGTCACTGTATGTTCAAGTCTCAACTAAATGTAAACGCTAAGTTTATTAAAATAAGATTCAAAATCATTCCATTTTGCAAAAATTCTTTAGAATAGAATAGAATATATTTATTTGCATAAAACATGGTATAAAAAGCCAGCAGTATAGCTTTGCCTGCTGTCCATTTGGTGAGCACCGACTATTATACTATTTAGGCAACAGCCTAGGTGGTGTTGCAGTTGTTATGGGCATTTCCAAATGTCAATTGAATTGTTGCTTTTATTTGATGTTTAGAATACTGCCTCGCAGACTTATAAAAAAATATCTAGAAGTAGACTTTCATTGTGAGCGACCATGAGTCGCAGATTCGCTCGCAATGGGCCTCATAAGAAAGCTCAAAGTCACTCAAAGGGCAATGGAGAGGGCTATGCTCAGATTGTCCCTGCATGATCAAATGAGAAATGAGGAGATTCGCAGGAGAACGAAAGTAACCGACATAGCCCAAAGAATTGCCAAACTTAAATAGCAGTGGGCGGGGGCACATTGCTCGCAGAACGGATGGCCGATGGGGCAGTAAAGTTCTGGAGTGACGACCGCGTACTGGAAGGCGCAGCGTGGGTAGGCCCCCCACAAGGTGGACCGACGACCTGGTGAAGGCCGCGGGACTCCGCTGGATGCGGGAAGTGCGGGACCGGTCGTTGTGGGAGGCCAATGTCCAGCAGTGGACGTCTTTCGGCTGGAATGATGATGATGATGAGTCGACACCATGGCGAAACGAGCTTAAGGCTCACCTGATGTTAAGCGGTTACCTTTGCCCATAACAACTGCAATACCACCTGGACTATTGCCTAAATGGCACCGCAAGTCAGTTCGCCAAACTAAGACATGAAGATGGAAAGTCTCATGTGATTGTAATTTCACCGGCACCCGTACCCTTCCGACCGAAACACAGCAATCCAAGCATCACTATTTGGCGGAGTAGTGGGTACGGTGGTAGTACTTCCCCGACTTTCATAAGCTAGAGATATCTTCCACCGTCTCACCTGCTAAATAGCCTTCAGCGAAAGCGATCTTGATCTTATCCTTTTGCTGGTGCGTGAGATGTGAGGAGTCTTCGTTGAGGAGCTTCTCCAGGCGAGGAGCCACGTCCGGCGCGAGGTGCTGCTGCGCCTTGTCGGATGGGTCTTGAGCACTCAATCCTAGAAGATGGAGAGTGAGAGGTTTAAACTTTTTACCCCTCCCCTCAGCTCTCCCCAGACGTAAGTGGCGCCCCCATCAGTAGAAAAAAATTTACTCACTGAGTACATCATTTATCGAAAATCTGGTTGTACAGAATTTTTACTTAAAAGTACTGTAGTTTAATCAAAAAATTAACTCTGTAAAACATAGTTTGCTGTCATTATAGATAGAAAAAGTGCCAAAAGTAGCTGTTTTCTGCATTTTTTCTATCTAGAACTACATTTTACAGCTCAATAATCGATAATTGAATAGTAAATTAATATTATCGAGCTCGTAGAGCTTATAGAGCTAGGTTAGTATTTTCTACAAATATTATTCAGTAGATATATTTTTATTACTGCCACGAATCATATTTCGATTGATATACAACGCGAAATAAAGCTACAATTTGCAAAAATAAGCAAGAAATGTTGAATTTTGCGGGTTACCCGGGAGAACACTTAAGATAACAGCCTAAAATGTACCAGACCGGATAATTGCTTTCTATAAAAGGCTTGTCTTAGATTAGTCGCGAATAACCGCTCACGTAATGAACGTTGATTGGCTAATATGAACGTTATGCAATGACGAATATACTGATTGTCTTACGGCTACATTCCTTCGTCTTTCGAGCCATGTTCTGACCAACCAGAATGAAGATGCTATAAATCGACTCATAGATTAGCCAATCAGTGTTCAAGTTTCCAATCGTCCTAAACAAACTGGGATTTTAGCAATGATAACGAAACTCTTTCTGAGATTCTAATTATCCAGTCTTTTGCAACATCCTAGGATTTTCGCAAAGATTTTTTTTTAAATATAATATAGGATGGCGAAACGAGCTAAAGGCCCACCTGATGCTAAGCGGTTACCTTTGCCCATAACAACTGCAATACCACCTAGGCTGTTGCCTAAATGGTACCGCAAGTCGGTTCGCCAAACTGAGACATGAAGATGGAAAGTCTCATGTGATTGTAATTTCACCGGCACCCGTACCCTTCAGACCGAAACACAGCAATGCAAGCATCACTATTTGGCGGAGAAGTAGGTACGGTGGTAGTACTTCCCCGAACGAGCTCTTTCACAAAGGAGCTCTACTACTACTAAGATTCGATTTATCCGATTATCCTACGACACATACATATGGAATGCAATAAAGAATATGCTTACTGAGCCTGTTAATAATATTGGGGTTCCGCTTCAAGTCTGCGTGGATGCCGCGCTCCGTCTTAAACCCTCTGACTTGCACTGCGTATTTGAAGCTGGAGTCGTCTATACTGCGCGCTAGCAACCCTACAAAGTTGTCCGTGAAACTGAACCTGGAGAAAAATTACCTTTCATTAGAAATGTAAAAATGAAATGAGGTGCTGTGCCTCCACGAGTGACGATATTTAATTGATCGTCCTGCGCACCCTGGGCAGTCAGCACCGCTACCAACCTGGTGACTGGCTAATCTTTTGCTCACGGCATGAGCTATTATCATTATATAACTCATGTCGACACGATAAAAGAAGAAGATTAGGAATGTATGGAAAACAGTCAAAGAACTTCACTATAGTTTGACTGTGGAGCAGGAAGACTCATCATTACTTATCTCTGTCACTCGCGCACAAATATATTATTATTATTGCCGCAGCGCTCGCAGAGGCGGTAGCTGCCATCACCAACAGTCTGCCGTTGCTAGTATATGTATGTCATCATCATCATTTCAGCCGAAAGACGTCCACTGTTGAACATAGGCCTCCCCCAAGCATCGCCACAACGACCGGTCCTGCGCTTCCCGCATCCAGTAAATTCCCGCGGCCAGGTCGTCAGTCCACCTTGTGGGAACCTACCCACGCTGCGTCTTCCAGTACTCGGTCGGCACTCTATAACTTTACTGCCCCATCGGCCATCCGTTCTGTGAGCAATGTGCCCCGCCAACTGCCACTTAAGTTTGGCAATTCTTCGGGCTATGTCGGTTACCTTCGTTCTCCTACGAATCTCCTCATTTCTGATTCGATCACGCAGAGACACTCCGAGCATAGCCCTCTCCATTGCCCTTTGGATTACTCAAAGTAACCTTCTTATCAGGCCCATTGTGAGCGACCTTATCATATGTATATACTTACCTGGTATTCTTGCCAAAGAAGTCGACGGTGACAGTGGGTAGTTGCTTCTATCCATTCTTGTTTTATTATTAACTCTATAATCTGCTGCTTACCTGGTATTCTTGCCATAGTAGTCGACGGTGACAGTGGGTAGTTGCTGCCATCCGTTCTTGTTTTATTATTAACTCTATAATCTGCTGCTAACCTGGTATTCTTGCCGTAGTAGTCGACGGTGACAGTGGGTAGTTGCTGCCATCCGTTCTTGTTTTATTATTAACTCTATAATCTGCTGCTTACCTGGTATTCTTGCCGTAGTAGTCGACGGTGACAGTGGGTAGTTGCTGCCATCCGTTCTTGTTTTATTATTAACTCTATAATCTGCTGCTAACCTGGTATTCTTGCCAGACTAGTCGACGGTGACAGTGAGTAGCTGTGTACATCCGTTCTTGTTTTTGACGAAGGTGTCTGCAGAGACGTAGGACACCTTTTTTTCTGAAGACAACAATACCTAGGAGACCTAGGATTTATGAAGCTGCATATACCTGGTGTTCTTGCCAGAGATGTCGACGGTGACAGTGGGTAGGTGCGTCAATCCGTTCTTGTTTTTGTCGAAGGCGTCTGCGGAGATGTAGGACACCTTTTTGTCTGAAGACAACAATATCTAGGAGACCTAGGACTTATGGATCTGTATGTACCTGGTGTTCTTGCCAGAGATGTCGACGGTGACAGTGGGTAGGTGCGTCCATCCGTTCTTGTTTTTGTCGAAGGTGTCTGCGGAGATGTAGGACACCTTCTTGACTGAGGGCAAGTCTCGTAGCAGCGGTCGACATGCCCTCGTCGCCAAGGTGCGAAGCTCTATAGTTTTCATCTCACTGGAACAATAAGATTGTTACTGACAAAGTGGATTTGCTTAAGACCCACAGACCAAGTATGTAAGTACAAGCTTCGCCCAAGTGGATGTGGTTTAACGCGCATCCTTCGGGAACTATTCATCTTCCCAGGATAAAAAGTCTATATGTTAACCCAGGTTATGTTCTATCTGTATCCAACATCGCAACCTACATTTAAAACTGCAGTGACACATGGCGGAGCATAGATGCTACATTTATGTTAAAGATTTTATTAGTGTTCAATTAGACGTGGTTTGGGTCGGACAACTTGCATTTTCATTTAGACTCATCCCCGTTGGGCACTCACTGACATTCTGACAATCTGCATTGCATTGACAATATTAATGTTTGGTTGCACCCAACAGATTGCATCTTTAGTAAACCTTTTATGAACTAATCTGATGTCAACTTTCAAGCCAACTAATAATAATTTCTCTTATTTTATTATTTTAACGCATTTACGCATGCAAAGCGAAATCTAAAGATTTAAATTGTGGATAGAAAAAATCGCTCAGGAGGAGCCAGGAGTCGCAGGTTCAAATCCTGCTCGTGAGTGTTTTATTTTTTTATCTTTTCACAATTTAAATCTTAATAATTTCTCTTCCTCCTCGTCTTTTCCCAATATGTTGGGGGTTGGCTTCCAGTCTAGCCAGATGCGGCTGAACATCAATATTTAACATGGAGCGACTACCATCAGAACCCCAATTTATTTTTTTATTTTTTTATTTATTTAATCACAGGTACTATTTATTTACTTTTACTTAACTAGAAAACTTGCCAAACTATCAAGTTTAACGGCGAGATGCGCTCATACATACGTATACTAAAATAATAATAAAAAAATAATAATAATAATAAATAATATCATTTAGGGCTAGTTTTTCAATAGTCTGATAACTTTTAACTGAAGAATAAATGTGACGTTTTGACAGATTTTCTATACTAAACCTGTCAAAACGTCATATTTATTCCTCGGTTAAAAATTATCAGACTATTGAAAAACTAGCCCTAAATCTTATTATTTTTGTTTTGTTTTTCAACTTCACACTCACTTCACACCGAAAGAGCAATGCAAACATCACTGTTTAGCGGAGAAGTAGGTACGGTGGTAGTACTTCCCCGGACGAGCTCCTTCGCAAGGAGCTCTATTACTGCTGAATGTTTGTTTGTTTATTTCAATAAACCAGCACCATACACTAGTTGTCTGGCATTTTTGCTGAACTGAGCCTATTCGGTGCAGCCTTGGGGCACACAATTACACTGTTAGGCGTTCTATTATAGGTAACAACATTGTATATTATTGTTATTGTGTGCCTCTGACTGCAGTCAATAAACCATTTTCTTTCGTTCAATACAAAAGTGAGTCAATATTTTCATGTTTACGAGTATTGAACTTATTTAAATAGAAATAAATTATTTATGATGAATTAAAAATAAATCAGACATTGTTTCACCTTGTTCAGTCTACCTGTGAGCATTGATCTTTACCGAGTCAAGTTATAATAAAATTCTATAATTTTATTCAGTTTGAAATTACTTTCTTTCCATGTTTATTTCTTGTTGAAGTGTACTCCAGGATTCCCCACTAATAAAAACTTGAAACCATAGACATTTTATTGCCTAACATTATATTTTTCTTTCAAATCAGTTGCTTGATCTTACAACATCCCTACTACTGTTTTAAATTTAGACAGTGTGTTTAAATTAAGATCATAACATTAGATTTGTTTACAAGTGCCAAGCATCTTCAGTCAAAACAATGATTCTGCATTCTAATAACATAGCCTTCTTTACATAATACTGTGTTTAATCTTATGTTTGTACTTGAATTAGTGCCCAAAAAATTAATTTGGTGGTCATATCACAAAAAATATGACATGTATGTGATCTAGAGAAGAAGTTTTACGTAATAAGCAAAAGTATAACCATATTTAGCCCTGTCAGAGAACTGTACGTACCGTAAGACATTCTTATCAAAGTTCCTGATAGTTTCTTCAAGACTTTCCCGACAAACTGTTGCGTCATTAACTGCTGCAGAACCCTCTTGCCCCCTCACATTTTTATTTTTCCCGCTGTTTTGCTTACGATGACGAAAAACACTTGAATATCTTGAAGATAATTGGCTAAAACTAACTAAAATCTGCAATGACAAAAAGGTTATATTTAGTGACAAAACAGTATTCGCTTTTAGACAAGGGATTATTGTTATACCGCACCGCACGATTTCCGCCGCTTGCTTACCTGGTTTTGGGTGTTTATAGAATTCAATGAGAACATGTTACATGTAGATGGTTATTGAGTGTGTTTTCTATATTGAAGTGCACTCGAAAATTTTGTAGACTCTCACCTCTCACGTCAAACTTAATTTTCGCAGTGAAAAAAATGGCTTTAGTGATGTACCCAACCCAATATGCTTTTACATACGAATCAATTACTAATTGGATTACTGGTTTGGCCAATCTTATTCTCAACTTTTAGCAAAATATAGTATAGTATAGTAGTAGTATAGTATAACGGGCTGGTTTCCGCAACTCCACGATCAAGCGTGTATTTTGCGTACGGGAGCAAAATATAATATTGTTAGTAAACTAACTACTTCTAATAACAATTATTAAGGAACAATAAAAAGCAATGTACCTTACCGAATATATAACTTAGAGCTTAGTTTTAGGGAAGGCACTGTTTCCTGAGATACAGGTTGTCACCTAGTTCGGGAGGCAGAGCTCCATTGTTATGAAACATATTTGGTTGCTAATAAACGTTATTTTATTTATTTATTTATTTTATTTTAAGTTATAAGGACACAGCATAATAAAAATATAGTTATAAAGACTATTATAATATAAAGGTCTATACACAATAGGACACACAGATTACTATATTAGTAGCTAGCTAATAGGAATGTAGGGTGCAGGATAGGCATGCCGCATGGGTAACTCCGGAAACATCTATATTTTCGGATATATATACCAAAACGGAAATGTATCACTCCTTGACTTTCAAAATAATAATCATATCCTATATCCGAATAACTCCGATGCCCGTCATTCGATCTGTGTCGACAACGATATGGAACGAAAAACTAGATTTTTAAATACGCCATTCATTTTTTTATTTGATAGGCAGTCTTAAGCCTGTAAAGTATGAAAGGAAATCAATTATTATGTTGCTGTATCACTTAAACATTCCGCGTATCTATTAAATCGGCTACAATATCCAGCCTCACTCCGGTGGATTTATTTAGAAGCCGGAGTTATCAATCTCGGACATAGCATGCAACGTATAGTTACTTCATCAACTCAGCCCATCGCAGTCTACTGCTGGACATAGGCCTCTCCCAAGTTGCGCCACAACGCTCGGTCCTCTGCCTTATGCATCCAGTCCCCCCCAGCCACGTTCTTTTGGTCGTCGGTCCACCTGGCAGGGGGGCGCCCTACGCTGCGTTTGCCGATTCGCGGTCTCCACTCAAGGACTCGTCTGCTCCAACGGCCATCGGTCCTTCGACAGACATGGCCAGCCCACTGCCACTTCAGTTTACTGATCCTACAAGCTATGTCGGTCACTCCGGTTCTTCTCCGGATAATCTCGTTACGGATTTTATCCTTCAAAGAAACTCCAAGCATAGCTCGCTCCATAGCTCGCTGAGCGACTTTGAATTTGTGGACTAGCCCAACTGTCAGTGTCCACGTCTCGGCACCGTAAGTCATGACTGGCAGGACGCACTGGTTGAAAACCTTTGTCTTCAAACTTTGCGGTATAGGCGACGAGAAGACACGGCGAAGTTTGCCAAATGCTGCCCAGCCCAGACGGATCAGTCTGTTGGTTTCTTTCTCGAAGTTGTGTCTACCAAGCTGAATTGCCTGCCCTAGGTAGACGTATTCCGTTACAATTTCGAGTGCCGACCCTTCGACGAATATTGGCCTCGGCATGACATGCATATTGAACATGACTTTAGTCTTGTCCAGATTCGTGCCGAGACCGACACATCGAGAGGCTTCGTTTAAGCTGTGCAGCATTTCGCCCAGTAGTTCCAGCGACTCAGCAATTACAACGATGTCATCGGCAAAACGGAGATGCGAGATGTTCCCGCCGTTAACGTTGATACCCTGCCCAGTCCAGATCAGCGTCTTGAAGACGTCCTCCAACGCGTTAGTGAACAATTTCGGGGATATAACATCCCCTTGTCTCACCCCTCTGTGCAGTTGGATTGGCTTCGTCTTTTGGTGCTGGAGCTGAACAGTCATGGTAGCAGCGTTGTATAGGCATCTCAGCATCTCTTTATATAGTTACTTGAGTCCCGGATTTATTAAGCAGATATGGATATGCTAATCGGACACATATCTTTACTTGGAATGATATATTACATATCCAATCTTTAACCGGAGCTAGTTAGCCTATGTCTAGTGTAGGAAGGAACCACATTGGAAGGGGTGCGGGCGCTGGCGCAACGCTTGCACCCGTCCACTTGCCGAACACTTCATAATGTGGATAGGCTTTATACTTGAAGGTTACGCTAGTCGGTCTTTCTCCCAATACAAACGCTGTATGGTGATTACTCCACTGTATGATGTTGTATGTTCTGAACTAAGAATTATATCGATTTTTCTAGTTATCTAAGCATGTACGAAAACAGAATAGCAAAGACTGTAATTGATTTGAAAGTTATAAGCGTTGAAATTTACGTATTTATACACTAATTTGAAGATAACCTTGGGCGTTAATAAATACATTATAGAGTATGAAAATTACAAAATTGATAGTTACCGTAAAGGCATTGCTTATTTATTCAAAAGTTAATAGGTAATATTTGGTGTGTCGTGCGTGTTTCATATTTTTTGGAACGAAGTTCCTTATTTCGGCTTGCGATAGGTGTGATTCGGGAGAAAATGTAACGTCACGTAAGATTTTTGCGTTATGAGCAGGCATATATGCCATACGCACACCGCGTGCTTTCTCTTTCTTTTTCTTTCTAATGTGTCTGTGTTTTTGCGTGAGGAACATAATTTTTATCCAATAGGTACCTACTTGCGTTTGGCCGCCACCTCACCTGATGTTAGGCGATATTATTCCTTCATTCCTTTTATTACCACTACTGCGGGCCCGCCTTCATCCCACGCTGCTACTAACATGCTTCTGCTTTGTACGGGCCTTTAGTTTTTAATTTATATGTTAGATTTGTTAAACACCTTTTTGAGAAGTTTATGCGATAGATCTACTAAATCGTTTTAGTTAGTCGAGTTTGTAATAATAAACACCACTACAACCACCTAAGCAAAACAAATAATTGTCTATGCTTAACAGAGGTATTCTGTTTGCTGCGTTCAGTTATATCGCCCGACGACGCATAGAGCGTACTTTGGTCATTTGGTCATTCGTTCGGGCGACATGACTGAACGTACGAATGAGACCATTGTGCGAAATTATAAACAAACACAAAATATATTCTATAATGATTTCTGAACGCACGGACAGTAACTGATTAACTAACATAAAATCGAAGAAACTATTTTATTAATCTAGGATAAGATAAGAACGAGGTTTGACATCGTTAAACTAAAGCGCTTATTACCTACCCTACACTGAATTCAGGATCCTAATTAGGATTCAGGAAAGGATAAAGGAAAGGGTAAGTAATAGGAGTTCCTAATTAGCCAATCAGGAAGGGTTCCTGCCTTCTGGCTGCCCTACCCTAGATTCCTAATTAAGGAAGGAGTAAGGAAAGTGTAATCGCATTCAGGCCGGACGCTCAGCTTTTAGCCAGTCGGCCACAGATTACTATATTAGTAGCTAGCTACAGTCGGCTCGCGTATAACGTAGTGATTATATACTCTTTGGCTCGCGACGAGCGAAGGGAGTGGATCCAAGGGCGGATCCAGGGGGGTCATGACCCCCCCTGGGCCTAGGTCAACCACAGTTATTTTTCCTGTTTAGGTACGACATAATTTACTAAATATATGTGTTACAAACATAAACTCGCATCCGAAGTTCCGAACCCGTTCGTCCAATTTGAATAATATTCGCGCGATTAAAAGTTTGATTCTGGCGCACCGCTCGCGCCGCGAGTTTCTTCTCTAATCTCCATCGCCGGCGTCACCATTGATTGAATACTTAGCTAACCATCAAAAACAGAATTAACTACTTTTCTACCATATTTATTTATTTATTTTCCTTCTTTTCTTTCGTAACTCATAAAACCTCGCCCAAGTAAAAATAATTCAAGAACCTAAAAACATCGATATTAGTTGATAGGTAATTAGTTTTTTGAAAATCGGAATGAAAAAACAATATTCCAAACAGAAAAGCTCTTAAATCTCAAGTAAGTAAATATAATAAAACAAAGTTTAACCGGATTAAATCGCGTATATTATTTAAATTGGTTTTCCTGACGTTTCGAAAGCTTTGCAGCATTCTATAATAACCATAATATACGCGATTTAATCCGGTTAAACTTTGTTTTATTTTATTTACAATGCTTATTTACTTATAATGTGTAGTGATTGCGAAAACCTAAGAAATTATTAAGTAAATATAAACTGGCTGCGCTCGCGCTCGACCTCTATTTCATTGCCTATGCAGGAGGAGCAATTTTATTGGTTGAATAAAAGTTTTTTCCATGATTTTGATCCGGGGCTAGATATAAGTACGCGACCCCCCCCTGACACAAAGGCTGGATCCGCCCTTGAGTGGATCTCTAGTATAGTATAGTAGATAGATAGTAGTATCCCGGTAGTATTCCATTTAAAGTGTTTCTTTACGACAAAATGGGTATAAATAAAGAAAAATAAGCGATATTAAATGTCTGGGATATTCTGAAAGAAATGCCGTAAATTTGGAGATATTTTTTTTCATTACATAGAAACGAAGGGTTTAAGGTATTATTGGGAACTAGACACTGATAATGTATAATTCGGTATACCTATCACAGAAATACGTTACCACGCATCCCTTGCTGGATTTTGTGGATATACCGGATCCGTGCTTGGATAAAGTTGACGCAATTATAGTGTAGGTACCTGCTTAAACCTCCGCTCCCAGACTGAGTTAGGCACATAACACTATACCTGTGACTATACTTCTAGGGGTTAGGCTTCCTGATTCAGTGCACAGAGTACATTTGTATATATATTCAGTGTATTGTAATCAGGAGTCAGGAGGTCGAAAGAGACTTTCGTTCCTTTCCTAAATCCTAATTAGAATTTATGAATTCAGTGTACTGTAATAAGCGCTTTATGAAAATACTAATCGAAGAAAATAGTAAAATATAAAAACACTACAAATTATGTGACAAACAGTAAAATAGGGGTGAAATAAAATCTAAAAATATTACATTTATTTCAAATCGCAAACGATGATATTAAAATTCACAGTTTTCGAACAGTCGGTCATTTAATTTATGCTCTATATTGTCTATGCTTTATTTGGACAGTAGAATCCAAAATGGCGACGAGCGATGACGAGCCTATGCATTTATATGAAGTTTTTCAAAACTGTTTCAATAAAATAGCTAATAAACAACAAGGTGAGTGAAAAAATGCATACCGTGGTTCGTCTCGCGTTCCTCGAACAAACTATCGCGGTTCAGTGAAGTGTTTCATTGTGAATATCAGTCATAGTGTTTGCGTGTTATGCCATTACTGTGTTGAAAAGCAACAGCATTTTTTCAAAATACGTTCGAAAAATCCAACCTACGCTCCCCAAAAGCAGTTGTTAACCTTCTGCAATCATCAACGTATGCGTTTTAATTACGTAGGATGCCTAAGGAATTCGTTTTAAGCGTATAAAGGCTATGTTTTGATCGTGTACTACGACATCAAATGTGCCTGTACCATTGTGCTACAGCGATTTCAGTGCGAATCTGAATTGTTTCACGGGATTTAATTGCATTGACGTCTTCGCTCACGTTTGAATAAGGTAAACCTATCGATTTCGACATGAAAAACGATAATTTTCGGAGAAATTTCTCAAGAAAGAGGTGGTCTTGTCGTATGCAAGTTTCTTGATGCATTTTTTTTTCTTGTTCGCAAGTATCAATGGACACAACGTTGTCTGCCTCTTGTATAGAGGTGTACTCTCGTATTTAGTTCGCAAATCTTCGTTTTTATGTTTTCTTTGTGTCAATGTTTACAGCGTATTTTTTTGTTTATTTACACACGTAAGGCGCGGGCCGAGCGTCTATGGGATCGACTTTTGTATGATAAGCATGTACTATTTATATAAAATTGCTACCTACCTCGTGGAAGTGTGTAGGTAAGGAATTATATGTGATGATGGAATGATGTTGATGTATACAATGTAATGCTTGCAGTGTCTGCCACTCTATGTTCTTCTGTTCCATTTGAATAATTAGATATTGATCTAAATACATATTGCCATGAATCAGATAGCTATATCCACTATTGGAAATAATAATATGAATCATTTAACACTTTGATGCTGTGCTGTGAAATGAATTTTATTGTTTGCATTTTGTCATAGTAGTTTATTCTTTTTAATTGCGGGTATTGTGTTTCAAAATACTGTTGATTAGTCACTACTAATATGATTATCATACTTGTTTTTTTTTGCAGGAATTAAAAAAAAAATTTTAAATATGGTTACAACGAAAATTGAGCTAAAAACTAACTTTATGATCGTAATATGAATACAGAAAATGTTTTGTGTGCCAGAAGCATGCTCATATCTACAACTATTAAACTCCATTAATTTGTTTGGTTTTGTTTTTAATAAAATACGTAAAAGTACAGTAAAATAGCAGATTTAAGCGTTTTAAGCTTTCAGCTATGGTTGCTTTAGTATGAAAAAGTTATCTCATTATATATTTGCTTTATTTACTTGTAGATCATATCTCACTTGAAATTCACACAAATTCACATATACACCTGAGGCATATAACACACCCCAACTCACATCCCACTCACCACACACATACATATAAATACATACAAAAACACACCCCCACACATACACTTCATGCAATTATAATAATTTTCTTTTCTCTTATGTTTTATTTTATCATGCCAGAAGGCAGCCTTCTTCTAAGGCTGTATAGGTATCTAATTAAAACTTCAGTGCCCTATATTATAATAGAAGATAAATCTACGGAAGAGTGGTTTCTTCTAACACAAGCATATTGTTGCTTAAAGGAAGACTCCTAGCACTATAAAGAAATATATTTAGAAATGAATGAAATAAACATTTCATTTTGACTTGTTTTTTTTTTTTTTTTTTACTTTAGTGGCTATACCTAACTTTCTAAGGCTTGTATTCAGAGACAAATCTAAGCGTGAACTCATGCTTCCAACTGTCAAAATGTAGTGCTATTTGTTTACATGAGTTCATGCTTACATTCGTCTCTGAATGTAAGCCTTAGAGCCAACAGATGTCACTACTTGATACAGCAACAAAATATTTCAATAAAGATAAAGATATATTTATTTGCAAAAACATGTGTAGATAATAATACATGGTTGAGATGCTTATTATAGATATAAATGATGGTTTGGATCAACATGTTTGACCATGACTGGTGTATAAATATAAAAAACATAAAATTTGTAATTGACAAAATTTATATAATTGTGTGTTGTACACTACATGAAATAATTTATTTAATAATAATAAGTCGGTAGTATTTCATAGCAATATAATTAATGAACAAAATAAAATTTAAGTATAAAAAGTAATAAAAATAATAGTTTACGTTATTTTTGTTTTGTGATAAACATCACAAAATCCATAAAAATCTTATTATAAACTCTGATGTGCTAAAATATACATAAACAATTGAAACCATGAAACTGCTAATCTTTTTAAAATATTTAAATTTACATACATTTAACAAAAAAAATATTTCCTTTTGGTGAGTGAATGATAACACTTAAGGATTAGAAGCATGTGCCCGTTGTGAACCAGGTTTTTTTTTTTTCATACCCAATGGTCTGCAATACGGATTTTGATATAGAATAAGGTAATTCACCATATTCTATGTCAAAATCCATATTGCAGTTCCTTATTTACTCCTCTGGCTTGGCAACCCAAAGTGAGTCATAGCCTCCGAAATGAGAACTATCCATTTTACACGATCTTGTGCAATATCTCGCCGGTTGGTAGCTTGAAGCTCATGCAGATCAGCCTACACAGCATCTCCCCAGCGATATCTGGGGCGACACCGGTCTAGGTTTTTTCAACTCCTGGGGTGCGTTCAGTAATATCGCCTGACGACACGGAGCGTACTTTGGTCGTTCAGTTACTCAGAGCGATCATAGAAACGAACGCCCAAAGAACGCTCTGAGCGTCGGCCGACGTCGTCGGGCGATATAACTGAATGCAGCCCTGAACCCTCAAACTTCTGATGTATCGTAATAACAAGGGAAAATTCAATATCATAAAATTTTCACTTTAAATGGGCCAAACACATACACATAAAACCCATGTCTAAATCATTGTGGATTTTCAATTCATTATTAGCATAACACACTTGTGTAAATAATATTCTTACTATACAAATAACTTTAATGTTACATTTGAAATTATACCTAAGGAGTATAGAAGTAAGGTTGTAAATTGAATATGAATTAAGTAGAGTATTCTACCATTTTTTTTATTTTTTATTGTCTGTACGGTTTCCAATAGTTGGAAAAATTGTTATTAGATTACACTGAAGTGGTAATGGAATGCAGGTAACTATTACCTAAATTATTATAAAATGTGGAAAGAAAAATTCGCTCACCAGCAGGATTCCAAAGACTGAACTGGGGTACTGAACCAGGGGTCGCAGGTTCAAATCCTGCTCGTGAGAGAATTATTCTTTTCACAATTTATATCTTTAGTAAAATAAAGTTCGCGCATTAGACACCGAAAAACTATTCTTTACTTGCCGCCGGCAGCCTTACGCTCGTTGAGGAGTTAATATATGGCTAGGTCTGCTCTTATATTGAAATTAATCTCACATGCATGGACATGGCGACTCGGATAAAATATCTCTAGGTACAAAGACAAATCACTTTTTTCGCCCAGGAATCGAACCCGGTTCGTTGCGCTCGTTCACTCCAAGAATAATGTCATCAATCTGCTCTCCCTCTCTTTTATATTAAGCTGCACTATCAGCGGTCAGTTCCTAGATGGGTGACCGTTTCGTCGCACATTAAGACACCCCGTGCCTCGAAGAGTGCGTTTAAGCCGTCGGTTCCTGTTGCCATTACGCCAGTTGGAAGAACGAAGAGAAAGAGGAAGAGCACTGGGGAATGGGGGTTTGGGGTTCAACCCCCCCCACCCCGCCCCCGTAATGCCTTAGCCTACCCACCGTTTTATACATCATACTCATTACTCTTTCTATGGCAGTTTCGTAACTCGTTCACTAGAGGATGGGCAGCAGCGTTCTCTGAGAATTTATTCAACCAACTGCGATTGCCAACCTGCCTGCCATGCGTAGCGATTATGACATATTCCCCCCCTTTTGGGGGAAGTCTTTGTCCAGCAGTGGACGTCTTATGATGATGATGATGACGCAAGGATTCAACGGTCTTTCTTTTTAGACCTACCTCTCAAATGTTCTACTTTTCGAGTTCGAAATCCCATCAAAACCTATACACCTATTCCCGAGATTTGTTTGTAACAAACAAACATATAGACACAGCAATAAACTCATCGAATCGTCCATGCGACCTAGAAACGCCTATTAACTATATTTTTAGTGTGACTGATGACTCAACGGACATATTAAATCAATTAATATGATTCTCACAGTTACGTGACGGTGAATTGTAAAATTGGGATTTATTTGCGTGCTTGATTGAGGTTATCTTCGAGAATTTTAATGTTTACTATGTAGATGGTCTACCTAGGGCAGGCAATTCAGCTTGGTAGACACAACTTCGAGAAAGAAGCCAACAGAAGGATCCGTCTGGGCTGGGCAGCATTTGGCAAACTTCGCCGAGTCTTCTAGTCGCCTATAAAGTCACTCAAAGGGCAATGGAGAGGGCTATGCTCGGAATGTCCCTGCGTGATCGGATCAGAAATGAGGAGATTCGCAGGAGAACGAAAGTAACCGACATAGCCCGAAGTATGCCAAACTTAAGTGGCAGTGGGCGGGGCACATTGCTCGCAGAATGGATGGCCGATGGGGCAGTCAAGTTCTGAAGTGGCGACCGAGTACTGGAAAGCGCAGCGTGGGTCGGCACCCCTCAAGGTGGACCGACGATCTGGTGAAGGTCGCGGGAATCCGCTGGATGCAGAAGGCGCAGGAACGGTCGTTGTGGCGATGCTTGGAGGAGGCCTATGTCCAGCAGTCGACGTCTTTCGGCTGAAATGATGATGATGATGATGACTGATAAATCCAACAAAAGGTTATTGAGGTCAGATTGATAGCACATATTACGCGTATAATCAAAACTCGCCATAGTTACGACTCGAGACCGGTCGCACTCTTAACACTCCTTGCTCAACCTCAGCGACTGACCGAGTTCACATAAAACAAACCGGTCACAGACAATAGCTTGATGCAAACTCTAGAATAAAAAAAGATAATTTATGCCCATAACCAGGTTAGTCGATTTTCAAATTGAAATCGAATTCCTGTCGAATCGAGCAGATGTTATTGTTAACCGTTTATCACATTACAATTTGTGGCTTCCTGATTAAGTTATATTACAGGTTTTTATTTATGTGGTCCCGTTTATCACCTCATAAGCTGTTCACTTCCACTCCCTGCTAAGTAGAAGAATTCTTGTGTCACGCTTCCCTGGTATGTGGCAATCGCATCCAGGTACTGTTTTATCCCAAAATGGTCACTAAAACACAGCGACGTGGTCGCTGCTTGTTCAGTCCAATTTAGTACCTATTGCTTTTCCATGCGGTGGCTTTTCACTCTTGTCGGCCTGAGCTAAATGAGGATAGAATAGTTTGCCATAGTGAAAATATTTCTCAGTTGGCGAAATTTGTAGCGGGGTGGACTTCTCAGGGTGCGCCGGACGTAGGTCTACCATAGTAGCTTCTTCAGTCCAATTCTCGAGAAAAATATCTAGATCGTCAATACCGGTCTTGGAGCCTATCGTGGTGTTACGAATCCGCTCCATAGCCCTTTGGCAAACCTTAAGTTTGGACTTCTGAGCTTCAGTCAAGGACCAAGTCTGAGCGCCATAAGTTAGGATAGGCAGGATGCACATGTCGATAAGTTTACGCTTTAGTGATAAAGGAAGGTCACCCTTCATGAGCGTCTTCATGGACCAGTAGCTCTTCCAGGGTTTTCGATGCGACGGTGGTTTCGGACCTAGAAGATTTTAATAATAAAGTAGGTAGTCGAAAATTCCACAAAACCCAAGATATTCTTGTAGTAAACGATTAAAACATTACGAAGTTGCATTTATTTTACCTACAATTTATATTCTCTATCTATCATCTTGACCCCCCCCCCCCCCCCCCGGCATGTTGGCTGGAAACGCCCTGGATGGAGGCACTTTTAGTGCAGTGGCTCTGATTCAGATGATGAAAGTACTGAACAAAGCGATGCGACACAGAGTCGATAGTAACATTCATCATCATCATCATCATTTCAGCCGAAAGACGTCCTCTGCTGGGCCTCCCCCAAGCATATTTTGGGGGGATATCGCCATTATCGCCACGCTTGGCAGGCGGGTTGGCGATCGCAGTTGGTTTGATACTCAGAGAGCGCTGCCGCCCATCCTCTGGTGAATCCCTTAGTCGCCTTTTACGACACCCATGAGAAGATATAGGGTCGTGCAATTCTTTACGTCCGGAACATAGTTAAATTGCAAAGATGCAATTGAGATGTAACAAAGACTCGGTCGTCTAGGCTTCTTGATAAAAATATAGCTAGTCCTTGCATAAATAACACAGTCAGAAAATACGCCGATTTTTTATCGTAGAACATTTTGCATATTTTGCAAAAAAAAATTTTTTTTTTTAAAGAATCCAGTTTCAACGTTGCCAATCGTCGAACCGATCACTTGGTCGATGTATCGATTTTTCATTTTCCACCAGCAATTTTACGTTCGGCGTAACCCGTTAAATTGATTTACTATCGCCAGACTACATCTATTTTTGCCCAGTGTATAATATGGTTATTTCTGTTAGTTTGTGTAAGTTTTGGTTAAAAAGTAACATTTTTAAAGCTGTATTTTTCGAAGATAATGTCTTGTTTGACGTTTTATGAAGTCTAATTTTAGATATTAATTAGCGTACGGATCTAGTCTATGGCCGACTTGCTAAAAGTTAAAGTATTAAAAAATAGACGATACTTCTCTACACGACTTTGAATTAACTGTAAAGTTAGTCGAGTCGGTTAAGGAACACTGTTTCTTAAACAGATGTCGCTGACGTCACCCAAAGATGTAGTAATCATCATCATCATCAACTCAGCCTATCGCAGTCCACTGCTGGACATAGGCCTCTTCCAAGTTGCGCCACAAGTCCACAACACTCTGTCCTTCGGGCCTTCCGCATGTAGTAAGTGGAAGTTAATTTCGATACCACGAGCAGTGTTCACGGTAGCTTAGTGGCTAAAGCATTGGCGTACTGAGCCAGGAGTCGCAGGTTCGAATCCTGCTCGTGAACGATTTTTTCTCTCCACAATTTATATCTTAATAGACGATATGTATTTACATCTTCCCGACTTTTTGGTCAAGTGTGCATTAATATATTTAGCGCCCGAGAGACTTCCGGGAAACATAGATATTTTAACTGTCTACGCCGCTGCTTGAAACCTTACGATTGCATACACATACTGATTGAATGAAAGAAAGAAAGAAATAAAGAAAAAATATTTATTTGCTTCATAAGTGACGCACAAAATTACCAAAAAATTCAAGAACACAGAACAAAATGCAATGCAATCTGAATTATCAATGAAATTGTGTCGATAAGTTATTAACTCCAATAAAAAATATAAAACTGCGAGCATTCGAACTATCCAATACAATTCTATGATAACATTGTTCTTAAAAGCATTGATTCGAATCGAGAACACCATTTATCTCAATGACATTGATCAGCAGTGTGAATTGACACTATAAATACCTAATCATAAAACAAAGTTCTAACAATATTTAACCTAATTCCACAGACATAGTAAAAACTATAGACTTAGTGCTGCGTACAACCATAGTGAAGCCAACAAAAAGCGTGCTCCTTCATGTACAATCAGTGCTCACGTATATACACACCATGCACCTGAAGGATATTTGTTTTCGCGATGCTTACTGGACGATGCCGCGACATGTGAACTGAGAGGGGTGAGCACTGTTTCAGGTGCATGTGTGTGCGTGAGCGCTGGTTTGTACACGGAGGAGCACGGTTTTATTGGCTTCACTATGATTGTTCATGTCTGTCTGTCTGTCTGTTTGTTACCTCATCACGTGAAAACAGCTGAACGGATCGTAATCAAACTTTGCATTTGTATAGGTAAAAGATAGGGTATGTTTCATCTTAATCGGTTGAGTTGAACCACTGATACAGCTTGACCCCTCTATTGTATTAAGTTGCATACAAAGTAGAGGTCATGATTGTTGGTTGGTTGCAGGTTCCTTCGTTAGTATTATAGAAAATATTGAATAACATAGTTAGCCAATTACTGTCCTACTGCTGGTGAGCATGGGCCTCTTCTCGGGATGAGAAGAGTTAAGGAACTGGATATTGTTAGTGTTATAGATTATCTTAACATAATCAGCCAATTACTGTCCCACTGCTGGGCATGGACCTCTTCTTAGAACGAGAAGAGTTAAGAAAATATAGAAGACCTTGGCATAGTCAGCTCATTACAGCTGTCCCACGGCTGGGTATGGGCCTCTTCTCAAAATGAGAAGAGATAATGATCAGGATATTGTTAGTGTTATAGAATAACATAACATTATCAGCCCATTACTGTCCCACTGCTGGGCACGGGCCTCTTCTTACAATGAGAAGAGTTAAAAAAACTGGGTGTGGTTAGTGTTATAGAATTACAAAACATAATTAGCCCAATTACTGTCCCACTGCTGGGCACGAGCGTCTTCTCAGAATAAGAAGAGTTTAGGGCTAATTCCATTACCATGGCCGGTTGGTTGTACGAATAAAATATAGAATGGTAGGTGAACAATGTAATCGTCTGTGTAAGCGCTTATGTATATTAGAAGACATTGTGTTCATAAATATGACAGGATGTTATTTTCCGACATCCACGCGGACGCAGTCGCGGGCACAGCTATACTGAATATAATCCCAGCAGTGGGGTAGAAATGGGGTAAAAAGGGGTTGAATACGATGTCTCGGTATCTAAAATCAGAATAACTGCACGAAAACAAATAGGAAGCAATAATTATTTTATTATTTTAACGCATTTTACGCATGCGAAGCGAATTCTAAAGATATAAATTGTGGAAAGAAAAAATCGCTCACGAGCAGGATTCGAACCTGCGACTCCTGGCTCAGTACGCCAGTGTTTTAGCCACTAAGCTACCGTGAACACTGCTCGTGGTACCGAAATTATCCTCCACTATACGTCTTTGGGTGACGTCAGCGATATCTTATTAAGAAACATTGTTCCTTAACCGACTCGACTAACTTTACAGTTAAATCAAAGTCGTAAAGGTTAAGGAAGGTTAGGTTAAGGAACAATGTTTCTTAATAAGATATCGCTGACGTCACCCAAAGACGTATAGTGGAGGATAATTTCGATACCACGAGCAGTGTTCACGATAGCTTAGTGGCTAAAACACTGGCGTACTGAGCCAGGAGTCGCAGGTTCGAATCCTGCTCGTGAGCGATTTTTTCTTTCCACAATTTATATCTTTAGGAAGCAATAATTTTGCGATAAAAATTACAAAGCTTGCCAAAGTTCAATCAATCAAAATGTAGACGAAAACAGTTGTTACCTTACCTTATTCAGAAGAGGCACTGATTGCCTTTTGAAAACTAACATTAACTGTAAGACTGCTATGAGTATGATTTCAAATGTGCTCTTAATATTGACCTCACAATTTTAAACTACCTCTTAGGTCGGTCTTTTTATATCCATCTTGTTTCCAGTCTCAGTAGCGTTTAGCAAAGGATATAAGATCTCATCCCATGAAATAAGAATAAATAAATAAATAAATATTTTTGGGACATTTTACACATCACCATCTAGTCCCAAACTAAGCAGAGCTTGTGGTATGGGTACTAGACAATGGATATAATACTTATATACATTTTTTTTTTGTAAATACATACTTATAATGCATAAGAAACAACCAGACCAACGCAAACACTCATGTTCATCACACAAATATTTGTGTCCTGTGGGAATCGAACCCACGACCTCGTGATCAGCAGTCCGACACTCGAACCACTAGACCACAGAGGTCGTCAAAATAAAAGCAAGCAAGCAAAGCAAAGCAAGCAAGCAAGTCGTCGAAGCAAGTATCTCGCAATGTTTTCGGTACGATGCAACCAAGGCTACACAGTGAATCTTCCGTCGTTGCAAATCTCTTTGTCCAACTTATGTCTAACTCAAAATATCACTGGCGCTGATTCTGTAGTGTAAAAACTTATCTAATTTAGTATCATTAAGTCTCTTTCTAACTAAAAACGTTAGAAAAGGAAAGAGATATATTTTGGTCCTGTAAAATCAGTCTATTACTTGTTTTCTACGTAAATTTAGCCATCTTTTCAGGTCGCGAATATTTAAAGCAAGGAAGGCGCCGTAAATTGCAAGGGATCTAGACTTATTTGACGGTTATCTTATTATTTTCTGTCTCTTTTAATGTTTGTAAGAAATTGATATAGTGTGACTAGAATTAGTTAGGTGCGGTGTACACACTGTACAGTCGGCCACACGTCTGTGCTCACACTTGAAGTACGAAAACCGCCCTTAATGCTTGCGAAATAAAGATGTCAAGATAATCGACACCAATATTTGCCAGAGAGACTCCTAAATCCTAAACTATAGATATAATCAAATTATGATTTTCCTCAAATATTGATCGATTCTCACGACTTATCTTACAAAATATTCTAGATGTCTATAAAATAATGTTTACTAACGTCCAATCAATCAAATACATATGACAATCGGCATTGAACTATCTCGCCGTATTAGGTGCAAGCTTATGATTGTACCCGTTATGTGGACGTGGTCTAAAACATGGGAGTGAGCGATAAACGGAGCGAGTAATGTGTGTCTGAAAGAGTGAGTCAGAAGATCGAGCGAGAAAAGTGTCATATATATAAATAGTGGTTTATTGTTTACTCGTTGACGCCCGTGGCTTTGCTCTCGTGGTATATCGATAAAAAGTATCCTTTGTGTTAATCCAGGTCATGGTCTATCTGTGTGCCAAATTTCATTCAAATCTGTTTAGCCGTTTCACCGTGATTACAGGACAAACAGAAAACGGGTGGCGACAGAAGCAAAACTTCTACGCATTTGAAAGCGCGGATAGAAAGCGCGCGCTATATAGCGTTCACGTTTTTTCATCGCGCGGTGGATGAGCGCGTAACCACGTTAAAGATCTAAAATCGCTTCAAAACATCTATAATTTCGCATTTATTATATTAGATTAGTAGTACCTATTAAGTTGCAGTCATTTGTAGAACCATAGACGTTATTCATTGATCACGGTTTAAGTAACAGGCTAAAGCGGGGAAATTATGAGTGTAGTTTGGCATCGTCTTTGGCAATGAAATATCTTACTGTATTAAATGCAAGCTTACGATTATACGCCTATATAACAGATAATATAAAACTATAGTACCTATATTGACGTGGTGATATTGACAAGAGGAAGCGATGAACGGAGAGAAAATGTGTGTATGGGGTTGAGGTTCATGTGAAGAGAAATAGCGATAAATTCAAGTGGAACGGGAATTGATTTATGTTTGAAATTGTGGTCTGAGGGAAAGGTGGGAGCGATATATTAAATACCTCTATACCTCTGGTTCGAGACGACGTATGTAATTGAATAGCAATACTGAACTTTTGGATGGCTGCTTCATTGATTGTCGCTTCAGCTTATGACTTCAACCTCATATTGTATAATGCAGTATTCAGTACCTGTATGAATTAATGTACCGCATTACTATGTTACATTGAGTTAGTTGTGTACTATTGACGAGTTTGTACAGGATGTTCACAAAAGTTGTAATAGAATATATGAAGGGTACAGGCAAAGAACAGGGTATGTCCACAGGAGTCGATCAAGAGAAATGCGTATTAAAAAATTTGAATGTTGGTAGTTCATTATTGAGAACAATTGATGTAGAAACTGTTTCTTGTGACAAACCGGTACATAATAAAAAATCTGGCGATTGCAAACGAAAGTTTCATAAACAAAGTATACATTGCCATTAAAAATTTAAAAGTAAAAAATTCTGACATGCCCTGTTCTTTTCCTGTACCCTTCTTCTATCGTGTCGACATGAGCTACATAATAATAACAGCTCATGCCGTGGGGAAAAGATTAGCCAGTCAGCAGGTTGGTAGCGTGGTTGGTGGGTTGGTGTCCTGTACCCTTAAATGGGCTTAGTAGGTATTTGATTTCAGTGTTGTGTGTCCCGTTTTTTTGAGAAACTCGAGTCGATATTTTTTTCACTTGAGTCTTGAGTACTTTTCTTTTCGTTGTCACTCGAGGCATTCGAGTAAAAGTGGACTCGAGTCGCTTCACTACTTTACACTGGTATCTATAACACAAAACTAATTCTATGATAACCCAATTTTTTTGAAATTTTTCGAGTATGCAGTTAAATTTTTTTATTTTTTTTTAATGTTAAATAAATTCATTTTATACAGCATCATCTTCTAGTCCCAAACCAAGCAGAGCTTATACTATGGGTACTAGACAATGGATATAATACTTATTTTTGTTTTTTTTTGTAAATACATACTTATAATACATAATAAAACACCCAGACCAACACAAATACCTTGTTCATCACAAATATTTGTGTCCTGTGGGAATAGAACCCACGACCTCGTGATCAGCAGTACGACATTCGAACCACTAGACCACAGACGTCGTCAAGTCATTTGTTTTACCCGAGTATTATGTTGGTGAGTGACTAGCCTTAGTCATTATGACAGCTTGTTTAGACAACATCCTGTAGACATAACCCTACCAAATACGGTATGTCACGTATGTTTATTGTAAGTGTTACACGGAGGGTATTAATCATTTTTGGACGGCTGTCGTGCGGTGACGGGTCGACGCCGACGTTGATCAGCTCATTTACTGGCTGTAACGAGAGGCTTACTATGAACGGACGAAAAGTTCTTAACATAATCGTATTTAGTGTCGGTCTATAGAAAAATAACGCATTGAAACTTAAAAAAAAAAATTGAATATTTTTCCCATTTTGGTATTTTTGTTTTGTTTTTTTTTCACCAGTTTTTCACCAAAACCTTTTGTTGTTTTGTTATAAATAGTCAATAAAACAAAAAATAGCAAAAAAATATCGTACCTACTTCTGCTGCCAAACAGTGATGCTTACATTGCTTTGTAACGGTGCTCGTGGTACGGGGTACGGGTGCCGGTGACATTACAATCAAAAGATTTAAAGATTTAAATTGTGGAAAGAAAAAATCGCTCACGAGCAGGATTCGAACTTGCGACTCCTGGCTCAGTACGCCAGTGCTTTAGCCACTAAGTTCGAATCCTGCTCGTGAGCGATTTTTTTCTTTCCACAATTTAAATCTTTAGATTTCGCTTCGCATGCGTAAATGCGTTAAAAATAATAAAAAATAATTAGTAAGGGTGCATATCTATACGACTTTGATTTAACTGCAAAGTTAGTCGAGTCGGTTAAGAAACAATGTTTCTTAATAAGATATCGCTGACGTCACCCAAAGACGTATAGTGGAGGATAATTTCGATACCACGAGCAGTGTTCACGGTAGCTTATGCCCATTTTCACTAAAAACGGATATAGGGTCGCCTAATTAAGTAACGCCTAACGATAGGAAATCCCTAAGGAATTCTTACGTTTCACCAATCAATTATAACTAGGCGACTCCTAAGCTCAGAGTTGCCTAAATATTTGTCATTTGTGTATGATATTGTCTGTTAAGTTGTCAGTTTGTGAGTTTCACTTTTTTTTTTCAGAACAATGAAGCTTTGTCTGAGCATGTTTTGAGATGTTGAGACCAGATGTTTATATTTTGCTGTTTGATTCGGTTACTTCACGTGTTATTTTTATAGAAATTTTGTAACTAAAAGAATATTATCATTACAAAGTATACTTGAAAATCTTAAAAATAACAAATGAATTTTACGTTAACGTTTTGTTAAATTTATAATAAATAAAAAAATAAAAAAATCAAATCAAAATAAAAAAAAATCAAAATAATATCTTTGGGACATTTGTTTACACAGCACCATCTAGTCCCAAACTAAGCAGAGCTTGTATTATGGGTACTAGACAATGGATATTATACTTATATACTTTTTTTTTTGTAAATACATACTTATAATACATACGGCAATAATAATATTAGGCGCATGTCAATTTTATTTTTAATACGTACAGATTTAGATAAAAAGACACAGATTGTAAACCTTTACATAATTAATTACCTAAACAATTCCAGTTTAATCTTAAAATATCAACCAACAAGCGTAAGCGTTCTCTTACTGTAAATTTAGGGGTTGCCTAAGCTTTATGCACCGCCGAATCGGTGTCGTAACTTTAGGCGACGCCTTACATCGTTAGTTGTCACTTAACGGTTGGTGAAACGTATTTTTGCTCTAGGCAACTCCTAAATAATTAGGCATCTGATTTAAGTGTTTGCTAGGGTTAGTGAAAACGGGCATTAGTGGCTAAAGCACTGGCGTACTGAGCCAGGAGTCGCAAGTTCGAATCCTGCTCGTGAGCGATTTTTTCTTTCCACAATTTAAATCTTTAGATTTCGCTTCGCATGCGTAAATGCGTTAAAAATAATAAAAAATGACATTACAATCACTTAAGACTTTCCATCTTCATGTCTCAGTTTGGCGAACCGACTTGCGGTACTTTTTAGGCAGGTATTGGTAGGTGGTATTGCAGTTGTTATGGGCAGACATCCAATAATGTATATAAAGAAACAATATTTCACAATAAAATACATCAAAAAAATATTTCACGTTGTATTTGATGTGACGTTGTTTTTATTATTTATTTAAAGTAATTTAATGATCTTCGTTGATTGGTTGTTTGGCGCCATAGACTAGTAAGCCTCTAGACCCGGTTAGCTGGACACCCCCGGTCACAACGCATATGCTCTACCACTGCATATCATACGTCCCTCCGCCAATCGGAACGTCACTCAGTCAGCGAGCAGCACCAATCATAAGGAATCATACCACCGAACTTTTGAGCCGGCCAATCATAACGCGCCGTCCGCCCCCCTGACCCTACCAACGTTGTACGACTGCGTTCGAATACAAAACTTTGTTTATGCGGAGTCTTGAAGCTTACTGGTCTGTGTTTGGCGCCGACTCATAATTAGTTATTTTTCGCTTTTCAGTTTCTGTTTTCGTCGGTTCAATTTTTTGTTAAGAAGTTTTATTTTTCATTTTTTTGTGGTTTTAACCTAACTCCAGGTCTCCATTATGTCGTAGTGTCTAGAACTATATTTATGTGTGTCAAGTTTCAACAGAATCGGTTAACAGGTAAGAATTCAGTGGGTGAACAAACACTCATCCCCTGTTTTACTACCCTTAGGGGTGGATTTTGATTTAGAAATTTAAATGGGACCAACTTCGAGATATACCCTATCCAATAAAAAAAGAATCATCAAAATTGGACTACTCTGTAAAAAGTTATGCGTGGTCATACATAAAAAAAAAAAAAAAAAATATATACGCGTCGAATTGAGAACCTCCTCCTTTTTTTCGTCGGTTAATAATAATACATCACACCTTTTTCAGAAACAACAATGTCCCATGTCACTTGTATTGTATTGCCTACTTTTTCCAATGCAATTCAGGGTTGCACACCGGTTCAATAGTTACACATATTTTTTTTCTTCATTGATAATGTCAAGAACGTAATTAAATAAATTCTATAATCATAATAAAATTAAATAAAGTGTTGTGTAATTGAATTACTATCTATCGGCTTCGAACCCGCTATCTGTTGTTTACGAGTGACATTTGACTTTGTACTCTATTGTTTTGTAATAATAATACGTAAACTCTGTTTTTTCTCTCTTGTCTTATTGAGTAAACAATCTTGGCACGTCTCCTCATTTAAATAACTACTAATAAAATTCATTACTAGTTCTGCACATGTAATTAGGTAAAAAATGTTATTTAGTGTGTAAAATTGTTAACATAATGTCTTTTAATAATTATTAATGACGAATTGCATTAAATTGTCGCTGCATTAAAAAAACATGCTAAGATTGTTTACTAAAAACAAGTAAGGAAAAACATAATGTATCTAATTAGTTTTCTTAATTAATTAAGCAGTTTATCGAAATCCTCTACTAGGTTTATGGCAGTTTTTATTTATTTAGTGTATCCTTCCATCAACAATAATAAATTACATACCACACTATTTATAACAATAGACCTGATATAACACTAGTTGACAAAGAAAATAAACATACATACATAATAGATATAGCAGTACCAAACACTCATAATATACAGAATACTATTACAGAAAAAATCAGGAAATACACAGAACTACAAGAAGAAATTACTAGAGTATGGAAAATGAATAGAGTAACAATAGTCCCAATAGTCATTTCAACGACAGGTGTCATCCCAAAACAATTATTCAATAGCATAAATACACTCAACCTTTCTAAGTACACATACCTGACACTTCAAAAAGCAGCTATTCTTAACGCCGGATAGTCAGGAAATTTTTACAGTTAGATTTAGACAACAGTATCACGCCAATGCAGACAAATCAGCCATCTCAAACTTAAGGTCGCACTTTGATTTACACTCGTGTGATCTTAAAAAACTCCAGGTATTAAAAGCCTGAGAAAATTTAATTTAAAAAACAAAATAATAATAGTACAACTGGTTACACAGTACACTGTATTTTTTCTTACTTGTCTTGTTTAGTAAACAATCTTGGCATGTCTTTTTAATGCAATTCGTCAATAATTATTATTTAAAGACATCATGTTATTTCACACACTAAATAACATTTTTAACCTAGTTACATGTGCAGAACTAGTAATTATATTTTATAAGTAGTTATTTGAATAAAGAGACACTAAGATTGTTTACTAAATAAGACAAGAGAGAGAAAACAGAGCTGACAGGCGCTTTCGAAAAGTCGACTCCTAGGTCCTATGGAGAAATACAATAATGGTTTGATACAATGAAGCGCTATATCTTCTCATGGGTGTCGTAAAAGGCGACTAAGGGATTCACCGGGGGATGGGCAGCATCGTTCTATGAGTATTTAACCAACCAACTGCGATCGTCAACCCGCCTGCCAAGCGTGGTGATTATTGCATATCCCCCAACATATGCTTGGGGAAGGCCTATGTCCAGCAGTGAACGTCTTTCGGCTGAAATTATGATGATGATGATGAAAATGAAGCGCTGAAAATTCGTTAAGAGCTATTTAAGACGCTGACAACAGCCAAATACCCCAAATAGGCTTCTTTTAAAAACATTTTTAGCTGTATCTATTCAGTTTGTGACAGTGCAAAAAATGTATGTTAATCTTGGTCGTATTTTCTGAAACTGTATTGTGCCCAAAACGCGTTTTCTTGAAGTTTTTTCTATAGAAAATAATTGTAAACTAACCTCTTAAAATATGCTTTAAAGCAAACAATCTCTATTATTTACTAAATATTATAAATAAAATTAAGAAAACATTTGAGAAAGACAATAATCTAAACATTTGTTGTTTTCGTTTTTCAAATAAGCTATTAGTTTTTTATTTAAAAAAAAAATTGTTAATTTTCATTCAAGTTGAGCGGCGTATTCGACGTCCCTCGGCTCGTTGCCTCTCTTTCAGTTCTGTACGAAACGACAGTGACCGCAGAGGTCTGATTTTTTAGGTGTTGTCAGCCTCTTAATATGAGCGAGTGCTTTCGTTCGACTCACTTGAAGATAAGCGTGGCTCATTTTGTCTGAAGTTCGCTACTGAGTCAAATAAACTATAGAGCTAAGAGTTATTCAATGAGTTAAAGAGCTAAAAGCGTGATACAGCTCTTTTAAACGAGAGCTGTTTTGCGCATGTCTACATTGCACTGTGATAACAGCACATTCAGACAGAGAGGCGTGTCGTACCAGCACTTTGTTTAACAATATAATAACGACTATCAGTGCAAATATATCATAATTACAACTTGACTTACATGTTCTGATAACCTGCTACTCCGCATAGACAAGTGCCAGGGGTCTGTAAGTCAAATGTCACTGATAACAACTTGCGTATTGAAGGATCTTTTGTGTGTTTAGTTGACGCATGAGGTGAGGATCGATTTGCTGTGATATTCATAGCAATTACTGTTGCAACTGCTTGGTCAATTGGTTATAATGATGACGACATTTTGGGGAAAATATTGCCATCGAACATAGGGACTGAAGGACCATTCTCGTAATAAAAACCGGCCAAGAGCATGTCGGGCCATGCTCAGTATTATAGGGTTCCTTAAGTAGGTCTAATTACAAACGAATCAAATCGAATATTTACCATTGCTTTTTTAGTTTTTGCAAGCAGCGCCACCTAGCGCTAAATTTAAGAAGTGTGTCATATCAATATAACACAAAGTTTTTTGTGATTTTTTAAATAGAAAGTAAGTGAAGGAGCATTATTTGCTATGATAATTTTTCTCTAAGGTAAATGACCTATGAACTAGGACGTCTTAAGTATATTGCCTGTGCTAAAATCCTTCCATGTAATCTAGTCCAAGTTTAACAAATAAAAATATTTGTATTTGTATTGCAGTTTTCTCTCTATAACTCCAAAACTTATGATCACATTATACTCGAAATAATTTTAAAAGAGAGTTTTTATAAAGGTCTATCAATGTGGAAGACTATAAGTTTCTACGTTGCATAGTTTAGAAATGGCAGGGGGGGGGTTACATTGCAAGCCACTTTGGCGAACTGTATTAACTATGTAACTGGCGCAGATGGTATACCTGATAAAAAAGTTATGTCTGAAACATTACCTTCATTTTAGTAGACCTATTCAAAGATACCCCACAAGAGGGGGTGCAGCGAAAAATTTTTTTTATCCACATTTCACATGTATGGGCGCCACCCCTAAAATAGGTTATCAAGATTTTTTTATTATTTTAAAATTGAGATCTATATCTAAACCATTTATTAACAGAATTTCATTTACTTATGTTTATAACTGTAGAAGTTATTAAGCTGTAAAGGATTAGGACAGACGGACGGACTTGACGAAACTATAAGGGTTCCTTGTAGGACTACGGAACCCTAAAAACGTTCAAAATATAGTTTCAAAGTTTTCAAACTAACCTCAATGTTTAAAATCTCAATCTCCGGACGGTAGATGTTTCCGATTGCCGTTTATTGGTGAAATTAATTACCTAAGTTTTACAGCGTAACGAGAGTAATAGGGTCCCGTTTGGCACCCTTCGGGTACGGAACCCTAATAAAAAAGTCTCAAACCAAAGGGAATCCATACAAGAAACCCCGAAAAACATCAACGTTTTTGTTCCTGCTCTATCTTCTAAACGATAATACATACCAGCGTCAAACTTGGTCTGATTATAGTGCATACTATGTAGTTTAGCAACAAATACAAAAAATAGGGCAAACATAGACATATGTGGTGGTACCTGCGTAAGAAAGAGGTGCAAAAATTCATATTTCGCGCACTGTACGTTGATGTCTTTTGATGAACTCTCGTAAATTAAATCAGTTTCTCTGGGGCATCAGGTCGATGGATGGTACGGAAACCTTACTGCGCGAGTTTGACTCGCACTTGGCTGGTTTTTTTAAGTATTTGTCATTGAACACACGTTCTGAGAAAATTTCAACTGGCTACCTATTATCGTTTAAAAGTTACAGCCCTGTGACAGACAGACAGATGAACGGACGGACAGCGTAGCGACAGTAATAGGGTCCCATTTGGCACCCTTTGGGTACGGAACCCTAAATAGAGGGCTTGTATTGATCTTAGCGCTGTTCAACCATTTGGACTAACCGTAGTTCAAGCATTGACAACAAACAAAAAGAATATTTAAATACTCATTTTAATAATATAAAAAGGCAGTATTTTTTAATTAAAATTTCGAAATTCGAACGCATCAAGATTGGCGAGCGCGCTACCCAATAGGGGATCGGCGCGAGCGCAGCTGAACAAATACACGTATACGATACGAATTAGGTTGTAATGACGCGACTAAACTAAACGTGGCTGAGTATTGATGTTTTTAAGAGGATATAAATTATTTTATTATTATTACGCATGGGAAGTAACGATTTAAATTGTTGAATGAAAAAATCGCTCACGAGCAGGATTCGAACCTACGACTCCTGGCTCAGTACGCCAGTGCTTTAGCCAGTAAGCTACCGTGAACACTGCTCGTGGTATCGAAATTAACCTCCACTTTTTGTACGTCCTTTGGGTGACGTCAGCGATATCTTATTAAGAAACAGTGTTTGTGACTTAGTGGCTACAGCACTGTGGCGTACTGAGCCAGGAATCGCAGGTTCGAATCCTGCTCGTGAGCGATTTTTTCTTTCCACAATTGAAATCGTTAGGATTTCATTTATTATAATAATTAAATAACCAAACTACTTGCCCGGCATCATCACTTCATCATCATCCTCCTGCCCTTATCCCAATTTATTTGGGGCGGCGCAGCATGTTTTTTTCTTCCATACATCTCTATCAGCCGTCATTTCTGTGTTTACTTTCTTTCTATTCATATCATCTTTCACACAATCCATCCATATTTTCTTCGGTCTCCCTGTTTTCTTATAGCCATCAACATTCATACTTAAAACTTTCCTCGTAACATGCTCCCCATTCCTCCTCATCACATGTCCATACCATGATAGTCTGTTGCTACTTTACTTCTCTGTCACTGGCGCTACTTTCAGACTCCCTCTTACATATTCATTCCTTATCCTATCCATTCTCGTTATACCACACATTCCTCTTAACATTCTCATCTCAGCTGCATGCACTTGCCTTTGATTAATTCCTTTCGTAGCCCAACATTCCGATCCATACATCATCACTTGAACATGTAAAATAATACAAATAATTAATTATGATAAAAAACAGCTCAATGACAAAATTGTAACCCGATCCAAATGATTGGGCGTCCCCTTTATGATAAAATTGTTTGTTATGGATCAGTTAGTATGTAGCATCGTCATTATTACGAGTGGGTCAGCTATTTGATTTGTAGAGACCGACCGACAATGCCGAAAACGAAACTGAAATTCGGCATAAACTATATTTTCGGCCGAAAACCAAAAACGAAAAGTCTGAAAAAGTAAATACATGTACGGTCGACCGCAAGTCGGTGGTAACACTGACATTAGCAGCATCTTTATTTCGTAAGCAGTAAGGGCGGTTTTCGAATTGAAGTGTTACCACTGTCATGCAGTCGACTGTACTAGGTACTTCTTTTATATCGATAGATTTTTGTTTGGTAAAAGTACTGTTAATAATAAAATATGAAATATCAATCTTTTCATAAATTAATCCATAATTAAATGATCAAATGGTCATAAATAAGTATGTTAACACTTGAAACATACGAAAATTAACGTTATATTTTTCTCAAAAGCTGGTTTTTAGGCAAGGAAAGGCAATTTTCATCCTACGTAACTGCACATGTCTGCATAAAGTTGACCCGCTGAACTAAATAGTAGATTTCACGATTGCGTAGATCGTTTTCGGTACAGGATATTTTTCTGCCCGAAACGAAAATTGCCGAAAATTATTATTTTGGCCGAAAACCGAAAACAAAAACGAAATTCTGTCGACTCTACTGATTTTTGAGTAACCGTGAACTCTGCTTTTGCTGGCCAGTTTATATGCCTTAGCAGAACATTCAAATCGCAAAACGTCCAAATCTCGAAATGATCGAAATGCTCTGTACACGCAGCAGATACAGTATTGCTGAGTTGTAGATACCATGACAGTCAGACATGTTTCGTACTAGGATTACCTCTGTACTGCGTACTTCTGTACATGTGTACTGTGTGTTTTATACACAAATCTTTACATGGACAAACGCTTGGTACAACTATCTGTTGCCTATACATATATTTGGTCGGTGGTCGGTGCGGGAGAATTTTCATCTACTTATATTTTTTTAGCATAAAATGACCTATACGATTGCATTTTATATGTCAAAATTGTTATTTAATTGCGTAAAAAGTACTGCCACAGGTACTGCTAATGAACTCAAGTGTTAACGCTGAAAATATTTTTGTTTATTGCACGTGATTTTACAATAAAATTTATTTATTTGGCTTGGCTTACAGCTATGCTAGCCATGTTCATAATAACCCCTAAAAATATTGGTTTTCAACCAGTTCGATTTTTTGGCATGAGAACAAAAATACAATTTATAAATTGTTGTTGAGCTGTTGACTTATATTGACAGCGAGAGATCTAACTATAGAGAACTTTCTAATAGATATATCCTGCGTACCGCTAGACATAGATAGGCCTCCAGAGTGGGGGCTCTGATTGTCCACTGAGTGACTTCTGGGAAGGCGGCGGTATGTTGTGGTCACGTGCTGCCATGAGAACCGGGCAGTTGTACCGGGAGACAAATAGTCTCCCTTGAGACGTGCCATACAGGCGTAGCATAGGGAGGGCTCCGGAGGCATACTACTTTCCCGGAGTCCCCCTTATTGTGCTGTAGACGGCCACTGGGGGGGTTTTAGTGGGTAAGAATCTAAGGTCTTTCTGTTGTTTGATTCTGTTTAAGATGTAAAGATCGGTAAAATAGCGAGATAATGCGATGTTTCAGTGTGCTAAGGAAAAAGAAATGTATTTTTTCAAGCTCCCTGGCATTTCTTCAGTATCGAACGTATTTTAATAAATTTCGGCACTATAGGACTATTTTACACTGCAATTTGACATGCAATACTTGAACTCTGCATTTCGGCAGAGGCCAAATATCAAAAAACCGGCCAAGAGCATGTCGGGCCATGCTCAGTATTATAGGGTTCCTAATTACAAACGAATCAAATCGAATATTAATCAATGCTATTTTATTTTTTGAAACCAGAGCCACCTAGCGCTGAATTTAAGAAGCTAAATTTAAAAAGTGTATCATATCAATATAACATAAAGTTACTTTTTGTGATTTTTTTAAATAGGTAGTAACTAAAGGAGCATTATTTGCTATGATAATTTTCTCTAAGGTCAATGACCTATGAACTAGGACGCCTTAAGTATTTTGCAGTTTTCTCACTATAACTCGAAAATTTATAATCACATTATACTCGAAATAATTTTAAAAGAGAGTTTTTATAAAGGTCTATAAATGTGGAAGATTATAAGTTTCTACGTTGCATAGCTTAGAAATGACAGGGGGGGACACATTGCAAGCCACTTTGGTGGGCTGTATTTCGCAGATGGTACACCTGATAAAAAAGTTATGTATGAAACATTACCTTCATTTTAGTAGACCTATTCAATGATATCCCACACGAGGGAGTGCAGCGAAAAAAAATTTTCACCCCCATTTCACATGTATGGGGGTGAAAAATTCACCACCCCTAAAATACGTAATAACGACTTTTTTATTCTTTTAAAATTTAGATCTATATCTAGACTATTTTTTAACAAAATTTAATTTACTTATGTTTATAACTGGAGAAGTTATTAAGCTGTGAAGGTTTAGGACAGACGGACGGACATGACGAAACTATAATGGTTCCTTGTAGGACTACGGAACCCTAAAAACTGGATTTTTGCATATGTTTTCTGTTGATTATTATGTAGGTATTAATTTCAAAGTATTTCTTTGCTTCTTGTTCAACGTAAAAGTTAAAAATATGTTTTTTTCATGTCCTCTATTCTACAAACTTTTGTTTATTAGTCTACAAAAAAAAAAACAAATCTGACCAAACCATTTACTAAATCATTATTCCAAAGTATTCTCAACCTTATTACAATAAGAGCAGGTCTGATAATCATCAAATGGACATTATAATTAGTATTACTAACACGGCCTTTCGCGCGCGCGTCGCTACATGATGCGCAGGAGTTGTTTTTTTTTCACATTTACATCGGCGTTTGGCTTGTAACTAATACTTATTTACTTTGTACTACTGTTTAATGGTAAATTAAAGTTAATATATTATACTGATGATGGGAATTGAAGAAATACTGAATAAATAAGGTGCTTGTTAGCCACAGACCAGTAAGCCTCTAGACGCCGATTAGCCGGATACCCCCGGTAACAACGCATATGCCGTAGCACTGCATATCATACGCCCCGCCGCCAATCAGGATGTCAGTCCGTCAGCGAGTGGCACCAATCATACGGAATCATACCACCGAACTTTTGAGCCGACCAATCATAACGCGCCGTCCGCCCCCCGGTCCCCGCCAACATTTTACGACTGCGTTCAAATGCAAAACTTTGTTTAAGCGGCGTCTTGAGACTTACTGGTCTGTATTGTTAGCACAGAAAACCTGTGTGCGGAAAAGAAACTAACTGGTTATCTCCCGTCTCCCACGGCTTTCAGTCAAATTTTTTGATCCCTAGGAAACCTATTATTTTATTGGGGTAGACATAACAACCACCACTTAAAGTAAGTCTGGTTTCTCATATAGTTGCGAAAATCCATCATCATTTCAGCCGAAAGACGTCCACTGCTGAACATAGGCCTTCCCCATAATGGGGTGTGTGTCATAATCGCCACGCTTGGCAGGCGGGTTGACGATCGCAGTTGGTTGAATACATTCTCGGAGAACGCTGCTGCCCATCCTCCGGTGAATGAGTTGCAACTGTAATATACGTGGGACACTCAGAAAGTTTTGCGAAACTAAAAAAAATTGTTCTATACGTACATATATTTTTATCAAATCTTTTCAAAGTACTTTCCACCAGCCTCTATACAAAGATTCATGCGCCTAAACCAGTTTTCAAAACACTTTTTCCAGTCCGCCGCAGACACCTCGTTTACAGCCTGCTCGAACGCAGCCAGCGCATCTTCCGGCGACGAAAATTGTATCCCTTTGAGCTGATTTTTTATTTTTGGGAATAAAAAGAAGTCACACGGTGCTAGATCAGGGCTGTAAGGAGGGTGACCCAGGAGTTTGACTGGCGTGCTGTCCAGGAAGTCCCTCGTTTTGAGTGCGGTGTGCGCAGGTGCATTGTCGTGGTGGAGCAGTAGCCCGCGGAGCCCTGTGTTTGGTCGCTTGTTGCTTATAACAGAGAAAACTTCTGGCAAACATTTGGTAGTATACCATTCGGCATTAATGCTTCTTTGATCCCGTAAGGGAATTGATACCAAGTGGCCAGTCAAATTAAAAAAGCTAGCGATCAAAATCTTACCCCCGCTTCTAGATCGCTTCACTTTGGTAGGCGTTGGCTCATTTTGAAACACCCAAACAGTCGACTGGCGCTTGGTTTCTGGGTCGTATTGATAAATCCAGGACTCATCACCTGTAACGATGTCGTAAACACGCCGAGACGAGCCTGCTTCAAATTTGTTAAGCATATCACGGCACCATTCCACCCGGGCCTGCTTCTGAGCATCGGTGAGGTTGTGCGGCACCCAGCGTGATACTATCCTCCTCACGCGAAGATGGCTGTGTAGAATCTCGTGAACGCTTCCCGATCCAATCTTCAATATGTGTTGAATCTCCTGATATGTAATTCGCCTATTGTCTTGGATTAAATTTTTCACTGCTAGCACGTTTTCTTCGGTAACAGCCGTCAAAGGGCGACCGCTTCTTTCGTCATCCCCCAAAGTTGGTCGACCGCGCTTGAATTCGTTATACCAACGATACACGGTTGCCTTGGAAGGGCCTTCATCCATGAATGCCATTTGAAGTCTATCGTACGATTCATCCGGTTTCAGGCGACACTTGAAATCGTATAAAATCATAGCTCTAAAATGTTCCCGGCGCAGATCCATATTTCAGTGAGACACAATACTTTGAATTAACTCGCAAAAAATGTGGAGGGAAATTTTGAAATTGGAACTTACTTATTTTTACTTATAAATAATCATATTTTCGAAAAACATTATAACTGGCCAGTCTCCCATATATAAAAACTTTTTTTCGCAATACTTTCTGAGGGGCCTGGTATTGTAATTGTAACTGCCATATATTATTATCACGAATGAGAAAACCTTCATACGGAAATTGACAAAGTAAAACACAAAACAAAGACTTAACAAACCAGAGATATGCAATGGAGTTAAACCTTTTCATTCTCACTTTAACCGACAATACAGATAGTCTTCTGTTATCTTCTCAATTGCCTATATCAATCTGTTTTTTTAAGCTATTGCATAGCTTCTATCGCGGGCCTTGAGCGTGGAGACCGAATCCAGAAATTTCGTAACGAAAATAACCTAACACCCCCCACTCCGACCGGCACAGCGGTGATAGTTTTTAGTTTTGCCATCTATCGATGAATAGCAGAACTTTTAATGACTTTTTGAAATATCACGCTTGTCTCTTTAGTTCTGCAAATCGCCTCTAGGTGGCATTGGTTGTATCGGCGTTACTGCGCTTAAGCTATTGCATAGCTTCTATCGCGGGCCTTGAGCGTGGAGACCGAATCCAGAAATTCCGTAACGAAAATAACCTTACAACCCCCACTCCGACCGGCACAGCGGTGATACTTTTTAGTTTTGCCATCTATCGATGAATAGCAGAACTTTTAATGACTTTGAAATATCACGCTTGTCTCTTTAGTTCTGTCCGCCTCTAGGTGGCGTATCGGCGTTACTGCGTATGCGTAATCCCCCTCTTCGCCCCGCAATCTGGTGACTCATGCCTGCTTAGAGTTTGGCGTTAGGGCACCTCCTCTTTGTATTTACATAAAAAATGCTATGCAATAGCTTTACCGCGGCAGTCTCCGAGTGCCACACGTCTTTTTTTGTAAAGCCTTTGATTTTTTTTGATAATAATTGTCAACAACGTTTTTGCATAGATATAGATGTGATCTTCATGTTTATTTTTAATCATTATCCAAACATTTTAAGCACAGTTGCCACTTTAGTGAACCCAAACATGTTATAAAATACTAAGAAGCCACCACTTCTAACCCAACCATAAAGAAATACTATTTAAAACGACAGACCATCGAACAAATAGAGCTACTAAAATCACCAACCTCCCTTTATTTGTGCTGCAAACATTTACGGAGTGACCGGTGTTTACTGAGAGTAAATAGGAGGGTTTAATTGAGCTTAGATCTGTTTATTTTAGACGAAACTTAATGATTTTTTTTGTGGGTACTGCTGCTAGTTTAATTTTCATTATTCTTGAACGTTTCACGGCTGTAGGACTACCAGGTTAGTCTAATCTCCAAGGTTATAATATTTTACGATTTGACTATGATTGAAAACGAAAGAAAGAAAGAAAGAATCACTTATTTGCGTAGAATACAGGTGGTACCAGATATAAAAATTGGTGGTTTCGGAACATTGCTATATTCTGCTTGTAAAAATCCAGTATAGATGAAACCAATTGAACTATTTTATTATTATTGTAAATTATTATTATTGTGCCCATTATTACACAGTATTATTAGAGTTCATAATTAAACTTACATTATTATTTTATTATTATACATTATAATTATTATTCGTTATTAATACTTTGCATTATTATTATTATTGGTAAACATTATTATTAAAACATTACATTAATTCTGAAAATTGTACATTATCACTACAAACTTACGACACATTATTTTGCATAAACTCTTGAATCGTGTAGAAGAGTTATTTTCTCCCAATTTACCCTTCTTTACTTCCAAAACAGCATAAAAAATTAACGAAAATATGAATGTATTGTAGGTATAATATATAATAATATATATTTATAATATATATTTGTATATATTGTGTATATTTGGTATATATTTATGGATATATATTAGAATTTATTTTAAATATTTATACATGTAATATTTCCTATGGTAGGTAAATATTTATTTATTTATTATATTAAATATTAGTAAACTTTATGAAAGTGCACCACATACTGCCCCCATCTATTTTTCACGTCTTCTTTGTCCATCCAAAGGTTGTCTGGAAGATATCGCTATTAGCGATAAGACCGCCAATGTACCCTTATTTTACATGTTAGTCCTAAGTTTAATAATGTTATTGGTGTACAATAAAGAATATTCTATCTATCTATCTATCTATAACTACTGTAGTGTCCTGAAGTGCTAAAATAACCGTTAGGAGAACACTACATAGGGATAGACCTTGAGGGTCCAACGATAGACGAGTTTCTTGTGTGCTGCGCGACAATTACAAGGAAACAGAACAACTTACCTGCCGTCCTTGGTCGCACTGCAGCCATTCGTTGACACGCCGCCGTTCTTAGACTAATTTCACGAGCCGATGGGTTGGACTGCTGGAGTTCTCACTGGGTGAATAGTTCAGGGAGGTTACAGATTCACTCGCGCGGGGCCCCGATTTTAACTCAATGAGATTTCGTCGCTTCGCCGGTAAATACGTGTGTTCGAAGCGGACGCCGGTAGTAGTAGTCTTTTTCGTAATGGCGGTCAACAGTGTTGCCAACTTAGGACGACACGTATGACCACCGTAAAAACGGGGTCGTTCTGTTTAATGCAGATCATCGCACAGAACACCGATACTCGTAAGAATTTACATGATGACGAAACATTCCGCCCACCAAAATACCTATGGTATTTTCTGGATTCAAAGAAATATACTAAGTTTGACATGAGAGAGTAGAAAGAGATCGTTAACGCTTATCAAACTAAATAACCTAACTTAAGAAATGGATACGGTGACGGAATGAAGTTAATCCTCTATAGGTAGAGGGCATAATTTGACCAAAGGTCGTTTAATAGAGTTGCTAGTTGCAGTCTTAAGGACCGCAACCCTAACTACCCCGTCAGCACCGGGGATGAGTTCCATAACTCTAGCAAGAGACCAATGGAGGGGAGCCCGATTGTCATCCTTGATGACCACAAGCGAGCCCACCCGCAAGGGTCTAGAATCCTTGGTCCATTTGGCGCGTTGAGTGAGGGAATTTAAATATTCGCTCTTCCATCTGGACCAAAAATTCTGCTGAAAAGCCTGTAACAGCTGCCACCGATGAAGCCGATGCATATTACAATGAGAGAGATCCTCATCAGGGACGGCGGTCAGAGGCTCCTGCGTGAGAAAATGGCCGGGAGTTAGTGCTGACACGTCATTAGGATCCGAACTAATAGGGCACAAAGGCCGAGAGTTTAAAACTGCTTCGATTTGCACGAATAATGTTGTGAGCTCCTCGAACGTTAGTACTTGGTCACCGACGATACGATATAAATGTGACTTTGCAGCTTTAATTTGAATCTCCCATACTCCTCCAAAGTGGGGAGCGGACGGTGGGTTAAACTTGAACTCAATTTTCTCCGTGCTAGACGCATCTTGCATAAAAGCCGATAGTTGGTTTCTAGCACCGACAAAATTGGTTCCACAATCAGAGTGTATGGTGTTACAACGACCGCGACGGCCTACGAATCGACGTAGAGCGGCGATGAAACCCTCCGTCGACAGCGTGGAAACGACTTCTAGGTGGACAGCCTTCGTAGCTAAGCAGACGAATAGGCATAAATAGGCTTTATCTATTTTTGCTCCGCGATGAGTACCCAACTTAATACGGAAGGGTCCACCGAAGTCCACGCCTACCACGGAGAAAGGCTTCACCTGGTTCACGCGATAGGTTGGGAGATCGCTCATAAATGGTTGCAAAGGCACTGGATGAGTTCGGTAACATTGTACGCACTTAGCAAGACAACGACGAATAACACGCTTGGCGGAAATTATCCAAAATTGTTGCAGAACTAAATATTGAGTTGTATTGACTCCAGGATGACAGTAGTTACGATGTACGAAATCAATTATTAAAACAGTGAGTGGGTGATCCGAAGGTAAAAGTGCAGGATGACGATGTTCATATTGCAATCCTGACCGAGAAATACGACCGCCCACCCTGAGGATACCTCGCGAGTCGGTGAAAGGATTGAGTTTACGAAACGGTTTTAACAATGTAGTATTTGAATTTAATTGATTAATTTCATCGACGAACTCACAACCCTGAACATGCTTCACAACAATCATGAGTGCATCATGACGTTCCAAATTATTAAGAAATTTACTACGATTACTATTAGTCGAATTTCTAGCATTCATAAAGAAACGATAAATATACGATACGATCCGTACAACCTTTTCTAATGATGAAAAACGTTGTAGCAGTTGATCGATAATCGAAACGTTGTTCCCAGTCGTACGCACAGACGAAACTAATACGGGCGATTTACGAATTTCGGCTTCGATAGTTTTCTGCTCTTCATTGGAAATGCTGTCAACGTAAGACGGCCACGATTCACGACGTTCTGACAACCAACCTGGTCCCGCCCACCATAGCGAATTGTGAAGAAGTTCGCTTGGGAATTGCCCACGGGAACACACATCTGCGGGATTGTCAGTAGACGACACATGATGCCAATATTCGGTAGGTGTGATTTCTTGAATATGGCTTACACGGTTGGCGACGAAAGTAGCCCAGCGATACGAAGGTGAACGTAACCATGAAAGAGTAACCGTGGAATCTGACCACAAGAAGACAGCATCGATGGGAATACGAGACAGATATGTTTCGGTAACGAATTTGTACAGATCCGAAAGGAGTACTGCAGCGCAGAGTTCCAGACGCGGCAATGACGTTCGTTTTAATGGTACAACGCGAGCCTTCGAACAAACGAGAAAAATGTGAGAACGGTCATCAACGTCTGTAACACGCAAATAGATCACAGCCCCGTAAGCGGTTTCGGAACTGTCACAAAATCCGTGTAACTCGTACGATTTTGCATTGCTGCAAGTTAGTTTACGCGAAATTCTGAGTTGTTTTAACTGAGAAAGTTGCTTTTGATATTTGTTCCATGTGCTTATGACCTCGTCAGGTGGAATTTCGTCCCACGCAGCACCGATAATCCAGAGTTTCTGGATTAAGCTTTTCGCTTGGATTGTGATGGGGGATAGAAATCCTAACGGGTCGAATATTCTAGAGAGCTCGCTAAGAATAGAACGTTTAGTACATGGCCGATGTGAAGATTCTACTTCGAATAAAAACGAGTCGGATATTGGGTCCCATTTGAGACCTAAAACGTTTAGCAGAGCCGGCTCTGAATTATCTAAAGAGACGGAACCAGTTAAACAGTCCTCTGGAGGAATGTCCGATAAAAGACGATCGTCATTGGAAACCCACTTACGAAGATGAAAACCTCCCTTTTTGAAAATAGCGGTGAGTTGAGATTTTGTCTGTTGTGCAGTGGCTAGATCTTCACCCCCAGTCACGACGTCGTCAATATACGTATCCGACAGGATTACACCTTTGGCGAGCGGATAGAAATCCCCCTCGTCATCAGCAAGCTGTCGCAATGTACGGCAAGCGAGATAAGGGGACGATGAGATGCCATACGTGACCGTGTTCAAACGAAACTCTAAAAGAGGTTCGCTGGGCGAATCTCTCCAGAGAATTCGCTGATAGTCACGATGGTCGCCAAAGACTGTAATCTGTCGGTACATCTGACGTACGTCTGCCATGAAAACGACGTTGTGTTGACGAAAGCGCAAGAGAATTTCCAAAATGTTGGACTGCAGTTTTGGACCGATATATTGACTTTCGTTTAACGATTGAGCACGTAAATCTTTGGCAGAAGCGTCAAAAACGACACAGAGGCGAGTAGTAGTACTCTCAGGGCGTAAAACGAAATGATGTGGGATATACGACTTTCCCTTTCCCACATCTTCTGGAGAGACTAACGACATATGGCCAGAGTTGATATAATCAGACATAAAATCGGAATATTGACGTTGGATCTCTGGGTCACGTGACAGTCGCCGTTCGATCGCGTAGAAACGCCGTAACGCAACATCACGAGAACCCTCGAAAATTGGTTCAGACTCGCCTTTGAATGGCAGGTGTACGATGTATCTACCCGATGCGTCACGAGAATGTGTAGATATGAAATGTTGTTCACATAGTGTCTCTTCTGGGGTCAACGATGAACCTTGAGGCAGCGAATCTAATTCCCAGAAACGTTGGACTAAAGAATTTAAATCTTTGTCAACCTCTGACGACATGCTAAGAAGTGAATGAGACACTAAGTGAGTTTTACCGAAGAGAAGCCATCCAAAAACTGAATCAAAGGCGATAGGTTGGTGTGAGCCTCCCTTTATATGACTATGACGAAGCGATTCGGCAAACACGTCCGCACCAAACAGTAAGTCGATCCGGCCGGGTATGTCAAACCCAGGGTCTGCTAATGGTAATGAATTGATGTGAGACCAACCCGATGTATTTAATTGGGCGATTGGTTGATCCCCACAGATTTTTGACATAACGTGCATATTTAAATTGAAAAGAATACGATCATTAGTGCCAACAGAACAAGTTACATCTCCTATGATTGAAGCCGGGGCCTCACCGATTCCAGTTATATTCGCGGTAGCCCGAGTAGGTTTTAAGTTTAATGCATTAATAGCCGATTCGGTAATAAGATTAATCTGGCTACCAGAGTCGAATAGAGCTCGAAAAGAGATGAACTTGCCATCAGCATCCTTTACCTGCACTATAGCAGTCGATAACAAAACAGTTGTATTGTTGTGTGATTTTGAAAATAAAGAAGACGTAGGATTAGAATCAACTGGTTTATCTTTATGAAGTAGGGTGTGATGTTTATGTCTACATTTACGACACGAAAAAATAGAAGAACAATTTTTTAATTGATGAGAAGAGCGAAGACAATTGAAGCACCAGTTATTCTTGCTAGCTATAGACATACGTTCATCAACCGATTTGTCAAGAAATTGTTGACAAGACGATATTGAATGAGCCTCGCCACAAAAAGAACACTTACTCGCTGGTGATGTATGACCGACAACAGTGGTTGACTTTTCAGATTGAACCTGATTACTAACGAGTGCAATATTAGGACGTTTAACCGGTTGAGAAGGTTTTACGAATTGTTGCGATGACTTCGAATTATTAGTTTTACTAATATCGGAGAAATGAGAATCACGTAACAAGGCTTCACATTTTGAGTGCAAGAAAGTTTTCAGCTGTGCGTACTTAGGAAGCTCAACGTCCGAATGATTCTCCTCAAAACTACGGCGTAAAGTTGAGTCTAGTTTCGATAAGATGTGATAAACTAATATGAAATCCCATTGATCAGTCGGTAAGTTAAGTGTCTTCAAAATAGTTAAGTTTTCCTCAAATAAATCTAAAGATTTTCTAAAATCATTACCGTTATTATTTTTAAAATTAATATTTAACAGGTCCTTCCAACAAGTAAACGCTAAGTCGCGTTTATTTTGATAACGGGTAACGAGCGCCTGGTAAGCATCGTGATAATGCTCGTGAGTCAATGGAAACGCTTTAATCACCGATAACGCATCACCACTCAGAGACGAAATTAAGTAATGGAATTTCTCTGTGGCGGTGAGAGAAGTGGAGTTGTGAATTAACGCGTTGAAAGTATCAAAATATTCAGGCCACTGTTTGATATTTCCGCTAAAACTCGGAAGTACGATTTTCGGCTAACGAATATTCGATGATGAATTATTACTATTCTGAGAATGAGTTGACTCATTTTTAGTTAAGCTACGATAAATAGATATAACCTTAAAATACATATCATCAAAACTATCCTGAAGGTCACTGTCCTCCTGATCATCTAAAAGTTCTAAAATGTTATGATGAGCATCTTCAAAATCAGATGCGATTTGGCTAAGTTCCTGATAATACGAAAAGAATAAATCGCGTTGTGACTTATCGCTAATAGCTAATGTTCCGATGTCCAGCGCCTTACACAACCGCTTATTAGCTATAGTGCGTTTTCTACGTAAACCTGATAAGTCATTAATCGTGTATTCACTATCTGAAGACTTCGACTTAGTCTTCTTAAGAGAACTGAGTTTACGTGACGAATGTTTTGTTAATAACGGCATGATTATAGCTGGTTACGAAAGAAGTCCGTAATGCAACCGACAGATAAACAAAACAACTATAAAATACAAAAATGTTGTGTTTACAAATGTTAAACGGTAAAAATGTATGTACTTACGATATTGGAAACACTTTCAACACAACACACACTTTATATACGACAACCGCGGGTCACTACGTTAAAATAAATACTTCACTACTTTGTAAACAAACTTTGTGAACGATATTAATGTTATAGTTCCGTTAATCACACTTTAAAATGCTCGCGTAACACCACACAACGATTAGGTTATAATAGACTAGGTCAAATAATAACATACGAGCATAGGCTGTTGTTCCTACCCACATAAGAATATGAACGGTCGCCGGCTGCGGCTAGCGATCGACGTTTCGTTCGCGATATAATTGTTGGTCTACCTACAACTCGACATATAATGAAATTGAACGTTAACGTTTTATTATTGTATTATAAATATGATGATGTTAATAAATTGCTGCAAGCCGATGGTATTAAGCACCGAATTTGAAAGAGATTGCTCAATACAAGTGATCTCACAACAATGATTAATGTACGGAAATACGATGTAAGATTATAATTAGTTACTGCAGGCCGATGGTAATATTAAGCACCGAATAGACAGAGATTGCCTAATATTAGTGATCCTACAATAATCAATTATTATCTGCGAGGTGAATAACCTCTGAGACAAATACGAAATAACTGTATTTATTTGTCTCGCGTGGTGAGGTTATTCTATGATGATCTCGTGAAAATATGTATTTTATACGATTGAATCCAGAAATTACGATTGATATAATATAAAATACGCTGTTAAAATGGCGGAATGTCCCCTGGTTTTCCGGCACCAATAATTATGTAGTGTCCTGAAGTGCTAAAATAACCGTTAGGAGAACACTACATAGGGATAGACCTTGAGGGTCCAACGATAGACGAGTTTCTTGTGTGCTGCGCGACAATTACAAGGAAACAGAACAACTTACCTGCCGTCCTTGGTCGCACTGCAGCCATTCGTTGACACGCCGCCGTTCTTAGACTAATTTCACGAGCCGATGGGTTGGACTGCTGGAGTTCTCACTGGGTGAATAGTTCAGGGAGGTTACAGATTCACTCGCGCGGGGCCCCGATTTTAACTCAATGAGATTTCGTCGCTTCGCCGGTAAATACGTGTGTTCGAAGCGGACGCCGGTAGTAGTAGTCTTTTTCGTAATGGCGGTCAACAGTGTTGCCAACTTAGGACGACACGTATGACCACCGTAAAAACGGGGTCGTTCTGTTTAATGCAGATCATCGCAACAGAACACCGATACTCGTAAGAATTTACATGATGACGAAACAAATTCACATATACACCTGAGGCATATAACACACCCCAACTCACATCCCACTCACCACACACAAACATATAAATACATACAAAAACACACCCCCACACATACACTTCATGCAATTATAATAATTTTCTTTTCTCTTATGTTTTATTTTATCATGCCAGAAGGCAGCCTTCTTCTAAGGCTGTATAGGTATCTAATTAAAACTTCAGTGCCCTATATTATATTAGAAGATAAATCTACGGAAGAGTGGTTTCTTCTAACACAAGCATATTGTTGCTTAAAGGAAGACTCCTAGCACTATAAAGAAATATATTTAGAAATGAATGAAATAAACATTTCATTTGGACTTTTTTTTTTTTTTTTTTTACTTTAGTGGCTATACCTAACATTCTAAGGCTTGTATTCAGAGACAAATCTAAGCGTGAACTCATGCTTCCAACTGTCAAAATGTAGTGCTATTTGTTTACATGAGTTCATGCTTACATTCGTCTCTGAATGTAAGCCTTAGAGCCAACAGATGTCACTACTTGATACAGCAACAAAATATTTCAATAAAGATAAAGAAATATTTATTTGCAAAAACATGTGTAGATAATAATACATGGTTGAGATGCTTATTATAGGTATAAATGATGGTTTGGATCAACATGTTTGACCATGACTGGTGTATAAATATAAAAAACATAAAATTTGTAATTGACAAAATTTATATAATTGTGTGTTGTACACTACATGAAATAATTTATTTAATAATAATAAGTCAGTAGTATTTCATAGCAATATAATTAATGAACAAAATAAAATTTAAGTATAAAAAGTAATAATAATAATAGTTTACGTTATTTTTGTTTTGTGATAAACATCACAAAATCCATAAAAATCTTATTATAAACTCTGATGTGCTAAAATATACATAAACAATTGAAACCATGAAACTGCTAATCTTTTTAAAATATTTAAATTTACATACATTTAACAAAAAAATATTTCCTGTTGGTGAGTGAATGTTCATGATAACACTTAAGGATTAGAAGCATGTGCCCGTTGTGAACCAGGTTTTTTTTTTTTCATACCCAATGGTCTGCAATACGGATTTTGATATAGAATAAGGTAATTCACCATATTCTATCTATGTCAAAATCCATATTGCAGTTCCTTATTTACTCCTCTGGCTTGGCAACCCAAAGTGAGTCATAGCCTCCGAAATGAGAACTATCCATTTTACACGATCTTGTGCAATATCTCGCCGGTTGGTAGCTTGAAGCTCATGCAGATCAGCCTACACAGCATCTCCCCAGCGATATCTGGGGCGACACCGGTCTAGGTTTTTTCAACTCCTGGGGTGCGTTCAGTAATATCGCCTGACGACACGGAGCGTACTTTGGTCGTTCAGTTACTCAGAGCGATCATAGAAACGAACGCCCAAAGAACGCTCCGAGCGTCGGCCGACGTCGTCGGGCGATATAACTGAATGCAGCCCTGAACCCTCAAACTTCTGATGTATCGTAATCACAAGGGAAAATTCAATATCATAAAATTTTCACTTTAAATGGGCCAAACACATACACATAAAACCCATGTCTAAATCATTGTGGATTTTCAATTCATTATTAGCATAACACACTTGTGTAAATAATATTCTTACTATACAAATAACTTTAATGTTACATTTGAAATTATACCTAAGGAGTATAGAAGTAAGGTTGTAAATTGAATATGAATTAAGTAGAGTATTCTACCATTTTTTTTCTTTTTATTGTCTGTACGGTTTCCAATAGTTGGAAAAATTGTTATTAGATTACACTGAAGTGGTAATGGAATGCAGGTAACTATTACCTAAATTATTATAAAATGTGGAAAGAAAAATTCGCTCACCAGCAGGATTCCAAAGACTGAACTGGGGTACTGAACCAGGGGTCGCAGGTTCAAATCCTGCTCGTGAGAGAATTATTCTTTTCACAATTTATATCTTTAGTAAAATAAAGTTCGCGCATTAGACACCGAAAAACTATTGTTTACTTGCCGCCGGCAGCCTTACGCTCGTTGAGGAGTTAATATATGGCTAGGTCTGCTCTTATATTGAAATTAATCTCACATGCATGGACATGGCGACTCGGATAAAATATCTCTAGGTACAAAGACAAATCACTTTTTTCGCCCAGGAATCGAACCCGGTTCGTTGCGCTCGTTCACTGCAAGAATAATGTCATCAATCTGCTCTCCCTCTCTTTTATATTAAGCTGCACTATCAGCGGTCAGTTCCTAGATGGGTGACCGTTTCGTCGCACATTAAGACACCCCGTGCCTCGAAGAGTGCGTTTAAGCCGTCGGTTCCTGTTGCCATTACGCCAGTTGGAAGAACGAAGAGAAAGAGGAAGAGCACTGGGGAATGGGGGTTTGGGGTTCAACCCCCCCCACCCCGCCCCCGTAATGCCTTAGCCTACCCACCGTTTTATACATCATACTCATTAGACTCTTTCTATGGCAGTTTCGTAACTCGTTCACCAGAGGATGGGCAGCAGCGTTCTCTGAGAATTTATTCAACCAACTGCGATTGCCAACCTGCCTGCCATGCGTAGCGATTATGACATATTCCCCCCCTTTTGGGGGAAGTCTTTGTCCAGCAGTGGACGTCTTATGATGATGATGATGACGCAAGGATTCAACGGTCATTCTTTTTAGACCTACCTCTCAAATGTTTTACTTTTCGAGTTCGAAATCCCATCATAACCTACACACCTATTCCCGAGATTTTTTTGTAACAAACAAACATATAGACACATCAATAAACTCATCGAATCGTCCATGCGACCTAGAAACGCCTATTAACTATATTTTTAGTGTGACTGATGACTCAACGGACATATTAAATCAACTAATATTTCTTTTCATTTTTTACCTATGTGTCTTTTGTTTTTACATTCTATGTAACCCCACCTATAAGTTGCCTGCTTGTGTTTATCACTGTGTTTTAAATGTTGCGCGTCGTTAACTGTGACAATAAACTATTTTTCTTTCTTTCTTTTCTTTCTTAATATGATTCTCACAGTTACGTGTCGGTGAATTGTAAAATTGGGATTTATTTGCGTGCTTGATTGAGGTTATCTTCGAGAATTTTAATGTTTACTATGTAGATGGTCTACCTAGGGCAGGCAATTCAGCTTGGTAGACACAACTTCGGGAAAGAAGCCAACAGAAGGATCCGTCTGGGCTGGGCAGCATTTGGCAAACTTCGCCGAGTCTTCTAGTCGCCTATAAAGTCACTCAAAGGGCAATGGAGAGGGCTATGTTCGGAATGTCCCTGCGTGATCGATTCAGAAATGAGGAGATTCGCAGGAGAACGAAAGTAACCGACATAGCCCGAAGATTGCCAAACTTAAGTGGCAGTGGCACATTGCTCGCAGAATAGATGGCCGATGGGGCAGTCAAGTTCTGAAGTGGCGACCGAGTACTGGAAAGCGCAGCGTGGGTCGGCACCCCTCAAGGTGGACCGACGATCTGGTGAAGGTCGCGGGAATCCGCTGGATGCGGAAGGCGCTGGAACGGTCGTTGTGGCGATGCTTGGAGGAGGCCTATGTCCAGCAGTCGACGTCTTTCGGCTGAAATGATGATGATGATGATGACTGATAAATCCAACAAAAGGTTATTGAGGTCAGATTGATAGCACATATTACGCGTATAATCAAAACTCGCCATAGTTACGACTCGAGACCGGTCGCACTCTTAACACTCCTTGCTCAACCTCAGCGACTGACCGAGTTCACATAAAACAAACCGGTCACAGACAATAGCTTGATGCAAACTCTAGAATAAAAAAAGATAATTTATACCCATAACCAGGTTAGTCGATTTTCAAATTGAAATCGAATTCCTGTCGAATCGAGCAGATGTTATTGTTAACCGTTTATCACATTACAATTTGTGGCTTCCTGATTAAGTTATATTACAGGTTTTTATTTATGTGGTCCCGTTTATCACCTCATAAGCTGTTCACTTCCACTCCCTGCTAAGTAGAAGAATTCTTGTGTCACGCTTCCCTGGTATGTGGCAATCGCATCCAGGTACTGTTTTATCCCAAAATGGTCACTAAAACACAGCGACGTGGTCGCTGCTTGTTCAGTCCAATTTAGTACCTATTGCTTTTCCATGCGGTGGCTTTTCACTCTTGTCGGCCTGAGCTAAATGAGGATAGAATAGTTTGCCATAGTGAAAATATTTCTCAGTTGGCGAAATTTGTAGCGGGGTGGACTTCTCAGGGTGCGCCGGACGTAGGTCTACCATAGTAGCTTCTTCAGTCCAATTCTCGAGAAAAATATCTAGATCGTCAATACCGGTCTTGGAGCCTATCGTGGTGTTACGAATCCGCTCCATAGCCCTTTGGCAAACCTTAAGTTTGGACTTCTGAGCTTCAGTCAAGGACCAAGTCTGAGCGCCATAAGTTAGGATAGGCAGGATGCACATGTCGATAAGTTTACGCTTTAGTGATAAAGGAAGGTCACCCTTCATGAGCGTCTTCATGGACCAGTAGCTCTTCCAGGGTTTTCGATGCGACGGTGGTTTCGGACCTAGAAGATTTTAATAATAAAGTAGGTAGTCGAAAATTTCACAAAACCCAAGATATTCTTGTAGTAAACGATTAAAACATTACCAAGTTGCATTTATTTTACCTACAATTTATATTCTCTATCTATCATCTTGACCCCCCCCCCCCCCGGCATGTTGGCTGGAAACGCCCTGGATGGAGGCACTTTTAGTGCAGTGGCTCTGATTCAGATGATGAAAGTGCTGAACAAAGCGATGCGACACAGAGTCGATAGTAAAATTCATCATCATCATCATCATTTCAGCCGAAAGACGTCCTCTGCTGGGCCTCCCCCAAGCATATTTTGGGGGGATATCGCCATTATCGCCACGCTTGGCAGGCGGGTTGGCGATCGCAGTTGGTTTGATACTCAGAGAGCGCTGCCGCCCATCCTTTGGTGAATCCCTTAGTCGCCTTTTACGACACCCATGAGAAGATATAGGGTCGTGCAATTCTTTACGTCCGGAACATAGTTAAATTGCAAAGATGCAATTGAGATGTAACAAAGACTCGGTCGTCTAGGTTTCTTGATAAAAATATAGCTAGTCCTTGCATAAATAACACAGTCAGAAAATACGCCGATTTTTTATCGTAGAACATTTTGCATATTTTGCAAAAAAAACTATTTTTTTTTAAAGAATCCAGTTTCAACGTTGCCAATCGTCGAACCGATCACTTGGTCGATGTATCGATTTTTCATTTTCCACCAGCAATTTTACGTTCGGCGTAACCCGTTAAATTGATTTACTATCGCCAGACTACATCTATTTTTGCCCAGTGTATAATATGGTTATTTCTGTTAGTTTGTGTAAGTTTTGGTTAAAAAGTAACATTTTTAAAGCTGTATTTTTCGAAGATAATGTCTTGTTTGACGTTTTATGAAGTCGAATTTTAGATATTAATTAGCGTACGGATCTAGTCTATGGCCGACTTGCTAAAAGTTAAAGTATTAAAAAATAGACGATACTTCTCTACACGACTTTGAATTAACTGTAAAGTTAGTCGAGTCGGTTAAGGAACACTGTTTCTTAAACAGATGTCGCTGACGTCACCCAAAGATGTAGTAATCATCATCATCATCAACTCAGCCTATCGCAGTCCACTGCTGGACATAGGCCTCTCCCAAGTTGCGCCACAACACTCTGTCCTTCGGGCCTTCCGCATGTAGTAAGTGGAAGTTAATTTCGATACCACGAGCAGTGTTCACGGTAGCTTAGTGGCTAAAGCATTGGCGTACTGAGCCATGAGTCGCAGGTTCGAATCCTGCTCGTGAACGATTTTTTCTCTCCACAATTTATATCTTAATAGACGATATGTATTTACATCTTCCCGACTTTTTGGTCAAGTGTGCATTAATATATTTAGCGCCCGAGAGACTTCCGGGAAACATAGATATTTTAACTGTCTACGCCGCTGCTTGAAACCTTACGATTGCATACACATACTGATTGAATGAAAGAAAGAAAGAAATAAAGAAAAAATATTTATTTGCTTCATAAGTGACGCACAAAATTACCAAAAAATTCAAGAACACAGAACAAAATGCAATGCAATCTGAATTATCAATGAAATTGTGTCGATAAGTTATTAACTCCAATAAAAAATATAAAACTGCGAGCATTCGAACTATCCAATACAATTCTATGATAACATTGTTCTTAAAAGCATTGATTCGAATCGAGAACACCATTTATCTCAATGACATTGATCAGCAGTGTGAATTGACACTATAAATACCTAATCATAAAACAAAGTTCTAACAATATTTAACCTAATTCCACAGACATAGTAAAAACTATAGACTAAGTGCTGCGTACAACCATAGTGAAGCCAACAAAAAGTGTGCTCCTTCATGTACAACCAGTGCTCACGTATATACACACCATGCACCTGAAGGATATTTGTTTTCGCGATGCTTACTGGACGATGCCGCGACATGTGAACTGAGAGGGGTGAGCACTGTTTCAGGTGCATGTGTGTGCGTGAGCGCTGGTTTGTACACGGAGGAGCACGGTTTTATTGGCTTCACTATGATTGTTCATGTCTGTCTGTCTGTCTGTTTGTTACCTCATCACGTGAAAACAGCTGAACGGATCGTAATCAAACTTTGCATTTGTATAGGTAAAAGATAGGGTATGTTTCATCTTAATCGGTTGAGTTGAACCACTGATACAGCTTGACCCCTCTATTGTATTAAGTTGCATACAAAGTAGAGGTCATGATTGTTGGTTGGTTGCAGGTTCCTTCGTTAGTATTATAGAAAATATTGAATAACATAGTTAGCCAATTACTGTCCTACTGCTGGTGAGCATGGGCCTTTTCTCGGAATGAGAAGAGTTAAGGAACTGGATATTGTTAGTGTTATAGATTATCTTAACATAATCAGCCAATTACTGTCCCACTGCTGGGCATGGACCTCTTCTTAGAACGAGAAGAGTTAAGAAAATATAGAAGACCTTGGCATAGTCAGCTCATTACAGCTGTCCCACGGCTGGGTATGGGCCTCTTCTCAAAATGAGAAGAGATAATGATCAGGATATTGTTAGTGTTATAGAATAACATAACATTATCGGCCCATTACTGTCCCACTGCTGGGCACGGGCCTCTTCTTACAATGAGAAGAGTTAAAAAACTGGGTGTGGTTAGTGTTATAGAATTACAAAACATAATTAGCCCAATTACTGTCCCACTGCTGGGCACGAGCGTCTTCTCAGAATAAGAAGAGTTTAGGGCAAATTCCATTACCATGGCCGGTTGGTTGTACGAATAAAATATAGAATGGTAGGTGAACAATGTAATCGTCTGTGTAAGCGCTTATGTATATTAGAAGACATTGTGTTCATAAATATGACAGGATGTTATTTTCCGACATCCACGCGGACGCAGTCGCGGGCACAGCTATACTGAATATAATCCCAGCAGTGGGGTAGAAATGGGGTTAAAAGGGGTTGAATACGATGTCTCGGTATCTAAAATCAGAATAACTGCATGAATGACTCCATCGTCGACCACATCCTGACAAAGCTGTCTAGATTGCGGTCAAGAGCAGATCTATTTATCATAAAAAAAAAAAAAAAAATACTGCACGGAAACAAATAGGAAGCAATAATTTTGCGATAAAAATTACAAAGCTTGCCAAAGTTCAATCAATCAAAATGTAGACGAAAACAGTTGTTACCTTACCTTATTCAGAAGAGGCACTGATTGCCTTTTGAAAACTAACATTAACTGTAAGACTGCTATGAGTATGATTTCAAATGTGCTCTTAATATTGACCTCACAATTTTAAACTACCTCTTAGGACGCTCTTTTTATATCCATCTTGTTTCCAGTCTCAGTAGCGTTTAGCAAAGGATATAAGATCTCATCCCATGAAATAAGAATAAATAAATATAAATAAATAAATATTTTTGGGACATTTTACACATCACCATCTAGTCCCAAACTAAGCAGAGCTTGTGGTATTGGTACTAGACAATGTTTTCTACGTAAATTTAGCCATCTTTTCAGGTCGCGAATATTTAAAGCAAGGAAGGCGCCGTAAATTGCAAGGGATCTAGACTTATTTGACGGTTATCTTATTATTTTCTGTCTCTTTTAATGTTTGTATGAAATTGATATAGTGTGACTAGAATTAGTTACGTGCGGTGTACACTGTACAGTCGGCCACACGTCTGTGCTCTCACTTGAATTACGAAAACCGCCCTTAATGCTTCCGAAATAAAGACGTTGTCAAGATAATCGACACCAATATTTGCCAGAGAGACTCCTAAATCCTAAACTATAGATATAATCAAATTATGATTTTCCTCAAATATTGATCGATTCTCACGACTTATCTTACAAAATATTCTAGATGTCTATAAAATAATGTTTACTAACGTCCAATAAATCAAATACATATGACAATCGGCATTGAACTATCTCGCCGTATTAGGTGCAAGCTTATGATTGTACCCGTTATGTGGACGTGGTCTAAAACATGGGAGTGAGCGATAAACGGAGCGAGTAATGTGTGTCTGAAAGAGTGAGTCAGAAGATCGAGCGAGAAAAGTGTCATATATATAAATAGTGGTTTATTGTTTACTCGTTGACGCCCGTGGCTTTGCTCTCGTGGTATATCGATAAAAAGTATCCTTTGTGTTAATCCAGGTCATGGTCTATCTGTGTGCCAAATTTCATTCAAATCTGTTTAGCCGTTTCACCGTGATTACAGGACAAACAGAAAACGGGTGGCGACAGAAGCAAAACTTCTACGCATTTGAAAGCGCGGATAGAAAGCGCGCGCTATATAGCGTTCACGTTTTTTCATCGCGCGGTGGGTGAGCGCGTAACCACGTTAAAGAAGCTTCGCTTCAAAACATCTATAATTTCGCATTTATTATATTAGATTAGTAGTACCTATTAAGTTGCAGTCATTTGTAGAACCATAGACGTTATTCATTGATCACGGTTTAAGTAACAGGCTAAAGCAGGGAAATTATGAGTGTAGTTTGGCATCGTCTTTGGCAATGGAATATCTTACTGTATTAAATGCAAGCTTACGATTATACGCCTATATAACAGATAATATAAAACTATAGTACCTATATTGACGTGGTGATATTGACAAGAGGAAGCGATGAACGGAGAGAAAATGTGTGTATGGGGTTGAGGTTCATGTGAAGAGAAATAGCGATAAATTCAAGTGGAACGGGAATTGATTTATGTTTGAAATTGTGGTCTGTGGGAAAGGCGGGAGCGATATATTAAATACCTCTATACCTCTGGTTCGAGGCGACGTATGTAATTGAATAGCACTTTTGGATGGCTGCTTCATTGATTGTCGCTTCAGCTTATGACTTCAACCTCATATTGTATAATGCAGTATTCAGTACCTGTATGAATTAATGTACCGCATTACTATGTTACATTGAGTTAGTTGTGTACCATTGACGAGTTTGTACAGGATGTTCACAAAAGTTGTAATAGAATATATGAAGGGTACAGGCAAAGAACAGGGTATGTCCACAGGAGTCAATCAAGAGAAATGCGTATTAAAAAATTTGAATGTTGGTAGTTCATTATTGAGAACAATTGATGTAGAAACTGTTTCTTGTGACAAACCGGTACATAATAAAAAATCTGGCGATTGCAAACGAAAGTTTCATAAACGAAGTATACATTGCCATTAAAAATTTAAAAGTAAAAAATTCTGACATGCCCTGTTCTTTTCCTGTACCCTTCTTCTATCGTGTCGACATGAGCTACATAATAATATCAGCTCATGCCGTGGGGAAAAGATTAGCCAGTCAGCAGGTTGGTAGCGTGGTTGGTTGGTTGGTGTCCTGTACCCTTAAATGGGCTTAGTAGGTATTTGATTTCAGTGTTGTGTGTCCCGTTTTTTTGAGAGACTCGAGTCGATATTTTTTTCACTTGAGTCTTGAGTACTTTTCTTTTCGTTGTCACTCGAGGCATTCGAGTAAAAGTGGACTCGAGTCGCTTCACTACTTTAGACTGGTATCTATAACACAAAACTAATTCTATGATAACCCAATTTTTTTGAAATTTTTCGAGTATGCAGTTAAATTTTTTTATTTTTTTTTAATGTTAAATAAATTCATTTTATACAGCATCATCTTCTAGTCCCAAACCAAGCAGAGCTTATACTATGGGTACTAGACAATGGATATAATACTTATTTTTGTTTTTTTTTGTAAATACATACTTATAATACATAATAAAACACCCAGACCAACACAAATACCTTGTTCATCACAAATATTTGTGTCCTGTGGGAATAGAACCCACGACCTCGTGATCAGCAGTACGACATTCGAACCACTAGACCACAGACGTCGTCAAGTCATTTGTTTTACCCGAGTATTATGTTGGTGAGTGACTAGCCTTAGTCATTATGACAGCTTGTTTCGACAACATCCTGTAGACATAACCCTACCAAATACGGTATGTCACGTATGTTTATTGTAAGTGTTACACGGAGGGTATTAATCATTTTTGGACGGCTGTCGTGCGGTGACGGGTCGACGCCGACGTTGATTAGCTCATTTACTGGCTGTAACGAGAGGCTTACTATGAACGGACGAAAAGTTCTTAACATAATCGTATTTAGTGTTGGTCTATAGAAAAATTACGCATTGAAACTTAAAAAAAAAATTGAATATTTTTCCCATTTTGGTATTTTTCTGTTTTGTTTTTTTTTTCACCAGTTTTTCACAAAAACCTTTGTTGTTTTGTTATAAATAGTCAATAAAACAAAAAATAGCAAAAAAATATCGTACACACGGCTACACATCAAGCTGTACATTTCCAGTATAAGCTAAGCTGACCTCGCATTGTATAGGTTTTCCTTACAACGCGAGGTCAGCCTTTACTGGTTTGGTACAGCTTGATGTGAAGCCGTGTGTTAGGTACACACGGCTTCTGCCGCCAAACAGTGATGCTTACATTGCTTTGTAACGGTGCTCGTGGTACGGGGTACGGGTGCCGGTGACATTACAATCACTTAAGACTTTCCATCTTCATGTCTCAGTTTGACGAACCGACCGTTAGCCTCTAGACGCCGGTTAGCTGGACACCCCCGGTCACAACGCATATGCTCTACCACTGCATATCATACGTCCCTCCGCCAATCGGAACGTCACTCAGTCAGCGAGCAGCACCAATCATAAGGAATCATACCACCGAACTTTTGAGCCGGCCAATCATAACGCGCCGTCCGCCCCCCTGACCCTACCAACGTTTTACGACTGCGTTCGAATACAAAACTTTGTTTATGCGGAGTCTTGAAGCTTACTGGTCTGTGTTTGGCGCCGACTCATAATTAGTTATTTTTCGCTTTTCAGTTTCTGTTTTCGTCGGTTCAATTTTTTGTTAAAAAGTATTATTTTTCATTTTTTTGTGGTTTTAACCTAACTCCAGGTCTCCATTATGACGTAGTGTCTAGAACTATATTTATGTGTGTCAAGTTTCAACAGAATCGGTTAACAGGTAAGAATTCAGTGGGTGAACAAACACTCACCCCCTGTTTTACTACCCTTAGGGGTGGATTTTGATTTTGAAATTTAAATGGGACCAACTTCGAGATATACCCTATCCAATAAAAAAAGAATCATCAAAATTGGACTACTCTGTAAAAAGTTATGCGTGGTCATACATAAAAAAAAAATAAAAAAAATATATACGCGTCGAATTGAGAACCTCCTCCTTTTTTTCGTCGGTTAATAATAATACATCACACCTTTTTCAGAAACAACAATGTCCCATGTCACTTGTATTGTATTGCCTACTTTTTCCAATGCAATTCAGGGTTGCACACCGGTTCAATAGTTACACATATTTTTTTTCTTCATTGATAATGTCAAGAACGTAATTAAATAAATTCTATAATCATAATAAAATTAAATAAAGTGTTGTGTAATTGAATTACTATCTATCGGCTTCGAACCCGCTATCTGTTGTTTACGAGTGACATTTGACTTTGTACTCTATTGTTTTGTAATAATAATACGTAAACTCTGTTTTTTCTCTCTTGTCTTATTGAGTAAACAATCTTGGCACGTCTCCTTATTTAAATAACTACTAATAAAATTCATTACTAGTTCTGCACATGTAATTAGGTAAAAAATGTTATTTAGTGTGTAAAATTGTTAACATAATGTCTTTTAATAATTATTAATGACGAATTGCATTAAATTGTCGCTGCATTAAAAAGACATGCTAAGATTGTTTACTAAAAACAAGTAAGGAAAAACATAATGTATCTAATTAGTTTTCTTAATTAATTAAGCAGTTTATCGAAATCCTCTACTAGGTTTATGGCAGTTTTTATTTATTTAGTGTATCCTTCCATCAACAATAATAAATTACAGACCACACTATTTATAACAATAGACCTGATATAACACTAGTTGACAAAGAAAATAAACATACATACATAATAGATATAGCAGTACCAAACACTCATAATATACAGAATACTATTACAGAAAAAATCAGGAAATACACAGAACTACAAGAAGAAATTACTAGAGTATGGAAAATGAATAGAGTAACAATAGTCCCAATAGTCATTTCAACGACAGGTGTCATCCCAAAACAATTATTCAATAGCATAAATACACTCAACCTTTCTAAGTACACATACCTCACACTTCAAAAAGCAGCTATTCTTAACACTTGCCGGATAGTTAGGAAATTTTTACAGTTAGATTTAGACAACAGTATCACGCCAATGCAGACAAATCAGCCATCTCAAACTTAAGGTCGCACTTTGGTTTACACCCGTGTGATCTTAAAAAACTCCAGGTATTAAAAGCCTGAGAAAATTTAATTTAAAAACAAAATAATAATAGTACAACTGGTTACACAGTACACTGTATTTTTTCTTACTTGTCTTGTTTAGTAAACAATCTTCGCATGTCTTTTTAATGCAATTCGTCAATAATTATTATTTAAAGACATCATGTTAACAATTTCACACACTAAATAACAATTTTAACCTAATTACATGTGCAGAACTAGTAATTATATTTTATAAGTAGTTATTTGAATAAAGAGACACTAAGATTGTTTACTAAATAAGACAAGAGAGAGAAAACAGAGCTGACAGGCGCTTTCGAAAGGTAGACTCCTAGGTCCTATGGAGAAATACAATAATGGTTTGATACAATGAAGCGCTATATCTTCTCATGGGTGTCGTAAAAGGCGACTAAGGGATTCACCGGGGGATGGGCAGCATCGTTCTATGAGTATTTAACCAACCAACTGCGATCGTCAACCCGCCTGCCAAGCGTGGTGATTATGGCATATCCCCCAACATATGCTTGGGGAAGGCCTATGTCCAGCAGTGAACGTCTTTCGGCTGAAATTATGATGATGATGATGAAAATGAAGCGCTGAAAATTCGTTATGAGCGAGTGCTTTCGTTCGACTCACTTGAAGATAAGCGTGGCTCATTTTGTCTGAAGTTCGCTACTGAGTCAAATAAACTATAGAGCTAAGAGTTATTCAATGAGCTAAAGAGCTAAAAGCGTGATACAGCTCTTTTAAACGAGAGCTGTTTTGCGCATGTCTACATTGCACTGTGATAACAGCACATTCAGACAGAGAGGCGTGTCGTACCAGCACTTTGTTTAACAATATAATAACGACTATCAGTGCAAATATATCATAATTACAACTTGACTTACATGTTCTGATAACCTGCTACTCCGCATAGACAAGTGCCAGGGGTCTGTAAGTCAAATGTCACTGATAACAACTTGCGTGTTGAAGGATCTTTTGTTTGTTTTGTTGACGCATGAGGTGAGGATCGATTTGCTGTGATATTCATAGCAATTACTGTTGCAACTGCTTGGTCAATTGGTTATAATGATGACATTTTGGGGAAAATATTGCCATCGAACTTAGGGACTGAAGGACCATTCTCGTAATAAAAACCGGCCAAGAGCATGTCGGGCCATGCTCAGTATTATAGGGTTCCTTAAGTAGGTCTAATTACAAACGAATCAAATCGAATATTTACCATTGCTTTTTTAGTTTTTGCAAGCAGCGCCACCTAGCGCTAAATTTAAGAAGTGTGTCATATCAATATAACACAAAGTTTTTTGTGATTTTTTAAATAGAAAGTAAGTGAAGGAGCATTATTTGCTATGATAATTTTTCTCTAAGGTAAATGACCTATGAACTAGGACGTCTTAAGTATATTGCAGTTTTCTCTCTATAACTCCAAAACTTATGATCACATTATACTCGAAATAATTTTAAAAGAGAGTTTTTATAAAGGTCTATCAATGTGGAAGACTATAAGTTTCTACGTTGCATAGTTTAGAAATGGCAGGGGGGGGGGTTACATTGCAAGCCACTTTGGCGAACTGTATTTCGCAGATGGTATACCTGATAAAAAAGTTATGTCTGAACATTACCTTCATTTTAGTAGACCTATTCAAAGATACCCCACAAGAGGGGGTGCAGCGAAAAATTTTTTTTATCCACATTTCACATGTATGGGCGCCACCCCTAAAATAGGTTATCAAGATTTTTTTATTATTTTAAAATTGAGATCTATATCTAAACCATTTATTAACAGAATTTCATTTACTTATGTTTATAACTGTAGAAGTTATTAAGCTGTAAAGGATTAGGACAGACGGACGGACTTGACGAAACTATAAGGGTTCCTTGTAGGACTACGGAACCCTAAAAACGTTCAAAATATAGTTTCAAAGTTTTCAAACTAACCTCAATGTTTAAAATCTCAATCTCCGGACGGTAGATGTTTCCGATTGCCGTTTATTGGTGAAATTAATGACCTAAGTTTTACAGCGTAACGAGAGTAATAGGGTCCCGTTTGGCACCCTTCGGGTACGGAACCCTAATAAAAAAGTCTCAAACCAAAGGGAATCCATACAAGAAACCCCGAAAAACATCAACGTTTTTGTTCCTGCTCTATCTTCTAAACGATAATACATACCAGCGTCAAACTTGGTCTGATTATAGTGCATACTATGTAGTTTAGCAACAAATACAAAAAATAGGGCAAACATAGACATATGTGGTGGTACCTGCGTAAGAAAGAGGTGCAAAAATTCATATTTCGCGCACTGTACGTTGATGTCTTTTGATGAACTCTCGTAAATTAAATCAGTTTCTGTGGGGCATCAGGTCGATGGATGGTACGGAAACCTTACTGCGCGAGTTTGACTCGCACTTGGCTGGTTTTTTTAAGTATTTGTCATTGAACACACGTTCTGAGAAAATTTCAACTGGCTACCAATTATCGTTTAAAAGTTACAGCCCTGTGACAGACAGACAGATGAACGGACGGACAGCGTAGCGACAGTAATAGGGTCCCATTTGGCACCCTTTGGGTACGGAACCCTAAATAGAGGGCTTGTATTGATCTTAGCGCTGTTCAACCATTTGGACTAACCGTAGTTCAAGCATTGACAACAAACAAAAAGAATATTTAAATACTCATTTTAATCATATAAAAAGGCAGTATTTGTTGACTGCCTCGTTGGTCTAGTGGTCGCAAGCGCGACTGCTGAGCGTGGGGTCCTGGGTTCGATTCCCGGGTCGGGCAAAGTGTTATTGGGTTTTTTCATTAGGAAATTCTCAGTAGCAGCCCGGATTCTGGATTTGTGCCCGGTTAATGGCAATAGGCTCGCCCCCTATTACATGGGACTATAACATAACTGGCGAAATGTGGGTGTACTATACACCTCTGCCTACCCCTTCGGGGAAATACAGGCGTGATGTTATGTTATGTATTTTTTAATTAAAATTTCGAAATTCGAACGCATCAAGATTGGCGAGCGCGCTACCCAATAGGGGACCGGCGCGAGCGCAGCTGAACAAATACACGTATACGATACGAATTAGGTTGTAATGACGCGACTAAACTAAACGTAGCTGAGTATTGATGTTTTTAAGAGGATATAAATTATTTTATTATTATTACGCATGGGAAGTAACGATTTAAATTGTTGAATGAAAAAATCGCTCACGAGCAGGATTCGAACCTACGACTCCTGGCTCAGTACGCCAGTGCTTTAGCCACTAAGCTACCGTGAACACTGCTCGTGGTATCGAAATAAACCTCCACTTTTTGTACGTCCTTTGGGTGACGTCAGCGATATCTTATTAAGAAACAGTGTTTGTGACTTAGTGGCTACAGCACTGTGGCGTACTGAGCCAGGAATCGCAGGTTCGAATCCTGCTCGTGAGCGATTTTTTCTTTCCACAATTGAAATCGTTAGGATTTCATTTATTATAATAATTAAATAACCAAACTACTTGCCCGGCATCATCACTTCATCATCATCCTCCTGCCCTTATCCCAATTTATTTGGGGCGGCGCAGCATGTTTTTTTCTTCCATACATCTCTATCAGCCGTCATTTCTGTGTTTACTTTCTTTCTATTCATATCATCTTTCACACAATCCATCCATATTTTCTTCGGTCTCCCTGTTTTCTTATAGCCATCAACATTCATACTTAAAACTTTCCTCGTAACATGCTCCCCATTCCTCCTCATCACATGTCCATACCATGATAGTCTGTTGCTACTTTACTTCTCTGTCACTGGCGCTACTTTCAGACTCCCTCTTACATATTCATTCCTTATCCTATCCATTCTCGTTATACCACACATTCCTCTTAACATTCTCATCTCAGCTGCATGCACTTGCCTTTCATTAATTCCTTTCGTAGCCCAACATTCCGATCCATACATCATCACTTGAACATGTAAAATAATACATATAATTAATTATGATAAAAAACAGCTCAATGACAAAATTGTAACCCGATCCAAATGATTGGGCGTCCCCTTTATGATAAAATTGTTTGTTATGGATCAGTTAGTATGTAGCATCGTCATTATTACGAGTGGGTCAGCTATTTGATTTGTAGAGACCGACCGACAATGCCGAAAACGAAACTGAAATTCGGCATAAACTATATTTTCGGCCGAAAATCAAAAACGATAAGTCTGAAAAAGTAAATACGTGGGACACTCAGAAAGTTTTGCGAAACTAAAAAAAATTGTTCTATACGTACATATATTTTTATCAAATCTTTTCAAAGTACTTTCCACCAGCCTCTATACAAAGATTCATGCGCCTAAACCAGTTTTCAAAACACTTTTTCCAGTCCGCCGCAGACACCTCGTTTACAGCCTGCTCGAACGCAGCCAGCGCATCTTCCGGCGACGAAAATTGTATCCCTTTGAGCTGATTTTTTATTTTTGGGAATAAAAAGAAGTCACACGGTGCTAGATCAGGGCTGTAAGGAGGGTGACCCAGGAGTTTGACTGGCGTGCTGTCCAGGAAGTCCCTCGTTTTGAGTGCGGTGTGCGCAGGTGCATTGTCGTGGTGGAGCAGTAGCCCGCGGAGCCCTGTGTTTGGTCGCTTGTTGCTTATAACAGAGAAAACTTCTGGCAAACATTTGGTAGTATACCATTCGGCATTAATGCTTCTTTGATCCCGTAAGGGAATTGATACCAAGTGGCCAGTCAAATTAAAAAAGCTAGCGATCAAAATCTTACCCCCGCTTCTAGATCGCTTCACTTTGGTAGGCGTTGGCTCATTTTGAAACACCCAAACAGTCGACTGGCGCTTGGTTTCTGGGTCGTATTGATAAATCCAGGACTCATCACCTGTAACGATGTCGTAAACACGCCGAGACGAGCCTGCTTCAAATTTGTTAAGCATATCACGGCACCATTCCACCCGGGCCTGCTTCTGAGCATCGGTGAGGTTGTGCGGCACCCAGCGTGATACTATCCTCCTCACGCGAAGATGGCTGTGTAGAATCACGTGAACGCTTCCCGATCCAATCTTCAATATGTGTTGAATCTCCTGATATGTAATTCGCCTATTGTCTTGGATTAAATTTTTCACTGCTAGCACGTTTTCTTCGGTAACAGCCGTCAAAGGGCGACCGCTTCTTTCGTCATCCCCCAAAGTTGGTCGACCGCGCTTGAATTCGTTATACCAACGATACACGGTTGCCTTGGAAGGGCCTTCATCCATGAATGCCATTTGAAGTCTATCGTACGATTCATCCGGTTTCAGGCGACACTTGAAATCGTATAAAATCATAGCTCTAAAATGTTCCCGGCGCAGATCCATATTTCAGTGAGACACAATACTTTGAATTAACTCGCAAAAAATGTGGAGGGAAATTTTGAAATTGGAACTTACTTATTTTTACTTATAAATAATCATATTTTCGAAAAACATTATAACTGGCCAGTCTCCCATATATAAAAACTTTTTTTCGCAATACTTTCTGAGGGGCCTGGTACATGTACGGTCGACCGCAAGTCGGTGGTAACACTGACATTAGCAGCATCTTTATTTCGTAAGCAGTAAGGGCGGTTTTCGAATTGAAGTGTTACCACTGTCATGCAGTCGACTGTACTAGGTACTTCTTTTATATCGATAGATTTTTGTTTGGTAAAAGTACTGTTAATAATAAAATATGAAATATCAATCTTTTCATAAATTAATCCATAATTAAATGATCAAATGGTCATAAATAAGTATATTAACACTTGAAACATACGAAAATTAACGTTATATATTTCTCAAAAGCTGGTTTTTAGGAAGGAAAGGCAATTTTCATCCTACATGACTGCACATGTCTGCATAAAGTTGACCCGCTGAACTAAATAATAGATTTCACGACTGCGTAGATCGTTTTCGGTACAGGATTTTTTTCGGCCCGAAACGAAAATTGCCGAAAATTATGATTTAGGCCGAAAACCAAAAACAAAAACGATTTTCTGTCGACTCTATTGATTTATGAGTAACCGTGAACTCTGCTTTTGCTGGCCAGTTTATATGCCTTAGCAGAACATTCAAATCGCAAAACGTCCAAATCTCGAAATGATCGAAATGCTCTGTACACGCAGCAGATACAGTATTGCTGAGTTGTAGATACCATGACAGTCAGACATGTTTCGTACTAGGATTACCTCTGTACTGCGTACTTCTGTACATGTGTACTGTGTGTTTTATACACAAATCTTTACATGGACAAACGCTTGGTACAACTATCTGTTGCCTATACATATATTTGGTCGGTGGTCGGTGCGGGAGAATTTTCATCTACTTATATTTTTTTAGCATAAAATGACCTATACGATTGCATTTTATATGTCAAAATTGTTATTTAATTGCGTAAAAAGTACTGCCACAGGTACTGCTAATGAACTCAAGTGTTAACGCTGAAAATATTTTTGTTTATTGCACGTGATTTTACAATAAAATTTATTTATTTGGCTTGGCTTACAGCTATGCTAGCCATGTTCATAATAACCCCTAAAAATATTGGTTTTCAACCAGTTCGATTTTTTGGCATGAGAACAAAAATACAATTTATAAATTGTTGTTGAGCTGTTGACTTATATTGACAGCGAGAGATCTAACTATAGAGAACTTTCTAATAGATATATCCTGCGTACCGCTAGACATAGATAGGCCTCCAGAGTGGGGGCTCTGATTGTCCACTGAGTGACTTCTGGGAAGGCGGCGGTATGTTGTGGTCACGTGCTGCCATGAGAACCGGGCAGTTGTACCGGGAGACAAATAGTCTCCCTTGAGACGTGCCATACAGGCGTAGCATAGGGAGGGCTCCGGAGGCATACTACTTTCCCGGAGTCCCCCTTATTGTGCTGTAGACGGCCACTGGGGGGGTTTTAGTGGGTAAGAATCTAAGGTCTTTCTGTTGTTTGATTCTGTTTAAGATGTAAAGATCGGTAAAATAGCGAGATAATGCGATGTTTCAGTGTGCTAAGGAAAAAGAAATGTATTTTTTCAAGCTCCCTGGCATTTCTTCAGTATCGAACGTATTTTAATAAATTTCGGCACTATAGGACTATTTTACACTGCAATTTGACATGCAATACTTGAACTCTGCATTTCGGCAGAGGCCAAATATCAAAAAACCGGCCAAGAGCATGTCGGGCCATGCTCAGTATTATAGGGTTCCTAATTACAAACGAATCAAATCGAATATTAATCAATGCTATTTTATTTTTTGAAACCAGCGCCACCTAGCGCTGAATTTAAGAAGCTAAATTTAAGAAGTGTATCATATCAATATAACATAAAGTTACTTTTTGTGATTTTTTTAAATAGGTAGTAACTAAAGGAGCATTATTTGCTATGATAATTTTCTCTAAGGTCAATGACCTATGAACTAGGACGCCTTAAGTATTTTGCAGTTTTCTCACTATAACTCGAAAATTTATAATCACATTATACTCGAAATAATTTTAAAAGAGAGTTTTTATAAAGGGTCTATAAATGTGGAAGATTATAAGTTTCTACGTTGCATAGCTTAGAAATGGCAGGGGGGGGACACATTGCAAGCCACTTTGGTGGGCTGTATTTCGCAGATGGTACACCTGATAAAAAAGTTATGTATGAAACATTACCTTCATTTTAGTAGACCTATTCAATGATATCCCACACGAGCGGGTGCAGCGAAAAAAAAAATTTCACCCCCATTTCACATGTATGGGCGCCACCCCTAAAATACGTAATCACGATATTTTTATTCTTTTAAAATTGAGATCTATATCTAGACTATTTTTTAACAAAATTTCATTTACTTATGTTTATAACTGGAGAAGTTATTAAGCTGTAAAGAATTAGGACAGACGGACGGACATGAAGAAATCATAATGGTTCCTTGTAGGACTACGGAACCCTAAAAACTGATTTTTGCATATGTTTTCTGTTGATTATTATGTAGGTATTAATTTCAAAGTATTTCTTTGCTTCTTGTTCAACGTAAAAGTTAATAATATGTTTTTTTCATGTCCTCTATTCTACAAACTTCTGTTTATTAGTCTACAAAAAAAATATATACAAATCTGACCAAACCATTTACTAAATCATTATTCCAAAGTATTCTCAACCTTATTACAATAAGAGCAGGTCTGATAATCATCAAATGGACATTATAATTTATTTATTTATTTTATTTTATTTAGAAAACCAACAGCGATACATATAATAAATTACAGAATATGTGTATTACAGTATTGTATGGCTAATAATAGGTTTCCCTGTGTAACCAGGTAAGTATAAAACATGCGAACGGACTACAAAGAAAAAAATTAAAGTTAAAAAATACAATAATACTTAGATTTAAGTTTAAAATTTAGTCAATTTATTGTTAGATTATTATATGATGCCGAATAAGGCATTTAAAATTAGTATTACTAACACGGCCTTTCGCGCGCGCGTCGCTACGTGATTCGCAGGAGTTGTTTTTTTTTCACATTTACATCGACGTTTGGCTTGTAACTAATACTTATTTACTTTGTCCTACTGTTTAATGGTAAATTAAAGTTAATATATTATACTGATGATGGGAATTGAAGAAATACTGAATAAATAAGGTGCTTGTTAGCACAGAAAACCTGTCTGCGGAAAAGAAACTAACTGGTTATCTCCCTTCTCCCACGGCTTTTTGTCAAATTTTTTGATCCCTAGGAAACCTATTACTTTTATTAGGGTAGACATAACAACCACCACTTAAAGTAAGTCTGGGTTCTCATATAGTTGCGAAAATCCATCATCATTTCGGCCGAAAGACGTCCACTGCTGAACATAGGCCTTCCCCATAATGGGGTGTGTGTCATAATCGCGACGCTTGGCAGGCGGGTTGGCGATCGCAGTTGGTTGAATACATTCTCAGAGAACGCTGATGCCCATCCTCCGGTGAATGAGTTGCAACTGTAATATATTGTAATTGTAACTGCCATATATTATTATCACGAATGAGAAAACCTTCATACGGAAATTGACAAAGTAAAACACAAAACAAAGACTTAACAAACCAGAGAAATGCAATGGAGTTAAACCTTTTCATTCTCACTTTAACCGACAATTCAGATAGTCTTCTGTTATCTTCTCAATTGCCTATCTCAATCTGTTTTTTTAAGCTATTGCATAGCTTCTATCGCGGGCCTTGAGCGTGGAGACCGAATCCAGAAATTTCGTAACGAAAATAACCTAACACCCCCCACTCCGACCGGCACAGCGGTGATACTTTTTAGTTTTGCCATCTATCGATGAATAGCAGAACTTTTAATGACTTTTTGAAATATCACGCTTGTCTCTTTAGTTCTGCAAATCGCCTCTAGGTGGCATTGGTTGTATCGGCGTTACTGCGCATGCGTAATCCCCCTCTTCGCCCCGCAATCTGGTGACTCATGCCTGCTTAGAGTTTCGGCGTTAGGGCACCTCCTCTTTGTATTTACATAAAAAATGCTATGCAATAGCTTTACCGCGGCAGTCTCCGAGTGCCACACGTCTTTTTTTGTAAAGCCTTTGATTTTATTTGATAATAATTGTCAACAACGTTTTTGCATAGATATAGATGTGATCTTCATGTTTATTTTTAATCATTATCCAAACATTTTAAGCACAGTTGCCACTTTAGTGAACCCAAACATGTTATAAAATAATAAGAAGCCACCACTTCTAACCCAACCATAAAGAAATACTATTTAAAACGACAGACCATCGAACAAATAGAGCTACTAAAATCACCAACCTCCCTTTATTTGGGCTGCAAACATTTACGGAGTGACCGGTGTTTACTGAGAGTAAATAGGAGGGTTTAATTGAGCTTAGATCTGTTTATTTTAGACGAAACTTAATGATTTTTTTTGTGGGTACTGCTGCTAGTTTAATTTTCATTATTCTTGAACGTTTCACGGCTGTAGGACTACCAGGTTAGTCTAATCTCCAAGGTTATAATATTTTACGATTTGACTATGATTGAAAACGAAAGAAAGAAAGAATCACTTATTTGCGTAGAATACAGGTGGTACCAGATATAAAAATTGGTGGTTTAGGAACATTGCTATATTCTGCTTGTATTAAGCATGCAAAAATCCAGTATAGATGAAACCAATTGAACTATTTTATTATTATTGTAAATTATTATTATTGTGCCCATTATTACACAGTATTATTAGAGTTCATAATTAAACTTACATTATTATTTTATTATTATACATTATAATTATTATTCGTTATTAATACTTTGCATTATTATTATTGGTAAACATTATTATTAAAACATTACATTAATTCTGAAAATTGTACATTATCACTACAAACTTACGACACATTATTTTGCATAAACTCTTGAATCGTGTAGAAGAGTTATTTTCTCCCAATTTACCCTTCTTTACTTTCAAAACAGCATAAAAAATTAACGAAAATATGAATGTATTGTAGGTATAATATATAATAATATATATTTATAATATATATTTGTATATATTGTATATATTTGGTATATATTTATGGATATATATTAGAATTTATTTTAAATATTTATACATGTAATATTTCCTATGGTAGGTAAATATTTATTTATTTATTATATTAAATATTAGTAAACTTTATGAAAGTGCACCACATACTGCCCCCATCTATTTTTCACGTCTTCTTTGTCCATCCAAAGGTTGTCTGGAAGATATCACTATTAGCGATAAGACCGCCAATGTACCCTTATTTTACATGTTAGTCCTAAGTTTAATAATGTTATTGGTGTACAATAAAGAATATTCTATCTATCTATCTACCAGGCCCCTCAGAAAGTATTGCGAAAAAAAGTTTTTATATATGGGAGACTGGCCAGTTATAATGTTTTTCGAAAATATGATTATTTATAAGTAAAAATAAGTAAGTTCCAATTTCAAAATTTCCCTCCACATTTTTTGCGAGTTAATTCAAAGTATTGTGTCTCACTGAAATATGGATCTGCGCCGGGAACATTTTAGAGCTATGATTTTATACGATTTCAAGTGTCGCCTGAAACCGGATGAATCGTACGATAGACTTCAAATGGCATTCATGGATGAAGGCCCTTCCAAGGCAACCGTGTATCGTTGGTATAACGAATTCAAGCGCGGTCGACCAACTTTGGGGGATGACGAAAGAAGCGGTCGCCCTTTGACGGCTGTTACCGAAGAAAACGTGCTAGCAGTGAAAAATTTAATCCAAGACAATAGGCGAATTACATATCAGGAGATTCAACACATATTGAAGATTGGATCGGGAAGCGTTCACGAGATTCTACACAGCCATCTTCGCGTGAGGAGGATAGTATCACGCTGGGTGCCGCACAACCTCACCGATGCTCAGAAGCAGGCCCGGGTGGAATGGTGCCGTGATATGCTTAACAAATTTGAAGCAGGCTCGTCTCGGCGTGTTTACGACATCGTTACAGGTGATGAGTCCTGGATTTATCAATACGACCCAGAAACCAAGCGCCAGTCGACTGTTTGGGTGTTTCAAAATGAGCCAACGCCTACCAAAGTGAAGCGATCTAGAAGCGGGGGTAAGATTTTGATCGCTAGCTTTTTTAATTTGACTGGCCACTTGGTATCAATTCCCTTACGGGATCAAAGAAGCATTAATGCCTAATGGTATACTACCAAATGTTTGCCAGAAGTTTTCTCTGTTATAAGCAACAAGCGACCAAACACAGGGCTCCGCGGGCTACTGCTCCACCACGACAGTGCACCTGCGCACACCGCACTCAAAACGAGGGACTTCCTGGACAGCACGCCAGTCAAACTCCTGGGTCACCCTCCTTACAGCCCTGATCTAGCACCGTGTGACTTCTTTTTATTCCCAAAAATAAAAAATCAGCTCAAAGGGATACAATTTTCGTCGCCGGAAGATGCGCTGGCTGCGTTCGAGCAGGCTGTAAACGAGGTGTCTGCGGCGGACTGTAAAAAGTGTTTTGAAAACTGGTTTAGGCGCATGAATCTTTGTATAGAGGCTGGTGGAAAGTACTTTGAAAAGATTTGATAAAAATATATGTACGTATAGAACAATTTTTTTTAGTTTCGCAAAACTTTCTGAGTGTCCCACGTATCTATAACAACTTTTAAATTTCTTATCCATCCCTTTTCACACTATGTGTACATTGTTTTTCTTTCCAATTCTCCTCTTGCAGGTCTGCTGAAACATTTTTTTTTAGAAATAAGCAGTACCTTTGTAATTGTATTTTCATAAACTAATTTTCTGTGTTACTTTCTGGCTGCATAAATTGTTAAATAAATAAATAAACGTAGGCAACTTACTTATTTTCACACTTAATTTATTGAAACTGCTTTAAATTTCAGCCTGTTTGGGTGACAGGAATTGCCTTAATGTCTTGGCAGTTTTTTTTCCTGTCTGGATGAATTAAAACTAACTAATAAAGCATTCATTTTTTTAAAAGTGTGTCGCATAATAGCCGAACTAGCTCAGAAGGTCAATTCTCGTAATTAAAAACGTTCTAACTATAGTCCCAAACTAATCTCAATCTCCTGACATGAATGTTTCTTTTTGTCGTTTATTTGTGACGCTTAGGTCATTAATGTCACCAATAAACGGCAATCAGAAACATCTACTGTCAGAAGATTGAGATTTAAAAAATTGAGATTAGTTTAGAACTAGGTATATTTTGATCGTTTTTGATTACGAGAATTGCCTTCAGTTACAATTACAACGCACCACTAAAATTATAACTTTCAAAAACACTTTTCCTCGTCACTGTACCGCCAAACAAAAGTGCATAAAATCCGAGCATCGTTCTTATTGAGTACAGTGGAGTACGAAAGCGTTAAATTTTAGCGATTAATCATATTAGTCGCGCAAGGGTACTTCATGTTGTGAGTGGTATTCATAGTCAGGAGTCAGGACACGATAATTGTTTTTATTAGGAATATTAGGTACTGCTTCTTTATTAGGATATTTATTTTAAATTAAAATAAATAAATATTAAGGGTGGCATTAAGTTTCGTGTCTATTTATCCGAAATTAAAAAATCATATCTACCTTGCAGGATTAGTAAAAAAAAACAGACGTTCTTGACACTTTCATATAATAACTTGTACGCAATTACAAGCGTTTTAATACTTGTCTTAATTGGTTATTTTAAAAATACTTTTTAATTCGGATAGACTGACTTTATTAATTGGTGACTGTCATAGATTAGAATAAATTATATCCATTCCTTTATTACCATTCTTTGTTATACAATCATCATCCTCCTGCCCTTATCCCAATTTATTTGGGGTCGGCGCAGCATGTTTTTTTCTTCCATACATCTCTATCAGCCGTCATCTCTGTGTTTACTTTCTTTCTATTCATATCATCTTTCACACAATCCATCCATATTTTCTTCGGTCTGCCTCTTTTCTTATAGCCATCAACATTCATACTTAAAACTTTCCTCGTAACATGCTCCCCATTCCTCCTCATCACATGTCCATACCATGATAGTCTGTTGCTACTTAACTTCTCTGTCACTGGCGCTACTTTCAGACTCCCTCTTACATATTCATTCCTTATCCTATCCATTCTCGTTATACCACACATTCCTCTTAACATTCTCATCTCAGCTGCATGCACTTGCCTTTCATTAATTCCTTTCGTAGCCCAACATTCCGATCCATACAGGACAGCAGGTCTTATCATGGTCTTATAGAATTTCCCCTTCAGTTTAAGAGGAATTCGGGAGTCACATGTAGTTCCCGTGACCTGCCGCCATTTCAACCATCCTGTGTTAATTCGGTGCTTGACTGTCCGGTCAATTTCACCATCGCTTTGCACAAGTGAACCGAGGTACCGAAAGTCGGAGCAGACTGGCAAGGGCACGCCATCTAGCGCAATAGCAACAAAACCGGAAAGACCGCCGAAATCGCAGAACATGTATTCCGTTTTAGTTCTACTGATTTTCAAGCCAACGTTCGCCAGATTTTGTTGCAATTTTGCCAATCTACTCTGGACCTCAAGTCCATCTTCCCCAACAAGGACAATGTCGTCAGCAAACGGCATTCTTTGTTATACAATCGTAGTTTAATATAATTATCATCGTAGAAATAACCGACCGTATTATCGTTGGTGTATAATAAAAATGATTTTGTTCCACATTTCCTCGTGACTGGCTGTTTTTAAAAACTAAATACTATTGGTAGTAGGTATGTTATGTTAGTTGAGTTTTTTTTTATTATACGCAATTTTTTATCTTAGACACAAAAATAAAAATAAAATGCTATACAGTTCACACAAATCGCACCTCAAAAGTAATACTACAGTGTAAATTAAATTTTCTACAGTCAACTTTTTCTGATTAAGTGAAAAACTTGAAACTAATCTTAGTACCCTACCTACCACCTGTATTTACCACATTTTTACAAAATAAATGAAATGAAATGAAAATCATATTTGTTAGAATTATCGATGCTTAACGTAGATAAGAATAGAAACAAATAAGAATACTTAATTAATATACATACATACATATTATCACGCCTGTTTCCCATTGGGGTAGGCAGAGACTATGGATTTCCACCTGCTACGATCCTGACACACCTCTTTCGCTTCATCTACGTCCATTAACCTCGTCATGCATGCTCGTCGGTTTAGAGAACTCTTAACCTGGCATTTTTTGAGAACATCCGCGATTTGATCGCTTAATTAATATATTTTCTGGTAATTCACACGTCTAACCAATTACAACGTCAAAAGCAGAGAGGGCTTCTAGAAAAACAAAATAAGCCTTAGGTGCATGCAGCCTTCCTTCATTACAATATAGTTTTTATATCCAACAATATTTTTAAAGCTACTTTTACTGTTGTACTTGTCTTGTAGTGTAAAATATGAGTTGCACTTGCGAGCCATAGTTTACAGCACTGCCCTATGAATACGGCACCGCGCACCCTCCAATGATCGCTTCAGTTCACGGTCGACAATACTTGTAACATTAACGACAAAAACACGCAGACTATTTCAGGGGGAACACCGACTTTTTAGTACTTATTACCCCTTATCACTGTGCGAGAATATTACAGAAGTTGAATTAAATATAGTAATTTCGGTCTTCTTTTTTTTTTAGGGTTCCGTTGCCCTACAAGGAACCCTTATAGTTTCGTCATGTCCGTCCGTCTGTCCGTCTGTCCGTCTATCCGTCTGTCCGTCTGTCCTAATCCTTTACCGCTTAATAACTTCTACAGTTATAAACATAAGTAAATAAAATTTTGTCAAAAAATGGAATAGATATAGATCTCAATTTTAAAAGAATAAAAAAATCTTGATTACGTATTTTAAGGGTGGCGCCCATACATGAATGGGGATGAAAATATTTTTTTCGCTGCACCCCCTCGTGTGGGGTATCGTTGAATAGGTCTACTAAAATGAAGGTACACAACACACACAACATACACAACTTTTTTATCAGGTATACCATATGCGAAACAGTTCGCCAAAGTGGCTTGCAATGTGTCCCCACCCCTGCCATTTCTAAACTATGCAACGTAGAAACTTATAGTCTTCAACATTGATAGACCTTTATAAAAACTCTCTTTTAAAATTATTTTGAGTATAATGTGATTATAAATTTTTGAGTTATAGTGAGAAAACTGAAAAATAATTAAAACGTCCTAGTTCATAGGTCATTGACCTTAGAGAAAAATGATCGTAGCAAATAATGCTCCTTTAGTTACTTTCTATTTAAAAAAATCACAAAAAGAAACACACTTCTTATATTTAGCTTCATAAATTTAGCGCTAGGTGGCGCTGTTTGCAAAAACTAAAATAGCAATGATTAATATTCGATTTGATTCGTTTGTAATTAGACCTACTTAAGGAACCCTATAATACTGAACATGGCCCGACATGCTCTTGGCCGGTTTTTTTTTTTTTCAAGTTCATTTTCACTTAATATTGAGATTAGACCTTGCACGGTGCACCACATACTACACATACCACGGTGATACTTGAAGCTAACTAAATAATTTCGTAAACAGAAAACAAACACACACACACACACCTCAGACTAAAAGAATAAGATATATGGAGCGCGTAGAACTATTAACTGAAGTCAGAAAAAGTAATACTATAGGAGTACCTATTATTCGAGTACCGAGTCTTCTCGTGCCTATACATCAAAATTTGAAGACAAAGTCTTCAACCAGTGCGTCTTGCCTGTCATGACTTACGGTGCCGAGACGTGGACACTGATAGTTGGGCTAGTCCACAAATTCAAAGTCGCTCAGCGAGCTATGGAGCGAGCTATGCTTGGAGTTTCTTTGAAGGATAAATTCCGTAACGAAATTATCCGGAGAAGAACCGGAGTGACCGGCATAGCTTGTAGGATCAGTAAGCTGCAGTGGCAGTAGACTGGCCATGTCTGTCGAAGGACCGATGGCCGCTGGAGCAGAAACCGGAGTGACCGGCATAGCTTGTAGGATCAGTAAGCTGCAGTGGCAGTAGACTGGCCATGTCTGTCGAAGGACCGATGGCCGCTGGAGCAGACGAGTCCTTGAGTGGAGACCGCGAATCGGCAAACGCAGTGTAGGGCGCCCCCCAGCCAGGTGGACCGACGACCTGATGGAAGTAGCTGGTGGGGACTGGATGTGAAAGGCAGAGGACCGAGTGTTGTGGTGCAATTTGGAAGGGGCCTATGTCCAGCATTGGACTGCGATAGGCTGAGTTGAATTGACCTATTATTCCGCCCACAGTGTTTGCGAGCCGCTATCGAGAGCAGAACAGAATAACAGATGGTAGCTTAGCAGAACTTTATTTTGTTTTGTACATATCAGACTGGCTCGTTGGTCTAGTGGTTGCAAGCGCGACTGCTGAGCGCGGGGTCCTGGGTTCGATTCCTAGGTCGGGCAAAGTGTTATTGAGTTTTCTCATTAGGAAATTCTCAGTAGCAGCCCGGAGTCTGGATTTGTGCCCGGTTAATGGCAATAGGCTCGCCCCCTATTACATGGGACTATGACATAACTGGCGAAATGTTGGTGTACTATACACCTTTCGGGGAAATACAGGCGTTGTGTTATGTTATATCAGAGTGGTGCTTCTGTTAATTATTCCTAATACGCATGCGTGTTACGCGTGACGCGTGACATAATGTCAGTTATACGCACTCGAAACGTGCGCGCGTTTGAACGTGTTGCACGTTCATTTGCATGCTATAATTGTAGCGTATGCGTTAAATATAATTTTTTATTAAGTTATTTTTTAGGGTTCCGAAGTCCTACAAGGAACCCTTATAGTTTCGTCATGTCCGTCCGTCTGTCCGTCTGTCCGTCTGTCCTAATCCTTTACAGCTTAATAACTTCTACAGTTATTAACATAAGTAAATGAAATTTTGTTAAAAAATAGTCTACATATAGATCTCAATTTTAAAAGAATAAAAAAATCGTTTTTACCTATTTTAGGGATGGCGTCCATACATCCATACATGTGAAACGGGGATGAAAATTTTTTTTTCGCTGCACCCCTTCGTGTGGGGTATCATTGAATAGGTCTACTAAAATGAAGGTAATGTTTCATACACCACTTTTTTATCAGGTGTACCATCTGCGAAATACAGCCCGCCAAAGTGGCTTGCAATGTGTCCCCCCCCCTGCCATTTCTAAACTATGCAATATAGAAACTTATAATCTTCCACATTGATAGATAGACCTTTGTGAAAACTCTCTTTTAAAATTATTTCGAGTATAATGTGATTATAATTTTTTGAGTTATAGAGAGAACACTGAAAAATACTTAAGACGTCCTAGTTCAAAAGTCATTGACCTTAGAGAAAAATTATCATCGCAAATAATGCTCCTTTAGCTACTTTCTATTTGAAAAAATCACAAAAATTTACTTTGAAATGACATAACTTCTTAAATTTGGCTTCTTGAATTTATCGCTAGATGGCGCTACTAACACACTGAGTCGCGAATGCTGCCGATTATTGAAAAAACTAAAATAGCCATGGTTAATATTCGATTTGATTCGTTTGTAATTACACCTACTTAAGGAACCCTATAATACTGAGCATGGCCCGACATGCTCTTGGCCGGTTTTTTTAAATTTTATAGTGCAGTACCCAATGATATTTAAAAGTACAGATATGTTACTAGCGCGCGCAATCTAAAGACTCGAAAACGTCCTAATTAGGACGTTTTGCTATTAGTCCGCGTCAAGCTAGGCGCCGAGCGTGACCGGTCCCAAAAAACAACTTAAGGGGAATGTAGTAGCCAAGAGGCGCCCCCATCAGTAAAATAATTATTACTCGCTGAATACGTCATTTATCGAAAATCCTTTTTAGGGTTCCGAAGTCCTACAAGGAACCCTTATAGTTTCGTCATGTCCGTCCGTCTGTCCGTCTGTCCATCTGTCCTAATCCTTTACAGCTTAATAACTTCTACAGTTATAAACATAAGTAAATAAAATTTTGTTAAAAAATAGTCTACTTATAGATCTCAATTTTAAAAGAATAAAAAAATCGTTTTTACGTATTTTAGGGGTGGCGTCCATACATGTGAAACGGAGATGAAAAATTTTTTTTCGCTGCACCCCCTCGTGTGTGGTATCAATGAATAAGTCTACTAAAATGAAGGTAATGTTTCATACACCACTTTTTTATCAGGTGTACCATCTGCGAAATATAGCACGCCAAAGTGGCTTGCAATGTGTCCCCCCCCCTGCCATTTCTAAACTATGCAACGTAGAATGTTATAATCTTCCACATTGATAGACCTTTATGAAAACTCTCTTTTAAAATTATTTCGAGTATAATGTGATTATAATTTTTTGAGTTATAGAGAGAAAACTGAAAAATACTTAAAACGTCCTAGTTCAAAGGTCATTGACCTTAGAGAAAAATGATTTTAGCAAATAATGCTCCTTTAGTTACTTTCTATTTGAAAAAATCACGAAAAGTTACTTTGTGTTATGTTGAACACACTTCTTCAATTTGGCTTCTTGAATTTATCGCTAGATGGCGCTACTAACAACACGCTCTGAGTCGCGAATGCTGCCGATTATTGCAAAAACTAATGAAGTCGGTTAAAAAAGCATAGTCATGATTAATATTCGATTTGATTCGTTTGTAATTACACCTACTTAAGGAACCCTATAATACTGAGCATGGCCCGACATGCTCTTGGCCGGTTTTTAATGATTGAAGTACAGGTACTGTAGTTGAATTAGAAACCATCAACTCTGTAAATTATAGTTCGCTTTTTGTATCTACAAGACTACAACTATAGATGAGCTTTCTGTCGACGGAAAATTGTAGAGCTTATGTCCCGAGTTATTGAACTAACTCTAGGGACAAAGGTTAGGGCTGGCGTGTTGTGGTCTTGTATAAAATCAACTGAACTTACATTTTCTTGTCCGATTTCCCGGTTTAAAGAAAATTCTTAAACTTATTAACTTTAAAATGTTTATAAACTTGTTATTGAAATAACTGAAAACCTCTTTAGGTGTCATTGTCAATATGAACAACTTTTACTATGGGACCAACCCTGAAATCTTTGTGTTCACATCATCATCATCATTTCAGCCGAAAGCATAAGCTTGCTCCCCTAAGCATCGCCATAACGACCGGTCCTGCGCTTTCCACATCCAGCGGATGGTCGAAATAAGTCGTCGATAAATGTGAACACATAAATCGACAAAATGTAGGGATCAGCTGATTTTTTTCCTCGATTTCAGGGTTGGGCCAGTAGTAAAAGTTGTTCATACTGATGAGTACAATGACCCCTTAAGAGGTTTTCAGTTATTTCAATAACACGTTATATAAACACTATTAACCATTTATTTTAGGATGCGTCCACAACTAGGCTTCCTCACACAAAAAACCATTATTTTCTAAGTATAACACATAAAACTTTTTAACAAAAAATTGAACCGACGAAAACAGAAACTGAAAAGCGAAAAATAACTAATTATGAGTCGGCGCCAAACGAACTTTTAACAAGCAAAGTGCGTGTAAGTTGCAAGTGGCCGAGCGGAGAACGCATTTTTGGAAAGTTATTGTTTATTGTTGAAAATTTCACGTTGTATTTGATGTGACGTTGTTTTTATTATTTATTTAAAGTAATTTAATGATCTTCGTTGATTGGTTGTTTGGCGCCGACTCATAAGTAGTTATTTTTCGCTTTTCAGTTTCTGTGTTCGTCGGTTCAATTTTTTGTTAAAAAGTTTTATTTTTCATTTTTTTGTGGTTAAAATCTAACTCCAGGTCTCCATTATGTCGTAGTGTCTAGAACTATATTTATGTGTGTGAAGTTTCAACAGAATCGGTTAACAGGTAAGAATTCAATTGAGGGGTGGATTTTGATTTTGAAATTTAAATGGGACCAACTTCGAGATATACCCTATCCATTAAAAAAAGAATCATCAAAATCGGACCACTCTGTAAAAAGTTATGCGTGGTCATACATAAAAAAAAAAAAAAAAAAAAATATACGCGTTGAATTGAGAACCTCCTCCTTTTTTTCTACCATTACCCTATTTCATTTTCAAACAATAAATAAAGGGGTGCCTCGTGCCGTAACAAACCGAGTTCTGAGCAATCCACCGTGAAACTATCAACGAGGGCTGATGTACAGATTCATATCTGTCACAGATTTAGGGTTGAATATGAGGGTGAATTGTGTAGTTATCGAGTGGCTTTTTTTAAATTGCTGGTACAGTCGACCGCACGTCATTGGTAACAGTTTGAACTGGACAGCGTCGAATTTAGATTTCGCCTCGCATGCGTAATTGCGTTAAAAAAAAAATTGTTATCTTAAAAAAAAAATTAGGTACATCGTTGTTCGGTTGGATGATCAACATTTTGAAATAAAAAAGTTATGCGTGGTAATACATAAAAAAAAAAATGTACGCGTCGAATTGAGAACCTCCTCCTTTTTTTCGTCGGTTAAAAACATGGTCGCATCCTAATACGGACGGATCTGTATTTTTTGCGGCCAGTAGCATCGAAAAAGGAAAGATAGTTTTCATTTCTCATACTCGGAAAGTAGTGTTTGTTTGATCTGAGTTGCGGGTGGAAGACGCTGCTTCCCTCTCTAGGGCGGGAAAGTTTCGGTGATTGCTTCTATCCCCAGCGGAATGAATTTTAAAAATAGAACAAAATTTGGTTAGGTAGTCGGCTACGAAAATGTTTACTCCCTATCCTACTTCCTATCCTATTTCCTACTATCCTATTAATATTATAAATGACTGGACTGGACTAGACTGGGTTGGCTGACTGGCTGACTGGCTGACTAGCTGACTGGCTGACTAGCTGACTGACTGACTGGCTGGCTGACTGGCTGGCTGACTGGCTGATTCATAAATATTTTTACTTTCCTTGTATTCGAAATAAAAAGTAGAGTGTTTAACACGGGTGAAAGTCCTACTCGGACTATAGCCGCCCTCGTTGCGCTCGGTCGTCTAAATACCTCGTATGGGAATTGATTCCTTTCGACCCTTGTATTACACTACTATTGTGCATGCAACCTTATAATTTATAAGGCACACTTTTAAGTTCTCTTTTATTGAAAACAAGCATTTAGTTACACTTTGAAATATTTCGTTTGAATTGTATCAATGATTTTAATGGAAGCTGCTTTTAACATAAGCTAGTCTGTTTCCTTTGATATCAAAGTAAAACGTCGAATTAATTCAATTACATTGTCTTTGAAGGAACCAATTAAATTTGAATATTAACATCAAAATTTAACTTAGAATACACGGGAGCAGATACTTTGAAATGAACAATTCCTAAATCAAAATTACCTTTATACACTCCTATTTTTAATTTATCATTTAATATGATACTTATATTTTTTTAACGAAGATTTTTTAAAGTTTTTTTGGTTGTTAAAAAATAGCCCAGGGGTGTATTATTGTAGACTTACAAATTCAAATTAACTTTATTTAGAATTTTAGAGAAAAACTCGCGTGGCCCTTCTCTGTAGTGGCAGGAGACGCTCGGCTCCCGCGCTCCACCAGATCCGGGCCCGACACGCACTCGCGCTTTGTGTGATGTCGTCCATATAAAAACAGATTAATTTACCCGCCACGGGCCCGACCCGACTCGCGCCCGTCCCGCACCCTTGTGTTGTGTGTGATATAATATGCGCTTTAGTTTTGAAAAAAAAAATTGTATCTGTCCCTCATCATTATCATTTCAGCCTAAAGACGTCCACTGCTGGACATAGGCATCCTCCAAAAGGGGGGAATATACAACAACAGATAACATCCACCACAGTATAACCAGCGCAGCGGGCGAAACCTACTCAAACGCGTAAATGTGACATATTGACAATGATGTCCGCTAACAAATCGACCGCGCACGTGTTTGTCGCGCGCCGGTCTAAGTGTTTGTAATATACATTAATTTGTTAAGTAACCGTAATTTTGAGGGTACTTGTGGTTTTTGATGCGGTGTGAATTTTTATTGAGAGTTTTTGTTTATTTATTTTTTGGCAACCATGTTCTGCGGGGCTGTGGATGATGTTTTGCGGGTCAAAGGCTATCGTTACTTGTCTTTATTCTATGCTAATAAGGACCAGTTTGTTCCAATTGATTTCATACAATTTTGGCACTTATATGGATATCTATAAGTGCGTTATCTGTATAAGCCAGATCTTTTCAGCGTAGAATCTTCAGCTCACTAAAATTTTATATCAGCAAGCTAAAATGTACAATACCTGGCTTTACTTTGAGACGAGTCGATGTTGAGCCGATATGCTGTCCTTATTCGAGTCCTTATTCCTTTTAGTAAACAGGCGCGTCTTGAAAAATATATTATCTTTTGGCATCTTTACCAGCAAGTAAACATGGAGAACGAATTACTAATTACGAACAAAAAAGCCTAAATTATTGATTAAGTCTTCTTGTCAACCCTTAAAAGTCTTGCAGTCAAGTCCTTTATAAAGTTTTCTACCCACCATTTCCAGATATTAATGTACCTTCGTATTTATTCTTGGTAATTCTATAAATTACTACTCCTACGGCCTACCTTACATTTTCTTCGCCTATTGAAGTTTGTCATTAAAAAGTTGAAATTATATGTTTCCATTATTACCTACGATGTAAATGAGCAATTTGCCATCGATTTCTTGAAAGATGTATGGTTCAAGATAGAAGCTGTTAGAGGTAGTTAATTATGGCGCCATTTTCCATTTTGCGTTTTATTATAAAGGAGTTCCGAGCTAGGTTTTCGTTTAAATTATCATTAATCCCCGTTCCGTGTGGTGCTGGACATAAAGAATTGCACCACCCTATTTCTTCTCATGGGTGTCGTAAAAGGCGACTAAGGGATTCACCAGAGGATGGGCAGCAGCGTTCTCTGAGTATTTAACCAACCAACTGCGATCGCCAACCCGCCTGCCAAGCGTGGCGATTATGGCATATCCTCCCTTTTGGGGTAGGCATGTGTCCAGTAGTGGACGTCTTATAGCTGAAATGATGATAATGTATAATGACTCCTAGAATAATTCAGGAATCTTATTAAAGCAAATGCACTTTGATCCATGACCATTCGTCAAAGCGCACGTTGAGATTTTAGTCGGCAATCATTTCTTTCGTGTTTTGGCACTCTTCTTTATTTCGATTTCCGCAAAGCATTTGATAGGGTCGAGAACGATGTACACTTAACCATGTTGGGAGTTATTGGCTTCAGCCAAGAACTTCTTAACTTCTTTGCAGACTATCTGTGTTGTCATAAGCGTCAATCATTTGTCCCGTGTTATTTAACTATAAATAAATAAGTTTTCCCAAGACAACATAATGTTTGTTTTTCCTTGACCATTGATCAAATTCTTGAAAATACCTTACTTAAGACCACAGACCAATAAGCCTCAAGACGCCGCTTAAGCAAAGTTTTGCATGAGAACGCAGTCGTAAAATGTTGGCGGGGACCGGGGGCAGGACGGTGCGTTATGATTGGTCGGCTCAAAAGTTCGGTAGTACGATTCCGTATGATTGGTGCCGCTCGCTGACGGACTGACGTCCTGATTGGCGGCTGGGCGTATGATATGCAGTGCTACTGCATATGCGTTGTGACCGGGGGTGTCCGGCTAATCGGTGTCTAGAGGCTTATGAGACTGGTCTGTGCTTAAGACAAAATAACCATTTCTCACGAAACAGGTAATCCTAGTGTGAGGTCTAAGACCTCAACTCAAGTTTTTGTAACCTTTATACAATAAAATTATTCTTATTCTTAACCATTATTTTCTCGCTTGTCTTCTAACTTGGACCATACAACAAATGCTTTTGTTATGAACAGCATATAATTTGCATCGAGCTTTCGATTTGTTCCGCGGTAAGTTATCAGTACTTTAGTACTATCGATGAAATAATGAATTACCTACTTCAATAGCGCCTGTGGTTCGCATATCATGCTAAGTACGCAACCACAGAAATAGATAGAATGGAAAAGGGGGCAGGGCGCGCGTGCCAACACTGCACCATAGTGCAGGGCATTTCAAAGCCTTTCTCAGAACGCCTTGTGACTTGTTTCTGTAAATAATAAATAAATAAATATCTTTGGGACATTTTTACACAGCACCATCTAGTCCCAAACTAAGCAGAGCTTGTGCTGTGGGTACTAGACAATGGATATAATAATTATATATATATACTTTTTTTTGTTAATACATTCTTATAATACAAAAAAAACACCCAGACCAACACAAACACTTATGTTCATCACACAATTATTTGTGTCCTGTGGGAATCGAACCCACGACCTCGTGGTCAGCAGTCCGACCCTCGTACCACTAGACCACAGACGTCAAATAATGTAACAAAAACCCGCAAAAATGCCTTATTGTGCTGTTTCTAACTGCAGAAACAAAAGCTGTAAAGTACATTTGATTAAAGTTATTTTTTAAAAATGAATGATGTCAATATGGGAGGCGTAGTCTGTTCGAAAGTTACCACGCATGAATCGCAAGTAAAATTGTGATTACAACCATTCTATCTCTATCTATATCTGTGGACGCTACCAACAACCGTTGTTCTTGAGAAACTGTATATTTCCTGTTTGAATAAAAAGTTTTCCTGGAAGGTTTTTATGGCAGAATTTTTCGTAATTGTGCCCTTTTAGGTAAATCGCTATAAGACAGAACATCTTTGAGTTTTAACTTTTTCACCGCCAATGACACCTATAGAAGACAAACGATTTCATGCCCTCAGCGCCACGACATTATAACTTTGTATTAACGTCCATACAATATTTGTCTTCTATAGAAGACGTGGCGCTGAGGGCACGAAATCACGAAAACCTTTACGATGCCGTGGCGGTGAAAAGGTTAAAAATGTAATAAATAAATAAATATTTCTAAGACATTCTTACACAGCACCATCTAGTCCCAAAATAATTAGAGCTTGTACTATGGGTACTAGACAATGGAATGTAAATGTTTAGCCAGTACAAGTGAGGCGTGCTCAATCTTTGCCTATATTTAAAAAACCGGCCAAGAGCATGTCGGGCCATGCTCAGTATTATAGGGTTCCTTAAGTAGGTCTAATTACAAACGAATCAAATCGAATATTAATCATTGCTATTTTAGTTTTTGCAAACAGCGCAACCTAGCGCTAAATTTATGAAGCTAAATTTAAGAAGTGTGTTTATTTTTGTGATTTTTTTAAATAGAAAGTAACTAAAGGAGCATTATTTGCTACGATCATTTTTCTCTAAGGTCAATGACCTATGAACTAGGACGTCTTAAGTATTTTTCAGTTTTCTCACTATAACTCAAAAATTTATAATCACATTATACCCCAAATAATTTTAAAAGAGAGTTTTTATAAAGGTCTATCAATGTTGAAGACTATAAGTTTCTACGTTGCATAGTTTAGAAAAGGCAGGGGGGGGGACACATTGCAAGCCACTTTGGCGAACTGTTTCGCAGATGGTACACCTGATAAAAAAGTTGTGTATGAAACATTACCTTCATTTTAGTAGACCTGTCCAACGATACCCCACACGAGGGGGTGCAGCGAAAAAAATATTTTCATCCCCATTTCACATGTATGGGCGCCACCCTTAAAATACGTAATCAAGATTTTTTTTATTCTTTTAAAATTGAGATCTATATCTATTCCATTTATTGTCAAAATTTTATTTACTTATGTTTATAACTGTAGAAGTTATTAAGCGGTAAAGGATTAGGACAGACGGACAGACGGATAGACGGACAGACGGACGGACATGACGAAACTATAAGGGTTCCTTGTAGGACTACGGAACCCTTAAAACTGGTAAAAGATCATTACCTATCATCACTGTAATTTCCGGCAGGTACATTATGTAATATTTAGACATATTGTATTGTATTTATTATTTTATTGTATCTTATATTTATGTAGTTGTGTTATAGATATATGTATAGTATTTATGTTATGTAGTATATGTATTCTATTATGTTGTTACACTGCGTACTACCCCTCTCTTTACTTGCCCATATTGTCCATCCTAAGGTTGTCTGGAAGAAATCGCCTTGAGCGATAAGACCGCCCATTGTACATGTGTTCTATATAAGTCATATATGTTGCTATCTTCTTTTGTGTACAATAAAGAGTATTTGTATTGTATTGTAATCGATAGGTATGATATGAGTTCTGGATTAATAAGAGATTCTGGACCTTGCCAGGTGGACCAACGACCAGAAGAAGGTAGCTGGGGGGAATGGATGCGGAAGGCAGAGGACCGAGTGTTGTGGCGCAACTTGGGAGAGGCCTATGCCCAGCAGTGGACTGCGATAGGCTGAGTTGATGATTGATTGCATAAGAGACTTATTCCTTAGGGCTTGTACCACATATAATTTTAAGAATCCATGGAGTTTTATTCGGTCTCTTCTCCATAGGATCAATTTTGGAACCTGCAACGAAATTTTCGGCAATTCTTGAGAGCATGTACTGTGCCTATTTGAAATAAAATAAAAACTTTAAAATAACGCTAAAATTATTTCTCCCCCACTAGTGCAAATTTTCTGCTCTGCTTCCAAATGGCGAGGGGATCTATATTTTGCTGTAACAAATTACACGGTACCGAACTGGCTTAGCACGGGAAGGGTGGCTTACTGACAACACGCTAATAATTTTTAACCGACTTCAAAAAAAGGAGGAGGTTATGTATTCCGCGGGTTTTTTTTTTCATGTATGTACACCGATTGCTCCGAGATTTGTGGGCCGATTTACGTGGCTGTTTTTTTATTTGGTAGAGAAAGTCCGCGCGGTGGTCCCATGTAAATTTTATTGACTTAGGTTGAGTAGTTTTTTAACTAGCTTCAATAAATCAGTTTATTTTAGCTTCGCCTATCTAGATGATCTGCTCATTGGTTCGTTTTTCTGAGAATTTTTGGCCGATATGCGTGTTTTTTTTTCACGATAGTGATTGGACGTTTGGAAGAACATGAGCGAGACCTTTGCCCAGCAGTGGGAAAGCAAAGGTTAATAAAAAAAAAAACTCAAATTGGTTATATAAACATTTATGAATCAACCCTCAACTAAAAAGTATGAAATAAAAAGCTTTTTAACAAAAAATAAAACCGACTTCAAAAATCTTAACTAAAAAGTAAAAAATAATCATTGTATGTATTTTAAAATCTTAACATAAACAACATTTTGAAGGCGGCGCGTGATTTTCATGTACGTTCACATAAACTGTTTTTACTATAGATATTACATGACGCAAAGGGTCAACCACGCGCCGCCATAAAAATGTTGTTTATGTTAAGATTTTAAAATACATACAATGATTATTTTTTACTTTTTAGTTAAGATTTTTGAAGTCGGTTTTATTTTTTGTCAAAAAGTTTTTATATTTTATATACAGGGTGTATGAAAATACATGTTTGTAACGCCAGCGGGGTGACTTGCATTACTTTCACCTTTGAAATCATGGTCAAACTCAGCAGTGGACCGACGACGACCTGAAGAACGTGGCTGGGGGGGCAGCCACGTCCTGCGTTGTCGGTCGTCTATGCAATACCTATGGAAAAGTCACTGAAATTCAAAATTGTTGAATCAAGTGGCGTTTCAACAGTTTATTTATGAATCCCAAACAATATGTTGAATTGAAAAAGCCAAAGCTTGCACTAAACGCACTTTTTTCTTGTTTTTAAGTTTTATCGGGTCATAGGGTACGATTTCTTTAGAAAATAATCTTTACTTTCATATTTAAATTAGACATTATATTATGTTATCAAAAACTACGTATTCAAATTCCCCTACTACCTACCAAAACGATCGATATACTTATTGAAAAAAAAAACTGAACTAACAATCAGAGTACTCATTCTACCCACCCCAGTTCATTTCACTGTATAATTTGGATTAAGAATTCGATTTGTTATGTAGGGTAGCATTGTGTAGGAGAAATTACGTCATCCGTTTGACGGTAGGTGACAGCTTTTCAAAATGATAGTGTTATAAAAATATGGGGGATGTGGTGTTGAAAAAAGTCATTAAGTTTATTCGTTGAGGGATGACTGGCCGCGGAAATTCACTTTTGTTTTGCTCGGTTTCATCTGTAATAAAAATTCTTTACACTATAAGGGACTAGTTATAACAAGCGCACGGGGCGCGCGCCCGATACACCACATTTCGGACGCTCAATGAAATTGTATGCAACGAATCATATCAAGCGCTGTCGTTCGTCGAACAATTTTCAAAGCGCCTGCGACACGGTGCATCGGGCGCGCGCCCCGTGCTCTTGTTATAATAATTAGTTTAATATTAGATCAAAATCTTTTGCTAAATCATTCGAGAAAAGACAAGAACAGTATCAGCAGTAAGAGCAGGAGGGTGGAGTGTATGAGGAACGAACCGGGGAGAAAAAAATAATCTTTGTTAAGCACTAGCTTATGCCCGCGGCTCCACCCTGTAGGTCTACTCGCGTTTTACGAACGACAAACGAAGTACGAACTTTCGTTCTGACTGATACTTACATAATAAAGATTACACATAAAAAACCGGCCAAGAGCATGTCGGGCCATGCTCAGTATTATAGGGTTCCTTAAGTAGGTCTAATTACAAACGAATCAAATCGAATATTAATCATTGCTATTTTAGTTTTTGCAAACAGCGCCACCTAGCGCTAAATTTAAGAAGTGTTACTTTGTGTTATCAATATAACACAAAGTTTCTTTTTGTGATTTTTTTAAATAGAAAGTAACTAAAGGAGCACTATTTGCTAAGATCATTTTTATCTAAGGTCAATGACCTATGAACTAGGACGTCTTAAGTATTTTTCAGTTTTCTCACTATAACTCAAAAATTTATAATCACATTATACTCGAAATAATTTTAAAAGAGAGTTTTATAAAAGTCTATATAGCCATACGATTAAATAAATAAAAGTCTATCAACGTGGAAGATTACAAGTTTCTAAGTTGCATAGTTTGGAAATGGCAGGGGGGGGACACATTGTAAGCCACTTTGGTGGGCTATATTTCGCAGATGGTACACCTGATAAAAAAGTGATGTATGAAACATTACCTTCATTTTAGTAGACCTATTCAATGATACCCCACACGAGGAGGTGAAGCGAAAAATTTTTTTTTATCCACATTTCACATGTATGGGCGCCACCCCTAAAATACGTTACCTTCAAATACGTCTTTTAAAATTGAGATCTATATCTAAACTATTTTTTAACAAAATTTCATTTACTTATGTTTATAACTGTAGAAGTTATTAAGCTGTAAAGGATTAGGACAGACGGACAGACGGATAGACGGACAGACGGACAGACGGACGGACATGACGAAACTATAAGGGTTCCTTGTAGGACTACGGAACCCTAAAAAGGCACAATTAAGATAGGCTACGGTTCATAGTCGTATACAATTTACCGGAGATGAGAAAAACAAACGTCAAAACACGATCATCGCATGCGATAAGGGAACGATGGTTGACCGGAGTAGCAAATTGTGCGATGAATCGTACGATTTATCGAATATCGTCGAACGGGAGTAGACCCCTGTTCCCGGCTGTCGTTTATCGCACATCCCTCGGGAACTGTTCATCTTTCCGGAATAAAAAGTATGCATCCAAATCCGTTCAGCCTTTACAGCTTGATTGAGTAACAAACATCCGAATATCCAAACATAAAAAAAAACACAAAAAACATTTTTTTCTTTTAAAAAAATTTTTTTTCTTAGGTTTTCGCGATCACTACACATTATATAATATACGCGATTTAATCCGGTTAAACTTTGTTTTATGATTATCTTCATAAACTTTCACATTTATAATAGTAGTAAGAAGTAGGATAGTTCTTACGAGACCGGAGAATGTAATAGTATCCATGCAACTCCCATTTCGGAAGCTGCCAGGTTGCTATATCTGTAGGCTCGTTAATAAAGGAATCAGACGTAGAAGTTATTTAAGTAGTTACTTTTTAACCGACTTCAAAAAAAGGAGGAGGTTATGTATTCCGCGGGTTTTTTTTTTTTTTTTTTTTTTTCATGTATGTACACCGATTACTCCGAGATTGATGGGCCGATTTACGTGGTTGTTTTTTTATTTGGTAGAGGAAGCCCGCGCGGTGGTCCCATATAAATTTTATCGTCTTAGGTTGAGTAGTTTTTTAACCAGCTTCAATAAATCAGTTTATTTTAGCTTCGCCTATCTAGATGATCTGCTCATTGGTTCCTTTTTCTGAGAATTCTTGGCCGATTTGCGTGTTTTTTTTTACGAAAATGATTGGAACAACAACAATAACAACAACAACCACAACAACAACAACTAAAAAGTATGAAATAAAAACTTTTTAACAAAAAATAAACCGACTTCAAAAACTTTAACTAATAACTAAAAAAGTAAAAAATAATCCTTGTATGTATTTCAAAATCTTTTCATAAACCAAAATTTTGAAGGCGGTGCGTGATTTTCATGTACGTTCACTTATACTGTTTATTACTATAGATAATGCGCTCGACTGTACATTATCACGCAAAGGGTCAATCACGCGCCGCCTTCAAAATTTTGGTTTATGAAAAAATTTTGAAATACATACAAGGATTATTTTTTACTTTTTTAGTTAAGGTTTTTGAAGTCGGTTTTTTTTTTGTTAAAAAGTTTTTATCTATAACATTGTTGCCCGATGAGGGTGGCATAATCTGGTAACATTAAACCTAGAGCCACCTTATTACAAACTCGGGTTTAATAATAATAGGTTTTGTTTAAGCCAATCTTAAGTACCTTTTTATGTATGGAGTTCGACGTTTAACCTGGTTTAAACAAAGGTCTAAACATGGTCTAAGCTTTTGTAATAAAGGAAGAAGGTTTAAATAAATCAATAATAAAAAAAAATACTTTCGAGACAAGACAAAAGTAGTATTAGCGTAGCAGCAGCATCACAATAATTTGATGGAATTACGCAAAAATTGGTCAACTTGGTTGCCTTATTATTTCTACAAGTACAGTCACCACAACAAACATCTAATTACTCCAAAGGTTTTACTGAGAGCAAACAAAGGATGATAATCGCAATAACTGAAATTAATGAGTTTTGTTTAATAAATATCTACCCTCACTGAGGCGTTAACGCTCCACAATTATAGAATTAATTTGAATAATTCTGAGCAACGACTTTGCTTAATTTGGCGGGTAGATGGAAACAGACTTTGTTTTAAGTATATAAGTATTATATCCATTGTCTAGTACCCATAGCACAAGCTCTGCTTAGTTTGGGACTAGATGGTGCTGTGTAAAAATGTCCTAAAGATATTTTTTTTTTTTTTTTTTGACGACCTCTGTGGTCTAGTGGTTCGAGTTTCGGACTGCTGATCACGAGGTCGTGGGTTCGATTCCCACAGGACACAAATATTTGTGTGATGAACATGAGTGTTTGTGTTCGTCTGGTTGTTTCTTATGTATTATAAGTATGTATTTACAAAAAAAAAAAAGTATATAAGTATTATATCCATTGTCTAGTACTCATAGCACAAGCTCTGCTTAGTTTGGGTCTAGATGGTGATGTGTAAAATGTCGCAAAAATATTTATTTATTTTATTTTATTTATTTATTTAGGGTTCATTTAAGTTTTTTTGTGTATTTTTTAGACTTTTAATTATCATATGAGCGTGTTCTTCCTAAATCATCATGACCATAGCTGTGACCGTAAATAAACGTAAAGAAAGACGTAAAGAATTGCACCACCCTATATCTTCTCATGGGTGTCGTAAAAGGCGACTAAGGGATTCACCAGAGGATGGGCAGCAGCGTTCTCTGAGTATTTAACCAACCAACTGCGATCACCAACCCGCCTGCCAAGCGTGGCGATTATGGCATATCCCCCCAATATATGCTTGGGGGAGGCCTGTGTCCAGCAGTGGACGTCTTACGGCTGAAATGATGATGGCTGTGACCATGGGCCTTCAGAAAAACTGTCATTAAGCATTATTTAGCAATTCTTAGTAAATTTAATTGCTATAGTCAGCACGCTTGACTATGACTATTGCTTGGCTATTTCTAGTTGCAACCTATTTTACAGTTTCACATATATTTTAAGAGTCTAAATTAAGTTAGCGTGGTCAGACTCTAGTCTAAATTTTAGACTAGTCTAAATTTTAGACTAGTCTAACCACGCTAACTCTGCAGTGGCATTATCGCAAGTCCGTAAACAGCAAATCAAAATCTTGTAATGATCGTATTATTCCAATGCGGAGTTAAATTCACTGGTCTGTCTTTCTTACTCTCCCCCAGTTTCTGGAGTTTTCGGAAGGCTGATCAATTAGATCTATAGCTTCTGTGATTGGCCGGCAAAAATGTTAACAACCAATCACATCGCCTGACCTGAGATTTGACAGCTAATTAGTTAATTTTTGCGTTAATCAGCCTTTCGGAAACTGGGGGTTAGTCTGACAAAACTAACTCTGAATTGTAATAATAAGATCATTACAGAGATTTTTATAGTTGTTGTTTACGGTGTTGCAGAGTTAGCGTGGTCAGACTCTAATCTAAATATATTTTTAAAATCATAGTTAAAATAAATGTGAAACCGTGAAATTTTGTGTATAGTTGTTGTGATACGGTGATGCCATTTTTCCACTGCAGAGTTAGCGTGGTCAGACTCTATTGCCTATTTTGTGTAGAGAATTTGAGATTTTAAAATGAGATTAGCAGATATCAGAATTGTATAGGCAAATAATAAAACCACATCGCAATATATCATTCAGTTACATATACGCAGCTTAACCCTTTTTTAACCAACTGATAATATGAACTCGGAACCCTATTTTTGACCAAGTTAACAATGGATTTTAATGGGTTTATCAAAATGGTGCCATTTTTAATTCCAATTTTATTGTGTGTGGCTTAGGGAAGAGTTTTTATTATTATGTTTTTGTTATACTGTTGGTGTAATACGATTATACTGTTACGTTTTAAATTATTTCCGAACTATTAATTTTCAATACGTTGTAAGTTTATTTTTGTGGTCCCATGTTGGGTGCCAATTTTTCGTAATTTGGTTTGTAGTTGTTGTTACATACATATTGGTGTCGATTCTCTTGTTCACAAACTAAACATATTGTAAAGTATCGCTTTCTTTCACTAATAGTAGATACAAGAAAGGGATGGCAATAATGTTAAAGCTGTCAAATTAGTTTGTGTTACACTTCTTCGTATTTGTAGTAGGCACGTTCCGAGATCACGACTAAAGTTGCATGGTTAATTCTGACTAATTTGACAGCACTTAAATTGTTGCCATCTCTTTCTTGTATCTACTTTTAGAAAAAGATAGCGATAGTTTAAAATAAGTTTAGTTTGTTAAGAGAATCACAACACTGTCTAAAAACTAACACTGAATTATGAAAAAAAAAATTGGCACCCAACATGGGACTACAGTATAACACAAAATCTAACCTCCTAAAGATTATGCGTTATTTTATTGTAATTGTTATGAAGAACGTTGTTGAAATAAATCGTTATTTTTTTAGTGTCATAATTTAATATCATGATTTTGTTTATTATATGTTTTAATTTTAACAGTTATTGAAAAACCTAAATACAATACCAGATGGTTAGAAGCTGATTAAAAGGAAATATTTACCACGAAATATATTTATTTGACAATTCAATACAGAAAAAAAAAACTATTCGGGCACGTTATAAAAATGGCATAGCACGCAAATAATAAAAACACTTCACATCTTTGTTCGAGGAACGTTATAGTGGCTACAAAATATGTTTAAACATAATAATGTTTAAATAAATAATGTGATTATCATTATTTCTAGCAGTCACAGAAAAGGCGGGATACCAATCGCCATATGGGGGCATGGACAATGGAATGGTGAGTTGCTTTTTTTAAATTTGTTCATAAAAATGTAATTTTATGTGTAAATAATTATGTTGATATTTTTTCGTTTTTTTTTTAGGTTCTAATGTATACATTGTAAGAATAAATGTTTTGTCCCTCTGGGTGTGCGAGTTGTAACTAATACGTCAAACACGCGCTTACCCTCCACCAATCCAACACAACACACCTCGCACATCCACATATCCACTCCGCACATGTATTTTAAGACAATATTAATCACATTATTTTTATTTTTATTATTAATTGATTAAAATTAGCTTAGGTATTATTTTAATTGTATCCTTATTCTTATTGCATAAAATCTTAGACGTAAATTATTGGGAAAAGACACTGGCTCCTGTAACACAGGTGTTGTAACCTAGCGCAGGAGTCAGGGCCTCATATGATGTAAAACAACTTTTGTGTCAATAAAGAAATTTATTATTATTATTTATTGTCAATAGTAGTTCTTGTCCTACTCATAAGTAAAATATAACATTAACGCAACAGAAACTGATTCATACAAAATAGATTTTACTTCACATGGAAGGCAAGCTTTTATGAGTATTAAATCGCCAGGTGAAATCTTTCAGTCTTTAAGAAAATGCAAGACACTACTCTTGTCAGGCAATTCTTTGTGTAAAACTCACATCTTTCTTAAGAGGCTGACAACACCTAAAAAATCAGACCTCTGCGGTCACTGTCGTTTTGTACAGAACTGAAAGAGAGGCAACGAGCCGAAGGGACGTTGGATACGCCGCTCAACTTGAATGAAAATTAACAATTTTTTTTTTTTAATAAAAAACTAAAAGCTTATTTCAAAAACAGAAACAACAAATGTTTAGATTATTGTCTTTCTCAAACGTTTTCGTAATTTTATTTATAATTTTTAGTAAATAATAGAGATTGTTTGCTTTAAAGCATGTTTTAAGAGGTTAGTTTACAATTCTTTTCTATCGAGAAAACTTCAAGAAAACGTGTTTTGGGCACAATACAGTTTCAGAAAATACGATCAAGATTTTTTCACTGCCACAAACTGAATAGATACAGCTAAAAATGTTTTTAAAAGAAGCCTATTTGAGGTATTTGGCTGTTGTCAGCGTCTTAAATTAAGATTCTACAGACCACAATAAAAATTGAAACTATAAAAAATAGGCAATCCCGAAGAACTAGCAAAAATATCAGATATTTATAACATCACATACGTCGGCAAAAAAAGGATACAAATGCAAATCTAAGATATGGAGGTTACGCTGTATGTTTTGCTGACCGTACAGCAAAAAGGGCTCAGCGCAGGAATCGAATAAATCAACTTCGAGAACGGTTCAGAGTATATTTATATTTGGGTTGCAGAAAATGTTAAGAATTTGAAGAGGATAGTTTTTTTTATTTTTATTGCATAGTATTTCTACGGGCGTTTATATTTGAACTGCTCATCAACAAATGGCCTTCCTTCAGTATACATTTTTCCATATACATGCTGAAATGTGAGTCGCTTAATTCCCGAAAAGGGGTCATTGTACTCATCATTATGAACATCTTTTACTATGGGACCAACACTGAAATATCGAAAAAAAAATCAATTGGTCCCTACATTGTGTTCACTTAAATCAATAAAATGTAGGGACCACCAGATATTTTTTTCGCCATTTCAGGGTTGGTCCTATATTAAAAGTTGTTCATAATGATGAGTACAATGACCCCTTTTCGGGAAATAAGTGATTCAAATTTCAGCGTGTATTATTATGCAAATATAGTACCATATTAGCGCATTTATATCGAGTGTTTATTGAATTAATTAGGTAACCAAAGTTGTCGAGTCTAGATCGAAATTATTTCCAATTCAGCAGATGAGGAACAAAGGGAGCACTAGAGAACGATGAACTGAGCTTCAAGCTTGGCAATTTAAACCTGAATTTGACACTTTTCTAGTTAGTAATATAATATTAAAATAACAATAAAAATAACACAACTCAATGACTCACCGATATAAACAGCAACACTTTTGTTTCGATATTCAGTCTATAACTTATAACAAAACAATACATAATATTATAATAATTATATACAAATTAATTCCCTTACGACAGTCTATATTTAACTATAATAAACACGTCACTATACTCATTTATATTTTAATGGACGATTTTACAGGAGTAATGAGTAAATGGAGTGCTATAGATTATCTTAAAATAATGTACCGAATTTCTTGGTATACGCGGTTGGTGAGAAATAACAGTTATTATTATGCGCAAAACAGATCCCTCGTCACGTCACGTTAGTGTGTTCTAAATCACGAAACTTCTATGCATTTTGTTTGAAATGACAATAGAGTGACAAGAGGCTAATGCCACGTCCGCGCCAAACGCTATTTCTATATTTAAAGTCAGTAGTAGTAGATAATTAGTCTTAAACCAGTGGCGTGTCATACCATACGGCGTATGACTTTTTCTAACCATGGCAGTCTATATGTCGGCAACTTTTATGCTCGTAACCGAATTATGCAACGTGTAACAGAATAAACGCAAGACCTCAGGCTCCCCAATTACAATATTATGAATACCAGCTGGTATCAATTTTTTTCAACAAAAAAAAAAGTGGTCGTAAGCGCGACTGCTGAGCTGGTCCTGGGTTCGATTCCCGGGTCGGGCAAAGTGTTATTGGGTTTTTTTCATTAGAAAATTCTCAGTAGCAGCCCGGAGTATGGATTTGTGCCCGGTTAGTGGCAATAGGCTCGCCCCCTATTATTTCATTTCATTTCATTTATTTATTCATTAACAATTTCACTTGTGTCTGAATATTTCAGCAGGTACACGATAACAAAAAATATAATAATAACGTAAAAAATTTGATACAATATTACTACACATCATAAAATACAATAGGTACATAATCAAAAATACATGATTTCTTATTTAATTAAACGTCAATAACAATAAAATGCCAAATAAATTGAGATTCCAGATAATTACATCAATAAAACACACAACAATACAAATATTATCAAATATTACATGGGAATATAACATAACTGGCGAAATGTGGGTGTACTATACACCTCTGCCTACCCCTTCGGGGAAATACAGGCGTGATGTTATGTTATGTTACATTCAGGACCTCCGTTTATTCTGTTACACGTTTTAGAGAACAAACTGATACCGTTTTGAGAACAAACTGATACCGTTTTGAGAGTTTTTAAGTAAGAAAGATATCTTTCGCACTGTTGCGATGGCCCACACTAACACTCCATTTGCTTACTCCTCTGTGTCACTTCTTCCGAACCGGTCTCTCATCTCAATTGTCCGGACGAACACCGGACAGGTGGTTCGATCCTATACCTACCTACTGTGACGTTGACAGAGAAACTCGTATTATAATTAGGAAATAATAATTTAATAAAAACAGATTTTCGTATATACCTCGTCTAAGATAGTGTTTCCCTAAGGGGTCTGGGTTCCGTTCACCTAAAGATCATCAATTATGATATTAGCTGCTTCCTTTGACATAGGGGACGAATCTTTCCATTTTTGTAATCCCCACAGAAAAATGGGTGTAATTTTATTATGTTTTGTTTTCAATTTCCGTATTTTCCATGGGCCAATAGGGCCGAAGTCTAGACCACTCGTCATTACTTAAAGTGGCCACTGACGATGCTTCCAACCATGCGAATGGCGCGGCCGTATTCCAAAATCTGTCCGTGAATTTTGAAAATGTATGTTATTTTTAGAACAAGTCAAGCATTTTTGGATGTCGTCATTAAAACGACGTCCGAATGGATACATCGTCAGTGCCCACCTTAACATCTCTGCAACAGACAATTTTATTCATAAAACAAAGTAAGCCTCTGCTCGGCTTAGTCTAAAATGTCTGGAGCCTAGACGAAAAACTGTTAAGCGATTTTTCTATTTTCTAACTTAGTTCTTCTAGTATTTGATAGATGGCGTTGTTCTCGAAAAAATATTATTTCCATTTTATGCACTAGGGTAGGGTAGATCATAATCTACCACCTACAAATATGTATTTTTTTTATTTAGGAATCGAACCTCAGACCCATCTATACTTATATTATAAAGAGGAAAGATTTGTATTTTTGTGTATATGTTTGTAATGAATAAACTCAAAAACTACTGTGCCAATTTCAAAAAAACATCTCCATTAGAAAGCTACATTCACCCTGAGTAACATAGGCTATATTTTCATGTCCACCCGTGCGAAGCCGGGACGGGCCGCTAGTATCTCAGAAAGTCAAGCGCTAACCCAAAAAAGTGAAAATCTCAAAGCAAACAGAACCCTAAAATAAAAAATTGGTTTGAATAAAATAACACAGCAGTATGACATACCACTGAATGAATTTCACCTTGATGCTTACCTCCTGTGGCTTCATAGCGTGAATATACGCTTAATTAACATATCTGACCGTCTCAAACACTAATTAACGAAAGAAAAATAATGATAATGACCACTTATGTCCAATAAACATATTTTATTGATAGTATTGTCGATTTTATTAGAGTCAAGTATTTTACTTTTACGGGGTGGGTTAAAAAATATAGTTATACAAGATGTTGGTCTGTATCCGTGCCATATTTAAGGAGGTTACTATACCACTGATACTTTTTACATTTTTGTTTTAAATACCTATATTTGTAAACCAATAAATTCCCCCGAGTGTCGCGCGCGAAAGTAATTGATTTACTTTCGCGCGCGACACTAAAAAAAAAAAACAAAACAACCAAATAAATAGGCATCTTTTTCTGCCCTTTGACAATGCCGCCGCCGGTGACTTTTCTCGGTGCGGCCCCGGGCCCTGTAGGTTTACTCGCGTTTTACGAACGACAAACGAAGTACGAACTTTCGTTCCGACTGATACTTACATAATAAAGATAGGCACATAAAAAAGGCACAATTAAGATAGACTACGGTTCATAGTCGTATTCAATTTACCGGAGATGAGAAAAACAAACGTCAAAACATGATCATCGCATGCGATAAGGGAACGATGGTGGACCGGAGTAGCAAATTGTGCGATGAATCGTACGATTTATCGAATATCGTCGAACGGGAGTAGAGTAGACCCCCTGCCCCGGGGCGGCGCGGCAGCCCTGGCGCGGCGCCTGGACGCCAGACGACGTCAGAGTCGTTTGGGATTTATCTTAAACCCTCAGGTTGCTAATGTTTCTAAGTGAAAATTTGTTTATTAAATAACCGTAGAATTGGTCAAGTGTTTTTAGATGATCGAGCACATTTTAATATAATTTTCTTTCTCTATAAATATGGCATGCTTACAGATCAACAGCTTGTATAATATAATCAGCCTATTACTGTCCCACTGCTCGGCACGGGCCTCTTCTCAGAGTGAGAAGAGTTCAGGCCTTAGTCCAACAGCGTGGCTTACTGCGGGTTGGCGGACATTGAAGCTAATTTCCCTAAACAAAACGTAACAAAACGAACAGCTGTTTTTAGGGTTCCGTAGTCCTACAAGGAACCCTTATGGTTTCGTCATGTCCGTCCGTCTGTCCTAATCCTTTACAGCTTAATAACTTCTACAGTTATAAACATAAGTAAATGAAAATTTGCAAAAAAATTGTCTAGATATAGATCTCAATTTTAAATGAATAAAAAAATCGTGATTACGTATTTTAGGGGTGGCGCCCATACATGTGAAATGGGGATGAAATTTTTTTTTTCGCTGCACCCCTCGTGTGGGGTATCATTGAATAGGTCTACTAAAATTAAGGTAATGTTTCATACATAACTTTTTTATCAGGTGTACCATCTGCGAAATATACCCCGCCAAAGTGGCTTGCAATGTGTCCCCCCCCAGCCATTTCTAAACTATGCAATGTAGAAACTTTAATCTTCCACATTGATAGACCTTTGTAAAAACTCTCTTTTAAAATTATTTCGAGTATAATTTGATAATACATTTTTGAGTTATAGAGAGAAAACTGAAAAATACTTAAAACGTCCTAGTTCAAAGGTCATTGACCTTAGAGAAAAATGGTCATAGAAATAATGCTCCTGTAGCTACTTTCTATTTGAAAAAATCACAAAAAGTAACTTTATGTTATGTTGTTCACATTACACACTTCTTAAATTTAGCGCCATCTAGTAATACAATCTAGTACTAACAACACTCTCTGAGTCGCCAATGCTGCCGTCTATTGCATTTGGCGCTGTATAGCGCGCGCCATCTAGAGGCTACTAACAACACTCTCTGAGTCGCCAATGCTGCTGTCTATTGCAAAAACTAAAATAGCCATGATTAATATTCGATTTGATTTGTTTGTAACACCTACTTAAGGAACCCTATAATACTGAGCATGGCCCGACATGCTCTTGGCCGTTTTTATTTAAACTTATTTTCAATTTCTTTTTTTCATAGATGTATTTTATTTCAGTAACAGAAACAGACATAGTAAAAAATATAGACTAAGTGCTGCGAACGACCATAGTGAAGCCAACAAAAACCGTGCTCCTTCATGTACAACCAGTGCTCACGTACATACCATGCACCTTAAGGATATTTGTTTTCGCGATGCTTACTGGACGATGCCGCGACATGTGAACTGAGAGGTGTGAGCACGGTTTAAGGTGCATGTGTGTGCGTGAGCGCTGGTTTTTACACGGAGGAGCACGGTTTTATTGGCTTCACTATGATTGTTCGCAGCACTTGGTCTATATTTTTTACTATGTCTGTGGTAACAGATCACAATTTCGGTGACTGAGTGTTGTGGCGAAATTTGGGAGAGCCCTATGTCCAGCAGTGGACTGCGAAAGGCTGAGTTGATTGAACTGCGCACGATCATATAACATCACGCCTGTAATCCTCGAAGGGGTGGGCAGAGGTGTATAGTACCTGAAAGTACTATTGTTCTGAATCGATTTGTTTTTTTTATTGTATAGGATGGCGAAACGAGCTAAATGCCCACCGACTGACATCGGCCACTTATGACGCGTCTATGGTCAAATCTTTGCGAAAATCCTAGGATTATTGCAAAAGACTAGATAAATGGAATCTCAGAAAGATTTTCGCTATCATACGAGCTATTATCGGGATCATTGCAAAAATCCCAGTTTGTTTATAAGGACGATTGGAAACTTGAACGCTGATTCGCTAATCTAAGAGTCGATTTATTATCCTAAAGGGCTAGTTTTTCAATAGTCTGATAACTTTTAACTGAGGAATAAATGTGACGTTTTGACAGTTGTAGTATAGAAAATCTGTCAAAACGTCACATTTATTCCTCAGTTAAAAGTTATCAGACTATTGAAAAACTAGCCCTAAAACAAAGTTTAACCGGATTAAATCGCGTATATTATTTAAATTGGTTTTCCTGACGTTTCGAAAGCTTTGCAGCATTTCGAGGTCGCAGGTAGACTAAGATGACAAGCGTCTTTACAGATATTTCTAAAAAAATATTTATTGATTTATTTGTTATCGGATGATAACGAAAAATTTCATAGATCTCAATTATACGGTCCTTTGCAATCGTCCTAGGATTTTCGCAAAGATCAGATTTTTTCGATTATCCTACGACATTATATGCTGCCTCCCATGTAAACAAGCGCTCTGAACTCGGCACATCTGCTCGTCGCGCCGCATTCCATCAACAGGTTATATTATCGTGTAGGGCGAGGTGTTATACGTCATAATTTGATGAAGTCCTGTGCCTTAAAAAAACAAATACGCTTATCTCTGCAAAGATAAGCATTTTGTACATCATATAAACATAACATCACGCCTGTATTTCCCCGAAGGGGTAGGCAGAGGTGTAACAGTACACCCACATTTCGCCATTTATGTTGTAAGTCCCATGTAATAGGGGATGAGCCTATTGCCATTAACCGGGCACATATCCAGACTCCGGGCTGCTACTGAGAACTACTACTACTGTTTTGTAGCTTAGGTTTATTCCTAAATCTGACTATAGAGTAGTATAGACTATTAAATCTTATGATTATTAAATTAATGATTTCTTCCAAGCGTTCAATCGTGATCGATTCATAAAAACCAGAAAAACACAACTATTACCAGATCATCTAGATAGGTGAAGTTAATGCCAACTGATTTATTGAAGCTGGTTAAAAACTACCCAACCTTACTCAATAAAATTTTTATGGGATCACCGCGCGGGCTTTCTCTACCATATAAAAAAACAATCATGTAAATCGGCCTATAACTCTCGGAGTAATCGGTGTACATACAAAAAAAAAACCCGTCGAATACATAACCTCCTCCTTTTTTTGTCGGTAAACTTTTTTTATGCAATTCTGGACGTTTTAAGTTCAGGGTATGAATTTCGTCTCAGAATTGAGATAAGAATTCCGGATGTACAGTCACAAATCTTTCCGGTGAACCCCCACTTACCACTTAGGTTTAGTAGCTATTGATGAGCCTTAGTGTTATCTATAAAAAAAACATGGAAATAGTTTTTTTTTTGCATTATTCAATCATAAAAATTAAATGAATTGCGGTCGAATTTCGACCATAATTGGGCGTTGTTATAATTTAATTGGTAATAATTAATTAATGTTAGGAATTATTTTATTAGTGTATTGATTATTATTGTATACCCTGCATTGCTTATTGTAATGAAATATTTTATTGTAATGTATCGATTAATTATTATTATAGGTATATCGATTGCTTATCATTTATTGCTTTTGTAATGTATTTTTTTATGTAGGTACCTATATTTCTGACACAATGTAACATTGTTTGAGAATAAATAAATAAATACTAAGGCTAAAATCGTTGCACTCACTGTGTTTCGGTCTGAAGGGTACGGGTGCCGGTGAAATTACAATCACATGAGACTTTCCATCTTCATGTCTCAGTTTGGCGAACCGACTTGCGGTACCATTTAGGCAACAGCCTAGGTGGTATTGAAGTTGTCATGGGCAAAGGTAACCGCTTAACATCAGGTGGGCCTTTGGCTCGTTTCGCCATCCTATACAATAAAAAAAAAAAAAAAAAAAAACTCAATGTTCGATGGCAGCGGTAGGTACATGTAATGTAGCAGGATTCGTTCAAGGGATTTTGTCGACAAAATGTATCACCGCGAAGGATCTTGACTGTACAAAGCAAGGCCAGCCTAACTTTCCCGTATATACATTTACTATGTGTCTATTTATAGCGACGGTGAAAGGCAATAAAAGGGGATGTAACTGTGGGTGGATATAAATAGGGGGTGAGGGGGGTAAGTTGCTTTTAATTCGCCGCATTGTCTTTGTTGCCTCTTAGTTGGGAGACGTTGGTACAGTTAGGAACAGAAGTGGTAGGGATGTTTCTTTTTCTTTTATGTACCTCTATTTTGTAGTAAGGGACAATATTAACAAGTTTGCTGTCCAAACAGCAGACACAGAAGTAAAACAGTCGTCCTGTGCCATATATGGCTCATAGGACAGAGAATGGCTTAAAATAGTTAGCCCTCTTTCTTGTAAAAAACAGAAATATATGTTAAAATACTAGCCTACGCTACGCCCCGCGCTCGCTGCTCTGCTCGCGTGGATATCGTTTATCACGCGACTTTATTTTTTAGGGTTCCGTACCCAAAGGGTGCAAACGAGACCCTATTACTCTCGCTACGCTGTCCGTCCGTCCGTCTGTCACAGGGCTGTATCTTTTGAACGGTAATAGGTAACCGATTGAAATTTTATTTTATTTTATTCTCTGAGAATATGTGTTGCTATGAGGTGTATCACGTCAAATACTAAAAACAAAAAAAAGTCTAAAACCAAAGGGGTCCCAGGGGTTTCTTGTATGGGGTCCCCATACAAGAAACCTCAAAAAACATGCATTTTTTTCAACGTTTTTGTTCCTGCTCTATCTTCAAAACGGTAATATATACCAGCGTCAAACTTGGTCAGGTTATAGTGTATATTATGTTGTTTAGCAACAAATACTGAAAATAAGACAAACATAGACATATGTGGTGGAACCTGCGTAAGAAAGACATGCAAAAATTCATATTTCGCGCACTGTACGTTGATGTCTTTTGATAAACTCTCGTAAATTAATCAGTTTTTATGGGGTATCAGGTCGTTGAGAGGCACGGAACCCTTACTGCGCGAGTCCGTCTCGCACTTGGTCGGTTTTATAATACAATATTAGTGGGATTGGTCCTTCGTTAAACATGGCTAGATATTTTCCAGTCTTTTCCTTGTGTATTGCTTGTGCTTGTGTATTCGATTTTCGATATACTATCTTTCTGTTACTTATGATAAAATTCTTGAGTAAATACAGGTATCCCATAATGACAATCGCTCAAAAATATTAAGCCAAAATAAATGCATTTTTTATTTATACTTTCAAAAACGGAATGAAGAAAATTGCTTCAGCAAGTTGTTAGGCACTTGTGTGTCCGACTGTACTCTAAGACAGTCGGCTATAAAAGTGAATCGGCAACACGGACGAGTGGCTCGCGCTAGGGCATGTACATATATCTTGACATGTAGGAGAGTATAGTAGGTATACCTGATTTTCCTTCGCTTTGAGTGTCCCTTTTTTCATCTCCAACCAGCCCCACACAACACCATAAAAACTAACGTAGGACATGATAAAAAGACAATTCTAAAACACACAAAAAAACAATTCTTGTGAGGCATTTGACCCAAGACCAAGTCAACTGTTATCTTGACCGCACCAAGAGTTAAATCTTGCCATCTAAACAATCCAAAAAATTATAATTAAATATGATCAATAGCATAATAATATAAAAGTGTATGTGTAGTATAATAGTGGCAGTGGGCGTGGCACATTGCTCGCAGAAATGATGGCCGATGGGACAGTAAAGTTCTGGAGTGGCGACCGCGTACTGGAAGGCGCAGCGTGGGTAGGCCTCCCACAAGGTGGACCGACGACCTGGTGAAGGTCGCGGGAATCCGCTGGATGCGGAAGGCGCAGGACCGGTCGTTGTGGCGATACTTGGGGGAGGCCTATGGCCAGCAGTGGACGTCTTTCGGCTGAAATGATGATGATGAATAGCATAATTTATATGCCCCCCTTTTGGGGAGGACCCCTTTTGTCCAGCAGTGGATGTCTTTCGGCTGAACACACAGTTTTAAAAGCACTGGTATAACGCAATCCTATTGATTGTTTACGATGTCACATCTCTCCTCTTCGCTTTGGTGGAAACCGAGCCTAAGATCCTAACCTACTCACACGGCACACGACACTCCCTTTGAAGTATGACGTAGTAAAGGGCTCGGCTCTCAGCGTTTAAAGTAAATGACGCTAAAAGGACCCGGAGTCCGGACGTACGGAGTCGGACCTCTGGGATACTATTACAGTTTTACGACTCCCTGAGAGATTAGTTGATGGTATCTGAGAAGGGGAAGGTTTCTTACGTTTCGTTAAATTCAAATTCTTTAATCATCAGACAACAAATTGGTCTATAATGTGTTAGTAACAAATGCAACTTATCTTATATTAGTACTTAATAACTAGCAGAGATTTAGTCCGGTTGACAGCGCCCACACAAGCGGGCTATCAGCCCGGGCAGCTATCGCACGCAGGATGGTGTTGGGGCTGCCGCGCAGCCTGCGCAGTAGTGAGGAAGACTTTTTACGCCAGACGGCTTCGAACCCGTCTGTACGTGCTTCGGCAAACATTGCCGACGCACTACAATAGCGCGGCAGCCGCAACAGCGCGCTGAACGCGTTATTATATTGGATCCTCAGAGCTTTGTAAGCCTTTTGGGTATATCTGAACCACATGGCCCCCGAGTACAGTGATGTACAATATGCCTTAAATAGCGTTATTCTCACTGCGGCTGTACATCGGTAGAACCTGCGGACCAGCATGTTTGCCCGGACTGATAACGCTCTGCCTTCCCTCTCCGTATCTTCATCGTCCTTAAGATCATCCGTCACCAAGTGGCCCAGGTATTTAAATGTATCTACTCTTAAGGTTCTGTTAAGGTTGAAGAACTGGGCAAGACCAAATTGTTTTGATACTGCGTTTATTGAATTAGGTTTTTTTATTAAAACTACATCATCATCATCATTATGTCAGCCGAATGACGTCTACTGCTTGACAAAGGCCTCCCCCAAGCATGTTGGGGGATATGCCATAATCGCCATGATTGGCAGGCGGGTTGGCTTCGCAGTTGGTTGGTCGCACTCAGAGAACGCTGCTGCCCATCCTTTGGTAAATCCCTTAGTCGCCTTTTACGTTACCCATGAGAAGAGAGGTGCTGCTATTCTTTATGTTCGGCACCACACGGAACAATATGCATATTATTTGGAACTAATTAACTTTAACTCTCTTTTTTGTAACACTTCTCCGCCAAACAGTGATGCTGGCATTGCTGTGAAATTACAATCACATGAGACTTTCCAACTTCATGTCTCAGTTTGGCGAACCGACTTGCGGTACCATTTAGGCAACAGCCTAGGTGGTATTGAAGTTGTTATGGGCAAAGGTAACCGTTTAACATCAGGTGGGCCTTTAGCCCGTTTCGCCATCCTATACTATAAAAAAAAAATTACGTGTACAACTTTTGACTTACTATCTTGCCACCAGAAAGTACTCCAGGCAACAAAATTGCTATTTCCACATGTATCTGTACCACAAATTAACCACACACTACCACAGCCGCACAGTCAACCCCTATTTCTGCACCAGTACGGTGTGGCGGCCACGTCGTGCGCAGCTTCGAACGGGCACCACCAGCCCGACCGCCGCCACCACTATCACCACCAGCACCATCAACATGCAGACGTGCCACCACAATGGGTGAGACGCGTGTTGTGCTATGTGTTGTTTTTGAGCACGTGTGTTGTGATGTACTGTTTTTAGATCTAGTTGTAATACCACTGTGTTGTTTTTTAGCACGTCTTTTGTTTTCATTCCTTTTTCGTTGTAGTTATGTTTCTATGTGTAGTATATATGCCATTTTCATTATTATCATTTATTTTTAATGCTTACTGTTGGCTTCAGTTTTAATTACTTGTCATCCTTGAGACAAGTGTTGAGATTTGCAAAAAGTAGTTATCATTTCAAGTTTCATCAGCATCACCTACAAGCAGACGTACCATCAAAATGGGTGAGATGCGTGTTGTTATCGGGCACGTGTGTTGTTGGTTTTATGTTGTCAAGTGTGCAGATAAATTTTTAGGTTTAGTCATTATGTTAACATTTTTCAGGTTTATGTGTCGTTTTTAAGCACGTGTTCTATTGGCTTTTATCACCTTTTTGCTATAGATGTGTGGCGCTGTGTTTCATTGTTTCGATTTTTCATCATCATTACCAACATATATATGCTGTCAAAACATGTCAATGTCATTATGTCGCCATTTTTGTCATCACTACTGTCACTATTAAGGAGTTATATGAAATATTTTTACGTTGAGCTATTTCTAACATGCGCTGTGTTGCTTTAAGATTGTTCTGTCCTGTAGATAAATGTTTATACCTAGCTGTTATACCATCATCAAGATGCAAACTAGCTTTTACAGCAAAAATACTTGCTTTAAAAGAATCACTAGCATTTACCAATCATGATTTGAAAACTGCTTTTGTCCATATCACTAATCACAATGCTTTGTTTTAGGTTTTGTATGTATGATGTTTTTTTCTATAGTGGCTTGAAATTTAGGATGGCCTGCCCTTGATGGTCATTTAATAAAACTACCCTAATATGATGAATTATGACTTATTTAACACATAATTGTAATTAAGCACGTGTAAATCTATTGTTATTTTTATGGTTGATAAGTTACTATTTTGATCCAGGAATACAGGTATAGTAAGCATATAATTTTAGATTTCAGTGTAACTTTTATCAGTAGTTTTGTTAATGTGTGTTTTAAATCGACACGTGCTTTGTGTAAATATGTTAGTGTCGTGTTTTCAGAAAACTTGTTTATTGTTTTATCAAATTCTCTTTGACGTAATAGATATACCTACATATTTATAGCTGGTTGTTTTTATACTTATGTCTATAATATATGACTCACATTTGTTTTCCTGTATCATACAATTGGTTCAAATTATATTTGTCACTTAATTTTGAAGTACTAGCTTATACCTGCAGGTTCGCTTGCGTCGTAATGTCGATAAAAAGTCCTTTGTGTTAATCCAGGATATGATCTGTGTGCTAAATTTCATCCAAATCCGTTCAGCCGTTTCAGCGTGATTGAAGGATAAACAAAACAATAAACAAACATACATGTTTTCGCATTTACAATATTACAAGAATTATTAGTCAAATTGGGTTTCGTTTACGGTTTACGAAGCTTAGAAAACAATAATTTTGACTGACTGACTTTCTGTAGATTGAAAAAGTGCGAAAAACGGCCACTTTAGGCACTTTTTTTATCTACAACTACAGCGAACTATACGTGGGACACTCAGAAAGTTTTGCGAAACTAAAAAAAATTGTTCTATACGTACATATATTTTTATCAAATCTTTTCAAAGTACTTTCCACCAGCCTCTATACAAAGATTCATGCGCCTAAACCAGTTTTCAAAACACTTTTTCCAGTCCGCCGCAGACACCTCGTTTACAGCCTGCTCGAACGCAGCCAGCGCATCTTCCGGCGACGAAAATTGTATCCCTTTGAGCTGATTTTTTATTTTTGGGAATAAAAAGAAGTCACACGGTGCTAGATCAGGGCTGTAAGGAGGGTGACCCAGGAGTTTGACTGGCGTGCTGTCCAGGAAGTCCCTCGTTTTGAGTGCGGTGTGCGCAGGTGCATTGTCGTGGTGGAGCAGTAGCCCGCGGAGCCCTGTGTTTGGTCGCTTGTTGCTTATAACAGAGAAAACTTCTGGCAAACATTTGGTAGTATACCATTCGGCATTAATGCTTCTTTGATCCCGTAAGGGAATTGATACCAAGTGGCCAGTCAAATTAAAAAAGCTAGCGATCAAAATCTTACCCCCGCTTCTAGATCGCTTCACTTTGGTAGGCGTTGGCTCATTTTGAAACACCCAAACAGTCGACTGGCGCTTGGTTTCTGGGTCGTATTGATAAATCCAGGACTCATCACCTGTAACGATGTCGTAAACACGCCGAGACGAGCCTGCTTCAAATTTGTTAAGCATATCACGGCACCATTCCACCCGGGCCTGCTTCTGAGCATCGGTGAGGTTGTGCGGCACCCAGCGTGATACTATCCTCCTCACGCGAAGATGGCTGTGTAGAATCTCGTGAACGCTTCCCGATCCAATCTTCAATATGTGTTGAATCTCCTGATATGTAATTCGCCTATTGTCTTGGATTAAATTTTTCACTGCTAGCACGTTTTCTTCGGTAACAGCCGTCAAAGGGCGACCGCTTCTTTCGTCATCCCCCAAAGTTGGTCGACCGCGCTTGAATTCGTTATACCAACGATACACGGTTGCCTTGGAAGGGCCTTCATCCATGAATGCCATTTGAAGTCTATCGTACGATTCATCCGGTTTCAGGCGACACTTGAAATCGTATAAAATCATAGCTCTAAAATGTTCCCGGCGCAGATCCATATTTCAGTGAGACACAATACTTTGAATTAACTCGCAAAAAATGTGGAGGGAAATTTTGAAATTGGAACTTACTTATTTTTACTTATAAATAATCATATTTTCGAAAAACATTATAACTGGCCAGTCTCCCATATATAAAAACTTTTTTTCGCAATACTTTCTGAGGGGCCTGGTAATTTACAGAGTTGATAATTTCTGATTAAACTACAGTACCTGTACTTCAATTGTTAAAAACGAATTTTCGATAAATGGTGTATTCATCATCATCATTTGAGCCGAAAGACGTCCACTGCTGGACATAGGCCTCCCCCAAGCATCGCCACAGCGACCGGACCTGTCTTCCGCGTCCAGCGGATACCTGCGACCTTCACCAGGTCTTCGGTCCACCTTGTGGGGGCCTACCCCACGCTGTGCCATCTAGTACGCGGTCACCACTCCAGAACTTTACTGCCCCATCGGCCGTCCGTTCTGCGAGCAATGTGCCCCGCCCACTGCCACTTAAGTTTGGCAATTCTTCGGGCTATTTCGGTCACTTTCATTCTCCTGTAAATGGTGTATTCATCAACTCAGCCTATCGCAGTCCACTGCTGCACATAGGCCTCTCCCAAGTTGCGCCACAACACTCAATCCTCTGTGTTCCGCATCCAGTCCCCCCCAGCCACGTTCTTTAGGTCGTCGGTCTCGGTCTGTTTTTCGTTTTATTAAAAAATAATTAATTCTAGGATTGTGACGAGTGACTCGATAGAGGCGAGTGATCGAGTGACTCGTGAACCACTCGAGTGACTTGACCACTCGAGTAGTACTCGAGTAAAATAGTAAAATGACTCGAATGACTCGAGTGGTAAAATCCTGGGGGGGCGCCCTACGCTGCGTTTGCCGATTCGCTGTCTCCAATCAAGGACTCGTCTGCTCCAGCGGCCATCGTTCCTTCGACAGACATGGCCAGCCCACTGCCACTTCAGCTTACTGATCCTACAAGCTATGTCGGTCACTCCGGTTCTCCTCCGGATAATCTCGTTACGAATTTTAATCCTTCAAAGAAACTCCAAGCATAGCCCGCTTCATAGCTTTGAAATTGTGGACTAGCCCAACTGTCAGTGTCCACGTTTCGGCACAGTAAGTCATGACAGGCAGGATGCACTGGTTGAAGACCTTTGTCTGCAAACTTTGCGGTATAGGCGACGAGAAGACTCGGCGAAGTTTGCCAAATGCTGCCCAGCCCAGACGGATCCTTCTGTAAATAAATCTTCTGTTTCTGTAAATGGTGTATTCAGCGACTAATATTTTTTTTACTGACCCCCGTCCCCCGCGCTACTTGCTGCTACATTCCCCTTAAATAAAATCTTGTAAAAACCTACTGACCCATTTCGAAAACTTACTTAATCAGCAAAAACACGTGTTAACTACAATTAATCATCGCTTATTACAAAGTATATTAATTAAAACGATATTGTCGTACTTATATCATTGACGTACGTGCTCAATCTTCGCCAAAAGTAATACATTTAATGTTATTGCAAAATAAGTTCCATGTCCGCAGAGTTCCGGTTGGAAATGAGTGAAGAGAAAATGTAATGCATGTGTCGTAGGATAATCGGAAAAATCAGATCTATGCGAAAATCCTAGGACAATTAGAATCTAAGAAAGATTTTCGTAATCATCCGAGCTATTTTCAGCATCATTGCAAAAATGCAGTAGAAATGAGAGCTTTGAGAAGTATGTGTGGTGTAACTTTGAGAGATAAAGTAAGGAATAACGTGATAAGGGAGCGTTCTGGAGTGAAAGAAGATGTAGTGACAAAGATTGAGAAAGGTATGTTAAGATGGTTTGGACATGTAGAGAGGATGGACGAGAGGAGATTGACGAAACAAGTATACGAAGCGAGTGTGGATGGAAGAGTTGGAAGGGGACGACCTCGGCGAACGTATCGCGATCAGCTCGCGGATGTTCTCAAAAAATGCCAGGTTAAGAGTTCTCTAAACCGACGAGCATGCATGACGAGGTTAATGGACGTAGATGAAGCGAAAAAGGTGTATCAGGATCGTAGCAGGTTGAAATCCATAGTCTCTGCCTACCCCAATGGGAAACAGGCGTGATTATATGTATGTATGTATGCAAAAATCCAGAAGGCCAATTCTCGTAATTAAAAACGTTCGAAATATAGTTCCAAACTACTCTCAATGTTTAAAATCTCAATCTGCTGACAGTAGATGTTCCTGTTTGCAGTTTATTTGTGACACTTAGGTCATTAATGTCACCAATGATTCAAGAAATGTACCTAATTAAGTATTTTTTATGTGCACCTACCGCATGTCGTCTTGTTGTTTTTTTTTTTTTTTTTTTTTTTTGTTGTGGCAATAAATCATTTTTCTTTCTTTCTTTCAATAAACGGCAATCAGAAACTTGCGCTGATTGGCTAACAGCTACATTCTTTCGTCTTTTGTTGCTGTCTGATATTGTATAACAACTGTAACCACTCACTCAATCAGAAACAATAAAGTTTACTTACTTGCTTTCAGCGTTTTGTTGACTATGTACCTACCTTTTTTGTGATAATATTTAAACATTAAATTACTTAATTTAAGTTTAGCTTTGTTACTTCTTTACTTTTCTGTCTACTTTAGACATTTATAAAGAGCCATGTTCTGGCCAAACAGAATAAAGATACTATAAATTGACTCTTAGATTAGCCAATCAGCGTTTAAGTTTACAATCGTCCTAAACATGTTTTTATGACGCAAAATAATCATTAATATAATGATTTTTGCATTATTATGATTATCGTAATCGATTAACATAATAATGCAAATTATGCAATATCAAAACGTGACGAAAAAGTCAAATCTGATATGACACATTAATTGACATTTTTTTATCTGTGTGCCTGCCACCGACGCACACGCACGCATCGGTGCGTCATTTTTACGTAGTTGCCAGCCCAAAGAACCTACCAATAAGGGTTTATTGTGTTGCATTATTGTTTTTTTTGTTTCAATAAAAAATATGCTCTTTCACCAAATATTGGTGAGATTGCTATTTATTAATTATTTTTACGCAGGCTCCATACGTTTTTTTTATTTCGGAAGTCTTCAAAGCAGTTAACTTAAACTTGATCATATTACCAAACTAGAAAGAAAAACAAGAAATAAAAAATCACTATCAGTGAACCAATACCAAGTTACAGAAAAAAACGTGGTCCTTTCGCCCAAAATTAATTTCTGGATGCAGCAACGTAAATGACGAACAATCTTTTATTTACCAGAGAAATCAAGAAAAACAAAGACAATGTTACCAAGATTTTGACTTTGGTATTTTATTTAAAATTGTGTGAGTGTAGATAAAAAAGTGTATGAAACTGACATAATTAGGTATTAAAACACTCGTGTGATACTATTAAAAACCTCGCCTACGGCTCGGTTTTTAAACTCACACTCGTGTTTTAATAACCCCTATTATGCAACAGTTTCATAAACTACTATTATCTACACTCGTATCGTAAAATTCGAATTATGAACTCGAAAGTAATGTCATAATGACATACTTTACGCACATGCACCTGTTATGAATTTAAAAAGTTTCATTACGATACAGTTTGCTGAACAAAACAATGTGGTAATTTAATTTTTTTTCCATAACCGCACACTTCAGCCTAACTAAGGAGTTTTTAATGCCACTTCGACCTAACCAAGGAGTTTTCAAACCTTTTTTTTAGCAGTCGTACAGTTTGGCACCAATGAGTACACAAAATTCAGGGTGGCGCCACTTGTCATACATTGAAAATTTTTATCGTTTAAAATCGCGTTTTTGGCAGAACTTTTGAATGTCATATTGCTTTTAATTATATTTAAGTGTTTACAGGCATATTTTTTGTATGATAAAACAGAGATTGACGGAATCCTGACAAGGATAGAAAATTAGTTCCGATTATAATGTTGTCGCCAGACAATATTTTATTATCTGTGTAGGCGCGCACCAGCGCGCGTGCGCGGCCGCGCGCCTGGCCTACTGGATATGGACATCGTTACTTGTAAATTTATTGTTATTGTTTACGTTATTATTATGGTTTTGTGTGTCGAAAGTTTTATTCTGGGCAAAAATATCTGACTACAGCAGTGATACTGAACTGAGGAAAATATGACCCCGCCTGAATTTCTGGATGCAGCAACGTAAATGACGAACAATCTTTTACCAGAGAAATCAAGAAAAACAACGACAATGTTACTAAGATTTTGACTTTGGTATTTTATTTAAAATTGTATGAGTGTAGATAAAATAGTGTATGAAACTGACATAATTAGGTATTAAAACACTCGTGTGATACTATTAAAAACCTCGCCTACGGCTCGGTTTTTAAACTCACACTCGTGTTTTAATAACCCCTATTATGCAACAGTTTCATAAACTACTATAATTTGGTTTTCCTGACGTTTCGAAAGCTTTGCAGCGTTCGTGGTCGCAGGAAGACTAAGATGACAAGTGTCTTTACTGATATTTCTGAAAAAATTAATTAATATTTCGTACAATATTTATTTATTAATTAAAATAGTTTCGTTGCACCCCGTAATTTCTCTCAATGTCATTATCTTTTACTGTGTAGCGTGCTGTTTGGGGACTTGATTATTTTTAGAACTGGGTTCCAAACAGGTGAAAGCTGCCAACCATCTTCTCTATTAAAATTTGCATGTTTTTTAATTTCAATATTACCTAATATTAATATTAACCAATTTAAATAATATACGCGATGTAATCCGGTTAAACTTGTTTTACTATAACAAATTATTTACTATATTAAAATATAAGATTATTTTACTATCAAGTTATATAATAACACACAGTTTAAATGACTATCGCCTAGCCTCCTGCCTATGACATTAACAATTCTCCACATTTCTATACAAGTACAGATTAAAATCTATATCCACGTATTTTTGTCATTTATACCTGCGGATATGGGCGCGTACCATTTTTTTGCTGCGCTAGGGATGGGAAAGTATCGTTCAATTGTAATATCGATTGAGAAGATCAATATGTAAAAAAGGTGCCAATATTGAAAGGCGTGATTAAATTGCATCATGCATGGCATTTAATACTTAGTTTATGGGGGTTTTTTTTGGTTAGTATGTGGTTAATTAAATAACAAAAAATCTTTAATTACAACTACAGAAGTAAGTGACCTTTGCAGGGCTTGGAAACCTGGTATTTTCTTTTAACCAGCTTGTATTAACACCATACATTTTTAAAAGAGCATTTTCATTTCCATTCTGCTCGTTCTCCATATTATTTCGGTTCTGATCAAAGAGCAGAATGAAACTTCCGTAATACCGGTTAATTTAATTTCATTGACCTCTTTAATATAATTTAATATCCCTTCAATTGCACACTTGCAAATAATCTAGCGTAACCCCAGAGACATAACGCTCGCGAATCGGTTCTGCTCCGAGCGAGCGTTTACGAAGAACCTGGTTAAAACTAACTAACCGGTATTTTCCGACCCATTCCCAAGCCCTAAGTCTGTGATTTATATGCTAGAAACCAGAAGACATCTTAAATGTGTTCATGTGAGCAAAAATGTATACAATTAAATTTTTTAGCAACCTCTCATTTCTTCACACAAAAAGCATCCGAGAAATTATAAATATGTATGAACAACTCCGTATTATAATTTAATGTAGATCTGCTCTGTGTGTGGTCCACAATTTACATCATTGACATAGTAATGAGACTTGATATACTATTTTTTGTTTGAATAAATTGTAGTAATCATAAAACAATTTTAACAGATTTTTTGTCATTTTATTTGAATAGAATGCAAGTCTATTTTGTAATCGTAGAATAATTCTGAATACTGCTCTTCTCGAACAGCCGTTGCACATTTTAATTTTTCGTTGCATACATGTGATTCTATTATTATTTTATTTATTGACTAACTAACTAATAAGTTGCCACAATTAAATAGTCGATAAATAATTGACTTTTAAATAAAATGGGTCCTTTCTTCAATTGAATATTGAAAGAAAGAAAAGAAAAGAAAGAAAAAAAAAATTGCCACAGGACAGTGATATTGAACTATCCATTAATAAATAGGACACGTTAAGTAGTTTTTTGACTCGTACGTTAATTCATTGTACATTCAGTAGTTTCATGATAATCTTAGTATAGCTCCATCCATAGTCCTCTGCAAGATATTCTCTTCTGCAAAACTATTCTTCCATTATTTCATGTTCATTATCGGCCAAAATTAATATCCAATCTATCCACGATTTACCCTACTAGAGATAGAAATTTGACATATTTTGTCCATACAAATAGCTCCATAGCTTATGTCAAATTCCTATCTCTAGTAGGGCAAATAGTGGATAGATTGGATATTAATTTTGGCCGTATATCGATAACTAATTCTAAACCATCTCAACCCTAACTCTTATAAAATCCCATTTCCCCCTAAGCGGGGGTGTCGCGGGGGCCGGGGTGTAAGGGCACGACCGACCGACTCCCGCGCACCTGGCGCGTGCGACGCCAATCGCGTGCGCCGGCGCACCCCGGGTTAACACCACGTATGTGTGCCTATGTAGTACTATTTGAATACTTTATGCATACAAGTGTGGGTATGTGAGTTTTGTTTGATTTTCTATGTTATTGTAGATATTGGTGATTGATTGAGATGACCGTGTTGATCTTGAGTGTCTTTCAATTTGTGTGTAATAAGAAGGGAATGAAGCAGCTGCCAGTGCTTGGTCCTTGGGGACATTCGGCTTTCGAAGAAGTTCCACTAAATGCTCACATCCCTTTGTAGGTTGAGATCGTTGAGATAGATATTTAACCAATAATCATTGTTGACACATTTTCCACCATTTTTACATTACATACCTTATATTTTGTTTTTGGGTAAAATTCTCATGGATATCCTCCGTCTGGGGACGGCGGAGTGATATGTCGGACTCCTACCGACTAAAACCACACGGTGGCCATCCTCAGCACAAAAACGGGGGCTCCGGGAACTCCAATGGCCCGAGCCAGTGCCCTCTAGTGCTACGCCTTTGGCACGTCCCAGGAAACAATATTGTTTCCCCCACAGCAGCACGCGACCACCACATACTTCTGCCCTCCCCAGGATCGCTTAATAGTCGCCTCGAGTCCTTGCATTACATTACACAATTGGCCCGCTTCACAATTTTTCATTTGTAATGTATGCAAGGAGTCAGAATTATTTTATTAACCGACGAAAAAAAGAGGAGGTTCTCAATTCGACGCGTATTTTTTTATTTATTTTTATTTATGACCACGCATAACTTTTTACAGAGTAGTCCGATTTTGATGATTCTTATTTTAATAGATAGAGTATGTCTCGAAGTTGGTCCCATTTAAATTTGAAAATCAAAATCACCCCTAAGGTTAGGAAAACAGGGGATGAGTGCTTGTTCACCCACTGAATTCTTACCTGTTAACCGATTCTGTTGAAACTTGGCACACATAAATCTAATTCTAGACACTTCAACATAATGGAGACCTGGAGTTAGATTTAAGCCGCAAAAAAATTAAAAATAAATCTTTTTATCAAAAAATTGAACCGACGAAAACAGAAACTGAAAAGCGAAAAATAAAATAAAGGTTTATAGTCTTAATAACTAATTATGAGTCGGCGCCAAACAAACAACCAACGAAGATCATTAAATTACTTTAAAGAAATAATAAAAACAAAATAACATGAAATACAACTTGAAATTTCCACGATAAACATTAACTTTCCGAAAATGTGTTCTCCGCTCGACCACTTGCAACTTGTACGCACTTGTTTGTTTGGCGCCGACTCATAATTAGTTATTTACGTTAGTTATTAAGACCTTCATTTTATTTTTCGCTTTTCAGTTTCTGTTTTCGTCTGTTCAATTTTTTGATAAAAAGTTTTATTATTTTTGTAGGTGTAGGTCCCACTCGCCCCTCAAATCTCGCCCCTAATTGGTTAAGTGTACCCACTCGCCCCCTTGAAATTTAGATGGTAAAACTCGCCCCCGATTATTAGTAGGTTAAAAGTACAGTCAGAAACGTCAAGCTTTTGAATGCTGCGATTTATTTTTGCCACACAGAGAACGGTCTGAAAGTCTCAATCTAATATTGAAATGAATATAGAAAGGGGAGAAGTAAAATACAAATGCTGTTGCATGCTGTTTAATATTATACAGCTAAAATATTGTATAAGTCGCTACTATAGAACACACGTTCATAACGGATACTTTAGTAACGCTTTATCATCACTTTTTAGTGATAAATGCATTTCTTAACGACTACTTTGCTGGTTGGGACCTTCCCGCATTAGTTCGACGTTTATGACACACTGATACTTTAAGATACTTTGATGGCAATAGGCTCGCCCCCTATTACATGGGACTATAACATAACTGGCGAAATGTGGGTGTGCTATACACCTCTGCCTACCCCTTCGGGGAAATACAGGTGTGATGTTATGTAAGTTAATACTTCATTGTCGTATATATCAAGTATAGATTGTATTGCATCTGTTGCTACTTTGTTTCTAAAAGTGTCTAAAATTGTGTTAATTTAGACTTTTGCAAAATCTGAAGCAAACAAATGCGGTTTATTTTTTAATTGTCACCATTAGTAGTTAGAATTGCTTTGCAAGCAGATCTATTAACACAATGCCAGTTAGTCTTGGTCGACTAGTAAGACAAGTAGCATAAGTAGACACATGTGATGAGATTACGAAAATAGCTATTTAATTAATTAAACCTTACATTAAATTGCGTTATATTTTTCTATCTGACTGTACCAATTTAGCACAAATTTCAAAAGAAATACCGCAAGGGGCGAATGGGTTCACCAAAATAATTCAAAAATATTAAAATTTATCTCGCCCCGTCGTAAGGTACGAGTGGGACCCTCAAAACGGGGCGAGTGGTGCATTTTAATAAAAGGGGCGAAATCTAGGGGGCGAGTGGTGCCTACACCTTTTTGTAAATTTCATATTTGTCCTAGATTGTTAGTGTGTTTGGGACAATAGAAGGTCGCGGGAATCCGCTGGATGCGGTCATTCTGTGGCGATGCTTGGGGGAGGCCTATGTCCAGGAATAGACGTCTTTCGGCTGAAATGATGATGATGATGTTTAGGACAAATCAAAAGTAACTTTTGAACCAGTTCCGACTATCTGAATTTACTGAAATTTGGTACACATATCTGTAAACTCGATGACAATACAATATTATGGTGCTAAGAGTTCATCTGATAATGGAGACGAAAGGTAGACAACGGAATCTCCTCAAGGAATAACAGTACATTTACATGGTTTGGGCACATTTTGATCAGCTCGACGCCCTGTGAATAAAAGCTTGTCTTGAAAAACATATTCTTCAACCAAAAAAAATACACAATAAGCTTTCTGCTCAACCATCAAAAATTTTAAGCATGAAGGTTATTGTTATTATTCTTTCTAATGTCCTTGCTCTTGCCAAGAGTGTATTGAAAACTGATGCACGATATAGCTTAGATTTCTACCCACCCCCAAAAACACCGTACCAAGAAGATACTCTATAACTGTATTATTAACAAAAAAAAAGCACATTACTCTTGCACCTAACGCTGCGAGCAAGTGAGACGGCACTATCTTCCGCAGTCATACGAGTGAAAGAGACAGACGTACGTTAGCGAGGGTGCGCAAGCGACCCTTTGTTGCAGGGTAATGCACCATGGCTATGGGGTGGGTCGTATGGTGCATTTTATGGTGTAATTGTACTGACCTTACTTGATGTAATGCATGGGGCTTTCGATAATTTCGACAGATTCATAAGTTTTTCACGTAGTCCCATGGGTTACGGCTAATAATTCTAGTATTCGACTTGGACGGATAAAAAAAGGCGGACGGAATATCTCTAAACAAAAAGTGAAGCACTCATAGTAAGACGGTCCGCTAAAATGTACAGGCTGGCACGCACCCATTCACATCCATAGTAAGCAAAAAGCCGCGATTACTCGACAAATCTCGTGTGACGAATAACAATATATATCTGCCCCCCTAGCCAAGTTGACAATCTACAATCGTCAACGCTATAGAAAACAATCAAAATGTATGGGAATGACATATCTCAACGAATGACTTTTTCGTAATCAAATTCCATTAAAAATAATAAGTCCATATAATTGTTTTCTAGGCATTTTGTCCGTCACCACTTTTGACACAAATAAAAAATGAACTTTTTTTATTTGTCTTTTTTTTATAGCATAGTATGGCGAAACGAGCTAAAGTTGGTTCGCCAAACTGAGACGTGAAGATGGAAAGTCTCATGTGATTGTAATTTCACCGGCACCCGTACCCTTCAGACCGAAACAGCAATGTACTATTAATAACAAGGAAGCAATTTTTTTTTTGTAATTTATGTATTATTCAGACTCAAAATTGGATTCTTTATTTCTTGGGTTTCTTGAAGAGTCAATTAAAAATATATTTTTCTGGTCCTATTTTATACCTACTTACTTAAAAGTGCTTTGACAATAACGATAACTCTACTTAACCCTTAAATTAAAAGCTTAATGTTAATTAAACTTATGTAGTACTAGTAACCCAATGATCTTTAATCCTGAACATGACTCGCCAAACTCAGGTTATCTACCTGCAAACTTAGAGACAGGGAGAGATATACCCCGCATTCTTGTGCCAGAGAGGGATGGAAGACGCCCCCCATGCTGACAGATGTTCGGAAAGTATTCGCTTTGTATGCGGGAGCTTTTTTTTTATAAGCGTGGGTGGAGTGTGCGCGGGTAGCGGGTGGGTACGCTTATGGAGGAAGCGTTTAAATTGCAGTGATGGAGATGGATATTAATATCTTATCAAGTATTATTATAAATGGAGATTAAAAATATAGTACCGAATGCAAATTGTTGTTTTGATATATTGGTAATATTTTTGGCATGACATTGTACAGTCAAAAATCAACGTTTGGGATTTAACAACTTCTCTGTCTGAAGTCTCCAGTTTCCATTCAGAGACTTTGTTCTCTCTTCCATCTTTGAACTAATACGCGATTTTTCTATAATCCCTAAGTATGCGAAAGAGTGTTTGTTGGTTTGTCCTTTTCACACATCAACGGAGCAACCAATCGACGTGGTTTTTTGCACAGAGATAGTCTATGGGCTACTTTTGATCCCGGAATATAATTATTTATTTATTTATTATTAATAATACACCAACAGTTATAAACATCGAGACATTATCTTATTCTAATATTACAGGTACATTATCCGATGCTTAAACAAATTAAAGGCGTACATAACATTCATAGGAGCTGTTTTATCATTATGCTTACCCGGACAAAAATAAAAATAAAGTTTTTTTAAAGAAGTACAACAATAAACGGAACCTTGTTATTAAAACTAAAAAAAAACAAAAATACGACAACGTTTTCTGCAAAATTAAACTAAACAATAATTTATAAGATATATATACACAGTTACTGGTGATTTTTTGGATAGCTCATGGGCCAGAAAGAGACTAACTACTTTTTATCCCAAAAAATGCACAGTTCCTTTGGAACAGAAAACATCGGGAGCGATGCCCCGGATATAAGATAAAACCATACTAATCCGGGTGAAAGTAGTTTCTTGTAAAACTCTGGCATTCAACCCTATCTTAAGAGGCTGACAACACCTAAAAAATCAGACCTCTGCGGTCACTGTCGTTTCGTACAGAACTGAAAGAGAGGCAAAGAGCCGAGGGACGTCGGATACGCCGCTCAACATGAATGAAAATTAACAACATTTTTTTTTTATAAAAAACTAAAAGCTTATTTGAAAAACAGAAACAACAAATGTTTAGATTATTGTCTTTCTCAAATGTTTTCTTAATTTTATTTATAATATTTAGTAAATAATAGAGATTGTTTGCTTTAAAGCATGTTTTAAGAGGTTAGTTTACAATTATTTTCTATCGAGAAAACTTCAAGAAAACGTGTTTTGGGCACAATACAGTTTCAGAAAATACGATCAAGATTAACATATATTTTTTTCACTGCCACAAACTGAATAGATACAGCTAAAAATGTTTTTAAAAGAAGCCTATTTGGGGTATTTGGCTGTTGTCAGCGTCTTAAGTCCGAAGCTGACCCCAACATTTAAGGCACATGAGTACAGATAAACAGTGCCGTAACTAGCTTCTTTAACTGCGCCGTTGCATGACCTTAATCTTGGTCTTCGTCTCGCAATTTCTGCGCCCCTCCAGGGTATGCCCCTGTGCTTGGGCACTGCTGGCACAGCCCTAGTTACGGCACAATAGATACAAATACATAAAATATTTTCGGATACTCAAAAATGTGAACCACTTGCAAAAATAATAATAATAACTTATTTCTCAAAAAACTACAGTCTGACAGATGGATAATGGAGTCACAATTAGTTTCCACGTATTTTACCCTAAAATGCACGCAAAAAAATAATAACATTAATACATTTTTTGACGATTCTTTGACGACCTCTGTGGTGTAGTGGTTCGAGTGTCAGACAGACAGGGTTCGATTCCCACAGGACACGAATATTTGTGTGATGAACCTATGAGTGTTTGTGTTGGTCTGGTTGTTTCTTATGTATTATGAGTATGTATTTACAAAAAAAAGTATATCACCCATAGCACAAGCTCTGCTTAGTTTGGTGATGTGTAAAATGTCCCAAAAATATTTATTTAATAATTAAAATTAGAATACAGCTCGGCATAAAAAAGTATACAAGGCGTCACTAGTCATACATATATACATACATATTATCACGCCTGTTTCCCATTGGGGTAGGCAGAGATTATGAATTTCCACCTGCTACGATCCTGACACACCTCTTTCGCTTCATCCAAGTTCATTAACCTCGTCATGCATGCTCGTCGGTTTAGAGTACCCTTAACCTGGCACTTTTTTAGAACGTCCGTGATTACTAGTCATACATTACAAAAAATTTTTATTTTTATTTTTCATGCTAATAAAATGATTTGATTTGATTTAAAAAAACAAACTAGTCCGCCGCCCGCAGGCCCTATTCTCCTGTATTTTTTATAGAGGTTTTCTTCCTCATCCTCCACTGTGCCCACTGCTTACTTCAGAGGGACACGCGGAGTCACGCCCCATTGGCCCAGATCGAGCCAGAATATTCGCCACGGGCAATAATCTCCCGGATCTAAAGATGATTTGCCCGTGCCCAGGGTACACCGGCCCAACAACTGACGTATCGAGAAAGACCAGCAGCCGTCAGGCACAAGAGATAGATAGATAGATAGATAGAATATACTTTATTGTACCCCATGAAAATAGTAGTAAACAGGAACAACGTATAAATTATGGGTACATGGGTGGTCTTATCGCTAAAAGTGATGTCTTCCAGACAACCTTTGGATGGACAAAGAAGACGTAAGATCTGGATAATGGGGGCAGTCCGTGGCGTACTACTGCATGTTAATAAACTAAAATAAATAAATAGCACAAACTATATAAGAAAAAAGAGGAGTTATATAAGAGGAGGTTTTCTGGTCCAACACCCCTCCAGAAGAGTGCCTGAGCTGTGCCCGCGTACACTGGCACCTCGCCCATGCTCCCTGCCCATCACTTCCTGTGTTCGTGGGAACTATCTCCTTACTATGACTCCGTGACTTTCGAGTGCACTTTTACCATAATATGTTGGTATTTATGTGCGACCACGATACACCCAGGTACCTGGAAAGGTATACGTGTTATTGAAATAACTGAAAACCTGTTAAGGGGTCATTGTGCTCTTCAGTATGAACAACAATTATTATGGGACCAACCTTGAAATCGCGAAAAAATATCAGCTGATACACATAATCATATATCGACAAAGTATAAGGATCACCTGTTTTTTTTTTCGCGACTTCAGGGTTGGTCCCATAGTAAAAGTTGTTCATACTGATGAGTACAAAACCCCTTAAGAAGAAAGAAAGCAAGAATCATTTATTTGCGTAGAATACAGGTGATACCAGATATAAAATTGGTGGTTCAGGAACAGTGCTATATGCTGCTATATGTGTGTGTGCTGTGAAGTTTTCAATTATTTCAATAACACGTGTATATGTAAAGAGCAGCTCCTTAAATTATTATGGTTACTAGCTTCTGCCCACTGCTTCGCTCGCGTGTAATTCGGCTTATCACAGAAAGATGATATTGCGCGTCTGTCGGTAACTGGTTTTTTTTTCCGGGATTTCTACGGTTAACGCGTGATTGAGTAACGAACATCCAAATATCTTCACAAACTTTCACCTCAATTTTCTAATACTAATTATTTAAAAAACAACACTAACCCCCAGTTTCTGGAAGGCTGATCAACGCAAAAATTAACTAATCGACTGTCAAATCTCAGGTCAAGCGATGTGATTGGTTGTTAACATTTTCGCCGGCCAATCACAGAAGCTGACATTAGATTTGACAATAGATCAAATTGATCAGCCTTCCAGAAACTGGGGGTAAGGCGTCCACGCAACACTGATATGCACCGTAAAATGCCCTAACTTCAAGCCATACTTTGCCTAAGGAATTAACTTGAATTATATACGCACTGACACTTTATAACTGAACCAAATGTTAGTGTTGTCATAGTTTTTAAAGCTCCCCAAGTACGGAAATCATAGCTATTATAGTTTACTCAAAAAATAACTAGGCAAAGTAGGGCTTGTGGGCCAAGTTAGGGCAGTTTACGGTATGCGAAAATAATATACCCGGTGCTGCACGTTATTGAATGGATTCCGAACGGGCATGATACGTGTTGCATACGGGCATGATACGCGTCGCAAACTGGCATAGAACGTTGTCAATCCGTTGCTGTGGGCATAGTAGTTAGGGCTGCCACCTTTAAAAAAAGGCAGGCCCGGAGATTTTAGTAAAATAGGTAGTTACAAAAAACATATAAATCATTTAATTGCTTGATTAGTGAGTATTAGAAGAAAGACCTAGTAGTTAGTATAGTAAAAAAAAAACCTGGTTCCCATGAGTTTTTTTTTTTTTTTTTTAATTCTTAACGGGGTTGCTTTTGACCTCCACCTCACCTGATGTTAAGCGATGGTGCGGTCGACAATGGTAAGGTTTTAGGTTTTTCCCGTGATAGAAAAAAATTGGCCCACCCCTGTGGCCCCTGAAAGGAAGAAATAGATTTTATTCTTGCGCTCCATTTGACGCACACACTACAAAACTAGACCATAGGATAGATAATAAGAATACGTAGGATATTTTTTCTTACAATCCAGACCAAGTAGCGAAAGCATGCGACAGTGATGGTGAACAAATGGCAAACTTTTCCATGGGAGATGGACAAAACTGGATGTTGAGTTGTTGACCTTTTGTTTTTTCTGCGTTTTTCAATAATCTGGCGCTTTTTTTCAAAAACAAGTTAATGTAGACCTTTTTTTTTGACTTGACACAGCGAGCTTTCGTCAAAGAGTGTTGGATGTGTTTGTTCAGTTGAGCAGTGAAAGCTGGCCATCACCGCCACGTGGAAAAATCACCTTCACAATAAAAATCTTGGACAATCGTCCTTGGAAAAATCACTCAAACCAATCTATTTACCTGAATAAGCAGTTACACACCTGATACGACATCCCCATAAAAACTAATATTTTGTCATCTTTCGTGGGAACATTCTCTTAAATTCCTGTTTATTGTTTATTTACACTTAGCACGTAACAACAATAGTAACAGATGTTTTGGCAAGTTGTTTTATTGGTGTATAATGGCCATTGCGGTTTATGACGGCACCTAGAAATGCAGAAAAAAAATTTAAAAGATAATGTAAAGTTAGTTGTGCTTTTGTTTTAATTTTATGAAAGTGTGGTTGTTTTTTTTTTTAAACTGTCGCCTGTGTATGCCAAAAGATAAGATAGAATCTATTTAGATTGTTTCTTTTCAACATTTTTGTGGTACAAGATGGCGAAACGAGCTAAAGGCCCACCTGATGTTAGCGGTTACCTTTGCCCATAACAACTTCAATACCACCTAGGCTGTTGCCTAAATGGCATCGAAAGTCGGTTCGCTAAACTGAGACATGAAGATGGAAAGTCTCATGTGATTGTAATTTCACCGGCACCCGTACCCTTCAGACCGAAACACAGCAATGTAAGCATCACTGTTTGACAGTAGAAATAGGTACGGTGGCAGTACTTTCCCTGATAAGCTTTTTCTTTATATCCGTTGTTATTACATTTGTATGGTAATGTGAAGGTAGATAGATAGATAGATAGAATATACTTTATTTTACACCATGAAAATAGTAGTAAACAGGAACAACGTATAAATTATGGGTACATGGGCGGTCTTATCGCCAAAAGCGATATCTTCCAGACAACCTACTAAGGTACTGTTTCTGGATATTATTTTACTTATTTGTACATTTATGTTTGTTACTTTCTGTTTGTTTCCCAAATAAGAGAGCGTTCAAGTATTACGTCACGCAATTTTTGGAGATTTGTGACCGCCCCTCTCCCCATGTAACGACGACTCTTTAAATCCTGCTTTTGGTCTATTGATTATTTATAGCTCTTACAATTTCATCATCATCATCATCATCATCATTGTTATGGTTAATGGGAAATCGCGGCACAGTTTCAACACAAGTACATTCCTCAATTTATTTTTGAACACTGAGATACAATAAAAAAGTTTTGATTTTGATCAAGGTTTATAGACGTGATTTTATTCAGGTAATAGGTACTAGGACATAATAATCGCCAAGAACCAACACTACAAAACAAATTCCGAATCTATCTCTCTACTCCTAAGGAAAAATATTAACGCCAAAATCAAATAACAACCCAGAAGAAAAAAATAGAAGATTTCGCCTATCAATTCATACCTGTTCCACGACCATATGCTCAAATCTCAAGCTCGCCCCCATTGTTCGCCGAGACTTGAAAAAAAAAGAATCTCCTTAACATCTGGCGATCAACACCCTCCATACCCACCCCCAACGTGAGACAGACATAAAGGATATGAAAGAGATAGCAAGATCTAACAAAGCGCCCTAGGATTGAAGAAAAAAATCAAATGCGCCCGCGCCGTTCTCGTTCCGTTTCCGAATTAAAATTTTTGATTTTAGATGATAGAATTGGCTTATTATTTTCGTGATGTGAAAGTATTGAGCATAATAATACAATTTAAAATCATAAACGCAAAAACTTCAGACAATCCAATTAGAATATTATGAATACTATCTGAAGGCGTACCAAGTCGGTGGTAACAATTTAAATTGTGGAAAGAAAAAATCGCTCACGAGCAGGATTCGAACCTGCGACTCCTGGCTCAGTACGCCAGTGCTTTAGACACTGGCGTGATGATGATGCTGATGTACCAAGTGGATGAGAATTTCGTTACCACGAGCAGTGTTAACGAAATCGGGAATCCGCGGGATGCGGAAGGCACAGGACCGGTCGTTGTGGCGATGCTTGGGGGAGGCCTATGTCCAGCAGTGGACGTCTTTCGGCTGAAATGATGATGATGATGATGAGCAGTGTTCATGGTAGCTTAGTGGCTAAAGCACTGGCGTACTGGGCCAGGAGTCGTGTAATATGGGGCGTACAACATTCAAATAAAGAGATGTTTACTGCTTGAATATGTGTAATATAATGGTAGTATTAAGTGCTATCCTAACTTATATAAGGAGGAGGCGTGACACACACTACACCTCCCCCGTTTTTTTTTCGTTTTAAAAAAAAAAACTCATTAATTAACCTTTTTTGTTTTCATTACAATAAACAAATAAAGTTATATAATAATATATTATTATTTTGGAAAAGAGGTAAGGTCTATGCAAGTCCCCTATGTCACTGCGACCTAAAAGATCTATTGTAACGCCTCTAATAGTATACTACAGCACCTCTCCAAGCCGCAAGCCAACCATAAAGTCGACTATAGCCTTGGGGTTTGAGGATCTGATCTCATCAGCTGAGATTGTGTGGCCTCCAAGATGCTGACTTCTAATGTGGTGCACTGCATCACATTCGCATAGGATATGAATGGGCGTTTCGTCCTTTTCGCGACAAAATCTGCAAACTGTGATATCTGTGAGGCCCATCCTGTGTAGATGTTTGTTCAGTTTACAGTGCCCTGTAAGGGTTCTAGTCAGGATCCTTATATGGTTCCTGTTAAGTATAATAAAATAAAATAAATTGGCATAAATCCCAATTTGAAAATACAAAATTAAAATAAAACTATCCGATACCTATTACATAACAAGCCTGATACAATTTATAAAGGATTGATTTTATGATTACACAAATCACTTCTTTTACACGTATAAGATTAATTATATTACCTTATTTAAATTTTATAATTCCAAACCTCATTTTGATTCACAAAATTTAAATGATTGTTAGCACTTATTCACACATTGCATTGCATTCGTATCACTACATGATTATCTACGAAAACTACAGTTTAGCTAAAAACAATCCTATTAGAAATAAACACAAGTATGCATTTTAGCACTTAAAAATAACATTATTAATCGTAACGTAACGCACTGTTGACAATTAGTATTAATATCCAGGTACGATTAATAAAAATTAAATATCCTCTTACTACCTAAAGGTCTTCAATGTAAATCTCTACATCCTGAAAGTTTCCTTCTTATACAAAATACTATACCTTTTTTCTACTACTCAATCATCCATAACAATACAATCTTCCAATCCAGTTTCTTTAACTGGTCAACATATTCCCTTTTATATATGTTGGTACACATTTTATAAAAAAACAAGGTACATTTCATTTATTTAGTGTACTCTTGGTACCTGTTTCTATACTATTTATTTTATTTTATGTTGTACTATTCAACATGATATTCATCATTAATTTTTGGGTCATATTTAAGACACTTTTTGGTCTCCAACAATTCTCACAGAGAGATCTCGTCTGCACAATGATCGAAGTTGAAGGATATGAACCCAAAACTGTACCTTATTATGTGTACCTAATATAATATCACAACATCTTTCATTCCAATTCCTACTTATAAAAACCACATTCAGATTGAATCTTTTGGTCTACAAGAATTTGCATTGTATTTGGGTGATCAGCCCTCTTACACATCAAACCTTGTGTACCAAATTATTCTCTACTGCCTTATACAAACTTTCCGTTCAGTCGAATCATTCCAATAAATCCATTCCGTTTCCATAAATAATCTTTTTCCAAAACATATCATATAAAACTGTTACTAAAACCCATCCATAAAATTACCTACATCATCACATTCATCACTAAACTTCAACAATGCACTTCGCTAAATATGTCGTATGGTGTCTGATGACCAACTTCACCCAGCAGCATTTTTCCATCAATATTTTTCTCCAAAACTCTCACTCATTTGTTTTCTGCCCCAAGGGGTCCAGGCACAAATTATTATTTACTATTAAGATGCACAGTGCTGCCGACGTGGCAGCACTGGCAGGGTCGCCATGTAATATGGGGCGTACAACATTCAAATAAAGAGATGTTTACTGCTTGAATATGCGTAATATAATGGTAGTATTAAGTGATATCCTAACTTATATAAGGAGGAGGTGTGACACACACTACAGTCGCAGGTTCGAATCCTGCTCGTAAGCGATTTTTTCTTTCCACAATTTAAATCGTTCGGTGGTAACACTTTGACATTGACAGCACCTTTATTTCGTAAGCAGTAAGGGCGATTTTCGAATTGAAGTGTTTCCACTGTGATGCAGTCGACTGTACTATCTCGTAATTAAAATCGTTTAAAATATATTTCCAAACTTTGTTAATCTCAATGCTTTAAATCTCAATCTCCTAACAGTAGATGTTCCTGTTTGCCGTTTTTTTGTGACATTAATGTTATTAATGTCTATCTACTTTCACATTATAATAAAACAATAGAAACAGTGTGTGAACATGCCCTAGACAAACCCAACCATTTTCTTCGATTTGATAAAACACAAGTCCTGGCGAAGTTAAACCTATGTACCTAGAATGCTCCGTGAGGCTATTGAAATTAAAAAAAATCCTAATTTTAATAGAGAAGATGGTTGGCAGCTACCACCTGTTTGGAACCTAGTTCTAAAAATAATCAAGTCCCAAACAGCACGCAACACTGTAAGACAATGACATTGTGAGTGATTACTGCATGCATCGAAATGATTTTAATTAATTCGCTGTCGCCGGTTGCCGGCTGTCGCTGAAAACCAGCGCTGTGTCTTTACTCCGTGCATGAGGCACAGCAATATGCTGAGCGGTGGCCGTTTTGCGCGGATGTGACGCACATCTTACCACACTTCTTGGCTCTGTTCCTGTATTTGTTCTGTGTTCTTGATTTTTTTGGTAATTTTGTGCGTTACTTTTGAAGCAAATAAATATTTTTTCTTTCTTTTCTTTAATTAAAAATTGTACGGTAGATTAAAATTATATTTAGAAATATCTATAAAGACGCTTTTCATCAGTCTTCCTGCGACCACGACCGCTGCAAATCTTTTGAAACGTCAGGAAAACCAACTTAAATAATATACGCGATGTAATCCGGTTAAAACAAAACGTTGATAAACTATTTACTGAACAAAACAGTTTTTGTCTCTCCTGAAAAATTGCTCAATAACACGAGCTTTTAGCAAGCGCACCGACGAAAATTGACATAACATCACGCATGTATTTCCCCGAAGGGGTTGGCAGAGGTGTAATAGTACACCCACATTTCGCCAGTTATGTTATAGTCCAATGTAATAGGGGGTGAGCCTATTGCCATTGACGAAAATTGAATAATGATATATTTGATTTTGTATCTTCCGTGCTTAGGATTTTGCGGAATGCAGACTTAATTACACCTTGATATAAGTAAGTTCAAACTAAAACTACTTGGCGTTCGTTGTGAATCGCTAGAAAGTTCTTATGTCTGTATACCTAACATCAAGACAGGTCAGTTAGCAAAAGAAATTCAATAGAAGCTAACAGCAATTTTATACAATTAGGATAATAATCTTATGTTATAAAGAATTCAAACACGCAACGTCTGAGCTGAGCTATTAACATTCTTTAAGAAACATGAAAAATAAAACAATCTTATCATTTGACGACCTCTGTGGTCTAGTGGATCGAGTGTCGGACTGCTGTTAACGAGGTTGTGGGTTCGATTCCCACAGGACACCAATATTTGTGTGATGAACATAAGTGTTTGTGTTGGTCTGGGTGTTGCTTATGTATTATAAGTATGTATTTACAAAAAAAAAAGTAAGTATATAAGTAAGTATATAAGTATTATATCCATTGTCTAGTACCCATAGCACAAGCTCTGCTTAGTTAGGGATTAGATGGTGCTGTGTAAAAATGTCCCAAAGATATTTATTATTTATAAATTTTAAATCAAAAGACTGTTATACGTGGGACACTCAGAAAGTTTTGCGAAACGAAAAAAATTGTTCTATACGTACATATATTTTTATCAAATCTTTTCAAAGTACTTTCCACCAGCCTCTATACAAAGATTCATGCGCCTAAACCAGTTTTCAAAACACTTTTTCCAGTCCGCCGCAGACACCTCGTTTACAGCCTGCTCGAACGCAGCCAGCGCATCTTCCGGCGACGAAAATTGTATCCCTTTGAGCTGATTTTTTATTTTTGGGAATAAAAAGAAGTCACACGGTGCTAGATCAGGGCTGTAAAGAGGGTGACCCAGGAGTTTGACTGGCGTGCTGTCCAGGAAGTCCCTCGTTTTGAGTGCGGTGTGCGCAGGTGCATTGTCGTGGTGGAGCAGTAGCCCGCGGAGCCCTGTGTTTGGTCGCTTGTTGCTTATAACAGAGAAAACTTCTGGCAAACATTTGGTAGTATACCATTCGGCATTAATGCTTCTTTGATCCCGTAAGGGAATTGATACCAAGTGGCCAGTCAAATTAAAAAAGCTAGCGATCAAAATCTTACCCCCGCTTCTAGATCGCTTCACTTTGGTAGGCGTTGGCTCATTTTGAAACACCCAAACAGTCGACTGGCGCTTGGTTTCTGGGTCGTATTGATAAATCCAGGACTCATCACCTGTAACGATGTCGTAAACACGCCGAGACGAGCCTGCTTCAAATTTGTTAAGCATATCACGGCACCATTCCACCCGGGCCTGCTTCTGAGCATCGGTGAGGTTGTGCGGCACCCAGCGTGATACTATCCTCCTCACGCGAAGATGGCTGTGTAGAATCTCGTGAACGCTTCCCGATCCAATCTTCAATATGTGCTGAATCTCCTGATATGTAATTCGCCTATTGTCTTGGATTAAATTTTTCACTGCTAGCACGTTTTCTTCGGTAACAGCCGTCAAAGGGCGACCGCTTCTTTCGTCATCCCCCAAAGTTGGTCGACCGCGCTTGAATTCGTTATACCAACGATACACGGTTGCCTTGGAAGGGCCTTCATCCATGAATGCCATTTGAAGTCTATCGTACGATTCATCCGGTTTCAGGCGACACTTGAAATCGTATAAAATCATAGCTCTAAAATGTTCCCGGCGCAGATCCATATTTCAGTGAGACACAATACTTTGAATTAACTCGCAAAAAATGTGGAGGGAAATTTTGAAATTGGAACTTACTTATTTTGACTTATAAATAATCATATTTTCGAAAAACATTATAACTGGCCAGTCTCCCATATATAAAAACTTTTTTTCGCAATACTTTCTGAGGGGCCTGGTATGTTTCATATTTTACCATTGACTTTACGGCGAGAAGTAGCGGATGACACATTTAGAAAGAAAGAAACACATTTATTGGACACAAATCGAAAACACATACACAACAACAATAGCAACAAAAAGACAAACAAGTGTAATAATAAAATTATGACAAAAAAGAAACAATTTTTTTTTTTTTTTTTAGCGTGGTTTCATCCACTCTTGAGTGATTACAGAAACGTGATCAATGAATCTATGCTTGAGGAATATTCTGAAATTAAACCTCAATCGCGATCTAATCAGAAATGAGGAGAATCGCAGGAGAACGAAAGTAACCGACATAGCCCGAAGAATTTTGGCCGGGGCATATTGCTCGCAGAACGGATGGCCGATGGGGCAGTAAAGTTCTGGAGTGGCGACCGCGTACTGGAAGGCGCAGCGTGGGTAGGCCCCCCACAAGGTAGACCGACGACCTGGTGAACAACATAACATAACATCACGCCTGTATTTCCCCGAAGGGGTAGGCAGAGGTGTATTAGTACACCCACATTTCGCCAGTTATGTTATAGTCCCATGTAATAGGTGGCGAGCCTATTGCCATTGACCGGGCTCAAATCCAGACTCCGGGCTGCTACTGAGAATTTCCTAATGAAAAAACCCAATAACACTTTACCCGACCCGGGAATCGAACCCAGGACCCCACGCTCAGCAGTCGCGCTTGCAACCACTAGACCAACGAGGCAGTCCTGGTGAAGGCCGCGGGTTTCCGATGGATGCGGAAAGCGCAGGACCGGTCGTTGTGGCGATGCTTGGGGGAGGCCTATGTCGACGTCTTTCGGCTGAAATGATGATGATGAAATCTCAACTCAAAACTAGTTTCAAACAGTGATCAAAGCCGGAGTTTTGTTTTGTAATACGGACTATAAAGTTAAAGAGAAATTGAACAAAAAGCCCCGATGAATCATTCTTATATAATAATTCTTGCAATTGCATTACACATTTCTTTGCACGCATTTTAAAGTTTTTAATAACCTATCTGTCCAAGATTTACCCATCTAGAGATAGAAATTTGACATAAACGCCATACATCTTATGTCAATTTTCTAACTATGAGTAGATAGGTTATTGAAAACGGCTGTTAAATAATTTCAATAATTTCTCATTTGTCTTTTTTGTATTTCAGGTAAGTTCTCGATTAATTCCTGCGGGTATAGTATATTTAAGCTTGCACGCTATACTGCAAGCACCGTCCGAAGCTGATGTTCAAGTCATAGGCGGTAGCGGGGCGGTTTTGGAGGTAAGAGCGATTTTTCGTGAGCGTGGTCGATACAGCTTATTGTAAAAAGACGTAAAACCGTATTTTAAAACGACGCTCAAGCATGAATCTAGATTAAAGGAATGTCATACTTTCATACAATGCGTTTACGAAGTTACGAAACAAATTAAATGACAGCTGTTCTTGAATTTAGATCTATGCTTGAGCAAACTACAAAACAGTAAATTAAATGACAGCTGTTCTTGAATTTAGATCTATGCTTGAGCAAACTACAAAACAGTAAATTAAATGACAGCTGTTCTTGAATTTAGATCTATGCTTGAGCAAACTACAAAACAGTAAATTAAATGACAGCTGTTCTTGAATTTAGATCTATGCTTGAGCAAACTACAAAACAGTAAATTAAATGACAGCTGTTATTGAATTTAGATCTATGCTTGAGCAAACTACAAAACAGTAAATTACTTTTTGCAGTAAATCGACGATGTTAATTTTACGGTTTTAAATCACTTTAAAATTTTTGACAATTTAAAATGCAATCATTTTATGGACATTTTAAGGCCATGCCTCAGTAATTTGTAAAAGAATCACGCGAGTCACTAGTTGAGACTCAACTTGAGATTATTTAATATGATCATGATAACAAATTCCCATTTTATGTGATGTTACCAGATCCCGGCGAAACAAATTATCATTATAAAATACATATTATTTCTTTTGAAATAACTCTCAATGTCCGCGAAGCAGACATAATAGTTAAACTATCGCTGTAACCCCTATTTGGGGTACTGGATGAGTAAAGGGTTAAGGATGACTTCAATAATTGAAATGTAGCAACAAATAAGTTTTCTAAAAGCTCTATCTTGAATGAATGAATGATGAATGATATATTTATTTGCAAGAACATAGCTAACAATTTAAGTGGTGGGAGAAAAAATCGTTCACGAGCAGGATTCAAACCTTCGACTCCTGGTTCAGTAGGCCAGTGCTTTTAGCCACTAAGCTACCGTGAACACTGCTCGTGGTATCGTAATTAACGTCCACTTTTTGTACGTCTTTGGGTGACGTCAGCGATATTTTATTAAGACGTACAAAAAGTGGTGGTTAATTTCGATACCACGAGCAGTGTTCACTGTAGCTTAGTGGCTTAAAGCACTGGCGTACTGAGCCAGGAGTCGCAGGTTCGAATCCTGCTCGCATGCGTCAATCAACTCAGCCTATCGCAGTCCACTGCTGGACATAGGCCTCTCCCAAGTTGCGCCACAACACTCGGTCCTCTGCCTTCCGCATCCAGTCCCCCCCAGCCACGTTCTTTAGGTCGTCGGTCCACCTGGCGGGGGGCGCCCTACGCTGCGTTTGTCGATTCGCGGTCTCAATTTTTAGAGATTTTTGACCCCCCCTCAATCCCTCCCCCCATGTAACGTGCCGTAATGTTTTCTTTACCCCCCCCTAAGGCAAAGTCGAATGCTAAAAACTTAAACACGAGTGGTTTTACGCGGCGTAAACTCTCTTAAAGATAATCTTCCAACTTCCCATCAAGTTGTAGCAGAACAGGAACTTTCATTTCATGACGTGCGCAAGTCTTCATTTAGTCTATCAGTCTATGAGAGTGTTTATTGGTGATTGGCAATAGACGCGAACAGATGTCTCCTGACTTAAATGCTGGGTATGCTTAACATATCCGGTGGCTGCGAGCAAGGTGTAAGCTGAAGCGGGATTAGAAGTTGACCCTAATGAAAAAACTAAATTGTATTTATTTACGTCTGTTTTAGAGTGTACTTTAGCTTACCATAATACTGAATGCTGTGATCAAACACCAGTTATTCTCAAGTAAATGAAAACCTGTTGAATGGCAACCAAGTAGTGACAACTTGAACGCGTATAATTTTATTTGAAATTGTCATGTTTAAGCACACTTCGGACACTCAATACAGTCTGTATACGAACGCACACACATGTATAGGTTAGGGATGCTCGCCGCTCGTAGTGCCGACTGGGTTCCAAGCGCTTCTCAGTAGTTTTCAGAGATGGCGTGCTTGTATAGTGAGTTGGCGATTGACATCCATTGCATGATTGCAGTCCAAGTGTCGTCAAAATGCGGGCGCGTTCGGGGCGCGGGCGAGGAATCTTGAATTGGCGGGGGGCGGTGAGTGGCCGTTCTGTACGTTACTACTATTAAATATTCTGTGATTTAAGTACAAATTGTAGAAGTTTTATTAGCTATACATACACTGTGTATCTATTTAAGATTTTATTTATCTTTCTATATTATAGAGGATGATTTGTAATTCGACCTATTCCTTCAAAGGGGTTATACTAGAGCTCATTTGCAACAAACATGATCCCGTGTACCAGGGGGCGTCAGTCATTTGTTTTCGAGTTATAGCAGCTTTTTTTTTTTCCGACTTCGAATGGCAAAATGCTAACTGTAAAAAATCTATGCTGCTCTGGGCATTCCATTGACACTTTCCTAAAAGCTGATGAATGAGCAATTAATACAAAATTTAAGGCCAACATTTTCATAACCTCGAAAAGAAATGGTCATAAATCACAAATTATAAGATAATATCATCTAAGTACCCTTTACAATATGAGTGAAATTCGCGAAAGTTTAAAAACTTCTACCCTTTACATTACAGAGAAATTACTCGAAAAAAATGTATGAATCGGTTAACAGGTAAGAATTCAGTGGGTGAACAAGCACTCATCCCCTGTTTTCCCACCCTTAGGGGTGGATTTTGATTTTGACATTTAAATGGGACCTACTTCGAGATATACCCTATCCATTAAAAAAAGAATCATCAAAATCGGGTTACTCTGTAAAAAGTTATGCGTGGTCATAAATAAAAAAAATAAAAAAAATATACGCGTCGAATTGAGAACCTCCTCCTTTTTTTCGTCGGTTAAAAAATGTATGACATTTGGCGTACAAATTACGGAAATAATATCCTCATTTTATAAGCTATGGTACACATATGGTCAAGTTTCGCAAAGGCTTGGAAAAAAAATGCAGTAATAGCAGAATTGGGAGCACTTTGATTGAAGTCATTTTTATTAAGGTTGGACTATTGTATTCAGATTATTATTTTCCTATTTTCTCTTCCCGCGATCCGCTTGTAATTTGAACACCATTCCGATACAGTTGCGCCGGGGGCGATAAAACGTCGTTTCGATTCCCGTGCCGGAAATAGCCCCGGTCAAGAACCTGCGCGAAAAATTCGCTCTCAAAGCGCGCGTGTGCGCAGTGCGCTTGTGTGCGTGAGCTTTGTTGTTCCATTGTAGGCTAAAGTGGATGGTCAATAAAACCATATTGTCATAATTATGATAAGTTATTGATATTGTATTGTATGAAGTGATATTTTGAAGACTCTTCGGAACTTGTTTGGTTGTAGTTAAGCTTTTTGTTAAGAGCCAGCCTAATTTATCTTGAGATCATTGCACCATAAACTCAACATTTCGTATTCATAACCATCTCTTGCAAACAGAGATGGAAGAGATCTGAGGACAAAATAAGAGTCAGTTCAATTTTTAAATACCTTCACCTTTCCTTAAAGAAATGGGTAGTGTCATCATAGCTGATGACTGATTTTTCAGTTTCTTTGAACGCAGAGCTTGTTATCTAGTCATAAGTCATAAAATATCCTATTGACTGATTACCATTCATCATCATCATTTCAGCAGAAAGACGTCCACTGCTTGCCATAGGCCTCCCCCAAGCATCGCCACAACGACCGGTCCTGCGCTTTCCGCATCCAGCGGATACCCGCGACCTTCACCAGGTCGTCGGTCCATCTTGTGGGGGGCCTACCCTACCCTTCCAGTACGCGGTCGCCACTATCATCATCATGCCCTTACCATTATCACGACTGATTATAATTATCATTATCATCATCATATTTAGAGCTTTTGTTACCCACTTGAAGACATAACGCTCCTTTTCCCCATTTTGCGGCAATCTTGTCCGAGCTTTTCCTACAAAGTGGACTCAGTCCACGTACGCTATATTTGAACACTCATTGACTACAACTAAGCAATAACTCCTTTCTTTCAATTTCAAACTCGTCTCGCTGTTTATGAAACAAATTGCACCCATTGACTTGTACTTATGGACCAGTAATACCTACGAAATAAGCGTGGTATACCTACAATATCCGGGCCACCATTATGGTGGCCATAGCTAGGGAAGTAAGTAATCAAAACTAAAAAGTATCGATATCGATGCTCGTGTTTCGTACCAGAGGTGTGTGCTGATTAAAATCATTTTCAAGTAGTAATAAATAATGCAATTATATCAAATACTAAGTTCAGCTGTCCCTAGGACATAAAAATCAAGCTATCATACAAATCAGGCAATCATACGGCTATGTCACATTTTAATACTCGCAAACTCACATAAAAAACCTGTAGGGTACTTCGCATTGACCTAGAATCATGAAATTTGGCCAATATATTGAAATATCTTTTTTTTTTCAATATATCGAACTCCGATTGTATATTTAAAAATATCGATAGATCGCAAATCTGATATTTAAAAAATATCAACAGCCCTAGTTTGTTTACTTGACAGCTCATGTACTATGGGCCACATTGCGGGGTAAGCGGGGTTGCCACGCGGCGTAGGTATTTTGACATCCCGTGAAGATGTTGCCAAACAGACAATATACAAATAGCATGCGATCTCTTTCACCAGACGACATAAACACGTTGGTTAACAAGAGACAAAGAATAGTTTCATAATTCAATAACGATTTAATAGATATTTGTATAAACTAGGTGGATATAGAAGAATGGGCCACTTCCATAGGTTTCTTAATTCAATGATTGCACCGCATTATACGTGTGTGCGTGTGCGCAAGTTGTTCAATACACGCACAGGCTGCGCACGCGATCCGAATGAATGGTGCGATCTCTTTGTTTTTGAATTGTGCTGTAATTGGTTGAGCAGTGCTGTTCTTTTGTGGATGTATTGTGTAGAACGTGTAGGGAATGAGCTAGGGATGTTATTTTAGTAACAATAAAAGCTAGGAGGACGAAAGTAACCGACACAGCCCGTAGAATTGCCAAACTTAAGTGGCAGTGGGCGGGGCACATTGCTCGCAGAACGGATGGCCGATGGGGCAGTAAAGTTCTGGAGTGGCGACCGCGTACTGGAAGGCGCAGCGTGAGCGTTAGGCCTGGTGAAGATCGCGGGAATATGCTGGATGCTGGAAGCGCGGGATCGGTCGTTGTGGCGATCCTTGGGGGAGACCTATGTTCAGCAGTTGACGTCTTTTGGCTGAAATGATGATGATGATGAAAAGCTACTCAGCTAATTTATGATACTGGTATTTTTACCTATAATTTTTGTCATCTGTGATTCTTGGAAATTACGCGGTCAATCCTTGGATGGGTGACCGTTCCGTTTCAAATTTAGAGTCGAGACCCTCCTTGCCTCGGAGATCACGTTTAAGCAGTTGTTACGGTAGTCGGAAGCCCGAAAGTCTGACAACTGGTCTAATCTTACGATGGCGGTAATACACAGTAACTGAGTCACGGGGGCCTGATGACAGTCGCTCCGTGTAAAATACTGATGTTCAGCCGCATCTGGTGAGACTGGAAGCCGATCCCAACATGATTGAGAAAAGGTGAGGAAACAGAAGTTTTTTTTTTTTTTTTTATAGTATAGGTTGGCGAAACGAGCTAAAGGCCCACCTGATGCTAAGCGGTTACCTTTGCCCATGACAACTTCAATACCACATAACATATATATCTTGAGTTCACTAAATATATTAGGTCTCCTTTGATGATGGGAAGTCTCTCGCCGTATTTATATTGCCCAACGAAGCTACCATTCAGCTTCCACCAGCATTTTAGAGTCGGAATTCGAAATACAGCCTAATCAGACACGGCTAAATGTTAGTGTTAGGAGCTAATGACCGCCAACCACAATGCAGTGCGCGTTGCGGATCACTGGGCCAACAAAATTTGACAAAATTTGCCATCGACTCGCTCAGAAGAAGTGTTATACACGTAGCAACACAACACAAAGCAAAAAGAACAGTAGCTGTGGCGAGAACTCGGGCTCAGAACGACTTGTTTAACTTGTTGGAATTCCCTAGAGGCCATAAAGAGCTCTATCTGATAAATTGAAAGAAAGTGAACAGGGAGATAGAAGTTTTTAAACTTTCGCGAATTTCACTCATATCGAACTATATGCATCCAGTCCCCCCCAGCCACGTTCTTTAGGTCGTCGGTCCACCTGGCAGGGGGGCGCCCTACGCTGCGTTTGCCGATACGCGGTCTCCACTCAAGGACTCGTCTGCTCCAACGGCCATCGGTCCTTCGACAGACATGGCCAGCCCACTGCCACTTCAGCTTACTGATCCTACAAGCTATGTCGGTCACTCCGGTTCTTCTCCGGATAATCTCGTTACGGATTTTATCCTTCAAAGAAACTCCAAGCATAGCTCGCTCCATAGCTCGCTGAGCGACTTTAAATTTGTGGACTAGCCCAACCTCAAGAAAGCCCAACCTAAAGAACGTGGCTGGGGGGGACTGGATGCGGAAAGCAGAGGACCGAGCGTTGTGGCGCAACTTGGGAGAGGCCTATGTCCAGCAGTGGACTGCGATAGGCTGAGTTGATTGATTGATTGAACTATATGCAACTTGACCGAAACGTCGAGGTTAGTCAAAATGTTTGTTATATTTTGATTTAATTGTGCGCGACAAGTCCCGTAAACTTAGTTCAATATGAACAGGGAGATGACGGCTGATAGAGATGTACGGAAGAAAAATACATGCTATGCCGACCCCAAATTAATTGGGATAAGGGCTGGAGGATGATGACGTAGCAACACAATAACTAGGCAATGTCGCCATTGAAGCCATTGCGGAAATTAGTATTTCATAAAATCTACCAGAATCAATTCTGTAGTCTCCCTAGAAAATTCCTTTAAAGCAACTTCTCTCCCCCTTTCTGATTGAAAAACTCATGCGCAACTTTAGTAACCTAATCATGCGCAAATAAGATGTTCAAATATTAACTCTGACTCACTTAGCACGTGTCCGTTACATTAGATATGAATGTAAGTAGCGTTTGCTTAATCGTAACCAGGAAGATTTCTAAGTGAAGTAGGTACCTACTTATTGGTAATAGCTGTGGAATTATTTTCATTCATTCATTATGAAGTTTTTAAACATTTATCTGTATGCAAAAAGTCCTCAATTCATAGGCTAATATGAATGTCATTATGATCTCGGACGAATAAAAAAGGCGGACGGAATCTCGCTAAACAAAGACTAAAGCACTTCATTTTTAGGGTTCCGTACCCAAAGGGTGCTAACGGGACCCTATTACTCTCGCTACGCTGTCCGTCCGTCTGTCTGTCACAGGGCTAAATCTTTGTAACGGTAATAGATAATCAGTTGTAATTTTCACAGAATATGTATTACTATCGTGCCAATCACAACAAATACTAAAAATAAAAAAAGTCTAAAACAAAACGGGGTCGCCATACTTACTTACCATAAACCTCGAAAAACATGTATTTTTTTAACGTTTTTGTTCCTCTATCTTCAAAACGGTAATACATACCAGCGTCAAACTTGGTCTGATTATAGTAAATACTATATAATTTAGCAACAAATACTAAAAATAGGGCAAACATAGAAATATGTGGTGGTACCTACGTAAGAAAGAGATGCAAAAATTCACATTTGACGTACATCGTTGATGTCTTTTGATAAACTCTCGTAAATTAAATCAGTTACTATGGGGTATCAGGTCGATCGATGGTACGGAACCCTTACTGCGTGAGTCCGATGTTGTCCGGTTTTATTCCTAAACCCACCATAATTTCGAAAAAAATACAACACACCAGATTTATACTGTTATTTTATTTGTGACACTATAACAATGACTACCATCACGCTAGATTTTTTGCGTAATCGCGGCTTTTTGGGATACTATGGATGCGAATGTGTGCGTACTTTTAAGCGAGCCGGCATACTATGGATGCTTCACTTATTGTTTAGCGAGATTCCGTCCGCCTTTTTTATTCGTCCGAGAATATGATTTCATGTCAAGTATCGGAAACTAGGCATTCGATCTGAGTAAAATGCTGCTGTGAGCCTTTTCCTCATTTTTCAGATAGACGTAGTAGAAGAAAGGTACACCACAATACTAATTTTTACCCGACTGCGCCAGAAGGAGGGTTATGTTTTTCGAGTGTGTGTATGTATGTATGTATGTATATTTCTTTGACACGCTCTGTAGCCTAAACGGCTTGATGGATTTTAGCTTGAGAGGTGTCGTTAGATTCGTCTTAACCGTGAGAGTGACACTGGGTATATTAAAATGACAAAAATCAAAATGGCCGCTTTTTGGCGCCATATTAAATAGCTTCAAAAATTTTTTTTCCTTCGAATCCTATCGAGTGTGGTATCAAAATAAAGGGTTTAATAAATGCTATACAAAAATATATACAACATATATGTTTAAATGTAATTTGGAATGAGAAATGCTAAAAAACAACAAAATTAACTACCCTTTGTCTCTTCCATGACATTCCAGTCCATTCAATGGTTGTCTGGAAGAGATCGCCGTGGAGCGATAAGACCGCCAGTTGTACACTAGCGCATAAGTAGTTATTTAAGAAATTAATATAATCTTGTTGTGCAATAAAGAGGATTTGTATTGTATTGTATTGTAAAATATGCATATAGTATTTATGTATTAGGATTTATAGAATATATTTTTGTTGTTATTTTATAGTAGTAGTATAGTATTTTATTTTATTATTAAATTATGTATCGAAATTGCGCATCTGACAACCCCATTTTCTGTCCAGTTCATTCTTGTCCATCCTAAGGTTGCCTGGAAGAAATCGCTGAACGCAATAAGGCCGCCATTTGTACAATAGTTTAAATGCATATTCAATGTAATGTTTTTTATGGTGTACAATAAAGCATATATAAATAAATAAATAAATAAAATATTTAACGTTAAAAATGAATCAGCGCGATAAAACATGACAAAACTAAAAAGTTTAAAATAAAAAGTTAATTAACAAAACCAAAAAACCCGACTGCGTGTAAAATAACTGAAAAGATGTAAACAAGACTTGTGTAGGTAAGTCCATGTGAAAGTATCAAATCAACAGGCAGGCGGAGGCTACTTAGGCTATGAACTATGAACTGCTTATGTAATTCCTGACCAAAAACATATGTAGCCTCCGACTGCGTGTTGATTTTTACTTTCACATGGACTTACCTACACAAGTTTTGTTTACATCTTTTCAGTTATTTTACACGCAGTCGGGTTTTTTGGTTTTGTTAATTAACTTTTTTATTGATAAACATTTTCTAAGAATTCACACAAGTGCCGTTACAGAGGTCAGAAGGCCAATTCTCGTAATTAAAAACATTCAAAATATAGTTCCAAACTGATCTCAATGCTTTAAATCTCAATCTCCTGGCATGAATGTTTCTGATTGCCGTTTATTGTGACACTTAGGTCATTAATGTCACCAATAAACGGCAATCAAAAACATATATTTTCACGAGATTACGATTTAAAGCATGGAGAATTGGCCCTCAGGTCAAACGAAAGCCCACAAGGTATAAAAAAAGAATAACCTTCGTTTCGTAACAGATTTCTCAGATAAGGCCCCTAGTAAGAGAGAGCGGCTAAGAGCTTATAGTTTCTGTTTTTAAAAAAAAGCCCCTTTTTATAGCAAGGATCAATATGGAGGGCGATAATCGCTATCGGGGTTTGCCAGTTGCCACCCATTTCAAGGACCTTCTATCTTATTCTTATTTACACGATTATGATAGTACACCACTTCTTTACCCTTGAGGGGTCATTGGCATATCAATCATAAAATTTGTATGTTACGACATTATTTAAGCAAAGTACCGAAGACCTGACAAAGGCAAGTCAGATAAGAAAAAGAAGACAAGGCAAAGATCAGTCTGGATGTGGATGTGGAAAGCACAAGACTGAGCATTTAAACACGACTTTTAAGAACCTCGTGCCCAGCTGTGAACTGCAATAGAGTTGAAAATTTGATAAGTAAATTTGAATATTGCCTTGACCTTAATGTTGCCCAAAGTCACGGGCTTGCAGTCTTGCATTTTCGCCAGACCAAGCCTTTTTTTTTTTGCGGCTCCGCCCGGGGAAGGTGGGTGCTATTGTCGGACTCTTACCGACTAAACAAACCACGGTGTTCCTCTACCTACCTTTGGCCGGTTGCGTGGGAGAAGCTCTGTATTCGCCAACCACCCCCGACAGGTCTCGGCTTGGCACTAGTTGGCGAGCCCTTTCTCCCTGAGCAGCCTGAACATCGGCCTCACCTTCCTGACAGGCGCGTGCGGAACATAACGCGCCACCGAAGACCAGCAACATTACTTGACATAGGGAAAACTCTTCAAATAAAGATGACACCTTGAACTTCAAAGCTTAATGATCTTAATTTTTACATAACACACAGCGGTGCGTATGTAACTTGATACACAGTAGACTCTTCGCGATAGAATATAAATGTTCACATTATAATATTTGAGCGAATAAATTGGTTGACAATGATTGTTGTGAGGTACCATTAATTCTCGACGATAGCCAGGAAAAAAAATATTTCTCGATTCGCGTTCACTTTAACTCATGGAGAATGCATGTTGTTTATTTTGTTATTATTGTTCTAAGTCTGACCTCGAGTCTGCGTCAGCTGTCTATCTTACCAGATGCGAATATCTATCTACACCAATATTATAAAGAGGAAAGATTTACATTTTTGTGTGTATGTTTGTAATGAATAAACTCAAAAACTACTGTGCCGATTTAAAAAAAAATCACCATTAGAAAGCTACATTCACCCTGAGTAGCATAGGCTATATTTTCATGTCCACCCGTGCGAAGCTGGGACGGGCCGCTAGTATTAAATATATATCTTTAACTTTGTTACCCAACTAGTACATATACTGGTGTTCTTAAGAGAGTAACTAGATTTATTCAGCTCGATTCAGCCTTTGTGCATAGAAAACACCGTTTTTGTATGGAGATCGTACGCGTCCGTTCAGTGGCGTTCAGTTAAACGGATGCCATACAAAAATAGTGTTTTCTTAGGGTAAAATCTGAATTGAACTGAATAGGTGTAGTTACTCCCTAAGCTACCCATTTTCCTAACTATGGACTTTCGGTCCCCTTTGGCTGTGTGTGATGATTGCTACTTATGGTTGACCCCACCGCTGGCACTAAAGGCAAGCATCATTGCAGCGTGAGAGCTGATTCTGCTGTCACCAATAACATTCCTCGCCACTTCCCTTTCCAGAAGACACCTACGTTCATTGTCCAGTTACATCTTGCATTGCATGAGAATGTTACGACAAATGTGTGGTGTAACGGGAATGGATAGAATAAGAAATGAGTATGTAAGAGGGAGTTTGAAAGTAGCGTCAGTGTCAGAGAAGTTAAGTAGCAACAGACTATCATGGTATGGACATGTGATGAGGAGGAATGAGAAGCATGTTACGAGGAAAGTTTCAAGTATGAATGTGGATGGCTATAAGAAAAGAGGCAGACCGAAGAAAACATGGATGGATTGTGTGAAAGATGATATGAATACAAAGAAAGTGAACACGGAGATGACGGCTGATAGAGATGTATAGAAGAAAAATACATGCTGCACCGACCCTAAATAAATTGGGATAAGGGCAGGAGGATGCTCTTGCATTGCACGACTTCTACTAATCTCGAATCAAGATGTTTTTACAACGAATTTTCTCACTAAGACATCCCAAAACATATAGTAACACTTAGATCACAAAATTCTCCATACAACGGTATCAGTATGCTAATATTTCGGCCAGGTGTCTCGACCGGCGGGCTAGCTAATTATACCGGTCTCGTGGACACGCTGCCGGGGTAAGCAGAGGTCTTATTGGGAGGACACGAGAGCCAATCTTATAAATTAGTGCTTCTGCCAAATACTGGTGAATGTCGCACGCTATTACTTAAATAAGTCATTACTGCCCATCTGATAGGTATTAGGTAATTAGGTACAGTCGACTGCATGACAGTGGTAATACTTGAATTAGAAAACCGCCCTTTTTGCTTACGAAATAAAGGCGTGACGTGCGGTCGACCGTACGAGCCTCTCCTCAGAAGTTCAAAAAAGTCAATTTCTTTCGATTACGTTTCAAAAAAGTTGGTTGGTTTTATGTAGAAGGGCCTGTAAGAAACTCCAGACATCCCAGAATCAAAATGTTTCAGCCTCAGGCAGTAATCCACTAGGCTGCCTAACTGCAGGTTGGTGGACTAGTCGGTAGACTCGGTAGGATTCCGACATAACACTCCGCCACCAAAAAAAAAATACAATTATATATTTGCGTGAATATTTATACATAGATGGTAAAAATGTATTGATACATAATATTCCGCCTTCCCCAGACGAAGGGTATCCATGAGCATTTCCACTCATCAGCAAAAAAAAAGGTTGGCGGACTACATAAATGAGGGGTATACCTCATCGGTTAATTATACCTATTGTGCGTGTATCTTTGGTACATCTCTAGCCAGATAGCCTTCTGTACCTTAGCAAAGTAAGGGCCACCTTCTTCTTACTGTTCGATTCCTTCTCATCTTCTTTTCTGTATAGCTTTTACGACAGCCACGGGAAGCGACCTCTGTGTGTCTAGTGGTTCCAGTGTCGGACTGCTGATCACGCGGTCGTGGGTTCGATTCCCACAGGACACAAATATTTATGTGATGAACATAAGTGTTTGTATTGGTCTGGGTGTTTCTTATGTATTATATTATTATAAGTGTAGATATACAAAAAAAAAAAGTATATAGGTATTATATCCATTGTCTGTACCCATAGTACAAGCTCTGCTTAGCCTAGATGGTGCTGTGTAAAATGTCCCAAAAATATTTATTTTTACCTTTTCTCTTTCTAAAACCACACGCAGGATGATAACCATTTGACCACATAGCAACCCGGTTTATAATCAATACTACGAAAACAGGACATAAATCGGTCTATTGCCCTAGGCTATCTGTTCTCTCCGTCAAGTTTTGAATTCACTTCTTCATATCTAACTAGTGCAAATTGAGTCGAGCCCTACTAATTACTAATCTACACACATCAGTATAGTCGCTATCATCTCGGCAGATGTTTCTAGATCTGCCCCCCTAGCCAAATTGACAATCTACTATCGTCAACGCTTAGAAAAGAATCAAAATGAATGGCCTGACAGGCGACTCGACCATGTTCAGTTCTAGGGTTTTCAATAATGCACCCGGTTTTGTTAGAGGGAGTATTTGGGCGGGTTATCTTGATTATATAAGGATTGGACCAAGAGTTGTAATGGGGTCGTGGCTTAGTAGCTTACGAGCAGATGATGTATTTGCGAGGATACGCCGCAGTTACCTTTGGATAAGTAACAGTTTTTTGCCCATCGAGACCCTTCCGACTTTCGTGCCTACTTAGGGCTCGTTTAACCTTTGCTCCCGGTTCAGGTCCCGGTTTTCAACCACAACACTTACACGTATGTCAGTCTGATTACCGGTCTAGTCTTGGAATATTGGCATCCCATCATGATTTGACATGTCAGATGGCAAAATTCTAAACTGGAGGACCACGGCACAATAGAGTAAAGCTTGGCTGATGATGTAAGAATTGTAATTCAGAGATTTGTTGTGCAGGCATCGTATGCTGTGTGAAAGATAAGATAAGATAAGATAAATATTTATTTTCTCGCCACAATAATAATATTACATTTAAAATAACATTTCTTATATGAAATGTTATTTTAAAAACAAACAAAGCAAGTAAGCAAGCAAGTTGGGCAAGCGACAACACAGATAGAAAGAGTGTCAGCGGAAGTGTCATACTTCATGGAAATAATCCTGTGGCTTGGTCATCAAAGAAACAACCTTGCGTAGCACTTTCAACAGCAGAAGCTGAGTACGTAGCAGCAGCTGTCACTGCACAGGACCTACTCAACATAAAAGGAATTGCAAAACATCTAAACTGTTCTGGAGGATCCAATACACTTTTAGTAGATAACTGCAGCGCCATATGCATTGCAAAGAACTATGAAAACTCCAAGAGGACAAAACATATCGACATTAAATATTATTTCTTAAAGGACATCATTAATAAAAAATTGATAAATATAAACTATGTAAAAAGTGATAATAATTTAGCTGATTGTATGACTAAAAGTTTGGGATCACAAAAGTTCATAAAATTTAAGAATATGTTGTTAAATTAAATAAACTGTATTTAATAATTAAAAGTAAAAGTAGATAATTAAAAGCTCAGAATATAATTAAAAGTTAAAATTGTAAAAGTAAAGTTCATTTGATATTCTAAATTTGAAATATGTATAACTGTATAACTGATAGTATTCTCAAAATTGTAAAATAATAACAAAATTGATTTTATATTGTAAAAGACAAATGTTGTAAAATTAAGGGGGTGTGTTAGCAAATAACTAGGCTGTATAATTTTAAACCTTTGCCTTGATATAAGTTGACATGTCTACTAATCCTTATATTATCTATACTCTCTCTCTCTATAAAAATATCTGTAAACACCATGTTTGATGTGCTATAAAATTAATAAAATAAACTCTGATTAAAACATAAAAACAGTTCTTTCTTCTCCGGTAAAATCTTAATAAATCTTAATCTTAATCTTTGTTGCTATGTTTTTACTTGCTTGACGGCTAGTGGAGATTTATGGAAAAAAAACTTTTTAACAAAAAATTGAACCGACGAAAACATAAACTGAAAAGCGAAAAATAACTAATTATGAGTCGGCGCCAAACGAACATTTAACAAGCAAAGTGCGTGTAAGTTGGAAGTGGCCGAGCGGAGAACGCATTTTTGGAAAGTTATTGTTTATCGTTGAAAATTTCACGTTGTATTTGATGTGACGTTGTTTTTATTATTTATTTAAAGTAATTTAATGATCTTCGTTGATTGGTTGTTTGGCGCCGACTCATAATTAGTTATTTTTCGCTTTTCAGTTTATGTTTTCGTCGGTTCAATTTTTTGTTAAAAAGTTTTATTTTTCATTTTTTTGTGGTTAATCTCTAACTCTAGGTCTCCATTATGTCGTAGTGTCTAGAACTATATTTATGTGTGTCAAGTTTCAACAGAATCGGTTAACAGATAAGAATTCAGTGGGTGAACAAACACTCATCCCCTGTTTTACTACCCTTAGGGGTAGATTTTGATTTTGAAATTTAAATGGGACCAACTTCGAGATATACCCTATCCACTAAAAAAAGAATCATCAAAATCGGACCACTCTGTAAAAAGTTAATATACGCGTCGAATTGAGAACCTCCTCCTTTTTTTCGTCGGTTAAAAAAGGCAAATGCTGCGCCGACCTCAACTACATTGAAATAAGGGCAGGTGAGATAATGATGATGCACCAAGACTCCTTACGAATTTTTGAACAAAACAACAACTAAGCATTTTTTTATCAGATCTTCTTCTGAAACGAAAAACATTGATGTCAGAGACATGCAAATTATTGCCGTTATTGATAGACACAACCAGATGCGCAGCGGATGACAAAAAATATATTTAAATGCATTTTTTTTGGCACCAAATCATTTAGATTTTTATTCAGAAAACGTGTTAGAACTTCAAAGCTATTTATTTATTGGATTTACGTGGTTGACCTCTCAGAAGAAAATTATATTTTAATATCAAGAGACACAGGTTCACCGTTTGGACTTTTTAATTTTACTGCAGTTTTTTTTTCTCTTTAGCATGCACTTTTTTGTTATATTAAAATATTGTCTTCGATATTTTATCCTAGAGAAAGATGGTTTTTTTTGCAGCGCGAATTCTTTTTTTTTTTTTTTTAAATAATCTAGAATTCAATCTAGGTTCATGTTCTCGCGTGGATGTCGTTTATCGCGCATCCCTCGGGAACTGTTCATATTCCCGGGATAAAAAATTGCCTATATGTTAATACGGGTTATGTTCTATCTGTATGCCAAATTTTATTAAATACCATACAGTAGTTTTTGCGTGAAAGAGTAACGAACATCCATAGATCCTCACAAACTTTCACGTTTATAATATTAGTTGGATAAATGAAAACAGAAATAATTAAATTAAAAAGTAGCGTAGGACGCCTCACAGCCAGGGGGACTGACGACCTGCAGGCGTAGCATGACCACTGTAGACGAGCGTTTTGTCTACGAAAGAATAGACAAAATGACCGAAAAAGTTCTATACAATGTAGTTTTGTCGATGCTTAGGTAGACAAATCTCTTGTCTACAGTGGTCATGCTACGCCTGCTGAAGAAAGTAGCTGGGATGGACTGGTTGCGAAAGGCGGAGGACCGAGTGTTGTGGCGCAACTTGGGAGAGGCTTATATCCAGCAGTGGACTGCGATAGGCCACGGTTAAAGATCTTTATTTTCTCAAAAGATTACAAATTCACTTACAGAGACAACATAAACTTGAAAATAAAAGTAAACAATATGCCATTAAGCGTAGCTCAAAAAATAAAGTATGCATTGCGTTGACTTTGCTTGAAAGCATAATCTAATACTTTTGGCCCACCAGAACAAACCCGAAATAGGTAGTTTTACACAAGGATCAGTGAGTTGTGAATGAGCAGCGCGGGTAGGTCGCGTTATATTATCGTGTTTACTAAGGCCTATTCAATAGGCTGAGTTGATTGAAAAAATACCCATTTGCATGACAGATTTTTTTGTAATGTAATCATATTTTTATCCTTTTTAAACCAACACATTCTCTTCTCCCTCTAATACCCGCGAACAATAACGTGTAAAACTCCCACCGCTTAATCCACTCCTGCGCAGCGCTCAAACAGGATTCCGTTAGCGCACCTGCCGCCCCCGCCAATCAGCGTGTTATGCGCGTTTTATTTAGTTTCACTTGCATGAACAACACGCTTGTTAGGTTAGGGTATCAGCAAAATTCTAAGTCTATAAAATATTTGAAATAGTCACAACTAGATTTGTACTTTTATAAGTTCTACATAAGTTAATGTTGTGTTATGTTATGTTATGTTACATAAGTTAATTTCTTCTCCCGTATTGGCACGAAGGTATTGTGCTGCCTTTGATCATTGTTTTAGTTTATTTTGTTAGGGTATGACATATACTGGGTGTCAGGGAAACGCTCCCAAAACTGAAAGGCTATTATTATACTACCTAAACATTACATAACCATTAGCCTTATTTTCATTGTGTTAGTGATTTGGTATTTTGCAAACCCGCAATGTAAAGCGTACAAAACTCGGGATCAATGCCGCGCGAACCTAACCTACCTACGCTTGCTACGACACGGACTGCGTATGCGAGAGGATGTCGTTTACCCCTAGCGCCAGCTGATATTTTATTTGAATTACATTGCGAACTTTAAAAAATTAAGTAAATAAATGTTTTTTTTTTTGCAAATCAGTTTTATTTAACTGCTCAAAGCTAAAAAAAAATATGAAAAAATCTAAACAAAGAATCGCTTTTTTTGTGGTTTTCGTATCAGTAATCACCAGCACTATCACCTATCTTCGTTTTCGGAACAGTTTCCCTGACACAGAGACGTGCGTTTTGAAGCATGAGCTTGCAAATGTCAAAATGTAGTGCTATTTGACATTTGGAAGCATGAGTTCACGCTTAGATTCGTCTCTGAATAGTTAGTCAAAGTAAGTAGTTTTCGACGCTCGAAACCGCAAAACTAAGGACTTAAGCGAGAAGAAGAGAGCGTTCAACAAGGCTGCCAAGTCCTGTAAGAAGGCTTTGCGTAGAGCTCGATTTGACCACATAGGCCGAATAGGTAACAAACTGCCCAAAGTTGGTTATGTATGAAAACTGCAAAATAAAATTGAAAAATTCTAAAAAATAAAAAATCGCATTTTGTTTTGTGGTTTCGTATCAGTAATCACTAGTACTATGACCTATCTTCGTTTTCGGAAGCGTTTCCCTGACACCCAATATACACTTAAATATCATTGGTAAAATGGTATACATGCTGAAATTTATATCGCTTAATTCCCGAAAAGGGGTCATTGTACCCATCATTATGAACAACTTTTACTATGGGACCAATCCTGAAATCGCGAAAAAAAAATCAGTTGGTCCCTACATTTGTGTTCACTTATCGATAAAATGTAGGGACCTCCAGATTTTTTTTTCGCGATTTCAGGATTGGTACCATAGTAAAAGTTGTTTATAATGATGAGTACAATGACCCCTTTTAGGGAATTAAACGATTAAAATTTCAGCTTGTAGACGCAAGATGTTTGCAACTCCTACAATCCTCTTGTTTGGACTCTGATACCTTTCTTCTTTTCTCAGTAGAACACTGCAAATTGACAATATTCCTTAAAAATTGCTTGTTCTTTCCCTCTACGGGCGCCTCCACTTAGAACGCTGCCTACCCTTTTATAACATTCATTCTTATAACGTGTACTGTCGACACTACACAACGTAATTTGCTTTCATATTAAAATGATGTACATACAAAAGAAATAATAATTAAAAAGTAAAAATAGTCTTTATGACTACAAAAATAAGGTTTATGTTGGATTAAGTTACCTTTTTAATTTAAATGCTTTAATACCTACAACCCTTTATTAAAATAATTCTTTAATTTGATTGGTTCCGTATGTTATATTATAAAAGTGGGGAAATATAGGCATAGAAATCTGAATAATAAGGTAATAGAAATGTTATCGACGACGTCTGTGGTCTAGTGATTCGAGTGTGCTGATCACTTTCGGGTTCGATACCCACAGGACACAAATATTTGTGTGATGAACATAAGTGTTTGTGTTGGTCTGGGTATTTCTTAAGTATGTATTTACAAAAAAAAAGTATATAAGTATTTTATCCATTGTCTAGTACCCATAGTACAAGCTCTGCTTAGTATGGGACTAGATGGTGTTTTAGTCCGAGTTCATCATCATCATTTCAGCCGAAAGACGTCCACTGCTGGACATAGGCCTCCCCCGAGCATCGCCACAACGACCGGTCCCGCGCTTCCCGCATCCAGCGGATTCCCGCGACCTTCACCAGGTCGTCGGTCCACCTTGTGGGGGGCCTACCCACGCTGCGCCTTCCAGTACGCGGTCGTCACTCCAGAACTTTATTGCCCCATCGGCCATCCGTTCTGCGAGTCTTGAGTTCATAATATACTAGAATTACCTAAACAGCTAACAAAAAATAGTAGATTTGCCTTTGCTATTGCATCATCATCGTTTCAGCTGAAAGACGTCCACTGCTGTACAAAGGCCTCCCCTAAAGGGGGGATATACCATAATTGCCACGCTTGGCAGGCGGGTTGGCGATCGCAGTTGGTTGTATAAATACTCAGAGAACGCTGCTACCCATCCTCTGGTGAATCCCTTAGTCGTCCTTTACGACACCCATGAGAAGAGAGAGAGTGGTGCAATTCTTTACGTCCGGCACCACACGGAACTTTGCTATTTAGTATTCCTGTTTCTGGTTTCAGTCACTAGTTCTACGCGCTCCGTCTATCTTATTCTTATGGTCTGAGGTCATATACTACAAATACCTAAACAGCTATCAAAAATTGGGTTTCCTACGAGAGTAGTAGTAGAGCTCCTTTGTGAAAGAGCTCGTCCGGGGAAGTACTACCACCGTGCCTACTTCTCCGCCAAATAGTGATGCTTGCATTGCTGTGTTTCGGTCTGAAGGGTACGGGTGCCGGTGAAATTACAATCACATGAGACTTTCCACCTTCATGTCTCAGTTTGGCGAACCGACTTGCGGTACCATTTAGGTGACAGCCTAGGTGGTATTGCAGTTGTTATGGGCAAAGGTAACCACTTAACATCAGGTGGGCCTTTAGCTCGTTTCGCCATCCAATACCATAAAAAATAAATAAAAAAAAAAGTAGCCACCATCGGCTGTGCCCACGGGTCCCTAAACCCGTAAGTTTAATTTTAATCCCATCACGGGCCAAGTTGAATGACCGTGACACAAAGACGCGAGGGGTCCGTTTGTATAGCGAATAGTATTCAGAACCCCCCTATACTGCGCCCGCGCATCTTATACATAACGAAGACAAAATAAGGAGTTACTATATTTACATCCAGGGGCCTCACTCCCGATCCCGACTGATTCGAGTTCTGAGTTCTGAACCAAATCGAGCTTATGTCAATTCCTAGAGGAACTAACAGTAAAATAAATTCAAAGTTTGACGACGTCTGTGGTCTAGTGGTTCGAGTGTCGGACTGCTGATCACGAGGTCGTGTTCGATTCCCACAGGACACAAATATTTGTGTAATAAACATAAGTGTTTGTGTTGGTCTAGGTGTTTCTTATGTATTTACAAAAAAAGTATATAAGTATTATATCCATTGTCTAGTACCCATAGTTACAAGCTCTGCATAGTTTGGGACTGTGTAAAAATGTTCCAAAAAATATTCATTATTTATTTATTATTATTTAAGGTTAATTCCCGAACCAAATCGAATAGAGAACCAAGATCGACATTCTTCCGACTGTCAGATAAGTCTATTGTCAGATTACTTTTTAATGATCATGAAAGTGAAATAAATATGCATCATTACTCTTTCTCCCATATTTTCCTATTGCCAATGAATAATACATACAATTGCTAAAACTTAAAAAAAGTTTTAAAAGAATGTCGTTTATCGCGCCTCCCTCGGCAACTGTTCATCTTCCCGGGATAAATAGTAGCCTATATGTTAATACGGGTTATGTTCTATCTGCATGCCAAATTTCATTAAAATCCATACCGTAGTTTTTGCGTGAAAGAGTAATGAACATCCATACATCTATACATCCTCACAAACTTTCACGTTTATAATATTAGTAGGATATATGTATATTAGTAGGATACTTAATACTCATATTCCCTAAATGTAAATTTTAACCACAGACCAGTCAGCCTCTAGACGCCGGTTAGCCGGACACCCCCGGTCACCACGCATTTGCTATACCACTGCATATCATACGCCCCGCCGCCAATCAGGACGTCAGTCCGTCAGCGAGCGGCACCAATTGTACGGAATAATACAACGGAACTTTAGATCCGACCAATCACAACGCGCCGTTCGCCCCCCGGTCCCCGCCAACATTTTACGACTGTGTTCCCTTGCAAAACTTTGTTTATGCGACGTCTTGAGGCTTGGTCTGTGATCTTATCACTACGCTCAACAAATTACCCTGTAAAATACATTTCTTCCGCAAATAATTAAAACTTCCTGCATAAATACAACCAGAATTGCAATTAATCTGTCAAGTAAAAGAACTGCCCTACTTAAAAACCACAAACTTTTGTAAAAAAAACACCCTTAAATTCCTTTAATCGTGGCTCTGAAGGCGCCCGAAAGCACCCGAAGCGCTCCGAGGAGAGCCGAACGTGAACATCTGTCGCCGGCGCGTGCGTCGGTCGCGAACCTGTATTTCCGAAGATTTGTACAGGTGGTGTGTAGGGTAGGAAAGTGGGGGGGTGTGTATAAAGGAATTTTATATGTTTGTGTCGATGACCTAGGGACAATTTTTTGATAAGCATTTTTGATAATATGATTTCTTGAAGGAATCCATTGTGTGTTGTAACTTGTAGGTTAAAATGGTTGTACAGTGGATGTGTACAGGTTAATAACCTTTGTATAATCACCTTGATTCCGGTCATAAGCTTGTGTGCAAAGCTGGTAAGAGGGTTCACACGAAGCCCAGAACTTATGCGAAACATGGCCACGTGCACAGAAATAGAATGGCCAAGTGGGTAGGTGGCGCGTGCCAACACTGTAGTGCAGCTCATTTCAAAGCCTTTCTCAGTACGCCTTATGACTTGTTTCTGTAAATACTGTAACAAAAACCCGCGAAAATGCCTTATTGTGCTGTTTCGAACTGCAGAAACAAAAGCTGTAAAGTACTTTTTTTTTTTTTATAGTGTAGGATGGCGAAACGAGCTAAAAGCCCACCTGATGTTAAGCGGTTACCTTTGCCCATAACAACTGCAATACCACCTAGGCTGTCGCCTAAAGTGTACCGCAAGTCGGTTCGCCAAACTGAGACATGAAGATGGAAAGTCTCATTTGATTAAAGTTATTTAAAAAAAAAAAACACGTCAATATGGGAGGCGTAGTTTGTTCGAAAAGTTGCCACCCATGAATCGCAAGTAAAATTGTGATTCCAACCATTCTATCTATTTCTGTGGCCACGTGCTTGGTAACAGTTGATTTGCGCAAAAAAACTGTTTCTGCAATCTCCAATACCTTAAGACTCCCCAGTGGCGTGCATTGCATATAGGCAATTAGGCAATACCCAGTGCCTTCCTCATTCGAATTCAATAGTGGTGTAAGTTATTATCTTTTTTTCTGAGTACAATGATTATTTATCTTAAAATAGACCTATTAATGCTAAATTAATCTTCCTACATAAAAAAATCAATAAGTTACACCAAAATTAAATTCAAGTGAAGTAGGCCACTGCACGCCACTGAGACTCCCCAACCCGCCTGCCAAGCGTGGCGATTATGGCATATCCCCCCAAACTGCTTGGGGAGGCCTATGTCTAGCAGTGGACGTCTTTCGGCTGAAATGATGATGATGATGATGACCATCCTAAGGTATATACAACGTGTTTCAGAAATGCGTGGTCATATTTGAAGAGCTTATTCAGGGGATGCTATCGAACAACTTTTACTAAGGGACCAACCCTGAAATCGCGAAAAAAAACAGCTGATCCTTACATTTTGTCGAGCGACATCGATGATTTAGTAGGGATCAGCTGATATTTTTTTCGCGATTTCAGCGTTGTTCCCATAGTAAAAGTTGTTCTATGCTGTGGCCTGAATGAGCTGTTAAAATATGACCACGCATTTCTGATACACGTTGTATAATCATGCGCCGCCATCAGAATGTTAGTTTATGAAAAGTTTTGAAATACATACAAGGATTATTATTTACTTTTTCTCCCACTTGCTCGGAAATTGGTTCATTATTCAAAAAAAAGAATACAACAATCGACTCTTTTCCGTACACAACGAAATAACACAACAGGACAATAATAGAAATTGCTGGATACTATTTATTTTAAATTATGCTACCGAGGTTTTTAAGTACACACTTACATAAATTAGGTGTTTTTAAATACAAAATATTTATACAGGCTGAATGCGCATTATTTTTTTCAAAACTTTGAAAATAGAACAAGAACCGCGCGCGGGCGAATTGGTGTGAATGAAAATGAGATACTGTTGAGTTAATTTGTGTTGTGTTTCCTCACAAATGAGAGAAAAGTACTATACAAGTGTCGGCCGAAATAGCAATTAACGGCCTCGTTTAGTTAAAAAGGACTCGGCTTGCGCCTCGTCCTTTCAAAATCACTTGGGAAGTACTCGGCTTCGCCTCGTACTTCCAATATTACTCGGCTTCGCCTCGTACTTCCAATATTACTCGGCCGTGAATTGCTTCATTTCAGGCCTCGACAGTTACTATTAGTTAAGGTTTTTGAAGTCGATTATTCTTCTTTTCTTCTCTAGTCTATGGTAAAAGATATAACACTGAAATCTATTGCGATTGTGTTAAATAAGAGTGCCGTCATTTGCACATTTGCACCACAATTTCCTCGCAATCATTTTAGCCGTAAACCCGATATATTCTAGAATAAAAAGCATACAAATAAAAACCCATTGATGGAAATAAAACATAGTTAAAGCGTGTATCGCTTCAGCGTACTGCCTTTGAATACGTCTGATTACAGAGTAGAAGTAAATGGATAAACTATAGACTAGGATTCTAAGCCTGAAAGGGGAGTGATTCTAAACGTTTTCCATTTATGTATCATCCTCCCGTCTTTACCTTAGTTTATTAGTAGTCGGCGCAGCATGTATTTTTCTTCCATACATCTCTATCCGCCGTCATCTCCGTGTTCATTTTCTTTCTATTCATATCATCTTTCACACAATTCATCCATGTTTTCTTCGGTCTGCCTCTTTTCTTATAGCCATCCATATTGGTACAGAAAAACTTCCGTAACATGCTCCCTGATTCCTCGGAATTAAATTCCATTTCTATACAACGTGTATCAGAAATGCGTGCTCATATTTTAAGATCTCATTCAGGGCATAGCATAGAACAACTTTTACTATGGGACCAATCCTGAATAATATTGTTGACATTTATTTTTGTCATACCTACCTACTTAATTAAATTAAAAACTAATGACAAATTGATACAAATAATTAATTAATTAAATAATAAAATAACATTTCTCATTTGCGTTTCGTGCCAATGATGATTAGACCCTTGACCCCTCTCTTCATGCGATAATCCCTAAAGATATCTAAAGGATTACGAAAGGACATGTTATTCACTGAATCACCGTTATAAGACCATTCATTGTAGATTTATTTGTTTGTTTATTGATTTTGTTGCTGTTGGTTTTTGGTGTTTTTTTTGTGATATTTTCAGCATAGGTCATCGACCATACAGCCCATAGACACCTCATAACAGGCGACCGATGTCTATCAACACATCTATGAAATTTCACTAATGTAGGTCGCCACTATTCGCCACTTGAAATCTTCAAATCAGTTTCGACCACTTTTTTGAGCCGATGAAACTGCCGCGTTAGTGATTAGCCAATAGCCGCCTTGGTAGGGCCAATCAGGTTGCAGTACCTACCCCGCCTCAGATAGTGGCAGAATTTATTGTACGCATTATATTCAACATTAAGCGTCTTTTAGGCTGTATGGTCGATGGGATAGGTAGATACTGCCTCAAGCACATATTAATCGTACAGTTTGAGCACTACTGGTTCACAATGGTGGATATCAATACTAGTATAATTAATAGGCAACTCCGACCTTGATGCGAAATGTTTTACTTGACACGCTAGTTATTCCTTATGGGGGTGGATATAATTGAAATATTTTTATTATTATAATATTCATCATCATCATTTCAGCCGAAAGACGTCCACTGCTGGACATAGGCCTCCCCCAAGCATTGCCACAACGACCGGACCTGCGCTTTCCGCGACCCTCACCAGGTCGTCGGTCCACCTTGTGGAGGGCCTACCCACGCTGTGCCTTCCAGTACGCGGTCGCCACTCCAGAACTTTACTGCCCCATCGGCCATCCGTTCCGATTGTATTTTTTTATAGTATAGGATGGCGAAACGAGCCAAAGGCCCACCTGATGAAAAAATATATGTTTATCTTGATCTTCGACTGCACCATTGCTTAACACCAGGTGAGGTAGTGGTCAAACGCAAGCCCATTAGAAAAAAAAAAAAAAAAAAAACTAATACTCTATTGTGCCCAAAACACGTTTTCTTGAAGATTTCTCGATGGAGAAAATTTGTAAACTAACCTCTTAAAACATGTTTTAGAGCAAACAATCTCTATTATTTACAAAATATTATAAAGGAAATTAGGAAGACATATAAGAAAGACTATAATCTAAAACAGTTGTTTCTGGTTTTCAAATATATTGTTAATTTTCATTCAAGTTGAGCGGCGCACCCGACATCCCGCCTCTTTCTGTTCTGCATAAAACGACAGTGACCGCAGAGGTCTGATTTTTTAGCTGTTGTCAGCCTCTTAATATTACTAGTGAGATTCCGTCCGCATTTTTTAATTTGTCCATGCATAAAAGGTCAAATAAAAGTAGACACTGCACTCCCATCACAATATTTATACCTACCCCCAACATTGAACACATTACATACTTTTCTAACCTCCTCAATTTGACTTCATCCCCGTCATTATATTATCTAAATCGCTCCGTACATCACGGCTCACAATGGGGCCGCCCTGCCCCCCTACGCCCCGGGGGGCACGTCGCCTACACGCGTAATATCTCGCTAGATTTATTGGCGCAGACTTGATTCAGTTAGTGGATGAGCAGTGGTAATGATTTTGTATTATGTTGGTTGAAGGAGCTACAGTTGAGGGTAGGTAGAGCTTGGTTTCACGTGCCGCCATGTGCACCGGGAAGCCATACAAGGAGACAAATAGCACAGAATATCTAATAGTACTAACGTACAGAACGGCCACTCACCTCCCCTCGCCAATTTAGATTCCTCGCCCGCGCCCCGAATGCGCCTGCAGTTTGACGGCAATTGGATTGCCATGGAATGGATGTCAATCGCCTGTCGCTATACAAGCACGCCATCTCTGAGAACTTGATACCTCTATGGTCTAGTGGTTCGAGTATCGGACTGCTGATCACAAGGTCGTGGGTTCGATTCCCACAGGACACAAATATTTGTGTGATGAACATGCGTTGGTCTGGTTGTTTCTTATGTATTATAAGTATGTATTTACAACAACAAAAAAAGTATATAATAATTTTAAAAAAAAATTCAGACACAATGCATCCATATTTCTGTTAGTAGTACTTAAAAACTATGTTAGTAATCATTACAAATATAAATACACCACAATAAAAACAAAAATAACAAAATTAAATTAAATAATAAATACGTGAATTGCCGTTTAAATAAAAAAATAATTAATATAAAATAATAACATTACATCCATTGTCTAGTACCCATACCACTCTACCAGCTCTGCTTAGTTTAGGACTAGATGGTCAAGTGTAAAAAAAAATCCCAAAAATATTTATTTATTTATCTACTGAGAAGCGCTTGGAACCCAGTCGGAATTACGAGCGGCGAGCATCCCAAACCGTTGTGTTGTGTTGGGTTGTGTGTGTAGTGTGTGTGCGTTCGTATATAGACGTTATCTTGTGTATGTAGGTGATGCTAGCATTCATATTGTATTTAGTGTCCGAGGTGTGGTGCTGGCCTCCGTCACGCATGCATGAGGCCGGCAGTCTTTTTAAGGTTTCCTCCTCGCAGCATGTGTAGAACTTGGTTGTCTTTAACCAATTTAAATAATATATGCGATGTGATCCGGTTAATCTTGTTTTATTATAATGTGTAGTGATCGCGTCATCATCATCATCATTTCAGCCGAAAGACGTCCACTGCTGGACATAGGCCTCCCCCAAGCATCGCCACAACGACCGGTCCCGTGCCTTCCGCATCCAGCGGATTCCCGCGACCTTCACCAGGTCGTCGGTCCACCTTGTGGGGGGCCTACCCACGCTGCGCCTTCCAGTACGCGGTCGCCACTCCAGAACTTTACTGCCCCATCGGCCATCCGTTCTGCGAGCAATGTGCCCCGCCCACTGCCACTTAAGTTTGGCAATTCTTCGGGCTATGTCGGTTACTTTCGTTCTCCTGCGAATCTCCTCATTTCTGATTCGATCACGCAGGGACACTCCGACCATAGCCCTCTCCATTGCCCTTTGAGTGACTTTGAGCCTTCTTATCAGGCCCATTGTGAGCGACCACGTTTCAGTACCGTAAGTAATTACTGGCAACACCCACTGGTCAAAGACTTTCGTCTTGAGACACTGCGGTATTTTGGACGAGAAGATATTGCGTAGCTTCCCGAACGCTGCCCAACCGAGTCGGATTCGACGGTTGACCTCTTTCTCGAAGTTGGACTTACCTAGCTGGACAGTTTGTCCTAGGTATACATAATCGTCAACAACTTCGAGTGTAGATTCTCCGATGCTTACGGGAATGGGTGCTATATGGGAATTCGACATAACCTTTGTCTTGTCCATATTCATTTTAAGACCCACTCTATCGGAAGCTCTACTGAGGTCATCGAGCATTGTAACGAGGTCCTCCATGGTCTCAGCCATGACTACTATGTCGTCGGCAAACCGAAGGTGAGTGATGTACTCGCCGTTTATGTTAATGCCTAGCCCATTCCAGTCCAGAACCTTGAAGACATCCTCCAGTGATCGCGTAAACCTAAGAAATTATTATTACTTTAAGCTTTTTGTAAAAATAGTTTTTTTTTCTGTAAAGATGACACAAAGATATTATAATTCTTCTTTATTTCTCCACTGTGTTTTTCTTTTATTCCTCTACCTACCTCAATACAATTCAAGACAAACTGAGTTTCGTTTCTAAAAGAGCTCACTAATTGAATTCCGACAGTCGAAGGAGCCAATCGAAGAACTAATACCACGGTGCATCGTTAATATTGGGGCGGGTTCAGACTGGACTAGCTACTGTCTTAGGTAATGCGCTACTGGACTGTACTGTGTATGTGGATGTCAGAAATAAATAATAAAGGTCCTCCCAGTCGAATTCCGGTCACGGCGGCTAATCTCAACGGAGACTAGCCATCTAGAAAGAAAGAAAAATGGTTTATTTACTACAGTCGGAGGCACACAATAACAATAATATACAATGTTATTATAATACAACTACTAAAAGTATAATTGTGTGCCCCACAAGGGCGGATCCAGCCTTTGTGTCAGGGGCGGGTTGCGTACTTAAATCCAGCCCCGGATCAAAATTTTTAAAAGGAGGGTGTAGAGTCGCCTTTTTGGAAAAAAACTTTCAACCAATAAAATTCTAGGATTTTCGTAATTTTAACTAAAACATGAATTTAAGTGAATGTTAGAGCTTTAGATTTTCTCTTTCAGAATATTAATGTAACGAAATAGTAACAAAACCTATACACAAAAAAAAAATATATAAGGGCGCGAGCGAAGCGAGCGCGAATTTTTTTTTCAATCTTGGCTTTGTATTAACTACAGAATAGCTGTTTACATCATACACCCAGTACACAGAAGAAGGGTAGAAAGATAAGCGCGAGCGAACCGAGCGCGAAAATTTTTGGACTGTTCACTAACAAACTGATTAGCTATTCACAAAAGCATAGATGTTCCGTGGCAAAAGTGTACGTATTTATTTGAGCGCAACCTGTTATTGCGGCGTCTAGAGCGGCTAATAGTAGACGCTTTAGCGTAAATAACTAAATATAAATAAATAACTCATTCAGGCTATGGCAGTGCTACACCTGGATGGCAATGAAATAGAGGTTGTGCGCGAGCGTAGCGAGCGTGATTTTTGACCCCCATGACCCCCCCCTGGATCTTAGTCTACTTGCGACCACGAAATGCTGCAAAACTTTCGAAACGTCAGGAAAACCAATTTAAATAATATACGCGATTTAATCTGGTTAAACTTTGTTTTATTATAATACTTTCTGATTAAAATACGGTACCTGGACTTCAATTTTTAAAAACGAATTTACGATAAATGTTGTACACAGCTAGTAATTTTTTTTACTGATGGGGACTTAGCCCTTAGTAGCGCCTGAAGACTTTTCTTTGCCAAAACGGAATTACGAAGTCTGATATAACTAAGCCATCGATAATTTATTTCTTCTACTGAGCAAGTCTGAGCCCGCCTTAGTTCATATCGTGGAATCGCTAATAAAGTTGGAATAGCGCTGTAATTGCTAGCTGAATGTTTAATACCTGGGCTAGGCTGAATAGTGATTCTAGAATCTAGACCAATGGACGAACGTCCTATTTATCAGGTCAAAGGTTTTCAATTGTTTGTATTAAAGGCATCAACCTTATAATAGACACCTATCAACTCAGCCTACCGCAGTCCACTGCTGGACATAGGCCTCTCCCAAGTTGCGCCACACGGTCTCTGCCTTCCGCACCCAGCCACGTTCTTAAGGTCGTCGGTCCACCTGGTGGGGGGGGGCGCCCTACGCTGCGTTTGCCGATTCGATGTCTCCACTCAAGGACTCGTCTGCTCCAGCGGCCATCGGTCCTTCAACAGACATGGCCAGCCACTGCCACTTCAGCTTACTGATCCTAACAGCAATGTCGGTCACTCCGGTGATTTTGCAATTATGCACCAAACTTGACTATACCATACCACAGAGGACGAAACTATACTACAGCACAAGTTTCCGCTCAAGACTTAGGCTTTTAATCAGCGACAAATCTAAGCGTGACTCTAAGGCCCGTATTACAGAAGCTTCCTCAAGTACAGTTTAAACTCCAATCACGTGATCACTACTTAAGTATAGAATCGTTACTTGAGTATCGGTCTTATTCCAGAACGGTAATTATAAACTTTAATTCAACAACATAACACACGAATTTGACCTGAAATTGAATAGAAATCTCTACTCAAGCGTAATCTGGACCACACTAGAGTGATTACAGATCAAATCTCAGCTGAAATTCCGAAACAGGTGACAGTATAAAATAAAACTAAACTCAGCTGAACTGTGATCAATAAATCTCTGCTTGAGGAACGTTCTAAAATCAAAGCTCAACTCAAAACTAGTTTTAAACTGAGATCAACGCTTGAGTTCTGTAATACGGGCCTTAGTCAAAGTGAACTTTGAAAAAGAATTCAAAGTTTGTAGCTTAGAATATAAATTATTCTAGTTTCTAGACTCAGTGATTTGGGCTGTACGATTTCTGTCAGTCGTTCAGACACATCTTGACGTTTTGTTGAAATATGATAAACCACGTGTAGGTACCTGAAATGCGTGGTCATATTTTAAGAGCTCTTTCAGGGCATAGTATAGAACAACTTTAATAATGGGGGCAACCCTGAAATCGTGAAAAAAAACAGCTGTTTCATGGAAAAGTGCAATACTTCTCGAACGAAATGTATGGAAGTGCTGAATTATTTTTCGCGATTTCAGGGTTGGTCCCATAGTAAAAGTTGTTCATAATGATGAGTACAATGACCCCTTAAGAGGTTTTCAGTTATTTCAATAACACGTTGTATAAATGGCCGTCAAACTACTAATTTCAGTGCCATATTTAAAAGAATGACTTGTAAATATGAAAAGCACAGTAAATGAAAAGTAGTAAAAGTCGCGGCACGAAGCTAAAAGAGTTTCAAACTAAGTTCCACCACTTAGCAAGTTCAATCGATGTTCCGAGTACTGCTTCAGATGGTTGCATTACGTGTGAGGAAGGAGATAGTGATTGTGTTATGTAAAAGTATTTGTAAAGTTAGTCTTTTTCCTTTTTTATTAGGGTTCCGTATCAAAGGGTGCCAAACGCGACCCTATTACTCTGGCTACGCTGTCCTTCCGTCCGTCCAAGGCTGTATCTTTTGAACGGTAATAGTTAGCTGGTTGAAATTTTCTCAGAATATGTGTTGCTATGACCCCTATAACAAAAAATACTAAAAATAAAAAAGTTTTAAACAAAACTAGAAACATCAGCAACTACGAAAAACATACATTTTTTCAACGTTTTGGTTCCTGCTCTATCTTCAAAACGGTAATACATGCCAGCGACAAACTTGGTTTGATTATAGTGCATACTATACTACAATATATAATAAAAATAAGGTAAACATAGACATATGTGGTGGTACCTGCGTAAGAAAGAGATGCAAAAATTCATATTTCGCTCACGGTGCGTTGATGTTCAAAAGACATCAACGTCCCAGGCTATAGTTATCAGCATTTAACTTAAACAGGCGCAGTAATCGATTTAAGCGATTCTAACCTTTATGTCATGACACTAACATGCGCAGTGCCGCCATTTTTGTTCAAGTTATTTGCCGGAAAGTATCATCATCATCATCATCATCATTTCAGCCGAAAGACGTCCACTGCTGGACATAGGCCTCCCCCAAGCATCACCACAACGACCGTTCCTGTGCCTTCCGCATCCAGCGGATTCCCGCGCCTACCCACGCTGCGCCTTCCAGTACGCGGTCGCCACTCCAGAACTTTACTGCCCCCAAAGTATACCTCTACCAAATTTAATTTCGATCGGTTCTATGATAAAGTAACAAATAGACAAGTTGCTTTCGCATTTATAATATTAGTGTTGATTAACTACAAACAAAGCCGGCCTTGTGAAGTAAATATAATGCACCTCTTACTTTAATAAAGGAATTTTCAAACGTTAGACATAATTTGACACACACGATAGCCATAGCCACCACTTGCCATTGCGTTCCCTAATATAACCATCGCGGGTAGCTTGAGCTTCGTATGTAACAGACTTGTAACGTGAAACTTTTCGACTCGTGAGGCCTATGCAACATGGCGGCTCTTGCATTTTTTATTATACAACCTTATATTCACGCTATTGATATCGCCGTCGAGTTCGACCGCGGCGGCGGCGTAGGCGACTATTCAGAGTGCCTAGTCCGAGTTTGACAGTTACCGTATACTCCATCGAATGCGCCGACTTTCATTTATAAATCAGTAGTTCGAGTTGTTGTTTCTTTCTTCGTTCTTTGTTTGTTTTTGTCTTACCATAAATCAAATCACAAGAAAAATTGCCTGCTCCATTGAAAAATCCAAACAAGAAACTGACAATAGACATTCTCTCTATGGCATCAGGAAAGCGAGATTTAGACTAAAGAGTCGCAAAAGCTTTCTACAGGTAACACAACCATTAACAGGCAGCACCCCAATAAGGCACGAGAGGAACTGTGGCAACAAAAACACCCTCCCCCTGCTGACTAAATTGAGCCTGCAGAAGAGCTCCCAGCAGGCCACCAACTACCATGCATGACCCATCTGGAAATCCTTGAATCGACTCTGAAGCCAGACGGGCCGCTGCAGGTCAAATTTAGTTAGATGGGGATACACAGACGAGTCACAATGTGACTGTGGAGTCAATCCACAGACGATGCCTCACCTCTTATCCTGCTCACTGTGCAATTCCACCTGCACAATCGAAGACCTATGCGAGGCTACTGATAGTGCTGTTGACGTGGCTACATTTTGGTCCAAAATGATATAATAAACTCGAATCATCGCCACGAAGAAGAAGAACCATAAATCTAACGAAATAAAGAAGTCTACCAAGCTTCATTGGGGTTCCTGTGAAGGGATTGTTAGGCAGTGGCCCGCTCTGCACAGCGATCGAGTCGAAACGGAACGTCATGTCAGTCAGGCAAGCCTTAAGGTTCATCGCTGTGACTAACTAACTACTACTAACTAACTAACTAGACTAACTAACTACCATGCATGACCCATCTGGAAATCCTTGAATCGACTCCGAAGCCAGACGGGCCGCTGCAGGTCAAATGTAGTTAGATGGGGATACACAGACGAGTCACAATGTGACTGTGGAGTCAATCCACAGACGATGCCTCACCTCTTATCCTGCTCACTGTGCAATTCCACCTGCACAATCAAAGACCTATGCGAGGCTACTGATAGTGCTGTTGACGTGGCTACATTTTGGTCCAAAATGATATAATAAACTCGAATCATCGCCACGAAGAAGAAGAACCATAAATCTAACGAAATAAAGAAGTCTACCAAGCTTCATTGGGGTTCCTGTGAAGGGATTGTTAGGCAGTGGCCCGCTCTGCACAGCGATCGAGTCGAAACGGAACGTCATGTCAGTCAGGCAAGCCTTAAGGTTCATCGCTGTGACTAACTAACTACTACTAACTAACTAACTAGACTAACTAACTACCATGCATGACCCATCTGGAAATCCTTGAATCGACTCCGAAGCCAGACGGGCCGCTGCAGGTCAAATGTAGTTAGATGGGGATACACAGACGAGTCACAATGTGACTGTGGAGTCAATCCACAGACGATGCCTCACCTCTTATCCTGCTCACTGTGCAATTCCACCTGCACAATCAAAGACCTATGCGAGGCTACTGATAGTGCTGTTGACGTGGCTACATTTTGGTCCAAAATGATATAATAAACTCGAATCATCGCCACGAAGAAGAAGAACCATAAATCTAACGAAATAAAGAAGTCTACCAAGCTTCATTGGGGTTCCTGTGAAGGGATTGTTAGGCAGTGGCCCTCTCTGCACAGCGATCGAGTCGAAACGGAACGTCATGTCAGTCAGGCAAGCCTTAAGGTTCATCGCTGTGACTAACTAATCTAGCGGCCTCTTCTACAGGCTACCAAAATCCATAGGAAGAAACGATTGAGCTAAATATAATAGATGAATGATAATTTTCACCACGAACCCAGGAATGATCTTGAAAACATCTAAATATGTTTGTTTTCGAGTTACAGCAGTTTTAAGATCTTTTTGATTATTTCCGTTTTCCGACTTCGGATGGAAAAATGCTAATTGTGAAAAATCTATTATACTCTGGGCAGTTGATTGAATTCTCTTAGATGATTTTGTTTTATAACTCGTGATTTATGACTATTTATTTCCGAGATTATGAAAATGTTGGCCATGAATTTTATATGATAGTAATTGCTTATTCATCAGCTTTCAGGAAAGTGTCAATCGAGTGCCTAGAGTAGGATAGATTTTTCACAATTAGCATTTTTCCATCCAAAAACGAAAAATATCAAAAAAATCTTAAAACTGCTATAGGTAACTTTTCGAGTTACCTATAGCAGTTTTAAGATTTTTTGAACAAATGACTGGCGCCCCGTGGTTCACGGGATCATTTTTGTTGCAAATGAGCTCTTGTATAACCCCTTTCATGGAATAGGTCGAATTACAAATCATTCTGTATTTCCTTAGATATAAACAATGTAGTAAACAATACAAAAACGCACGCATAAACATTATCATATCTTCACGCTATCACCACAGCTACACCAAAACCCCGCGCACAGCCACTTCTAAACACATACAAAAATAATATCAAAGTACCTATCAAAATTAACAAGATAATTCACCATACAAAACTTTTTCTTACATTATCCTCTGCAATCGCAAAGCTCCCTTACTTATGCTATCTCCTTTTTATATTACTATCTCGCTCTTCAAAACGGGGGGAGAGGTTTGGCAACGTCGCATTGTGACTCAAATGAGTAAAATACGAATAAGTTCAGAAGACGCTCAGCCGTTGAGCGCGACGTATGTTTGGTAGTTGACTTGATTTGTTCGCCTTACCTTTATATAGACAATAGACGCGTAATGGCTAAATATCCACTTAGTTTTTTTTTATATTGTAAACAATTTGTAGGAGATTCTTTGTTGTGTTGGGTAATGAGTTCAGATAATGTTAAGCCCGTTTGAATTTGAACGGACAATGATCTGTCTGTTACAGATAAGAATGTAAACATACAAATAATTGTGAATTGAAATGTAAAAGAGGTATATCATACATACCTACTTGTAATAACTAAAGACTCCTATTTAGGGTAACCATTTCAAAATTGAAGGATGCCTGAAATCCCAGATTTTTCAGAAAAAAGCCTGCCTAGATAAGGTCATCATCATCATCATTTCAACCGAAAGACATCCATTGCTGGACATAGGCCTCCCCCAAGCATCGCTACAACGACCGCTCCTGCGCTTTCCGCATTCAGCTGATTCCCGCGACCTTCCTCAGGTCGTCGGTCCACCTTGTAGGGGCCTACCGACGCTGCGCCTTCCAGTACGCGGTCGCCACTCCAGAACTTTACTGCCCCATCGGCCATCCGTTCTGCGAGAAATGTGCCCCGCCCACTGCCACTTAAGTTTGGCCTAGAAAGAAGTTTGGTCGACTCTCGGGCTTGGCGATGCTCCTGGCCTGCTTTTCAACTAGAGATTAGTAGCCAGGAACCACGGCGGAAACACAACCTTATCACAAACATAAAATACCTAGATCACGCTAAATAACACTGCATTTAAAACTAAACCCTGATAGCTTATCGGCTAATACGAATAATTAGAAATATCCCCTCGTGATAGTCTGATGACATCACCGCTGTAATCAGTGCTGATAGAGGCATTCTTTTATTTTGATTATGTTATTTTGTTGTGTCGGAACAGGATCTAAGCTACGGAGCTGATAGTGTGACAACTGACAGTTAAAATTAATTTGCTTTTCTGACTTAGGTGGCGAATTACCCGAAAAAAACTTCCCCGAAAGGGTGGATAGCAACCTCTTCAATTTTTTATAAACGTTACGGGTCTGTTCAACTGAACCGAAATATATGGTGGGGTGAAATGACACCTTTTTCTTTTTGTAAAAATTGAAGCGGTCGAATCACCCGAAATCAACTTTACGTAGTCATTCAGTACAGTTGGTAAAAAAGTGTTTGTGTATAGGGAATTAAAATAAAATATAAACTATACGAATTATACGATAGCAATTTTTTATTTATTAGAAGCATATATTTCACAATAATCATAATTATAATAACATAATATACAAAATCAAAATGCCAACAAAAGAACATGGAACATGGAAATGTCATATTAATAGTAAAAATCTACTTAAAACTAGATACGATTTTTATTTCAATGAAAGTAAAAGAGAAATAGCAACATTATATCACAATCAAGTAATCTAGTCTAGTTCCTATTTATTAGTTTATGTTTTACTTTAAAATTCAAATAAGGGTAGTTATTATCCACCTTATGTAAATATTTTGTTCTATTAATTATACAGGACCACCCAATTTTTCGAACTAGTTAAAAAAATACTGTATGCTGAAATTTGTCGTTCTGGAAATGAAAAACTCTCTAAATTAATACAAAACTAACTCTAAACTAAACTCTACTCTAAAATATATCACAAAATTTGTCCCGATACTTTTTTTTTGTATTTTGTTAATATATAACGTGTTATTGAAATAACTGAAAACATTTTATGGGGTAATTGTACTCATCAATATGAACAACTTTTACTATGGGACTAAACCTGAAACCCCGAAAAAAAATCAGGTGTTCCCTACATTTTGTCAATTTATGTGAACACAAATGTAGGCAACAGCCATTTTATTAGTATCTGTGAATTGTGCACCATTGTCACACTAATTCACATTTATTTAAGACTAAACAACATATTCTAAAATTATAGAATGAATGAATTGTTATTTAAATGTCCCAAAAATATTTAATATTTTATTTATTTATTTAAATAATAAATAAATAATAATAAATAATTCTTTATTATCGGATTCAAAGATCCATACAAACAAAAACTTATTTAAAACATTATAACATTATAATTTATTTATAGCATTTTTCTATTTCTATTACCCGGTACAATTTTTTTCTGACTGTACTTAATGTGTTAAGTTGAATTCGGGTGATTTGACCGCTTCCATTTTTTTAAAAGAAAAAAGCCACTTCACCCCACCATATATTTCGGTTCAGTTGAACAGACCCCTAACGTTTATTAAAAATACAAGAGGTGGCTATTCACCCTTTCGGGTAAGTTTGTTTCGGGTAATTCGCCACCTAAGTCGCTTTTTCTCCCACTTGCTAGGAATTTGGTTCATTATTTAAAAAAAAAGAATACATCAATCGGCTCTTTTCCGTACGCAACGAAATAACACGCCAGTAATATCCAACACGACAATAATATAAATTGCTGGAAAGTTTTTATTTTTTAAATTATGCGAGGTTTTTAAGTACACACTAAAATAAATTAGGTACAAAATATTTATCTTTATAAAAGCTGAATGCGCATTTTTTTTTCAAAACTTTGAAAATATATCTAGAACCGCGCGCGGAAGTATTGGCGCGAATGAAAATTAGATGCTGTTGAATTAATATATTAATATTACTCGACCGTCAATTGCTTCATTTTAGGCCTCAACAGTAATGTACTATTGTAGGTCAGTTAAACCTTTTTAAACGCGTTTATAAAATTCAACATCGTAGGTGCTTACGTCTCTCTATATCTTCGCGTCTTTAAAAAATAACACCTTTATTATGGCTCTTCCCTCTTACCAGATAAAATTAAGTTATAAAAGAAAAGAAAAAAATATTTTAAAAAATACGGTCTAAAATCTAGTCACCTACAGGTATAAATAAGTCTGTCTTGTTTATTTATTGTTTCATAAGTAAAATTATAGTAAGTTGGTAGACACAACTTCGAGAAAGAAGCCAACAGAAGGATCCGTCTGGGCTGGGCAGCGTTTGGCAAACTTCGCCGAGTCTTCACGTCGCCTATACCGCAAAGTTTGAAGACAAAAGTCTTCAACCAGTGCGTCCTGTCTGTCATGACTTACGGTGCCGAGACGTGGACACTGACAGTTGGGCTAGTCCACAAGTTTAAAGTCGCTCAGCGAGCTATGGAGCGAGCTATAAGAAAGACTTACACTGCTGGACATAGACCTCCCCTAAGCATCGCCACAGTGACTGGTCCTGCACTTCCTGCATCCAGCAGAATCCCGCGACCTTCACCAGGTCGTCGGTGGGGCCTACCCACGATGCGCCTTCAAGTACGCGGTCGCCACTCCAGAACTTTTTTGGATGGACAAGGAAGACGTGAAAAGTAGATGGGGGCAGTATGTGGTGCACTTTCACTAGCCGTGTGTCCGATGGGATTTCCCATCGGTAACATCTCGGGAACCATCCAAGTTTTCTTGCCCTATTAAACCTCCTTAGGGGGGATACATTTTCAAAAATCCTTTTTTAGTTCTCTACTACGTCATATAAAGAACTCCTATGCATAATTTCATTCTCCTAGACCCAACAGTTTAGCCTGTACGTTGTACTTATCTGTTTTCTGATTCTGATTTTTTTATTGTTTTTACGTATCGAAACAATGAAAAATATATTATTTACATTAGCTTTCGCGTATGACATGCTAGTGGCAGGTATAGGGGCCCTTCGTCAGGCTATGATGTCTGTTCCGGACGGGTGTTATGTAATGACGTAAAGTTTGAGAGAAAACTGTGAAAAGGTAGCCGGACACTGCGGTGTAACAGGTAGGTTACCAAGTTACAATGGTGGGCGGAAGTTTTTTTTTTTTACAAAATGTTTAGAAAGGTATTATTTAACAATATAATAGAATAACTTTATTTCGAGCAAAGACTCATAGGGTTAGTAACAATTTTCTCTTAAGAGGCTGACAACACCTAAAAAATCAGACCTCTGCGGTCACTGTCGTTTCGTACAGAACTGAAAGAGAGGCAACGAGCCGAGGGACGTCGGATACGCCGCTCAACTTGAATGAAAATTATCAATTTTTTTTTTAAATAAAAAACTAAAAGCTTATTTGAAAAACAGAAACAACAAATGTTTAGATTATTGTCTTTCTCAAATGTTTTCTTAATTTTATTTATAATATTTAGTAAATAATAGAGATTGTTTGCTTTAAAGCATGTTTTAAGAGGTTAGTTTACAATTCTTTTCTATCGAGAAAACTTCAAGAAAACGTGTTTTGGGCACAATACAGTTTCAGAAAATACGATCAAGATTAACATATATTTTTTTCACTGCCACAAACTGAATAGATACAGCTAAAAATGTTTTTAAAAGAAGCCTATTTGGGGTATTTAGCTATTGTCAGCGTCTTAACCCTGCGCCGTCGTCTCCTGCGAGCAGGTGATGCTTGCGAAGGAGGCGGCGGAAAGGGTTCGAGAGGCGATGAACTCTCTTCCCACACGTAGGAGACGAACCGGGCGCCGCAGGAAGGCGTACTCCGACCTCCCGTCACCCTAGGTGTGGGCCTGCGGGCGGCGGACTCGGGGTGGCCCGCCGCCCGATCAGTCGAGGCTCGTGACGGTGGTGCTTCGTGTTCCGCGCGTGCCAGTTAAGAGGAGGCTGCGGCCGATGTGGATGCCGCACGGTGAGAAGGGGATATTAGTCGCGAGCCGGGACCTGCCGGGGATGATTGGGCGAATACAAAGTTTCCCACGCCCCCGGCTAAGGGTCGTTAGAGGAACACCGTGGTGGTCTTAGTTGGTAAGAGTCCGACACTGGCTCCGCCTTTCCCGGGCGAAGTGCGTCCAAGAGGATTTACCCACGAAACAAAGGTGTTAGTAAACAGTTACATATTTTGATACACGTAACTGACACTAGTGTAATATAATTATAAGGACAATCCACTCTGTCAACTATCATGTTCACAACCCTGTTGGAACTGGCCATCACTCGTGCCACCAGTGATGCTGTATGCATTATAGTGTAGATGCAGTCTTCACGCGTCGCTGCAAACATCCCTGACGCACTGCAACGCCAAGGCAGCCCCATCAGTTTTCTGAACGCGTTATTATATTGGACTCGAGAAGCTCCATACGATGCTTGCGAACACTTCTCCCACAAGCTGCACGTGTAGAAGGATGTACAGAATGCTCTAAAGAGCGTCATCTTTACGTCTGAAGTACAACGTGCAAACCTGCGGGCCACCATATTCGCCCGCACGGACAGAGCCCTCCGCTCCCTTTCGATGTCAGCATCGTCCTTTAGGTCAGTGGTGATCAAGTGACCGAGGTATTTGAATTATTCCACTGTTAACAATGGGATTTTCAATATGCTGCGATCGGTGCGATTAATAAATAAAATAAATATTTTGCGACAATTTACACAGCACCATCTAGTCCCAAACTAAGCAGAGCTTGTACTATGTTTATTTATTTATTGTTTAGATACTTTATTGTACACACACCAAACGAAAAAAATCACAGTAGTTTACAGATAGGTTATGGGTACTAGACAATGGATATAATACATAGGTACATACTTTTTTTTTGTAAATACATACTTATAATACATAAGAAACACCCAAACCAACACAAACACTCATGTTCATCACATAAATATTTGTGTCCTATGGGAATCGAACCCACGACCTCGTACGTGATCAGCAGTCAATACATTTGTAGGTATTACCATAAGAAAAGAGGTATTACTATTTTAAAATAAATACTAACTAATCATGACTTGAATAACTTCAAGGCGATAGAAAGATAAAGTATTATTTATTGTATAAAATTGTTTTTTCTTATTGGTGGAATAGGAAAAAAACTATTCGTATTAATGTTTGTATGTAACGTAATTTCTTGAAGAAATAAGCAATGCCTTTGTACGTACGCACGGCTACAGATCAAGCTGTACATTTCCAGTATAAGCTGGTCTTGCATTACACCTATTATTATTAATCAGTTTATTTTCAGATAAAAAATCCATAATATACGCATCCATTTATATTGGATGGGGCAATCCGCACGACATACAATCATCTGCAGAATACTGTTGCTACTACCTCGCCGGCGCTGTATTATGGAGGCTACCTTCTTTCGTACAACGGCATGAAAGCCGTCCGTACGCGCCTCTGCAAACATTCCGGACGCACTACAATAGCGAGGCAGTCGCAACAGCATCCTGAAGATTCTTATTCTTTATTGTACACACAAATATACATTTATATAACAGTAGGAAAGTTTATGTACATCGGCGAGCTTAACTCAGAACTGAGTTTTCTAACAGCAAACCTTAGAGCGATAGAGAGATGTTGAATGTAGAGGACAGAAACAAGTGTACAACATAAATTAAACCTACTTTATTTACTTACAGTACTAGCTAATAATAATATAAATAATATATATATATATACCAGGCCCCTCAGAAAGTATTGCGAAAAAAAGTTTTTATATATGGGAGACTGGCCAGTTATAATGTTTTTCGAAAATATGATTATTTATAAGTAAAAATAAGTAAGTTCCAATTTCAAAATTTCCCTCCACATTTTTTGCGAGTTAATTCAAAGTATTGTGTCTCACTGAAATATGGATCTGCGCCGGGAACATTTTAGAGCTATGATTTTATACGATTTCAAGTGTCGCCTGAAACCGGATGAATCGTACGATAGACTTCAAATGGCATTCATGGATGAAGGCCCTTCCAAGGCAACCGTGTATCGTTGGTATAACTAATTCAAGCGCGGTCGACCAACTTTGGGGGATGACGAAAGAAGCGGTCGCCCTTTGACGGCTGTTACCGAAGAAAACGTGCTAGCAGTGAAAAATTTAATCCAAGACAATAGGCGAATTACATATCAGGAGATTCAACACATATTGAAGATTGGATCGGGAAGCGTTCACGAGATTCTACACAGCCATCTTCGCGTGAGGAGGATAGTATCACGCTGGGTGCCGCACAACCTCACCGATGCTCAGAAGCAGGCCCGGGTGGAATGGTGCCGTGATATGCTTAACAAATTTGAAGCAGGCTCGTCTCGGCGTGTTTACGACATCGTTACAGGTGATGAGTCCTGGATTTATCAATACGACCCAGAAACCAAGCGCCAGTCGACTGTTTGGGTGTTTCAAAATGAGCCAACGCCTACCAAAGTGAAGCGATCTAGAAGCGGGGGTAAGATTTTGATCGCTAGCTTTTTTAATTTGACTGGCCACTTGGTATCAATTCCCTTACGGGATCAAAGAAGCATTAATGCCGAATGGTATACTACCAAATGTTTGCCAGAAGTTTTCTCTGTTATAAGCAACAAGCGACCAAACACAGGGCTCCGCGGGCTACTGCTCCACCACGACAATGCACCTGCGCACACCTCACTCAAAACGAGGGACTTCCTGGACAGCACGCCAGTCAAACTCCTGGGTCACCCTCCTTACAGCCCTGATCTAGCACCGTGTGACTTCTTTTTATTCCCAAAAATAAAAAATCTGCTCAAAGGGATACAATTTTCGTCGCCGGAAGATGCGCTGGCTGCGTTCGAGCAGGCTGTAAACGAGGTGTCTGCGGCGGACTGGAAAAAGTGTTTTGAAAACTGGTTTAGGCGCATGAATCTTTGTATAGAGGCTGGTGGAAAGTACTTTGAAAAGATTTGATAAAAATATATGTACGTATAGAACAATTTTTTTTAGTTTCGCAAAACTTTCTGAGTGTCCCACGTATATATATATATTATTTATATATATATTTAAGTATCTATATAAATAATATATAGATACTTATGTATATAATAGATACATAAGAATTTATACAAATTTATACGTATTTTATTATTATTTATCTGTGTGTGCATAACTTTAATAAATGAACTCTAGCACAGTACAATTTGCGGTATTATGGCTAAAAGCGATGTCTTCCCACACTTTAATTAAACAAGAAAAGATTGGTGAAGAGATTGTACAGTTAGATACAATACTGAGTCATTTAACTTATCATCGTTCTTGCCTACTAAGCATGATCGTTTTTTTTTTCGTTGGTCAATCGTCATGGACACTTTCCGCCCGGGGAAGGCGGAGCCAGTGTCGGACTCTTACCGACTAAAACCACCACGGTGTTCCTCCAACTACCTTTGGCCGGGGGGTGGGAAACGCTTAACATTCTCCTACCATCCCCTACAGCTCACCACTAGCAGGCGAGCCTCTCTTCTCTACTCGTGCGGCCTAGCTTCGCCGCACCCTTCTCCAGAATGGCGTCACGGACCTTGACTGGTCGGGCGGCGGGCTACCTCGATTGCGCCGCCCGCAGGCCCCGTCCTAGGGCGGCTGGAGGTCTGTATTTTTAAAGAATCGGATACAAAGGCGGTCTTAAAATAAAATAAATAAATATCTTCGGGACATTTTTACACAGCACCATCTAGTCCCAAACTAAGCAGAGCTTGTGATATGGGTACTAGACAATGGATATAATACTTATATACTTTTTTTTTGTAAATACTAATTATTATACATAAGAAACACCCAGACCAACACAAACACTTATGTTCACCACACAAATATTTGTGTCCTGTGGGAATCGAACCCACGACCTCGTGATCAGCAGTCCGACCCTCGAACCACTGGACCACAGACGTCAACGCCATAAGCATTTATAATAAAACAAGTTTAACCGGATTACTGGAAGGCGCAGCGCTGGTAGGCCCCCCACAAGGTGGACCGACGACCTGGTGAAGGTCGCGGGAATCCGCTGGATGCGGAAGGCACAGGACCGGTCGTTGTGGCGATGCTTGGGGGAGGCCTATGTCCAGCAGTGGACGTCTTTCGGCTGAAATGATGATGATGATGATGAACCGGATTACACAGCGTATGTTATTTAAATTGGTTTTCCTGACTTCGAAAGCTTTCGTGGTCACAGGAAGACAGATGACAGTAGATTAAAATATTTTTTAGAAATATCTGTAAAGACGATTGTCATCTTAGTCTACCTGCGACCACGAAATGCTACAAAGCTTTCGAAACGTCAGGAAAACCAATTTAAATAATCCGGTTAAACTTTGTTTTATTTTAATGGCTTTTTAATGCCATAAGCATTCTTCACCAGACACAGACAATCCTTGGGAAGTGAAAAGAATAAAGAAAGAAAGAAAGATTATTTATTGTCACAAGGCAAGGTTTACTGTAAACGCGTGACATTCACACTTTCAATTATACAACGTGTATCAGAAATGCGTGGTCATATTTGAAGAGCTTATTCAGGGGATGCTATCGAACAACTTTTACTATGCAACGAACCCTGAAATCGCGAAAAAATATTAGCTGATCCTTTATTTTGTCGAGCGACATCGATGATTTAGTAGGGAACAGCTGATATTCTTTTCGCGATTTCAGGGTTGCTCCCGTAGTAAAAGTTGTTCTATGCTAAACCCTGAATGATCTCTTCAAATATGACCACGCCTTTTTGATACACGTTGTATACGTCACATAACACAAATAAACTGTTACACTCTAGTGGTCAGATACCTCATTCCGTCCATCGAAGATTTTATAGACAATCTATACATAACTCTAAAATGAAGCATGTAAACATTTTTTATGATAAACGTTTATAGCTAAATAATTTGGCGAACTAAGGAGAATTGCGTTAGTTATAATGAGAATTGGTTTAAGGAAAATGAAATGTAATGAATGAAAATAATGTAAATCGCTAGCCGCATATCAATGGTAAAAAACCATTCTAAGAGGAACTGTCTTAGTATGGAAGTTTCATTAAAGGCAGGGTCTGCTTATGCTGGTTTTGATATGCTGACTGCACCTTAGCCACCACAAGTTAACGCTAAGGAGGAAAAGCCGTGAAAAAAATTTCATGTCATTTCGGATTCAGCTACAAACCTTGTGGTAAACAAGGCCGCCTATTATACATGCCGAAATTTTTCTCGAGAAGGGGTCATTGTACTCAAAAGATAAATAGATAAAGTAAAGATAGATGATCGAATATTCTTTATTGTATGTACCGGTACACCAATAACAGTAACAATAATGTACTGTCGAGCGCTTATCTATAGTAAAAAACAGTTTATGCGAACATACATGAAAAACACGCGCCGCCTTCAAAATTTTGGTTTATGTTAAGATTTTGAAATACATACAAGGATTATTTTTTACTTTTTAGTTAAGGTTTTTGAAGTCGGTTTTATTTTTTGTTAAAAAGTTTTTATTTCATACTTTTTAGTTGAGAATTCACAGAAAAACGAAACTATTAGTAGATCATCTAGGTAAGCGAAGCTAAATTAAACTGATTTATTGAAGCTGGTTCAAAAACTACTCGACCTAAGTCAATAAAATTTATATGGGACCACCGCGCGGACTTCCTCTACCAAATAAAAAAACAACCACGCAAATCGGCCCATAAATCTCGGAGTAATCGGTGTACATACATGAAAAAAAAAAAAAAAAAAAAAAAAAAAAACCCGCCTAATACATAACCTCCTCCTTTTTTTGAAGTCGGTTAAAAACATAGGAACAACGTGTCAATCTATCTAGGGTGCATCATGGCGATCTTAACGCTAATAGCGGTATCTTCCAAGTTTTCCAACCTTTGCATGGAGAAGGAACGAACGAAGACGAGACGTTAACAAAATGTAGATGGAGGCGGTCTATGGTGTACTTTTGCATACATTATACAAGTTTTTGATCTGCAAAAATGCCATATTTCTAGAGCAAATGATAAATAATGTGCTTAGTCATCTCAAAATACTTTAAAAATTCTACGATTATTTAATACCCAAATTTTCACTTAGAAACATAGCGAGGGTTTGAGAATAAATCCCAAATGACTCTGAAATCTGAAAATAAAACATCGGTGGCATTATCAAAGGGTGGAAATACCTGAAAATTGTTTTTGTGGTTTCGCACCCATCGTTTTCTCACGCGACACACGGAGGAAATTTTTATGTTTATAAATAGGTATTGATTTTTTTATTGATTCGTGTTCAGTATCAGTGGTATAGTCACCTCTTTAAATATGGCACGAATACAGATCAACACGTTGTATAGACTGAAAATAAATAAATACCTTCCGAAGAATTGCGTTTATGTGATTTTAAGATGTTTGCTGTGTCCACATTTTTCTGTTAAATTTTCTTGGGACACAATTTCAATCATAAATTTACTGTTAAATCACGTGCATTTGGATCGCGACTTTGCTACATAAACATAATCATTTATTTTACTCATAAAACACGTTACAAGAGTACTTAATTAGTAAAAAAGTCCAACATGTTTGGTCAGTTCTTGACATTCAAAAATTTATAACAAGAGTTTATTATTTCATGTATAATTATCTATTATTATCTTTGGTGGTCAGCTCATGATTAAGGGCCAAAACTTGTCAAGTTGTCAAAAAAGCATTATAAATCCATAGACTATCATAAGCAAGCGCGACTGCTGAGAGTGGGGTCCTGGGTTCGATTCCCGGGTCGGGCAAAGTGTTATTGGGTTTTTTCATTAGGAAATTCTCAGTAGCAGCCCGGAGTCTGGATTTGTGCCCGGTCAGTGGCAATAGGCTCGCCTCCTATTACATGGGACTATAACATAACTGGCGAAATGTGGGTGTACTATAACACCTCTGCCTACCCCTTCGGGGAAATACAGGCGTGATGTTATGTATGTAGATACTATCATAAGTATTTTCACTTATTGTTATTACATTAGGACCTAAAGGACCCATTTCCCGATCCAAGGACCAAAACAAGAATTTAAAATAAAGTTAATATTGGAAAAGTACCCAAAGACAAATTGAGTTTGTTTATTTATCGTCTGGATACCAGAGAGCAGATTAAACGAGTATCTAATTCCATCGGTTTTATTGTCTGTGGAACAACTATAAACTACGCTTATTTATGGCTTGGTGACCTAGTCATGTATCCACTTGAGTAAGAATTTTGGGATCGGATGAGTGTTTTAACGAAAATTTTAAACGTTTTTGGGTATATAGTAATGCTGTGAGGTATCAAGCAATGTTTTGCCACGACTACAAAACCCAGCCCAACGTAGCCCAGCCTCTAGTTAACCAAGCATCAGGAGTGCATCAAAAGAGCCTACACGTGTGACTATATTTAATTGATCGTCCGGCGCACCCTGGGCAGTCAGCCCCGCTACCAAGCTGCTGACTGGCTAATCTTTTCCCCGCGACATGAGCTACAAGCATTATTTAGCTCATGTCGACACGATAGAAGAAGCACCATTACAATCAAATTGGTTGATCGTCAATTCTAAGTCTGTTATCTCGCTTATCTCACAAATTATGCCTCTAATATCGTTAGTGATGTAATTAATCTAATTAATACTTATCAGGATACCTGGCAACTGTTATCTTAACATACGATGTGTAAGATATCCTAATCTGCTTGTGTATAATAAATCTTTGACTCACTTTTGAGGAAAATTCATAATGTCGACAATGGTTCTATTTCAAAAGCTGTTTTAAGTCATCTCATGATCATTTTAAACAGGATAGGGTATGTTCATTTAGCTTGGTTACTCATTCGTGTCTTTTTTAATCACAATCTTGCCTTTTCTGTATTCTTTCCCCCTTTTGCGCCAATCTTATCCAGGACTTTGCCACAAGTTAAACAATTCTTTTGCGCCAATATTATGCAAGGCTTTGGCGACAAGGTGAACAATTCTTCGGACCTTCTTACCGTCCGCCGTTCTTCGACGTTTGTCGCCATAGCTTGGTTGATAATCATCATTTCTGAAGACCAAACTTATTATCCTGTAAATTGGGAAGTCTCTATGTCAGGGAGGAAGAAATCTTAATTTGTTGGATATAAAGTTCAGTTAGCTTGTAGCTATATTAAATGTCTCTAGTTTTTGACCATCTAATCCGAAAGGAAGACTTAATGGAGTGCTTGGTGGTTGGACGGGAAGAAACCCCGCGGTCGCTAGTCAGATCAAGACCATCACACACTCCTCCATGAAACAATGTTCTTGCAGCGCATTGTTAATCGAAGTCAACTCAGCCTATCGCAGTACACTGCTGGACATAGGCCTCTCCCAAGTTGCGCCACAACGCTCGGTCCTCTGCCTTCCGCATCCAGTCCCCCCCAGCCACGTTCTTTAGGTCATCGGTCCACCTGGCAGGGGGGCGCCCTACGCTGCGTTTGCCGATTTGCGGTCTCAACTCAATAATTAATCTAAGCGCAGCTCTAATAATAGAGCCGAATGGAAACGCACCGCAAGAGCTGCTACTCAAGTTTCCCGAGACCTGACGTAACCACGACCACTCTGCCAAGAGTGAACGACTAACACCCATATTCTTTGTTGATTCCTGAAACTTTTCTAGGCTCAAACTCAGTCAAGGATGCCTTCAAGGGTTTCTACAAATAATATCAAAATCGGTATTCTTAGAAATTTCCTCAATATAACGCTGCGACGGATAATTGCAGCGACAGTGTTGTCGCTGGATAATTGTAAGGGTATTGCTGTCTTGGTACATGTATTCCATAAATTCGTCAAAATCAGACTTTCTTCAGAATAGAAACAATAATAATCACGTCGCAAATGACATTTTTCCAGTCTTGATGAAGCCTTAGGTTGGTTGCGATGTACCTTGTGTTTTTCCTCACCTTGAGTTAGGAAAACTAACTGTGATTACCACGAAGGAAATATTGTATTGAGTGAGGTTGAGTGGAGTCTAGAAACGTTTGAGGAAATAACTTAGAATATGGGTGTAAGACTTATATTCAGAGACGAATATAAGCGTGAAACTCATGCTTCCAACTGGCAAAATGGAGTGCATACGCAAAGATTATTCAGAGACGTTTGGAACTCCGCTAAGACATATCGCAAACTAAAATGAGTGTAATCAGTGAATATCGACTTAAGAGAAATAAATTTCTAATCACAGACATGGGGCACCCTCATACCTCTGCAACCTCCGAGCAAATATACTATGATCAGAGTCTGCAACAAACAACTTTACTATAACCTCGTAGTTGTCTATTACGGTATGCGTAGAAAGTGATGGGGTGGCATTATTTGATAACGTGGAGACCACGAGGCAAAATTATCTTTGAGATTCATAACTCCAAAATGACGTAGCAATTTAGATTTACAAGTTACTGTCGTGACATAAAGTTTTAGGTTCAAGGTTTCAAGAAATATAAAAGGACTTAGAAACTTTAAGCCAATAATTCTATTTCATTTGAAGTTTGAAGGCTATCGAACTACAAAAAAAGTACCTATCATCAAACAACTTGTAAAGAAATACAGAAAGTAATTTTTAATAAACAGAACCATTTTTCGAGTTCGAAATTCGAAAAGTACAGAGTATAAAGTTGTGTTCGGAAACTTTAACCTCATTTATTGTTACGTTCGCGCTGCCCCGCGCCCCTCTGGAGAATTGGCAACGTCGCTTTTTGTGGCGGGTTGTCAGACCACAGGGAGCTTTCGTTGCTGCGTTGTAGGGAAAATTTAGAAGACTGGTGATTTGCTTCCTAACTTTTGTAGAAAGAATAATGATTTTTTTAAAGCTGGAATGAATGTGTTATGATTACTTATGATATTTCTTGGTATGATTGTTTCATTTGTAATGGTTTCACACAATTTAGCAATTGAATAATGGACTTGAATTTATCTTTCGGCTCATTTAATCAAGTTTATTATTCTTTAGATTAATCTATACAATGAAAGACTTCGTAGATTAAATCCGTCATTTTGTTTTAAGAAAATACTTTTTATTTTGTAAGGTTTTACATGTTTTATCATAGTGCTGGGTTGTTCGGGTTATACATAGTTTGTGTTCTCCATGATTACTTTCAAAAACTGCATAAAACCCTCAACACTTCTCTTAAAACGTAGCTAGTTCGCTCAAAATTTTAACTTCAAACAAATCATTCGCCGTTCCAGGGAAATTGACCAATGTGCTCTAGCAACACTGTGGACTAAGTGAGCGGCAAACGGCCATGACTGTTGAGTAGTAGAAACGCCGCCGCGCCGCGTGGACTTGTCGCGTTCGACGACAAATACACGTACAAAGTTTGTGTGACATAACAAAGTGGCTGAGCAGTGTTATCTAGTGTTGACGTTAGTGCTAGCATTGTCTCGTGTGTTTACGTTCGCGTATGATTGTTCCGCGCTCGGTAAGAGTGCGATAGTGCGATTTTTTCACGATTATTTCCTCCCTATGTTTTGTCGTGGCGTGCGGACAGCGGCTGATTTGAAATCTTGTGTGATTATGATTTTGGTTTTATTTTTCTTAAATAGTGTGTTGCGAATTTCGGAATTGACTGGTGACAAAGGATTTTTTGTTCGAATTTTGAAAGTTGGGTAAAGCGACGGAGTCTTTACTTTTTTTGTTTTTTCTTCTGTGTGACGATTTGAAAGCCGAAGATGTACAAGAGTGTGTCTGGATGCATCTATTTTTAAAAAGCGAATGATAAAAAGATCAATTTAATTTTGAAGTCGGTAAAGTTTGTTCTAATTCTAAGTTACCTACTTTGATGACATGGCTATTATTTCAATTCGTAAAAAACTTTTCTAATTCATTTTCTAAGTTTTAAATCCAATTTAAATAGACGAAGCTTAAGGTTTTAGTTATTCTGTTGTTCAACGAAACATAAGCTTATTTATCCGAGACAGACATTCTTTAATCCATTTTTATTAAACTTTTAAAACCTTTATCAAACTGTTAAACATTTCCAAGTTTAATAATATGTATTGGATTTTAAGAAATCCTAGAATATAAGTGTTCGGTCGGTATGTGAATCTTGCGATTTTCGCGGACCTTAGGCCGTCGGTCTTCCAAAACTCTAGAAACCCAGAATTATTCAATAGCTGATTTTCGAAGCCCATCCACCGGTCAGACCGAGTTTAGTTAGAGTTTCATCCGGACTTTGTGAGGACTTTTTAGTTCGGCGAAATTAATCGAAAATAAATTGGTTATTTACCTTCAAGAAACAAAGGAGAAATCATAGTTTGAGGAGATTTTGTTTTTGAAGAAGTTCTTAAGAGTTACTTAAGTGTCCAGACTTTTTCGTACAATATCGAGCTTTTGTCTGGACTTATCATAGGTATTTTGAAATGCTAAAGACCAACATACATCCATCTGATGTAGTCCTGGTAGCCTTTTACGAGCCCCCTGTGAGGAGAAGTGGCCTACTTGGCATAGTCGTCAACCACGCGGTCCTTTGTTCCGCCCCAGGAGGATAAATAATATACTTCTTAATTGAAACTTTAATTCCATGACACATGGTTCTGTTTCCATTGCAATTAAAATATTTTCATGGCAGTTTAAATGGTTTTTGTCATTCAAAAACCAACTTGCATGACTTATGCTTAAAGTTTATATTTGTGTGAGTTGCAATTACGTCTATTTCTTTTGTCTTATTGGCTTTATAGCCAGTGACAAGTTTCTAGGGCTGCACCTCTTATGAAAGTCCACGTAATCCTTACTTCCAGTTGAATATTTTATTAGATGTCGCGAATAAAATCGATGTCTTTGTTATGCCATAATTAGAAGGCGTTATCAAATGGCGTGCATTTTGTATGGGAAAAGTATGGGTTGCAGGGAGAACGAGGTCGTAGGTCTATTGAGCTGCCGGAAGGCGTGATAACTGATAAAAGTAAAGTGTTTTTTATTATTTTTTGATGAATTAAATAGTATAATTCTAGATTTCCAGTCTTAGCAGATAGCGAATATCAAGAATGTTACCCAGAAAAAATCTGTTTTCTATTCTGCAAATCACAACCCTATGACAGAATTTTGGGCATTATACTGTCAAAACGACATCACGAAGCGTCTGCTTAGATTCAATGACAACCGGGATGACACTTTTTTTATTTTTTTATTTATAAAAAATTCAAAGTGTATGTGGATGAAAGCACTACACGGTTTTTATGATTCCGGAGGGTACGGCAGCAGAGAAGCGTAGTCCACAACAGTGTTTTTGTTTTGGCCCCTATAATAACGCTGACTTATGCCATTAAAGGGTTGATTTTTATATAAAATTGAGTGACACGAATGATTTATTTTATATATCTTTTGCACTAATGAGATTGTGACACAAAAAACATCTAACTCACGCTAAAGATATGCATGTTTATATCGGTTTACAAAAATTTATGATGAAAACCAATGAGAATATAACCAAAACTGTTAACAAATTGTGAAAAGTTCTTAATTGTTGTTTCGATGTCAAAGATTTTAATATTGATCTTAAGAAGAATTGACTTACGCTTTTAAACCAATAAATATATGCATATCATTAGTGTGATTTGGATATCATTTTTGTCACGATCTCTTTAGTGTAACTTCATTCGTAGGCTATGAAATTGACCCTAAAGTGCTATGATTCAGATCTCTAGTCGAAACTAAAATTTGTTCTTACAAAAAGACCAAATAGAGAAACTTGAAAATTAAATATAACACATCAAGATCTGTAATAATGCCAAGCAATGCCATTGAAATATTGCGAACACTAGTTACCAAAACCCATTGGGCCTCCACGTCCATGTATCTAGACAACCAAATATAGTAGTCACAAACGAAGTTATAAATATTCAACGCACGTTCTAACTTCCGACTTATTAACTCAATCAGACGGACAGACATACATAATAAACACATTGATACGCTCGATTTGAGAGTCGGAGAAATATGTTTTGGGTAGGGCCGTCTCACTCAGCCTAAGGTGTAAGGGGTGTTTACAGTACCTATGCTGAAATGGCTAGAGGGCGCTGCGCTGGGTTAGTAGTTTCGCACCCTGGCCCCAGATAAGCTAGAGTCGGCCCTGATTGTAGCAACGGTTGACTGGTTCTTAAATGCATTGCAGAAGGATTTGTAATGTATGAAGTAATATTCAAGATATCTCACTATTGCAACTCATTCAAAAGTACATTTTTGTACATTTCTTATGTTTACTCGGGGTCAGCTTTCCTAATTATGCGACGCCATCTGTCCGTCTCCTGCGGATAGGAAGAGTGGTCGTCACCTCTTAAACCCTCTCCGCTGCCTTCTTAGCGAGCATCACCTCGCAGAAGGAGACGACACCCTCCCAAGCGCTCTCGCTCCCAACTATAGACAGAACAACGGTCGGAAGCGAGAGACTGCATTGATGAGGTCACGGCGCTGCTTGGCTGGGCACTCCGCCAGTGTTTGCTGCGCCATGTTCTCGAGGCTGCTCCCACAGTGGTGATGACACTCGGACGTCAGTTCCGTATGCGACACAGATGCTTCCCGAAGCTACCGTGCCCCAGGTGATGAGTAAGTCGGGCATTTCCTCCGCTTAAAAAAAGAATGAAGTTGCAACTCACAACGTTATCCTCCTAAATGTAAGCGGTTCTTTGTCATTGATTTGACCTTACGTCACAGAATATCTAATAATACTAACGTACAGAACGGCCACTCACCGCCCCCCGCCAATTTAAGATTCTTCGCCCGCGCCCCGTACGCGCCCCCAATTTGACGGCAATTGGACTGCAAGATTGCAATGGATGTCAATCGCCAGTCGTTATACAAGCACGCCATCTCTTAGAATTACTGAGAAGTGCTTGGAACTCAGTCGGCACTACGAGCGGCGAGCATCCCTAAACTACACGTGTGTGTGCGTTCGTATACAGACGTAATCTTGTGTATGTGGGTGGTGCTAGCATTAACATTGTATTGAGTGACCGAGGTGTGCTTACATTACATTTTCTCGTTAAATTGTCACTCGATACATCAATAAAAAAGAAACATCGCACCAATCGATCGGAGTTGAGCGGATGTGAAAGCTAGCGGAAGTAGTTCCCGGCAACGCGACCGGGACACGAACCCGACACCCACGAGAGCGCTAACCCGCGCCATTACTGCTGGAGTACACATTGTTTCTTTTTTTGTATAGGTAGTTAGGTTCAAGGTTAAGAATGTGGTAGCTTCTCTTTATGTGGGTGTCAAATGGTGACAGTTGATAAGGATTGTGTCAATATATTTTGGAAATCCTCACGGATGCACTCCGCCCTGGGACAGCGGAGCCAATGGTGTCGATTCTCTTGTTCACGAACTTAACATATTTTAAACTATCGCTCTCTTTTACTAATAGTAGATACAAGGTAAGGATGGCAACAATTTTAGAGCTGTCAAATTAGTCGGAATTTTAGAGCTGTCAAATTAGTCGGAATTTTAGAGCTGTCAAATTAGTCGGAATTTTAGAGCTGTCAAATTAATCGGAATTAAAATTTCCGTACAAGTTTAGTCGTGATCCCGGAACATGCCCACTAAAATACAAGAAATTGTAACACGTAATTTTACAGCACTAAAATTGTTGCCATCCCTTTCTTATATCTACTATTGGTAAAAGAAAACGATAGTCTAAAATAAGTATAGTTCGTGAACAAGAGAATCGACTCCATTATAAAATAACGTGTAATGTAATTTCGCTCTCTGTTTGCTGTGAAACTCCGAATAAACAACATGTTATGACGCTTCGAGTCACTGCATTCACTCACCTACGCCCAGGTTCAGGAGCACCCGCACGCCATGGTTGGTTCACTTCTCGCATCTCCTTCGTAATAGAATATCAGTTCTTTATACGAAGCAGAGTAGTAGTAGTAGAGCTCCTTTGTGAAGGAGCTCGTCCGGGGAAGTACTACCACCGTACCTACTTCTCCGCCAAATAGTGATACTTGCATTGCTGTGTTTCGGTCTGAAAGGTACGGGTGCCGGTGAAATGACAATCACATGAGACTTTCCATCTTCATGTCTGTTTGGCGAACCGACTTGCGGTACCATTTAGGCAACAGCCTAGGTGGTATTACAGTTGTTATGGGCGATGGTAACCGCTTAACATCAGCTGGGCCTTTATCTCGTTTCGCACTCCCATAGAATTAAAAAAACACTGCCATCAGACCCCCGCTACCCCGTTACTGGAATGGTCAGCCATCCACAGACTGACCGCGGCAAGCGCAGATTCACTTCGCATGTCGTACAATCCACACAGTTATTATTTGGCCATGAGCCTCTCTCAATAACTGTGTTCAGTAATCTATTATCGATTTTCGGTGATTGCTCTCAATTTCAGTCGAAAGACGTCCACTGCTGGACATAGACCTCCCACAAGCATCGCCAGAACGACCGGTCCTCCGTGCTTCCCTAATCCAGCGGACTCCCGCGACCATTACCAGGTCGTCGGCGTCGGTCCATTTCGTAGGCCTACCCACGCTGCACCTTCCAGTACGTGGTCGCCATTCCAGAACCTTTCGGCTCAATCGGCAATCCGTTCACTATGCCCCGCCCACTGCCACTTAAAATATGATCTGTCTAACCGTCCCACTTATTCTAAAAAAATATTTAGAAAATCCTATTTTCCAACTAGTAATCAAACAAAGACTGTTGTAACACTTTTAACCATAGATAATGTTCTATTTATGATTACGCTAATAAAGCACTAAAAATATGTGCACAATAATTCGCATGCCTACTAAAGGTGGATTTGTCGGACACCTAATGTGTAAAAACATGTATATTTAACATCTTCTGTACCATATCCTTGCGAATAATAGTAGTTTATGAAACTGTTGCATAATAGGGGTTATTAAAACACGAGTGTGAGTTTAAAAACCGAGCCGTAGGCGAGGTTTTTAATAGTATCACACGAGTGTTTTAATACCTAATTATGTCAGTTTCATACACTATTTTATCTAAACTCATACAATTTTAAATAAAATACCAAAGTCAAAATCTTCGTAACATTGTCGTTGTTTTTCTTGATTTCTCTGGTAAAAGATTGTTCGTCATTTACGTTGCTGCATCCAGAAATTCAGGCGGGGTCATATTCTCCTCAGTTCAGTATCACTGCTGTAGTCAGATATTTTTGCCCAGAATAAAACTTTCGACTTACAAAACCATAATAATAACGTAAACAATAAATTTACAAGTAACGATGACCAAATCCAGTAGGACGAAGCGCGCGGCCGCGCACGCGCGCTACCGCGCGCCTACACAGATAAGAAAATATAGTCTGGCGAAAACATTACAATCGGAACTAATTTTCTATCCTTGTCAGGATTCCGTCAATCTCTGTTTTATCATACAAAAAATATGCCCGTAAACACTTAAATATAATTAAAAGCAGTATGACAATCCAAAGTTCTGCCAAAAACGCGATTTTAAACGATAAAAATTTTCAATGTATGACAAGTGGCGCCACCCTGAATTTTGTGTACTCATTGGTGCCAAACTATACGACTGCTAAAAAAAAGGTTTGAAAACTCCTTGGTTGGGTCGAAGTGGCATTAAAAACTCCTTAGTTGGGCTGAAGTGTGCGGTTATGGAAAAAAAATTAAATTACCGCATTGTTTTGTTCAGCAAACTGTATCGTAATGAAACTTTTTAAATTTATTACAGGTGCATGTGCGTAAAGTATGTCATTATGACATTACTTTCGGGTTCATAATTCGAATTTTACGATACGAGTGTAGATAAATATCTTTTCTCCCAGTTACTCGGAAATTGGTTCATTATTCAAGTAAAAAGAATACAACAATCGGCTCTTTTCCGTACCGCAACGAAATAATAAGCCGGTAATATCCAACAGGTTAATAATAGAAATTGCTGGACACTTCTTATTAGGGTTCCGTACCCGAAGGGTGCCAAACGTGACCCTATTACTCTCGCTACGCTGTCCGTCCGTCTGTCCGTCCGTCCGTCCGTCCGTCTGTCTGTCACAGAGCTGTATCTTTGTAACGGTAATAGATAGCCAGTTGCAATTTTCACAGAATATGTGTTGCTATGAGGTGTGTCACGACAAATACTAAAAACAAAAAAAGTCTAAAACCAAAGGGGGTCCCCATACAAAAAACCTCAAAAAACATGCATTTTTTCAACGTTTTTGTTTCTGCTCTATCTTCAAAACTGTAATATATACCAGCGCCAAACTTAGTCAGATTATAGTGCATATTATGTAGTTTAGCAACAAATACTAAAAATAAGACAAACATAGATATATGTGGTGGTACTTGCGTAAGAAAGACATGCAAAAATTCATATTTCGCACACTGTGCGTTGATGTCTTTTGATAAACTCTCGTAAATTAAATCAGTTTTTATGGGGTATCAGGTCGTTGAGAGGTACGGAACCCTTACTGTGCGAGTCCGACTCGCACTTGGCCGGTTTTTTTTAAATTATTCTACTGAGGTTTTTAAGTACACACTTACATAAATTGGGTGTTTTTAGGTACAAAATATTTATCATTAAAAAGGCAGAATGTGCATTTTTTTTTTCAACTCAAAACTTTTAAAATAGAACAAGAACCGCGCGCGGGCGAATTGGCGTCAATGAAAATTAGATACTGTTGAATTAATTTGTGTATTGTTTCCTCGCAAATGAGAGAAAAGTACTATACAAGTCTCGGCCGAAATAGCAATTAACGGCCTCGTTTAGTTAAAAAGGACTCGGCTTCGCCTCGTACTTCCAATATTACTCGGCCGTAAATTGCTTCATTTCAGGCCTCGACAGTAATGTAGTATTATCTTTATCCTTGCACTAACTACCAATACTAAGATACGATGTTAACCTCTGTACGCATATAACACATAATTACTATCTACTTGTTTTCCTATCAAGCGTAGTGCGCATAACATCACGCGTACACCCGCGTGCGCGCGCATAGGCCGGCAGACCGCGCGCCGCCGCCGGCGATGACGTACCTAGCGGATGTGCTAGTAATGTATACTGATATATTCATTATAGTACCTGATTGGGGTCAACGGAGCTTGAGAACTATTCAATCTGGGCAATAAAGATGGAGTTTTTCTATAGTATAGGATGGCGAAACGAGCTAAAGGCCCACCTGATGTTAAGCGGTTACCTTTGCCCATAACAACTGCAATACCACCTAGGCTGTTACCTAAATGGTACCGCAAGTCGGTTCGCCAAACTGAGACATGAAGATGGAAAGTCTCATGTGATTGTAATTTCACCGGCACCATCACGCAAGCATCACTGTTTGGCGGAGAAGTAGATACGGTGGTAGTACTTCCCCGGACGAGCTCTTTCACATAGGAGCTCTACTACTACTGATGGGTGCATCTTTGTGAGTCGAATCAGATAGTCGTTTTGTCAGTAGTCGAGACGGAAATGTTAGTTGGTTCAGAAGACCATTTCTCGTAACAATTTTTTTTTAATCTCAACGTTTTCAAATGACAAGTAGTTTCTTATCATTCAGCCAAAAGATGTCCACTTCTAGACATATGCCTCCCTCAAGCATCGCCACAACGACCGGTCCTGCGCTTCCTGCATCTAGTGGATTCCCGCAACCTTCACCAGGTCGTCAGTCTACCTTATGGGGACCTACCCACGCTGCGCCTTGCACTCAAGAACTTTTTCGGCCCCATCGGCCTTCCGTTCTGCGAGCAATGTGCTCCGCCCACTGCCACACTCAATGTGACAATTCTACGGACTATATCAGTTACCTTCGTTACCTCATTTCTGAATCGATCACGCAGGGACACTCCGAGCATAGCCCTCGCCTTTGGGTGACTTTAAGCCTTCTTATCAGCGTGGATCCACCTTTAGGCAGACAAGGGGTTCTCTCTCCATCTCTCTGAGACGGATGAAAGTCCAACTGATTCTCATGAAAATTACAGACAGGTTTACTTGGTACCCACACGGACGAAGATGCTTCCAAGTCCACAGAATGCACCGACCAAAAGTTCATCGATTTTAGAAAACCTTCCAAAAATGTTCTGTAACCGGGTCAAAATAATCGTAAAGTTAGGCGCGCCCGCGCAGACCGGTCTCCCGGAGAGCAGGTGTTGCGTGTCGTACGTTCACGGTTAAGTTAACGGTGTAGGCAGAGAATAAAGGAAACATGTTGAGACTTATTGTGTTATTATTATTTGCGATAATGTGTAGTGATCGCGAAAACCTAAGAAGTTACTTATTGTGTTCTTCAAGGGAGAAATCATCATCATCATTTCAGCCGAAAGACGTCCACTGCTGGACATAGGCCTCCCCCAAGCATCGCCACAACGACCGGTCCTGTGCATTCCGCATCCAGCGGATTCTCGCGACCTTCACCAGGTCGTCGGTCCACCTTGTCGGGGGCCTACCCACGCTGTGCCTTCCAGTACGCGGTCGCCACTCCAGAACTTTACTGCCCCATCGGCCATCCGTTCTGCGAGTAATGTGCCCCGCCCACTGCCACTTAAGTTTAGCAATTCTTCGGGCTATGTCGGTTACTTTCGTTCGTAAGGGAGAAATACATTGCTGAAATTGTGGGCACGTTTTGCTGAAATTGTGGACAAAACGTCACGGTCATTGCCTGAAGTAAGAAAGTTTGCAGAAATCGTATTGAGTGATACAACTGCAACATTTTGCACTAAAAAGGGCCCATCTTTGTTGATCGAAGGGGCCGAAGAGAGAAAAAAAGTACATGTGCGGTCAGGGGACCCTTGTCAGGAACGAAGTTCCTCACGCAGCCATACACAGACCTTAGAGCACTTTATGACACAGACACACTAGAAAAAGAGAGGTGCGGTGTGCCTGCTCATACAGTAAAAATCTTACGTGACGTTACATTTTCTACCGAATCATACCTGCAGCAAGCCGCGTTAAGAATCTTCCTTCCAAAACTTTATCTGGAGTTAGGAAACAAAGCCAGATAACTGTACAACGGGTATCAGAAATGCGTGCTCATATTTGAAGAGTTAATTCAGGGTTCAGGGCATAAAAATAAAATGTCTGTATTTCAGGCATCAGTCCATAAGTTGTTAGTGATGAGTTGGTAACAGATTGTGCTTAAATGCTATATTAGTGTTATTAGTACTTAAATTACTGTTAACATTATTTACTTAAACCTATAGCGACCTCCACCCAGTGTCTCTGGATGGGACAATCCGGTCTGTCAACAATCATTACATAAAAAAAAAAAAAAAAAAAAAAAAAACATAGCTTAGAAAACTTTTACTATGGGACCAACCCTGAAATCGCGAAAATAAATCAGTTTGATCCCTACATTTGTGTTCACATGAATCGACAAAATGTAGGGATCAGCTGATTATTTTCGCCATTTCAGGGTTGGTTCCATAGTAAAAGTTGTTCATACTGATGAGTACAATGACCCCTTAAGAGGTTTTCAGTTATTTCAACAACACATTGTATAACCTTGTTTAAAAAATTACTTTCATGGACCTTTCATACGATTCTCCCCTTATTAAAATTGAACTCCTAATTTTAAAATGAGGCCAGACCGTTTCTCGTCACGTTTTCCCTGCAGTCACCAGACTGGTCACTTTGTGGAATCGGTCTCTTTTGTATCGACGCGACAGGTGGCTTTCAATGAGCACTAAATGTGGATAATTATTGCATTAACCGTGTATTCGTGTAATGCAGGCTTTTATGTTAAGGCGCATGAAGCAGCCAAGTGGCGCCCCCATCAGTAAAAAACACATACTCGCTGAATACATCATTTATCGAAAATTCGTTTTTAATAATTGAAGTACAGGTACAGTAAAACAAAGTTTAACCGGATTAAATCGCGTATATTATTTAATTCGCTACGCAATATCTTCTCGTCCAAAATACCGCAGTGTCTCAAGACGAAAGTCTTTGACCAGTGTGTGTTGCCAGTAATTACTTACGGTACTGAAACGTGGTCGCTCACAATGGGCCTGATAAGAAGGCTCAGTCACTCAAAGGGCAATCAATGGAGAGGGCTATGCTCGGAGTGTCCCTGCGTGATCGAATCAGAAATGAGGAGATTCGCAGGAGAACGAAAGTAACCGACATAGCCCGAAGAATTGCCAAACTTAAGTGGCAGTGGGCGGGGCACATTGCTCGCAGAACGGATGGCCGATGGGGCAGTAAAGTTCTGGAGTGGCGACCGCGTACTGGAAGGCGCAGTGTGGGTAGGCCGACAATGACAAGGTGTACCGACGACCTGGTGAAAGTCGCGGGAATCCGCTGGATGCGGAAGGCGCAGGACCGGTCGTTGTGGCGATGCTTGGGGGAGGCCTATGTCCAGCAGTGGACGTCTTTCAGCTGAAATGATGATGATTTAATTGGTTTGTTTTATTATAATGTGTAGTGATCGCGAAAACCTAAGAAATTATTACAGGTACTGTAGTTTAATCAGAGACTATTAACTCTTTAAAATATACTTCGCTGTAGTTGTAGATAGATAAAATACCAAAAGTTTTTCGTTTTTCGCTTTTTTTCTATCAACAACTACAGCTAAGTATAATTTACTGAGTTACCAATTTCTAATTAAACTACAGTACCTGTACTTCAATTGTTATAAACGAATTTTCGATAAATGATGTATGTATTCAGCGAGTAATATTTTTTTACTGATGGGGGCGCCACTTGCCTGCTACATTCCCCTTAAGACGCTGACAACAGCCAAATACCCCAAATAGGCTTGGCTCAGTTTGTGGCAGTGAAAAAAATATATGTTAATCTTGATCGTATTTTCTGAAACTGTATTGTGCTCAAAACACGTTTTCTTGAAGTTTTCTCGATAGAAAATAATTGTAAACTAACCTCTTAAAACATGCTTTAAAGCAAACAATCTCTATTATTTACTAAATATTATAAATAAAATTAAGAAAACATTTGAGAAAGACAATAATCTAAACATTTGTTGTTTCTGTTTTTCAAATAAGCTTTTAGTTTTTTATAAAAAAAAAATGTTGTTAATTTTCATTCATGTTGAGCGGCGTATCCGACGTCCCTCGGCTCTTTGCCTCTCTTTCAGTTCTGTACGAAACGACAGTGACCGCAGAGGTCTGATTTTTTAGGTGTTGTCAGCCTCTTAATGAGATAAAGGATGCGGAAATGGTCCTGTGTTGGCGTAAATATAGGACACGGTATCACTTTTAGTGAAGGTAATGAGAGAAGATTGGTGCCTTGTTATAAAGTTTTCCTTCTTTGTCATCATCAGCTAAACTGAATTTTTGTATTTATTATTTTAACGCACTAACGCAAGCTAGGCGGAATCTAAAAATATTAACTGTGGAACACAGACATAGTAAACAATATTAACTGTGGAACACAGACATAGTAAACAATATTAACTGTGGAACACAGACATAGTAAACAATATAGACTACGTGCTGCGAACACATTATAAATATACTAAATATACTAATTTAATTTTCATAAATATATGAAAATAATAATGGTTAAAATAATGCTTTTCTTAATTACATAAGCTTTTGTAATGTATAGAGCTGGAGTTCGTTTTTTAGGGTTCCGAAGTCCTACAAGGAACCCTTATAGTTTCGTCATGTCCGTCCGTCTGTCCGTCTGTCCGTCTGTCCTAATCCTTTACAACTTAATAACTTCTACAGTTATAAACATAAGTAAATGAAATTTTGTTAAAAATTAGTCTACTTATAGACCTCAATTTTAAAAGAAGAAAAAAAACGTTTTTACATATTTTAGGGGTGGCGTCCATACATGTGAAATGGAGATGAAAATTTTTTTTTCGCTGCACCCCCTCGTGTGGGGTATCAATGAATAGGTCTACTAAAATAAAGGTAATGTTTCATACACCACTTTTTTATCAGATGTACCATCTGCGAAATATAGCGCGCCAAAGTGGCTTGCAATGTGTCCCCCCCCCTGCCATTTCTAAACTATGCAACGTAGAAAGTTATAATCTTCCACATTGATAGACCTTTGTGAAAACTCTCTTTTAAAATTATTTCGAGTATAATGTGATTATAATTTTTTGAGTTATAGAGAGAAAAATGAAAATTACTTAAAACGTTCTAGTTCAAAGGTCATTGTCCTTAGAGAAAAATGATGTTAGCAAATAATGCTCCTTTAGTTACTTTCTATTTGAAAAAATCACAAAAAGTAACTTTGTGTTATGTTGAACACACTTCTTCAATTTGGCTTCTTGAATTTATCGCTAGATGGCGCTACTAACAACACGCTCTGAGTCGCGAATGCTACCGATTATTGCAAAAACTAAAAAAGCATAGCCATGATTAATATTCGATTTGATTCGTTTGTAATTACACCTACTTAAGGAACCCTATAATACTGAGCATGGCCCGACATGCTCTTTGCCGGTTTTTTTTTTTTTCATTTGATTACGCTAATAAAGCACTAAAAATATGTGCACAATAATTCGCATGCCTACTAAAGGTGGATTTGTCGGACACCTAATGTGTAAAAACATGTATATTTAACATCTTCTGTACCATATCCTTGCGAATAAATATCGTTATCTTTAATAACCATAGTGAAGCCAACAAAAACCGTGCTCTTTCATAACAACTAGTGCTCACGTACACACCATGCACCTGAAGGATATTTGTTTTCGCGATGCTTACTGGAAGATGCCGCGACATGTGAACTGAGAGGGGTGAGCACGGTTTAAGGTGCATGTGTGTGCGTGAGCACATGTACATGAACGAGCACGGTTTTTGTTGGCTTCACTATGGTTGTTCGCAGCACTTAGTCTATATTTTTTACTATGTCTGTGCTGTGGAACGAAAAATTCGTTCACGAGCAGGATTGAGCGTTTTGAATTTTAGCACTTTTTGTTGAGCTGAGCCGATTATTGAGCTCACGACTAGCTCTCTCTCACTCACTCACACCCACTGACTCTCTAACAGCCACTCACTCACACTCCCTCACACCCACTCACTCACACTCCCTAGCACCCACTCACTCACACTCCCTAGCACCCACTCACTCACACTCCCTAGCACCCACTCACTCACACTCCCTAGCACCCACTCACTGACTTTAACCTTAGTGGTTTCATTTTAATTTTTGCTACTAATAGGGACATCCACAAAAATGAAGACCATTTTTCGTACCTTTTTTTTTTGTTTTCGGGTGGAAATCCTCATGGATATCCTCCGTCTGGGGAAGGCGGAGGGATATGTCGGACTCTTACCGACTAAAACCACACTGTGGCCATCCTCAGCACAAAATAGAGGAGTTCCGGGAACTCCAATGGACCGCGCCGGTGCCCTCTAGTGCTACGCCTTTGGCACGTCCCGGGAAACAATACTGTTTCCCTCACAGCAGCACGCGACTACCACGTACTGCTATCCTCCCCAGAATCGCTTAATAGACGCCTCGAGGACAATCCTGATTTCAACTCGTACGCCTTTTTTCACTAGCATACTTACAAGTACTCAGTAAGTTAGCAAAAACCTAGAATTTTAATTTGCGTCGTACGACGGCTATTATACAGGTTATATACAGTGTTTCTCAAGTGGGTGTAAGTCGGTGTAACGCAATACAACCCTGACTTCCCCTTTTGGTGTATTCCTCGAAAAGAATTCCGACGTGTATTTTTATTGTTTCAACCCTCTCAATATTGACTTGACACGTCAGTATTTATAGCCATTGAGAACACACCACGTCACGCCATAAACCACGTGGTTAAGGGTTGATTACTATGTATGTGTACACACCCCTTTAGTTTATGTAGAAATAATTTAATCATAAGTTTTTTCGAAGACGATTATTTATTCTAGTATTCCATTTTGAAGACATTTTTTATTATATTTTAGTGGGATGTAAGGAAATTAGGTGTAAATTAAAATAGTTTTGAAAAATATATTTTTAGAAAGGGTGAAGGGATGTCAAACTGCAAACAGCCATCCTAACTCTAAAGATACCGTTTTGATTATATAATCTTACTGGAAAGCTTGGTAAAATGGCTACTATAAATCTAACACGAATCGAAAAGTAGTGCCCAGATGTGGGAAAACGTAAAATTAGTAAAATAAAACTTTAGTCAATTCTTTATTGCATTTTATAATGCAGTGTTTTTCAAACTGTGGGTCGCGACCTCTCGGAGGGTCACGAAGCCTTACTAGGGTCGTGGGCAAAAGAAAAAAGGCAAGTGTTTCTTGGTCCTATACAAAAATAAAATAAAATACTAGCGACGCGGCAATATTACCTACTTACCTAATACTTACTTTCAGAGCTAGAAATATTTTAATCAATATAGGTCCCAAAAGAAAGAAGATTATAAACGTAGTCTTTCAAATCACTAATGTTTTTTTGTTTATGTCCCTAGGATTTAGGGGGTCGCTAGAATTTTTTAACTTGTAAAGGGGTCGGATATTTAAAAATAATGAAAAACACTGCTATAATGTAATATTAAAACAGGTGGTAGGATTAATTTGTTTTTACCCACGAAAGAACGGAAAAGGTGTATGCGTTTAGGGTGAGAGGTTGTTTGTTTGTTTTTACTTATTTCTCTGAAAAAATGCCGTCGCTGAAACTTTCACCTTATAACTTACCTAAAGGAAATTTACTATAACAAAAACTTTTTAACAAAAAAAAAACCGACTTTAAAAACCTTAACTAAAAAGTAAAAAATAATCCTTGTATGTATTTCAAAATCTTTTCATAAACCAAAATTTTGAAGGCGGCGCGTGATTGACCCTTTGCGTGATAATGTATAGTCGACGCATTATCTATAGTAATAAACAGTATAAGTGAACGTACATGAAAATCACGCACCGCCTTCAAAATTTTGGTTTATGAAAAGGTTTTGAAATACATACAAGGATTATTTTTTACTTTTTAGTTAAGGTTTTTGGAGTCGGTTTTTTTTTTTGTTAAAAAGTTTTTATTTAATACTTTTTAATTGTTGTTGTTGTGGTTGTTGTTGTTATTGTTGTTGTTCCAATTATTGTCGTAAAAAAAAAAACGCAAATCGGCCAAGAATTCTCAGAAAAACGAACCAATGAGCAGATCATCTAGATAGGCGAAGCTAAAATAAACTGATTTATTGAAGCTGGTTAAAAAACTACTCAACCTAAGTCGATAAAATTTATATGGGACCACCGCGCGGGCTTCCTCTACCAAATAAAAAAACAACCACGTAAATCGGCCCATAAATCTCGGAGTAATCGGTGTACATACAAGAAAAAAAAAAAAAAAAAAAAAAAAAAAACCCGCATAACCTCCTCCTTTTTTTGAAGTCGGTTAAAAATACACCATAGATAGAGGAATTAGCTAAACCAATACATGTTGGTTATGTGACTGCTGGCGCCATATGACAGGTGGCGGGTAAGCAGATGTGTAAGGTTAAGGACGCGGGTTCGATGCTCGGGCGAAACGGTTCATTTTTTTTAAAAAGCAATGTGTGGATAACATACTGCTATTTTCAATTTATTTGAATTTAGGATGGGCTAAGGAAAGAAAAAGAAAGAAAGACCACGGCCACTTTTCGCACTTTTTCTATTTACAACTACAGCGAACTATAATTTACAGAGTTAATAGTTTCTGATTAAACTACAGCACCTTACTTCAGACAAAGGTCTTCAACCAGTGCGTCCTGCCAGTCATGACTTACGGTGCCGAGACATGGACACTGACAGTTGGGCTAGTCCACAAATTCAAAGTCGCTCAGCGAGCTATATTCTTTGAAGGATAAAATCCGTAACGAGATTATCCGGAGAAGAACCGGAGTGACCGACATAGCTTGTAGGATCAGTAAGCTGAAGTGGCAGTGGGCTGGCCATGTCTGTCGAAGGACCGATGGCCGTTGGAGCAGACGAGTCCTTGAGTAGAGACCGCGTATCGGCAAACGCAGCGTAGGGTGCCCCCCCTGCCAGGTGGACCGACGATCTGAAAAACGTGGCTGGGGGGGATTGGATACGGAAGGCAGAGGACCGAGTGTTGTGGCGCAACTTGGGAGTGGCCTATGTCCATCAGTGGACTGCGATAGGCTGAGTTGATAAAGTTTAACCGGATTACATCGCGTATATTATTTAGATTGGTTTCCTGACGTTTCGAAAGCTTTGCAGCGTTCGTGGTCGCAGGAAGACTAAGATGACAAGCGTCTTTACAGATATTGCCAATTAAAATAATATACGCGATGTAATCCAGTTAAGTTACTAAGGGATTCACCAGAGGATGGGCAGCAGCGTTCTCTGAGTATTTAACCAACCAACTGCGATCGCCAACCCGCCTGCCAAGCGTGGCGATTATGGCATATTAGGCCCTTAATTGGGGGAGGCCTATGTCCAGTAGTGGACGTCTTTCGGCTGAAATGATGAATCCAGTTAAACTTGTTTTATTAACCGACGAATAAAGGAGGAGGTTCTCAATTCGACGGGTATATATATATATATATTTTTTTTTATGTATGACCACGCATAACTTTTTACAGAGTGGTCCGATTTTGATGATTCTTTTATTAATGGATAGAGTATATCTCGAAGTTGGTCCCATTTAAATTTCAAAACTAAAACGACCCCTAAGGGTAGTAAAACAGGGGATGAGTGTTTGTTCACCCACTGAATTCTTACCTGTTAACCGATTCTGTTGAAACTTGACACACATAAATATAGTTCGTTAGTTCGTTAGTAGTTAGTTAGTTATAGTTATAGTAGACACAACGACATAATGGAGACCTGGAGTTAGATTTTAAGCACAAAAAACGAAAAATAAAACTTTTTAACAAAAAATTGAACCGACGAAAACAGAAAAAGAAAAGCGAAAAATAAATAATTATGAGTCGGTGCCAAACAACCAATCAACGAATATCATTAAATTACTTACTGTAAATAAATAATAAAAACAACGTCACATCAAATACAACGTGAAATTTTCAACGATAAACAATAACCTTCCAAAAATGCGTTCTCCGCTCGGCCACTTGCAACTTGCACGCACTTTGCTTGTTAAAAGTTCGTTTGGCGCCGACTCATAATTATTTATTTTTCGCTTTTCAGTTTCTGTTTTCGTCGGTTCAATTTTTTGTTAAAAAGTTTTATTATAATGTGTAGTGATCGCGAAAACCTAAGAAATTTCTATATTTACTCAACTTGATTTTCTGCCAAGTTCAGTATTGCTCGATAACACAAAAAAGATACAAAAAGTTTTAAAAGCGTAACTAACCCTTGCTTCAAAACCAGCCCGTATATTTGCGAAAACATGATACTGACACCACACACTGAAGGAAGCAGTTCAAGTTATACATAATACGTATTTACACACACAATACATACTTGTGAATCAGCTGATCGGTGGTGTTGGGTTGCGCGCCCACGGTGGCGACCACCCGCGCCGTGGGAGCACCAGGGTTACGATATGGCGGGCTGTTGCAGTCGACGGGTTAGGTGGCGCGGTTTTGTGCATTTGTGTTAGTGGGAAGGGTTAGTTAATGTTGCATGCACGAATGTTTAGAAGCTTTAAAAAAAATATAACCGTATATTATGAGTTTTACAAAATGTTGGATGTTGGATTGCCTCGTTGGCAAGGGCGGATCCAGGGGGGGCGGTCATGGGGGTCATGACCCCCCCCCCTGGGCCAAGGTCAACCATAGTTTTTTTCCTGTTTACATAATTTATCAAATGTATGTATATACAATGAATAAATGAATGTATGTACGTGTTACATACTAATGAAACAAGATACACACATGAAATTACTAAATTAAACTCGCACCCGAACCCGTTTGTTCATTGTAAATAATATTCGCGCGATTAGCGACATAGTTTGATTTTGCAGCACCACCTACGCCGCCGCGAGGTTCTTCTCCAATCTCCCCGTTGCGACACCGTCGATTGAAATCTTAGCATTATATTATCTGTGACTTAGCTAACCATCAACAACAGAAATAGCTCCCTGATTAACTACCATGTTAGCCTTATAAAACCTAGGCCAAATAAAAATTATTCAAGAACCTTTAAACGTCGATATTAAATGATAAATAATTAGTATTTTTGAAAATCGGAATTGAAAAATAACATCCCAATTAAAAAAGGTTCTTAAAACTCGACCAAGTAAATATAATCTCGGTTTGCAAAAAATACCAAAAAATTGCGCGCTCATGCTCAATTTCTTTGTCTATACAAGTGTAGGACTGCCATTTGATTTTGATTTTAGCGTCTACTATTAGCCGCTATAGGCGCCGCAAGAACGGGTTGCGCTCAAATAAATGCGTACTCTTTTGTCATAGAATATCTATGCTTTGGTGAAGAGCTAATCAGTTTGTTCATGAACAGTCCAAAAAATTTCGCGCTCGCTTCGCTCGCGCTTATCTTTCTGTCTTTCTTTCTTCTGCGTACTGAACGTATGTTGTAAACAACTATTCTGTTAAGTACGTTAATAGAAACAAAGCCGAAACTGAGAAAAATTTCGCGCTCGCTTCGCTCGCACCGATATATATTAACATTTCTTCTTTTTTGGCGTAAGTGTAGGTAATATGGTATTGCAAGAAACTATTCCGTTACATTAATATTCTACAAAGAGGAATTCTAAAGCTCTAAAATTCATGTTTTAGCATAAATTACGAAAATCCTAGAATTTTATTGGTTGAAAGTTTTTTCCTAGAGGGTTGGCAAATTGGACTCTGCACCCACCTTTTAAACATGTAGTTCCGGGGATGAATATAAGTACGCGACCCCCCCCTGACACAAAGGCTGGATCCGCCCTTGCTCGTTGGTCTAGTGGATGCAAGCGCGACTGCTGAGCGTGGGGTCCTGGGTTCGATTCCCGCATCGGGCAGTGTTTTTGGGTTTTTTCATTAGGAAATTCTCAGTAGCAGCCAGGAGTCTGGATTTGTGCCCGGTCAATGGCAATAGGCTCGCCCCCTATTACATGGGACTATAACATAACTGGAGAAATGTGGGTGTGCTATACACCTCTGCCTACCCCTTCGGGGAAATACAGGCGTGATGTTATGTGTTACAAAATGATAAAATCTACTGTCGCGATCGACTACAGAAAAATATTCGCGCTCTTATTGAAATGTCACTATATCATTTTATTATTTTTAACGCATTTACGCATGCGAAGCTATGACGTGACTATATCATTGTCACTGTCAATCTCCTAGCCAATAAGAGCGCGGATAATTTCGTAATCTCTGTTTTTTCTTACTTGTCCTATTTAGTAAACAATCTTGGCATGTCTTTTTAATGCAATTCATCAATAATATTTATTTAAAGACTAAATGTTAACAATTTCACACACTAAATAATAATTACATGTGCAGAACTAGTAATTATATTTTATCAGTAGTTATTTGAATTAAGAGAAGTGCCAAGATTGTTTTCTAAATAAGACAAGAGAGAAAAAATAAAGAATATACATTCGATAGCGACAGTAGATTTTATCATTTTGTTAAACTTATAATAGAGGTATTGCGACCACGAAATGCTGCAAAGCTTTCGAAACGTCAGGAAAACCAATTTAAATAATATACGCGATTTAATCCGGTTAAACTTTGTTTTATATAGAGGTATTGTTTGATTAATGGTGGCTACATAATCTCTTGCCGATTAAGGAGTTGATGGTTAATCTGTACAAGACCTCAACAGACCTTTAAAATTCATGTCAAGCGTGAATAGTGTGGTCGTAAAGAGCCAATGATTAGACAAAGGCTGTCATGCTACCATTTTACTTATGTATCACAATGATTCAATTAGTACTTCATTCCTTTCATTAATGTTTCTGTAATTTTGCTCTGAAAGTGACTTAGGCTAAGGGATAGGATGCCTGCTGAGGAGGACCTGCGATTGGCTCAATATATGAACCAAATACCTCGAACCAAAACATTTATTTTCGACTTTTTAGGAGTCCATATCATCGAAATCAAAAAAGGATTTATTATCAGAAATAAAAATTTTACAAAAAAAAGTTACTTCTGCCAAACTGTAAAGGAGTTTGTTGGCTTGGCAGATGTAGCTTCTTTATGTTTTACATTTTAATATTCGTACACTTTTTCACCTTTATTACTAACAAAATTAATCTTTAACTAAACATGTTTTAACTGCATTTTACCATGCACGAAGGGTGATATTTGTGTACCTACTGAACATAAGGAATTGATATAGTATGTTTTTATATTTTTAAACGTTTATTCTGCTCAAAACAAGATACATGAAATACAAGTAAAAAGACACAATTCCAAGACATTTTAGAAAAGCAAAAAAAGAGAAACATAATTTTTTTATAAAAATCCAAGTCAGTGACCAAGTATATTCATTTATTTATTTATAAATTATGTACACACAATAACATATGAAAGGAGACAGCATTAAAATTATTTAGTACAAAGGTACTGCTTATTTCAAAGAAATTTCTAGCAGCAGACCTGCGAGAGGAGAAATAACTAAGAAATGTAGACAACAGTGTGTAAAAAGATAGGAAACTTTAAATTAGTTCTAATAAAGCAATAGATACTTAAATAAATACATATAAATATATTCATATTTGTCATACTCTCTTTTATTTTGATGCATTGGCCGTGATCTCGGATTCTGAGACCTACATAAACGTGCGTATTGTTGGCTTATGCCTTACATGAAGCCATACTAACTTTAAAGCATTAAAAAGTGTGTCATCTGGTCACTTAAGCTCGCCATCTCATAAGATGCTCATTAAAAGAAACCTTAGATTGATCAAATCAGCTGTGTTATTGCCACTGCACATAAAAAAGTTGATACTTTTTTTGAACATGATTGTGAATACGCAATAACAAGAAGAGTATTCTCTTTCTCTTCATTTATTATTTTAAAAAACAGGTAGCTACTCTTTTGAGGATTCTCAGAGAATCTTTTAATTTGATTTTAAAAGTACAGCCTTATTACTGCTTATTTACTTTTTAGGGTTCCGTAGTCCTACAAGGAACCCTTATAGTTTCGTCATGTCCGTCCGTCTGTCCTAATCCTTTACAGCTTAATAACTTCTACAGTTATAAACATAAGTAAATGAAATTTTGTTAAAAATGGTTTAGATATAGATCTCAATTATAAAAGAATTAAAAAATCTTGATAACGTATTTCAGGCGTGGCGCCCATACATGTGAAATAGGGATGACATTTTTTTTAACGCTGCACCCCCTCTTGTGTATCATTGAATAGGTCTACTAAAATGAAGGTAATGTTTCATACATCACTTTTTTATCAGGTGTACCATCTGCGAAATATAGCCCACCAAAGTGGCTTGCAATGTATCCCCCCCCTGCCATTTCCAAACTATGCAACGTAGAAACTTGTAATCTTTCACGTTGATAGACTTTTATAAAAACACTCTTTTAAAATTATTTCGAGTATAATGTGATTATAAATTTTTGAGTTATAGTGAGAAAACTGAAAAATACTTAAGACGTCCTAGTTCATAGGTCATTGACCTTAGATAAAAATGATCTTAGCAAATAATGCTCCTTTAGTTAATTTCTATTTTTTTAAAATCACAAAAAGAAACTTTGTGTTATATTGATAACACAAAGTAACAGCGCCACCTAGCGCTAACTTTAAGAAGTTTGTCATATCAATATATGACACACTTCTTAAATTTAGCGCTAGGTGGCGAAGTTTGCAAATACTAAAATAGCAATGATTAATATTCGATTTGATTCGTTTGTAATTAGACCAGTAGGTCCTAGGATTATAGGGTTCCTTAAGTATAAGGAACCTCATAATACTGAGCATGGCCCGACATGCTCTTGGCCGGTTTTTAAATAACTAATGGGCGGGCTTGCGTTTAAACCCTGAAATAAAATACGAGTAAGCGTGACTCTCACTCTCAAAATTGGAGGTTTCATTTCTTTTGTTTGAACTATAATCTCTCCAGTAGTCCCTTTACCCGCCAGCTTGCCTAAAACCGTGCCAAAATCACCAAACTGGCAAAAAGTTGGTGATCGATGCAGCAACCAATAAAAACACTGACCACACCTTGCAACTTTGACACACCGATAGACCGACATATTCAATGCACTTGTCAAAAATTATGACAATTGTCGAATCCTTTCTCAAAAGTCCTTTCATCTAACAAAACTTTCACCATGCATCGGTCCTTTAGTCCTTCGGTCCCTTTCCCAGGGGATTTAAGCAAGGTGCTAAAACTATTTCTACAGGACCATAGATCCGTGTATAATTTTGTTCTTTTTAGGGTTCCGAAGTCCTACAAGGAACCCTTATAGTTTCGTCATGTCCGTCCGTCTGTCCGTCTGTCCGTCTGTCCTAATCCTTTACAGCTTAATAACTTCTACAGTTATAAACATAAGTAAATGAAATTTTGTTAAAAAATAGTCTACATATAGATCTCAATTTTAAAAGAATAAAAGAATCGTTTTTCCGTATTTTAGGGGTGGCGTCCATACATGTGAAATGGAGAAAAAAAAATTTTTTTCGCTGCACCCCCTCGTGTGGGATATCATTGAATAGGTCTACTAAAATGAAGGTAATGTTTGATACACCACTTTTTTATCAGGTGTACCATCTGCGAAATATAGCCCGCCAAAGTGGCTTGCAATGTGTCCCCCCCCCCTGCCATTTCTAAACTATGCAATGTAGAAACTTATAATCTTCCACATTGATAGACCTTTGTGAAAACTCTCTTTTAAAATTATTTCGAGTATAATGTGATTATAATTTTTTGAGTTATAGAGAGAAAACTGAAAAATACTTAAAACGTCCTAGTTCAAAGGTCATTGACCTTAGAGAAAAATTATCATAGCAAATAATGCTCCTTTAGCTACTTTCTATTTGAAAAGATCACAAAAAGTAACTTTGAAATGACAAACGTCTTAAATTTGGCTTCTTGAATTTATCGCTAGATGGCGCTACTAACAACACGCTCTGAGTCGCGAATGCTGCCGATTATTGCAAAAACTAAAATAGCCATGATTAATATTCGATTTGATTCGTTTGTAATTACACCTACTTAAGGAACCCTATAATACTGAGCATGGCCCGACATGCTCTTGGCCGGTTTTTTTATTTGGTCTTTATTGTCTATGGCGGTTTTGCGGTCAGATTCTTTAGGGTGGTCGATTTCAAGTGTTGATTATTAGCGGAAATTTACTCATGTTGAAAATTGTTTTTTTTCGTGTTTGCTATTTTTTGGTATATGTTTTTTGAAAGGAAGTAATTTTGAAATTTATTACGAGTGTATTTGTGCCAGTTTATTTGTGAAAGACTTGATGTTTAAAATTGTATTAAGTAAACTCTGCTGTTATATTTATGTTTTATAGAGAGGAAGGAAGTATTTCTTAATTCTCTATAAGTTGGGCAATTTATTTTATTATTTAGCTTTGGATAGCTTTGAACATGTTCCGCACGACTTGACATCTTATTGGGAAATCTGAAGTATTTATCTAGTGATTTTCAAAATATTCTAACTCATTTCCTTTTCTTAGTTCATAAAACGACGAAACCTCAAACACACTACAATAGTTTAACTATAAAAACAAATTGACTAACTAAAGTGAATATGTTATAAAATAAGTGAACAAAAACAAAAAAGTGATTCGAACAAAACAAAGTGATGCGTCCAAACAAATGCAAGAAATTTAAATTTAAATGATTCCATGACGTCACGATGGCTCTCAGGCATGACGTCACGAACATGGAGACCAATTTCCTCCACGCGGACCCCCCACCCATGACAGAAATAATCTACCAACCAAAGACTGACTTAGCTACAGAATACTTTAATACCTTTAACCAAATATGCGAAAACTACCGAAGCGATTCCGACGTCAACCTTCGGCAAACCTCGGACAGCCTTCGGCTATCTTCGGAGATCCTCGATGGTGTTCGTTCGGAATACGTTAGCACAGACTTTACCGGGAAAGACTATGATTTGAATGCGGAGAAAGTGTTTTTAAGTGGGAAGGAGGAGCATATATTCCAATTTGGGCAGCCTGATGCCTCTGCCTTGTTGAGGCATAGGGCCAGGAGAAGATACAACGAGGAGCATGGACTGCAGCCTCCAGCTGCTACTAGTCAAGAGAGTGGGGTAAGTTCACGGTTAATGAGCAGCCATCATTAGAATAAAACGTCTTCTACATGGTCAGATCAACCACCCAACAGAGAGAGATGTATCTATAAAACAAATGAGACACACACTGACTGCCCCTTTCTTTCTTATAGATCTGTCTCTCTCTGTTAGGCGGTTGATCCAACCGTGTAGAAGCCCTTCAAACCAAACGACACTGTTTTGTATACACCAGAAAAACTTCAGACTCATCAGTCTGCATTTTTTTACTAAGGAACCAACTAAGACACAAAAACAGCTTTTTACTTTTGCACTAAAACAGCTGTTCGTTTCACGAAATCAGAGCATATTCTGCCCTGAAAGTTTTTCTGGTATATTCTTATTCTTTATTGCACACAAGAAAATAACATATCACTTTCTGGTATACTGAAATTAACCTTGTATGTCTTTTTACGTGGGAAATCTTCATGGACGGCAAGTAAGCTGGAAGCCGAAGCCAGTGTCGGACTCTTACCGACTAAAACCACCAAGGTGTTCCTCTAACTACCTTTGGCCGGGGGTGTGGGAACGCTCTGTATTCGCCAACCACCCCCGGCAGGTCCCGGCTCGCCACTAATAGTAGGCGGACCCCTTCTCCCCGTACGGCCTAACCTTGTACCATCTGTATTCAGCAAAATCTTGTCACACTTATCGTGACAAAAATAGTATTGTAATTTATGGACTGCCAGAAATTAGCTTGTCTGGATGATAAATGTAGTTTATGCTGTGTGGTCTATGAATAGAGATAATCGCTTGTAGTGGGTGTCAAGATAAGATGATTAATCTGTTATATCGGATTCATCGTTCTTTGTCCAAATCGAATGGACAAAGAACGATGGACGCGGAGACTACGAATGCACATAAGACCGCGGGGCCGGCCACAAACGTTGGGTGAACCATGGTATAATAAGATGTTTCACCAGGTACTCTCTTCCCGTGACAGCTAGGTCACATGATTGCCGTAATACGTCATCGGCTGTGGAGCCAATAGCGAGCTGTTAGCGTGACAATTGTTTTTTTTTTTTTTAATTTATTCATGACCATGAATACATGTCCTTCAGTCGTAATCATTGAACATATTATACTTATATCCTAGTAAAGTGATGGAAACTTTACTAGGTTTCTGAGGGGATGATGAGATAATACGAAAGTCATGTTTTTCAACTTTGTACCATTTATCCACACTTGTACACGTTAACGAGCACTTAACATTTAATAATCCACCATTATTACACATTAACACTCGAAGAAACACAAATTTTGGAAAATATTATATTATTACTTGTCAGTTTGATGTGCTGCCACTTTGCGTAAATAAATTACCTGAGAAAAATGCATTTTTTCATTTACTTGCTTCTATAAAGAAACACTTTTGAACTAATAATTTTATACAGTTTCTTTTAATTACTAATAAGATGAATAACACGAGATAGCAAATAGTTAGGCTGGTTAGGGATTTATTTTAATATATGTTATTGTGATTATGAACAAAAATCTCCTTAAATATATTGAAGATATCTGTGAACGATATCTGGCGTCATACATACATACATATTATCACGCCTGTTTCCCATTGGGGTAGGCAGAGACTATGGATTTCCACCGGCTACGATCCTGACATACCTCTTTCGCTTCATCTACGTCCATTAACCTCGTCATGCATGCTCGTCGGTTTAGAGAACTCTTAACCTGGCATTTTTTGAGAACATCCGCGATTTGATCGCGATACGTTCGCCGAGGTCGTCCCCTTCCAACTCTTCCATCCACACTCGCTTCGTATACTTGTTTCGTCAATCTCCTCTCTTCCATCCTCTCTATATGTCCAAACCATCTTAACATACCTTTCTCAATCTTTGTCACTACATCTTCTTTCACTCCACAACGCTCCCTTATCATGTTATTCCTTACTTTATCTCTCAAAGTTACACCACACATACTTCTCAAAGCTCTCATTTCTACTGCATTTATTCTGCTTTCATGTTTCTTCTGCCATACCCAACTTTCACTACCATACCTAAGTGTAGGCACTAACACTCCCCCATGAACAGCCAGCCGTGCCTTTTCCGACACTTTGCGGCTGTTCATGAAGGTGTGTAGTGCCCCATTCACCTGATTACCAGCACTCACTCTCCTTTCAATGTCCTTCACATGCTTGCCATCTCTCGTAAACATGGAACCCAGGTATACAAAATCTTTCACTTGTTCCACGTTTTCGTCACCTATCTGGCGTCAAGCGGGTTCAAATTGAATGGCAAGGGCTCAAGACCGCCAGAAGTGGAGGGATCCAAATCCCTCTGGATTGAAGGAGGCTTACACCCAAAAATGGGTATTATAAGGCAAATCCGCAATCCACGAGTGACGATATTTAATTGATCGTCCGACGCACCCTGGGCAGTCAGCCCCGCTACCAACGTGACTGGCTAATCTTTTCCCCACGGCCGGCATGAGCTATAATCATTATCTAGCTCATGTCGACACGATAGAAGAAGAAAGGCCGCAATGATGATGATAATGATCGGATTTATAGGGTCGCAGCATCCATTCGGTACCTACACTAATTGTAAAAAAATTGTCTCACCAAGAGTTTCGAAGACCAATTTCTCAAATACACAACAAAGACAACGTTTACATTTACCAATAAACACACGACCTTTTGTAAAATCTTGGCAATAGCCGAAAAATCTCTTGGACACACGATAACTGCACAAATTCTTACAATTACTCATCACTCCGTATATATTCTCGTATCCATCATCACCTCTCATTGCTGACACATGCGCAAGCTCATACTATCTCTAGTACTATTAGATAATCATACAACGACCCACACGTTCTATATTTAGATGCCGTCAATTAGACTGGTCACAAGTATACAAACAGTCGCTGGTGTATAAATAGAGTAACTAATGTATAGACAAGTTGACTTGAGCTGTTGATGCAGTACAGGGAAGAGTAGCACACGAGGCAAGAGAGAACAATGGTTATGATGTAAATTATCTATGTGCTAATATTTAGGTTTGAGGATAAGGTAAGCAATTTGAAACTGTGGCCTTACCTTCGACTGGATGGAGTGCTGTATCAATCGAATTTGAATTCGAGTTAGTGTCAAATCATACGGATTTTTTCTAGGAATTGTCATTAGCTCGATTTGGTTCAGAGCTCGAACAAGTCGGGAGTAGGGCCCCTGGTTAGATTGAAGTCGAGAATCTGGGACTTTTATCAGCATCCTCGTGCGATACGAGAATATAGTCCCCAAGTCAGATGGCAATTGTTCTGCATAAAACGAATAAATAAAACCAAAAAGTTCTTGCATCTATTTTAAGTATACCATTTCTGGTTCGACACAGAGTTATGTCCGAGCTCTAACATCCTAAAATCTCAGAATTTTGCCATTAATAATTAAATAACGTTGTCGATAAACAGGTCCCATTCCGTCACGGGTATTTATGCCCCTCCAAACTGACTCACCAAGTCGCCATATTCAAAAAACCTTTCACATTCACCCAGCTCAGTGGGGTTACTCTTGAAAATAATTCAAATTTCAATCCAATACTGCCGATCGATCGGAATTATTTTCAAGAGTAAGGCCGCAGATCTTTCTTAGCCTAATCTTATCCCAACTAATAAGGTTCGATTTAAGATAAGAATTAGTACTTTTCACACCAGTATCCTTAAGGTACTGCTGCTTTCGAGCATCCAAAATAGCTCCCTACAATCGGTATTTTTTGTTCGACACCATTCAGTAATTCAATATTCTTTTGACGCCACTTTTGACATTGCTTAATGGATTTCTGTTATGTGATACAACACCGCCATCTTGTTTCGTCAGTATCATATGTACGCCCCTTAGGGTGGAATGATTTTGAGACATTGATAATTTCAAGTAAGCTGAAAGAGTGAGTCGAGTAAATTTGCATCTCCTGCGAGTCTAACCCCCCAGTTTCTGGAAGGCTGATCAATTTGATCTATTGTCAAATCTAATGTCAGCTCCTGTGATTGGTCGGCAAAAATACTAACAACCAATCACATCGCTTGACCTGAGATTTGACAGTCGATTAGTTAATTTTTGTGTTGATCAGCCTTTCGGAAACAGGTTTTACTGTAGTTTTCGATGGATAGTCTTCTGATATCCATAGCTCTTGATACAATACAATACAATATCTTTATTTGCAATAAATAGGGTATATGGAATGTTGTTACAATGTCATGTCATGATAAAAATATGTTCAAGCCCATTCAGCCATCACCAACAGCATGCAAATTTTACTTATAACTAGGAACTTAAAAAAAAAAAAAAAAAAAAAAAAAAATCACTATATAATCTTATGTTCTAGCTATGAATGGAATTGTGTCCTATCTTCGTCATATTATTATTATGAGCCCTTACAACCCTTTTACCTGTGTTTAGAAATAAATAAATTTTATTCTATTTTATTCCCTTCCCATCACAGTCCTGCAGTGTTGATATGGACTAGATATTTCAGAAGGCATACAAGTTTTAGCGCAATTTTTCCCTGTCTTCTCAAATAAGAATATTTCGATGAGATTGTAGAGGAACAAATAATTATATTCCTCTAACAAAAAGGGAGGATCCTTTGAGGAAGGAGGAGGCTGGGTCTTCTTACCTGGCGGGCGACACCCAAGATAGGTACCTACCCTAACTGCTTAACCGGGCGGGGAACCAACGGTTGGTGTCGGGAATTTTTTTTATTACAATTGCGAGTCATATCTTGCTTGCGCGATTCAAGATTCAATGACCATATCGCATTCATATCGCCGATGTCCAGTAAGTCAGTAGTTTGTAGCGTTGTCCTGTCCTCCGTAAGGACAAAAGTTAAGTTGTTGTTGTTTTGTTTAAGTTATTAAACAAAATAATTAATATTATTAATTATTTTGTTGTACTGGGTTACGACCATAGCACCAAACATTAATTTTGAACCTTCATGAACAGCCGCAAAGTGTCGAAAAAGGCACGGCTGACTGTTCATGGGGGAGTATTAGTGCCTACACTTATTTATGGTAGTGAAAGTTGGATATGGCAGAAGAAACATGAAAGCAGAATAAATGCAGTAGAAATGAGAGCTTTGAGTCAGAAGTATGTGTGGTGTAATAAAGCAAGGAATAACGTGATAAGGAAGCGTTGTGGAGTGAAAGAAGATGTAGTGACAAAAATTGAGAAAGGTATGTTAAGATGGTTTGGACATATAGAGAGGATGGACGAGAGGAGATTGACGAAACAAGTATACGAAGCGAGTGTGGATGGAAGAGTTGGAAGGGGACGACCTCGGCGAACGTATCGCGATCAAATCGCGGACGTTCTCAAAAAATTCCAGGTTAAGAGTACTCTAAACCGATGAGCATGCATGACGAGGTTAATGGACGTAGATGAAGCGAAAGAGGTGTGTCAGGATCGTAGCAGGTGGAAATCCATAGTATCTGCCTACCCGAATGGGAAACAGGCGTGATAATAAGTATGTATATATTAATTTTGGACCTTATCCTAATATAACACATTTGTAATTTCATCTTCAATTCATACAATCGACTAATCTGTTGAACAAATATTAATTTGTACCTACACCATTGCACTTAACCAGACATGTAGCACAATTTATCCGAATTCAATGATGACTCATTAAAACCTCTTCAGAGTATAAAGTCTACTCTAAATCCGTTCCCGTTCTTATAATGAAAAATGATTTCATATGAACGAATTACGTAGTGTTATTATAATGCAAGTCATAAGCGGAAGCGATGAAAATATTGATGCTGTCAAAAGAAAGAAAAAAAAAACTAATTTTTTTTCTGGTATAAGATGGCGAAACGAGCTAAAGGCCCACCTGATGTTAAGCGGTTACCTTTGCCCATAACAACTGCAATACCACCTAGACTGTTGCCTAAATGGTACCGCAAGTCGGTTCGCCAAACTGAGACATTAAGATGGAAAGTCTCATGTGATTGTTATTGATTGTTTGTTGTTTAGCTCTGCTTAGATTGGGACTAGATGGTGCTGTGTAAAAATGTCCCAAAGATATTGTAATTTCCCCGGCACCCGTACCCTTCAGACCTAAACACAGCAATGCAAGCATCAGTATTTGGCGGAGAAGTAGGTACGATGGTAGTAATTCCCCGGACGAGCTCTTTCATAAAGGAGCTCTACTACTACTAAACTCTCTCTGAAAGGTTCGGTAGAATTATTTTAGTATTGTTAACGCATTTACGTATGTGAAGCGAGGAACATAGTCTGTTTCTCGATGGGATGCTGCTGACGTCACCGAAAGACGTAAGTGGATGTTAAATTCGATACCACGAGCAGTGTTTCACGATAGCTTAGTGGCTCCGTACTGAGCCAGGAGTCGCAAGTTCGAATCCTGCTCGTAAGCGATTTTTTCTTTCCACAATGTATATCTTTAAGGCAGAGGACCGAGCGTTGTGGCGCAACTTGAGAGAGGCCTATGTCCAGCAGTGGACTGCGATAGGCTGAGTTGATATATCTTTAAGTTCGGTAGAAATTAACGTTTTGAACACATTTGGGCGATAATGTTATTCTAGACTAGCCATTCAAGGGGCACAACTTCAAACACTAACTTTCCAACAGTTTTTTTTTACCAGTCCACAAATCATCGACAGTTCTACTCTACGAAAAAATCTGTGGTATTCTTTTTAAGACAGTGATCTTATGAGATACAATCAAAAACTCAATTGGCTAACATCAAGGAATGCAGTAAAACATTCATGTTTTCACAATGGTTTGTTAAAAGCAATGGTAGGTGTCCCAGTAATGACATGAGTATGTTGTTGTCCTATATTCATTTGGTATATATATATATATATATAGCTATATTTATTTATTGTAATCGTGTGTAAGTTTATGATGTTATAGAGGATAATACATGTATGTATATTTTGGCATATTTTTTATTGTTTTTACTATTTAAGTTAGTTAGTTTTAGTTTCGTTTAATTAGTTAAGTTTCCGATATTATTTAAGTGCACCGGTAACTACCCTTTGTCTCTTCCATGACATTCCAGTCCATTCAATGGTTGTCTGGAAGAAATCGCCGTGGAGCGATAAGACCGCCAGTTGTAAACTAGCGCATAAGTAGTTATTTAAGAAATTAATATAATCTTGTTGTGCAATAAAGAGGATTTGTATTGTATTGTAGGTAAACATTTTTGCAAAAATATTGAGTTCGATCCCTGGCCGAACCAACACCTGCTTTTTCAAAAATCTCAAAATTCAGTTTTCTCAAAAATCAAGCTCACGACTCCTTTGACGAATTTTCTCTGAATCTTATAGTTTCGGATTTGGCCCTCCAGCACTATTTGCATAACTTACCCATGGACGAATAAAAAAAGGCGGATGGAATCTCGCTAAACAATAATTGAAGCACCCAGAGTAAGACGGCTCGCTTAAAAGTACGGGCTGGCACGCACACATTCACACCAATAGTAAGACAAAAATCCGCGATTACGCAACACATCTCGTGTGACGATAGTATTGTCGTAGTGTCAAAAATAAAATAACAATATCAGGGCCCTAATTCTCGCGTTATAGAGATAAATGTCCATTTGGATATAATCTCTAATTTTAAATCTCTACGAAAAATGTCGCCGGTAATGTCAACTGCTTTGAACCACTCTTTGTATTTAGAGCGCTAGGTGTAGACATATTTCTAAACATTCTGAGAATACGAAAATTTATTATCAATCGACATTCGCCATCTTGTTTCGACTTTATGTCGAGTTAGAGATAATGTCTACTACGCCAAAATCACCCCCTGGTGTGTTAAAATCTCCTATTTCTGTAGTTAAAATGCTGTCGAAATTATAGTGGGTTTAGGAAAAAATTAAGTGTTTCAATCTTTTCCTCGCGAGATTCCGTCCGCCTTTTTTATTCGTCCGAGAACTCGCCCTGTGTAATCATGAAATTTTCCCTACAGAATCTTATAACTTGACCCACACTCTCCCAGTACGTAGCCGCAGCAGGAAGCTCGATGTGGGAACAATGATTTAACTTTGACTCATCGTCTCGCCGTTAATTAATTAGTTTATTTTTACAAGTTATGTTGGCTATGCGGATGCTAGATTAACTGGCGAGTGCATTATGACAAGATGGCGACCCATAGAGTATCTGCTTTGTTAAATTGTTGATTTGTGGAGCGAGATGTAAATGATCTCGCTTTTAAGGTTATAATAATCGAGGTTTTAAATTGTCATATCTCTTTTTAACGAGCTAAAGGCCCACCTGATGTTAAGTGGTTACCTTTGCCCATAACAACTGCAATACCACCTATAGGCTGTTGCCTAAATGGTACCGCAAGTCGGTTCGCCAAACTGAGACATTAAGATGGAAAGTCTCATGTGATTGTTATTGATTGTTTGTTGTTTAGCTCTGCTTAGATTGGGACTAGATGGTGCTGTGTAAAAATGTCCCAAAGATATTGTAATTTCCCCGGCACCCGTACCCTTCAGACCTAAACACAGCAATGCAAGCATCAGTATTTGGCGGAGAAGTAGGTACGATGGTAGTAATTCCCCGGACGAGCTCTTTCATAAAGGAGCTCTACTACTACTAAACTCTCTCTGAAAGGTTCGGTAGAATTATTTTAGTATTGTTAACGCATTTACGTATGTGAAGCGAGGAACATAGTCTGTTTCTCGATGGGATGCTGCTGACGTCACCGAAAGACGTAAGTGGATGTTAAATTCGATACCACGAGCAGTGTTTCACGATAGCTTAGTGGCTCCGTACTGAGCCAGGAGTCGCAAGTTCGAATCCTGCTCGTAAGCGATTTTTTCTTTCCACAATGTATATCTTTAAGGCAGAGGACCGAGCGTTGTGGCGCAACTTGAGAGAGGCCTATGTCCAGCAGTGGACTGCGATAGGCTGAGTTGATATATCTTTAAGTTCGGTAGAAATTAACGTTTTGAACACATTTGGGCGATAATGTTATTCTAGACTAGCCATTCAAGGGGCACAACTTCAAACACTAACTTTCCAACAGTTTTTTTTTACCAGTCCACAAATCATCGACAGTTCTACTCTACGAAAAAATCTGTGGTATTCTTTTTAAGACAGTGATCTTATGAGATACAATCAAAAACTCAATTGGCTAACATCAAGGAATGCAGTAAAACATTCATGTTTTCACAATGGTTTGTTAAAAGCAATGGTAGGTGTCCCAGTAATGACATGAGTATGTTGTTGTCCTATATTCATTTGGTATATATATATATATATATAGCTATATTTATTTATTGTAATCGTGTGTAAGTTTATGATGTTATAGAGGATAATACATGTATGTATATTTTGGCATATTTTTTATTGTTTTTACTATTTAAGTTAGTTAGTTTTAGTTTCGTTTAATTAGTTAAGTTTCCGATATTATTTAAGTGCACCGGTAACTACCCTTTGTCTCTTCCATGACATTCCAGTCCATTCAATGGTTGTCTGGAAGAAATCGCCGTGGAGCGATAAGACCGCCAGTTGTAAACTAGCGCATAAGTAGTTATTTAAGAAATTAATATAATCTTGTTGTGCAATAAAGAGGATTTGTATTGTATTGTAGGTAAACATTTTTGCAAAAATATTGAGTTCGATCCCTGGCCGAACCAACACCTGCTTTTTCAAAAATCTCAAAATTCAGTTTTCTCAAAAATCAAGCTCACGACTCCTTTGACGAATTTTCTCTGAATCTTATAGTTTCGGATTTGGCCCTCCAGCACTATTTGCATAACTTACCCATGGACGAATAAAAAAAGGCGGATGGAATCTCGCTAAACAATAATTGAAGCACCCAGAGTAAGACGGCTCGCTTAAAAGTACGGGCTGGCACGCACACATTCACACCAATAGTAAGACAAAAATCCGCGATTACGCAACACATCTCGTGTGACGATAGTATTGTCGTAGTGTCAAAAATAAAATAACAATATCAGGGCCCTAATTCTCGCGTTATAGAGATAAATGTCCATTTGGATATAATCTCTAATTTTAAATCTCTACGAAAAATGTCGCCGGTAATGTCAACTGCTTTGAACCACTCTTTGTATTTAGAGCGCTAGGTGTAGACATATTTCTAAACATTCTGAGAATACGAAAATTTATTATCAATCGACATTCGCCATCTTGTTTCGACTTTATGTCGAGTTAGAGATAATGTCTACTACGCCAAAATCACCCCCTGGTGTGTTAAAATCTCCTATTTCTGTAGTTAAAATGCTGTCGAAATTATAGTGGGTTTAGGAAAAAATTAAGTGTTTCAATCTTTTCCTCGCGAGATTCCGTCCGCCTTTTTTATTCGTCCGAGAACTCGCCCTGTGTAATCATGAAATTTTCCCTACAGAATCTTATAACTTGACCCACACTCTCCCAGTACGTAGCCGCAGCAGGAAGCTCGATGTGGGAACAATGATTTAACTTTGACTCATCGTCTCGCCGTTAATTAATTAGTTTATTTTTACAAGTTATGTTGGCTATGCGGATGCTAGATTAACTGGCGAGTGCATTATGACAAGATGGCGACCCATAGAGTATCTGCTTTGTTAAATTGTTGATTTGTGGAGCGAGATGTAAATGATCTCGCTTATAAGGTTATAATAATCGAGGTTTTAAATTGTCATATCTCTTTTTAACGAGCTAAAGGCCCACCTGATGTTAAGTGGTTACCTTTGCCCATAACAACTGCAATACCACCTATAGGCTGTTGACTAAATGGTACCGCAAGTCGGTTCGCCAAACTGACACGTGAAGATGGAAAGTCTCATGTCATTGTAATTTCACCGGCACCCGTACCCTTCAGACCGAAACACAGCAATGCAAGCATCACTATTTGGCGGAGAAGTAGGTAGACTTTTTAGGATTCCATACCCAAAGGGAGCCAAACGGAACCCTATTACTCTCGCTACGCTGTCCGTCCGTCTGTCTGTCATAGAGTACTGAGCCAGGAGACGCAGGTTCGAATCCTGCTCGTGAGCGATTTTTCCTTTCCACAATTTATGCACTTAATTTTTCATTTATTTTTCAATTCAATTCTTTATTGCATTACCATGTGTATTTACAAGGTCTTAATAATAATACAAGTCCACATGGACCCTGTCGGGCACAACTATTTAATACAATTTGAATAGTAGCATTAGTTAATATAAATCATTAAAGTAAATAGCAATTAATTCTATTCTATGTCATAATTATAATAAATGCTTCAGTCATCTTTAAAAATTAAATTCTCGTAAAATAAATAATGTCGCAAATTAAATTTTAAATAAATGTCTCCAGATAGGTAACATTATAAAGTAGTTAATCATCAAACAATAATTCTTTGAATAATAAATAAAATCAAAATGTCAACAAAAAAAAAAACAGGAAAAATTAAATAACAAATGTCTTCAAAACAAAATTCATTCAGTGTATTAGCATTTATCGATTAGCAGTTCTTTGAGGCGCTTATTAAATATTTTATCATTTTCTTCCATTTTTATGTCATTACATTATTTTTCTTGTTACGTGCTTCTTATGAATTAAACTTACGTGGAAAACTCCATTTCGCTAGGGAATGTGAAAGCCACAGCAAGTCCTAATGATTCCATGGCACAGTCTGTTATTTTGCCTTAGTTGCGGCCATGTCCATTTTATGTTTTTATTCGATAGCTATAGTAACGATAAAGGTTTGGCAGAAATACCTATAGTGTTTTTTTTTATAATTATAAAGTTATTAAGGTTTCATTGAAAAGTGAGAAAAACAAAATTAATTTTTATTTTCGAAAATTGTTGTAATACATATTTAGTTAGTCCTTTAAATAAAGTAACAGCATAATATATATTTAGATAAAAAAATGGGGCATCGTACCTTTGATATATTAGGAGATTTTTTACTTTTACCGATTAACACAAAACATTTTTTTTTCATGTTTTCTTATCACGGTCGCATCTTATTTTCATTTAAATATATGCGTAATGTTATTGTCAATAATACACTAAAATATGACATGCGTCAATAGCAGGAATACGAAGATAGAGAGTTTCTAAATATTTTTGAAATTTCTATGGAAATAGGGTTGTCGCAATTGAATAAATAAAAAAATAAAATAAAAGTGCCAGATATTTCCCAAGTATTTAACTAAAAAAAAAAAAAAAAAACATAACATAACATCACGCCTGTATTTCCCCGAAGGGGTAGGCAGAGGTGTGTAGTGTGTTAGTATTTAACTAACTTTGAGTAAACTCTTTCTCGTGTCTTTCTGTGTCTCTTTCTGGGTTTCTGTTGTCTGAAAACAATTACTATAATGTTCTCAATGCTCTAAGACTACAACGATACGTGACGCTAACCTAGCAGTCATCATCGGAGTTTGTCAAAACTTCTTGTGATGATAATACGAGTATATTATCATCAGAAGCGTCTGTTACCAATTCAGTATTAGGAATATCAGCAAAACTTTGCGGTAATGGATCATGGGTAATAATACACGCACACCGTAATTGTGAGCTGGTATTTGTGATGACATTAAAGACTTTTCCGTCAATTATGGTGAGGTATAATTTTGGATCTCCGACAACGACATATCCAGCAAAAATTTCCGAATAAATTAGTGAAAGATTTTCAATTTCTTCTTCTACCCAGTTCCTTTCTTCCAGAATCAGATCTTTTGATTCTGATCTGTATTGTTTTTTTATTGGTTGGCAAAATCTAAAAGATTGTGGATTTGGGTTTGACCATAAGACAAAACCATCAAGACTTTTTATGCGCAACGGAATGTAGGTAGTAGCAAAGAGGCAGTGTTCGTCATCAATTTTATCAGAAAACGTTTGCTTATATGTTGACTGTCCTGTGCTACCATCAAAACCCCATGAACCCTCAAAAACGCAGTGAAGTGTATCTAACTGTTTTTGATTGCAATATTCCGAAACCCTTTGGTCGCAAGAGTCAATGATTCGTCGAAACGTGTGCATAAGTAAATCATTTAAAGGTACTTTGGCTTCTCGTTCTGATATTTCAATTTCAACATCAAGATAACAATGTTTTTTAGCTTTTTGTATCTTATAATAGGCAGGGTAAATATTAAATCATCGAGATTTGGCACCTTGTTGCATGTAGATATAGTCCTCCACTGATAGTTTTATATCAATCATTAAACAAAGAGCTTCATCAGGAGAATAGGGTTTGGGTTCCGATTTTGACTTTATGGTTCCTGCGATTTTTTTAGGCCGAGTTGGACTTTTCAAGCATTCCTTTATTATAAACTCAAACTCCTGAGTAGAACTTTTATTTAGTTTTTCGCCGGTTTCGTCTGTTACTATTCTCGACATAACTTTAATTAGTTTTGAATGAGGTTCTCCGTCAAGCGATTCCTAAAGATCTTTACGTGCACGGCGCTTTTGGCGATCACTTAAATTTTCATAAAATGTAGATGTGGAACTGGATGAAGCATCAAAATTAGTTTCAGGTTTCGGATCTATTGAAGGTTAGTCAAAGCTACTAGTTCCCGAAGTCGAAGGATTACTTTGTAATAAATGTGTATTTGATGTGAAACTGGAATGAGCGCCAAAAGAAGTTTCAGGTATCGGGTCTTCCAAGTTCTTGGGGTCTTAAAGTTTTTTGTAAGGCATAGCTACTACTTCTCGAAGTTGAAGGATTATTTTGTAATAAAAAATGTGCCTCATCCAATTCTATAATATTTTGTTGTGGTAAAGGACTTTCCTCGATATTCACTTTTGGTATTTCAATATCAAAAATAGTGGAAAGCCAGTGTTTGTTTTTATTACAAAATCGTTTGAAATTCCGTTTACTACTGCAATATAAAGTTCCACATTTACTTAAAAAATTTGAAAGATTGTAATTAAATTCATTGTTTTGGCTATCGATATTGTTCGGAATTCCATTTGGATATAAAGCGTTTAACACGATTAGGCATCGTTCCTCTGAATTGAGATCCAAAGGTCTTTTATGAACCCCGTGCAAATGTGCCTTATCTACCAAAATTTTATAAATTCCCAATTTCGTGAGTGATTTCTTCAGATCCGTGTTCGTGCTTTCGTTGTTAGTCGTTGGAGTTGCCACTCGCTGACCAGCATGAGGGTTGGCGCCCTCATGCCCCCCTTGCATTAAGTCCTCTGGTCGGGGCCCAGAAGGACATCCCCCAGCAGGACGGGTCAGTACCTGCTGAGGCAAAGCAGTGCCATGGGTCTTTGACGGCTCCATGACACCTCACCCCCGCTTCTCCAGATATTATGTATGGAAATTGGGTTTTGACATTCTATCTAACGAGGGCGGACCCCTTCCCAATTCCACATAATATCCTTCATCGAAGATTCATTTTGATGTAAGTGCATGCACTTACAAAACAAAAAAGAATAATAAACAAGATTTGTTACATGATTTGTTAGTTACAGGTGAATCTAATAAAATCGTGTTTGTGAAGACATGATTAGACCAAGGATAATGCTTCAGAAATAGTAATAGGAAATTATAATAATTGAAGAAGCAAATTTATTCCGAGCGAAATTGGTCGTTTGTTAAAGGCGCCTACATTAGTTGACAACCCTAAATTAAAACTTTAAAAATGAATATCTCCGAGTTCCTGTGTTCGTTGCTTCTTATTTTTTTTGTGGTTATACTTAGTAGTGTACTAAACATTTACACACAAAAATAAAATGCGACCATGTTAAGAATGACCATAAATAAAATTATTATGAAATCATGGAAAAAATAAAATTGACGCCTAGGAGAACGCATTTTTTTATGATAAAATAGATGTAATGATGCATTAAGTTAATGGCTAGCGTGCCATGAAACATTTATTGTAAAATGTTCATTATGAAAGCCTAAAACACGTTTCTATGGTTTCTATGGATTTTTCTCGATTTTCGAAATATTTTGAAAACTATGACACTTAAAACCACGGGGGTTTTAATAGAAGTTTTGTTTGGTTATTATCTTTCTAAAAGCCTCAAAAAATAAGGATGGCCGCAACTAAGGCAAAATAACAGACTGTGCATGGCTGAGCTCCAACATTCACACTCGTTGCATTATTAATTAACGAGAACAGTTAGCAACGGACCGAGGACCATTGTTTACTGCAAACAGTACTTCTGGAAGCTTGGACAAGGACTTTCTTATTAATCAGGTCTGCGGCTGCCCCGGGCCTCAGCTACAGCCCTAGGCATTCGCTTGACCCAAATTAGCCACACTTAATGCACAATTATCGTTCACATTTCCCATAAGACCACCTGGTTTCACTTCTTTGTGGCTATCTACACCACAACTTGTCCATAACGGTCGCAGATACACCATAATAGTTGCCAGTAACAATGGCTAACGCAAGTGCGCGCTGGACCATATTTGTTGCATTGCGAGATGTCGAAATCTCGTGTCGTGTACTCGTGTGTAATTGCGATTATTGTAAAGTAAAATGTGTGGGGGTGTGTGTGTGTGTGGCTGATTTTAATAAGATTCTAGGACGACTCTTGCGGCTTGGCCCGCGAAAAAAATCCCGAGTTAATTTACAACATATTCAATAACAAGTAATTCATTAATTGCTTTAAAGATTATTAAAAATAAAAATGACGTGAAATGAAATTACAATCACATGAGACTTTCCATCTTCATGTCTCAGTTTGGCGAACCGACTTGCAGTCCCATTTAGGTGACAGCCTAGGTGGTATTGAAGTTGTTATGGGCAAAGGTAACCGCTTAACATCAGGTGGGCCTTTAGCTCGTTTCTCCATGCACTACTATAAAAAAAGTATATATACCTAGTTTCGACTCAATCCAGCCACGCAATAATATTCTCCCAAACAAAATGTATAACCCTATCGCTCTGTTTTTATAAGTATAGATACATGACGATTTTTATTTGTGTGAGTGTGTGGTGGAAGAATATGAACACAAACAGAAGCCAAGGATCTTGCTTCTGTCCCATTAGGGCTTATTTTTTTATTATATTTCTTTTCATGACCATGGGTACATGTCCTTCAGTCGTAATCATTGAACATATTATACTTATATCCTAGTAAAGTGATGGAAACTTTACTAGGTTTCTGAGGCGATGATGAGATAATACGAAAGTCGTGTTTTTCAACTTTGTACCATTTATCCACTCTTGTACACGTTAACGAGTACTTAACATTTAATAATCCACCATTATTACACATTAACACTCGAAGAAACACAGATTTTGGAAAATAATAAAAAATCCACAACACGATCTTTACGAATTTTCCCGCCAACCCATTAGGGCTTAAAATCCAAAGTCTTGCCAGTCTAAATATTACCAATTCCATCTAAAATAGTCTACAATAGTTTAGTTTTAGGGTGTTATCATACCATTGCTCGCAGAACGGATGGCCGATGGGGCCGTAAAGTTCTGGAGTGGCGACCGCGTACTGGAAGGCGCAGCGTGGGTAGGCCCCCCACAAGGTGGACCGACGACCTGGTGAAGGTCGCGGGAATCCGCTGGATGCGGAAAGTGCAGGACCGGTCGTTGTGGCGATGCTTGGGGGAGGCCTATGTCCAGCAGTGGACGTCTTTCGGCTGTAATGATGATGATGATGATGATCATACCAATCGACTGATCACTGACCGTCGATCGATAATTGATCGACAGTTGATCAATTTAAGAACTGGATCCACGCGACGTCGACTGACTTCATTCTGCCGATGCCGTCGAGAGATCGATTGGTGTGAAAAAACCCTTAGATTTGGCAATCCTGTATCCGATTGGAAGAAAACCAATAAAAAACCGGCCAAGTGCGAGTCGTACTTGTGTAGGCAGAGTAATAGGGTCCCGTTTGGCACCCTTTGGTTACGGAACCCTTAAAGAATTCTCTTGATATTTAAAAGTAAAGATATGTTACTCACACTCGCAACTGAAGACTCGAAAACGTCCTAATTAGGACGTTTTTACTATTAATCCGCGTCAAGTAAGGTGCCGAGCGTGGCCAGTGACAAAAATAAAATGAAATTCCGTTATGTGTGTACAGAAAGTGTTCCAATTATGACGCGAAAGTATCTTGAAGTAACCAATTTACTTACTTTGCACTAGTTTATGTCTATTGTGCTGCCACAGCGTACGGAACATTTTTTTCGTTGGTTTTGTTAGGGTATGGCATATCTATACTTTTAAATATCAATACTTTTTAATTTTTTAATATAGCATATAATTGCTTGTTGCGTGTTGAAAACTGTTCCACAAGACTACAACAAGGTTTTTTTTTGAAACGATGTTACAGCAGATAGACTCTGTTCTCCTCCGGATAATCTCATTACCAATTTATCGGCAACATGATAACAACCTAGCTTGTCCTGAGATTTGAACAACATAGGAGACGACTTGGTTGAGTATACCTTCAACCGTTCAAAATACATAACATTCCAGTGTCGGTATTTACCAAAACGGAGAGGAAAGGAACAAACATCGCAACGTTATTCTTTGGTCTTCTTCTATCGTGTCGACATGAGCTACATAATGATAATAGCTCATGCCGTACGGAAAAGATTAGCCAGTCAGCAGGTTGGTAGCGGGGCTGACTGCCCAGGGTGCGCCGGACGATCAATTAAATATCGTCACTCGTGGAGGCTCTTTTAATTATTCTTTGGTGGCGACCAACGACGTCAATAATAAATAATTTAATTTAAAATTTAAATTTAATAATAAATTTTTTCCATTTTTTCCGCACACGCTCGACTGGTTACAATAATCGCAATCACGAAGCTTTCTCATCTGTCGCAACTGAGCTACAGATATGGCGCACACTTGCGTCCACTATTGTTGCTACTGATATGGTGTGTGCCCACAATTAGAAGATAGACCGGTCTGCCAGCTGGACTGTAGGATCGCTCTTATTATTATTATTAAAAGCTTTTTATTGATTATTAAAAGCTATTGTTTAATTATTATTGTTTTTTTATCTTATTTGTCCTTAGGGGTCCTGGGTTCAGTTCCCGGGTCGGGCAAAGTGTTATTGGGTTTTTTCATTGGGAAATTCTAAGTAGCAGCCCGGAGTATGGATTTGTGCCCGGTTAATGGCAATAGGCTCGCCCCCTATTACATGGGACTATAACATAACTGGCGAAATGTGGGTGTACTATTACACCTCTGCCTACCCCTTCGGGGAAATACAGGCGTGATGTTATGTGTGTGCGTGCGTGTATTGTTTAATTATTTGTTATTGAGAGGATGAAAAAAATCTCTCACGAGCAGGATTCGAACCTGCGACTCCTGGTTCACTACCCTGGTTAAGCTACCGTAATGAACACATTCTGTTTCTTAATAAGATGTAGCAGACGTCACCCAAAGACGGATACAAAGTGGAGGTTAAATTCGATACCACGAGCAGAATTCATTGGTGTACCGAACCAGGAGTCGCAGGTTCGAATCCTGCTCGTGAGCGAATTTTTCTTTCCACGTTTTATATCTTTAGCTTTTATTTAACTCACTTCATTATCTGTCTATCTGTTTGCTACAAATATTCCAAATCAATTTTGAGATGACAATACAATTTTTGTTTTTGTATTTAATAAAAAAGCTGTATTGGTAATGTTTTTTCTCTTTTCTTCGAGCCTTTTGCCAATCATATTGGAGTCAGCTTCCAGTATAACCAGAGACGGCTGAACATCGGTATTTTACGATAAGACCGCCCATGTATGTACCCATAATTTATACGTTGTTCCTGCTTACTACTATTTTCATGGTGTACAATAAAGTATATTCTATCTATTTATCTATCTACACGGAGCTACTGCCATCAGACCCCCGCAACACAGTTAGTGATGGGTCCCTACTTACCGACATCCTAAGGTTAGACCAGTTGTCAGACTTTCGGGCTTCTGACTACCTGTAACGACTGCCATAGAAATTCTTCTTTTAGCTGGTAGATAGATAGACGACAGAATATTCTTTTCTCCCACTTGCTCGGAAATAGGTTCATTATTTTAAAAAAAAACATCAGTCGACTCTTTTCCGTACGCAATGAAATAACACGCCAGCAATATGCAACACGACAATAATAGAAATTGCTTGACAGTTTTTATTTTTTAAATTATGATAGCGGAGTTTTTAAGTACACACTTTCATTGGTGTTTTTAGGTACAAAATATTTATCATTACAAAAGCTGAACGCGCATTTTTTTTTTTTCAAACTTGATTGTAGAACAAGAACCGCGCGCGGACGAATTGGCACAAATGAAAATTAGATACTGTTGAATTAATTTGTGTATTATTTCCTCGTAAATGAGAGAAAAGTACTATACAAGTCTCGGCCGAAATAACAATTAATCCAATAATCCGTACATCCAATAATACTCGGACGTCAATTGCTTCATTTCAGGCCAACTTATAACAATAATACTAGCAAATAACTGTCCCACTGCTAGGCAAAGGCCTGTTGTTTTAATCATAATCATCATTATCATTTATTTTGCTCATAAAACACGGTACAAAATGGTCTCAGAATAAGACATATTTAGACAAACAATCATTGTCAAAATATTTCCCCAACAACAAATTCATAAAATAAACTAACTCCAAATATAAACGACTTCCAATAATTGGAATTACTCACAAGAATAATCAGTGAATTATTTTGAACCGCGGTTAGTGACTAACTGCTACTAATGTTTTACTAAAGCGGTTAACAATGGGGCTGTGACCTCGGAGGCCTAATATGAACTGGATTTAGCAATGTTATAACAACTAAGTAGGAAAATATCTCAAGGATTGAGTATGAGATTGCTATTTCATTATCGGAAAATAGTATTGTCCGATCTCTTGGTCTTGCAGTCTTGCGGTCTTGCATTTTCGCACGACCAAAACTTTGATAGTGTTGCCCAGTCTCGGTCTTGCAGTCTTACACATTCGACCAATACTTTGACTATCATTGCCCAGACTTCTTCTTGCAGTCTTGCTGTCTTCCATGTTCACAAGACAATACTTTGATAGAGTTGCCCAGTCTTGGTCTTGCGGTCTTGCATATTCGCAAGACCAATACTTTGATAGTGTTGGCCCAGTCTTGGTCTTGCGGTTTTGCATATTCGCAAGACCAATACTTTGATAGTGTTGGCCCAGTCTTGGTCTTGCGGTCTTGCATATTCGCAAGACCAATACTTTGATAGTGTTGGCCCAGTCTTGGTCTTGCGGTTTTGCATATTCGCAAGACCAATACTTTGATAGTGTTGGCCCAGTCTTGGTCTTGCATATTCGCAAGACCAATACTTTGATAGTGTTGCCCAGTCTTGGTCTTGCGGTTTTGCATATTCGCAAGACCAATACTTTGATAGTATTGCCCAGTCTTGGTCTTGCGGTTTTGCATATTCGCAAGACCAATACTTTGATAGTGTTGCCCAGTCTTGGTCTTGCAGTCTTGCATTGTCGCACGACTAAGACTCTGATAGTATTGTCCGAACTCTTAGTCTTGCAGTCTTGCGGTCTTGCATTTGCACAAAACCAAATCCAAGAACCGCTAAGCTACCGTGAATTCTGCTCGTGGTATCGAATTTAACTTCCACATTTAAACCGTCTTGTATAATAACCGCCTCTGCTCGTGGTGTGGATTTCTCACCATTTAGATTTTGTACAAAATTTCCATCGATCATAGCCCAAACATCCCCCATAGGCGCCTCATAACAGCAATCGAACAACAACATCAATTGTCTGTCAACACATCAATGAAATTTCACTAATATACGTTTCCACTATTCGCCACTTGAAAACTTCAAATCAATTTCGACCATTAATGTGAGCCGTCAAAACATCCGCGTTACTGATTAACCAATAGCCGCCTTGGTAGGGCCAATAGGATTGCAGTACCACAGGCAGTACCCCGCCTCAGCTAGTGACAGAATTTATTGTACAGTCTAACAAAGCAATTGGTATACAGGGTACACAGATATAAATGAAGTTTTCTCAGAAGATTATGGATGTTTTCGAGTGAAATATGATTTTAATAACGGACAAAGTTAAATTATATTTATACAAAACCCTAATCAAACCATTCTATAATAACTTCCTGAGAAATCTTCATCTATATCTGGCGATCCTGTATACCTACTACTACTTGCTTTGTTAGACTGTACGCATTATATTCAATATTAGGCTAAATGATCGATGAAGATTTAAAATGTTACCATATAACTGTTGGTTGCTCAGGTTGGTTGTATCGGTGTCAGGCTCGGTAACTGATAAATCATACAGTTGATTCCGATTTAATTCCGGTCTGAATTAAATTCACATAGAGCAAACTGTCGAATCGTGACATTCGTGACAGTAAATATTTAAATGTTTCACATACATATTTAAATCGAACACAGGTTACGAATAAAAATACGTAATCAGCGTACCATCTGTAATTTTAAAATGTCTTCTAAAAACCTAGAGGTGACAAAAGCAAAATCTAACTCCCGGTATAAATTATAATCCGCATTGACGAAAAAGTAAACTAACATAATATCACGCCTGTATTTCCCCGAAGGGGTAGGCAGAGGTGTATAGTAACACCCACCTTTCGCAAGTTATGTTATAAGTCCCATGTAATAGGGGTCCAAAAAGTAAACTAATGATACCTATTTCTGCCGCCACGTAGAGATGGTACGTCCGAGGAAAATTCGGAATTGGATCTCGATGTACGTACATCGTACATCCATCTCTAAAGATCTACATCCAGGTTCCGTGTCCGTCGGACCCATATGGGTCCGGCTGTCTAACCATGATCATCGGATCTTGGAGTGCGGGAGTGCAATGCAAAGATATAATAACACTGTGATTCAATAACCCAAACTGTATAAGGATTAGGTAGTCTTCATTTCGATCTTGTAAATATTGTATAAAAGTAGATAATGAGATGAAGCAATCACTAAGATCACTATTATGTTAGGAAGCAGGTAACTAGGTACTAATCACACTGATTACAGGAATAATTTTAAAAACGAAAAGCAAAAATACATTAAAAAACAAAAAACTAAGCAACAGCACAGCCAAGTTGTGGAATTCACTGCCGGCATCTGTATTTCCGGGCACTTATAACCCTAACGCCTTTAAAGCTGGAGTGAATCGGCACCTAATAGGTTTGCTCGCTCCATCGTCGACCGCATCCTGACAAAGCTGTCTAGATTGTGGTCAAGAGCAGATCTATAAATCATAAAAAAAATCTCAGATTCAGTTCCGCTCCGCTCAGTGCGTGTTCCTTCTTTGCTGCTTGCAGCTCTGGCGTAGATACTGACGGAGAATTGCGGTCGGATGTACATCTATCAATAACGCAAGTAATGCGGGTCCGGGATTCGTATCCATCCGGACCTACCCATCTCTACCGCCAAGTAGCATGCTGTATTCCACTTTGAAGGGTATGGTGAAAGGGTGCCTGTGTCATTACAGAAACATGAGCATGACCATTGTCTCTAAGGTGATCTCTTGGTGCTGTTGGTGTCATACAGGCCACGGTTACCGTCAGGTGAGCCGTCGGCCTGTTTGATAACCTATTACCTCAGACCAATAAGCCTCAAGGCGCCATTTAGCCGGATACCCCCGGTAAACAAGCATATGCAGTAGCACTGTATATCATTCGCCCATTCGTCAGCGAGCTATATTCGTCAGCGAGCGGCACCAATCATACCACGCCGTCCGCCCCCTGTTCCCCGCCAACATTTTACAACTGTGTTCTCATGCAAAACTTTGTTTATGCGGCGTCTTGAGGTTTACTGGTCTGTGCCTATTACTTAAGTATTTTAAAATAGGTCTTCAGACATCGGTGCAGGTGGCTGGCTGAAGCCATAATATGAAGTGACGTATATATATTATTCGTGTGTGTTATTATCGGAAGCTGAATTGGCTCCCAAACCCCCATTTTACTAGATTTTCAGTACAATAACTAACCTCATTCTCTCGTATTTTCCACAGTATGGCAGCGATGAATTCGGGCACGATTCCCCGAGCCGGTACGCGTCCCCCAAGGGCGCGGGCGCGGGGGCTCCCTACCAGGAGGCGTACTACGCGGGCGGCGAGTGGGCCGCTCCCTACTACCAGCCCCCACCAGCGTACCAGCACGATCCGTACGCTACGTCGCCGGGTAAGACTTTATACCTTATTAAAACTGCATGTGCAATCCAGGGACAAATGTTCTCTCCAAGTAAATATATTGCCGGGAGAACTAGCTCTCTGAGCCATACATAAGTCATGTACCTATCTGGTCATTACTGTCTTACTTCTGAGCTCGGGCCTCTTCTCTGAAGGATTTGGCTTTAGTCTACAACGCTAGCCAAATGCAGGCTACACAAACCATCGAGAACTGTATGGAGCACTCTCAGGTGTGCAGGTTTCCTCATGATGTTTTCCTGCACCGTTAATGCAACTAATAATAACATTCTGATTATCCATGATTTTTGGACCGGACATAAACTCCGCACGAGAGGCAAACTTTCAACCTTTAAGCTTCACTGTTTTTACTGTCAACTGGGTCACATTTTCTATATCTCAAACAAAGTCTTCATTATCTTCTTCAGTGAATATGAGGATCGACCTCCAGTCTAACCAGTTCCGCCACCGTTGACGAAAGAGGTGCATCCATCTACTTAAAACAAAGCGGAGATTAGACCCTCTTCGTTTCGACGGCATACAAGGAAGCATAAAGCATCCTGATACTAACCGATGATGCTTTAACTGATACTTGAAAAGGTAACCAGCGGACTCGCCAGCCAGAGGCCAGAAGGCATTTCTTCAGTGTTTGAAACGCAGCAGCGTCATTGGCTCTTAAATGGTCTGGCTGTACACTGTTGCCACTAATTTTTTAAGCCATCATTACGACATGGTAGAGACCGTGTTAAACAGTGAGAGACTACATTAAAAGAGCCTCAACGAGTGACTATATTTAATTGATAGACCGGTGCACCCTGTGCAGTCAGCCTCTCTACCAACCTGCTGACTGACTAATCTTTGCCCCACGCCATGAGCTGTTATCATTCTCATGTCGACACGACAGAATAAGTGAGAGACTGACACAGTTCTCTGGTAGAATTTATGTTCTTTTGTTCTAGACCACCATTTTCCAACGTTTCTCAATCACGCCCCCCCCCCAACCCCCAACCGAGGGTCAATTCTCGTACTTTAAAATATTCAAAGTAAAGTATCAATCTAGTTCCGTGTGGTGCCGGACATAAATAATTGCACCACCCTATTTCTTCCCATGGGTGTCGTAAAAGGCGACTAAGGGATTCACCAGAGGATGGGCAGCAGCGTTCTCTGAGTATTTAACCAACCAACTGCGACCGCAAACCCGCCTGCCAAGCGCGGCGATTATTGCATATCCTCCCCTTTTGGAGGAGGTCTATGTCCAGCAGTGGACGTGTTTGGGCTGAAATGATGATGATGATAGTATCAATCTAGTAGATCGTAGTTTTTTTTTATTCGTAATGACCGCTGCCTCACCTTTTTTTTCTGTGGGGGAAATCCTCATGGACGCACTCCGCCCGGGGTAGGCGGAGCCAGTGTCGGACTCTTACCGAGTAACCACCACGGTGTTCCTTCAACTACCTTAGCCGGGGGCGTGGGGACCCGTGAGTATTCACACAACCACCCCCAACAGGTCCCGGCCCGCCACACCTGTGTTAGGCGATCGTGCGGTCCACCATGGTGCACGCTTGCCCCAGCATAAAACTATTCACTCGTGTCTTGAAGACCTTGAATTGTATGTATTTTGACCATTTTAAATGACGAGTACAGGACTTCAGATCTACGAAGATCCTTATGAACAACTCCTTAAAAATAAGAATTAATTAATAATCTTTATATTGGGGCAGTAAAGTTCTGGAGTGGCGACCGCGTACTGGAAGGCGCAGCGTGGGTAGGCCCCCCACAAGGTGGACCGACGACCTGGTGAAGGTCGCGGGAATCCGCTGGATGCGGAAGGCACAGGACCGGTCGTTGTGGCGATGCTTGGGGGAGGCCTATGTCCAGCAGTGGACGTCTTTCGGCTGAAATGATGATAATGATGATATTGAGATGTGTTGGCGGCTCCGAGTTTGGAAAAGACTATTCTGGGTAAACTTACTCCTTTCAGCTCTCTTCTAGCACATCTAATTTTTCGACCGCCTGTTCCAGGTATAGCAGGCGCCCCGGTAGGCGAGGCGGGGGGCGGTGGCGCGGAGCTGCCCCTGCCCCCGATGTCGTCGTTCAGAGCCGCCGCCCCACACCACTCCCCCACAGACCCCATGCTGGTGGCTAAGCCGCCGTTACAACCTGTAAGTCTACTGCTTGTTCTCTATCTCCTTTCTTTTAAATGTATGTGTGTATTGCTGTGTTCCGGTGTGAAGGGTACGGGTGCCGGTGAAATTACAATCGCATAAGACTTTTCATCTTTATATCTCAGTTTGGCGAACCGACTTGCGGTACCATTTAGGTAACAGCCTAGGTGATATTGCAGTTGTTATGGGCAAAGGTAACCGCTTAACATCCGGTGGGCCTTTAGCTCGTTTCACCATCCTATACTAAAAAATCAAATTAAAAAAAGTTATTCATGAACTGAATATAATTGAGATTAAAAAAATATATACATCGTAACCAATTACCTTTTAAAACAGCAAGACTCGGTAATTTGTTACATTATTACGATTGCAAAATGTGATAATTGAAATAAAGTTGTATGTCACCGATCGACAGAGAAAGAGCGATACGCTTACGGACGGTAATGCGAGCAAGACAAAAAGCTGTTTCTCTGTCGCGCGCTGCATGCCTTCGCGTCATGATTCATGAATGAATAAATGGCGGAATGAAGAATCTTACAACAAATATTACTTTTTGGTGTACTTACGCGTGAAAAGTGATTCTATCCCCCAGTTTCTGGAAGGCTGATCAATTAGATCTATTGTCAAATCTAATGTCAGCTCCTGTGATTGGTCCGCAAAAATACTAATAACCAATCACATCGCTTGACCTGAGATTTGACAGTCGATTAGTTCATTTCTGTGTTCATCAGCCTTTCGGAAACTAGGGTATGTGTCTTATTTTTGAACTTTGTGATTTGTGCAGTGAATGCACATGGTGGCATTTTCAACGAATTTTTCATTGTTTAAACTCTAACTAATGTATGCGCGTAACACGTGCAGTCTAGCCGTTGTCTTGCGCAGTGACTGAACGAATTCACGTAATTTCATGTCGCGCCGATCAAGTTGCAGTGACGCTGCAGTTCGTTGCTGACAGCGCTCGCCGTAGATAAGAGAATACGAAAAGCGTTGTTTTGATCGAAACTTAACTATAACTGCATTTCTTTAGTTACGTGAATTAGCCCACTGGTCCATGGACTTAGCTTTTAGGACCACGCCACAGACAGTACAAATATAGACGAAGTGCTGCGAACAATCATAGTGAAGCCAAAAAAAAACCGGCCAAGAGCATGTCGGGCCATGCTCAGTATTATAGGGTTCCTTAAGTAGGTGTAATTACAAACGAATCAAATCGAATATTAATCATGGCTATTTTAGTTTTTGCAATAATCGGCAGCATTCGCGACTCAGAGCGTGTTGTTAGTAGCGCCATCTAGCGATAAATTCAAGAAGCCAAATTTAAGAAGTTTTAATGTAATTTCAAAGTTACTTTTTGTGATTTTTTCAAATAGAAAGTAGCTAAAGGAGCATTATTTGCTATGATAATTTTTCTCTAAGGTCAATGACCTTTGAACTAGGACGTTTTAAGTATTTTTCAGTTTTCTCTCTATAACTCAAAAAAATATGATCACATTATACTCGAAATAATTTTAAAAGAGAGTTTTCACAAAGGTCTATCAATGTGGAAGATTATAAGTTTCTACATTCCATAGTTTAGAAATGGCAGGGGGGGGGACACATTGCAAGCCACTTTGGCGGGCTATATTTCGCAGATGGTACACCTGATAAAAAAGTGGTGTATCAAACATTACCTTCATTTTAGTAGACCTATTCAATGATATCCCACACGAGGGGGTACAGCTAAAAAAAACATTTTTTTCCCCATTTCACATGTATGGACGCCACCCCTAAAATACGGAAAAACTATTTTTTTATTCTTTTAAAATTGAGATCTATATGTAGACTATTTTTCAACAAAATTTCATTTACTTATGTTTATAACTGTAGAAGTTATTAAGCTGTAAAGGATTAGGACAGACGGACAGACGGACAGACGGACGGACATGACGAAACTATAAGGGTTCCTTGTAGGACTTCGGAACCCTAAAAACGAGTGTGATTTATAGATTTAGAGCACACGACTGAAGTAAAACTTCACTAACTTATGAGAACAAAGGAATGGCGGCGCGGCGCGCGTAATTCTGCCGGCGCTGTGTCATGGCCGTACCGCGCCTCGCTCCAAGCGTCCCGCACTACCCCTCCGTTCGCCTGAATTTTCGTAACTCCGTAACGCATTCACCAGCTTACTCCCCAAGTCAAGCGTGCCTAAAGAAGTTTTACTTCAAAAAACTATGCTTCTTTCGTGTACAACCAGCGCTCACGTACACACCATGCACCTGAAGGATATTTTTTTTCGTGATGCTTACTGAACGATGCCGTGACGTGGCTTCACTAGATTGTTCGGAGCACTTCGTCTATATTTTTTACTATGTCTGTGGACCACGCGCGGTAATTTTCTACCGAGTCTTCTTCTTTTTTTAACGTCATTGACTGTAACCAAGTTCAATCCCGGCTCGCACCTCTGACTTTTCGGATTCATGTGCGGATCAGAATTTGATTATCACTTGCTTTAACGGTGAAGGAAAACATCGTGAGCAAACCTGCACACCAGAGAGTGCTCCATACAGTTCTCGATGGTGTGTGTAGTCCGCCAACCGTGGTGGACTAAGGCCTTAACCTTCTTATACTGAGAAGAGGCCCGTGCCCAGCAGTGGGACAGTAATGGGCTGATTATGTTATGTTTTTTATGACTGTAACCGTACTGGTTCGTCAACTCGCAGATGTACGGCGGCGCAGCGAGCACTCCGGCGGGGGAGGCGGGCAGCCTGTCGTCGTACGGCTCGTCGCCCGCCACGCCCGTGCAGTCGCCGCCGCCGCTGCACGCGCGCCTCTACCCGCCGCTCAAGCACTCGCCGCACCACCAACACCTGCACCACCACAACGGACAGGTACAGTCAGCAAACCTTTCCGATGTACAGTCTAACAAAGCAATTGGTATACAGGGTAGAAAGATATATAATAGGGCTCCCATCCGTCCGGGTTTCCCCGGATTTGTCCTAGTTTAGAAAGCGTACGGGTGGGGTTTCATTTGTAGGCCGGGTTTTAGGCTGCTGACACATCTACCGACAATACGCAGCCGAAATTACGTCTTACTTAAATGAGTAACATTAAAAGATATAATTTAATATGTCCGGGTTTAAAGGTACAAAATCCAGGATTTTCACACTTCTTGTCCTGGTTCGCAGATTTTAGAGATGGCAGCCCTAGATATAAATGAAGTTTTCTCAAAAATTATGGATGTTTTCGAGTGAAATGTCATTTTAATAATGGACAAAATTAAACTGTATTTATACAAAACCCTAATCAAATCATTCTATAATAACTTCCTGAGAAATCTTCATCTATATCCTGTATACTAATTGCTTTGTTAGACTGTACCACCACTAAGGCTAAAATCGCTTACACTCAATGGTAGAAATCCCTACTATCAGGACCAAGCGCTTTGAGAATTCTTTCATAATGCGGCACAGCCAAGTTGCGGAATCCACTGCATACAAAAAAAAACAGTATATTTCCATCAACAAGATATACGTAACATTAGTTGGTGATGGCATTTGTATTTCCGGGCACTTACAACCCTAACGCCTTTAAAGCTGGAGTGAATCGGCACCTAATAGGTTTGCTCGCTCCATCGTCGACCACATCTTGACAAAGCTGTCTAGATTGCGGTCAAGAGCAGATCTATATTTCATAAACAAAAACAATGTTCGATGGCAGCGGTAGGTACAATCAATCTTTCCGCTAAACCACCACTAAGGCTAAAATCGCCTGCACTCCAATGTTCGATGGCAGCGGTAGGTACAATCAATATTTCCGCTAAACCTCCACTAAGGCTAAAATCATTTACAATTTTTGATAGTGATAGAGTGTTAATAATATCGATCAAATTGATAACTCGACAAATCGATAATAACAATCACATGAGACTTTCCATCTTCATGTCTCAGTTTGGCGAACCGACTTGCGGTACCATTTAGGCAACAGCCTAGGTGGTATTGCAGTTGTTATGGGCAAAGGTAACCGCTTAACATCAGCTGGGCCTTTAGCTCGTTTCGCCATCCTATCATCATCCTCCGCGCCTTTTCACAATTATATTGGGGTCGGCTTCCAGTCTAGCCAGATGCGGCTGAACATCAGTATTTTACACGGAGCGACTGCCACTGGAGCGAGCTATGCTTGGAGTTTCTTTGAAGGATAAAATCCGTAACGAGATTATCCGGAGAAGAACCGGAGTGACCGACATAGCTTGTAGGATCAGTAAGCTGAAGTGGCAGTGGGCTGGCCATGTCTGTCGAAGGACCGATGGCCGCTGGAGCAGACGAGTCCTTGAGTGGAGACCGCGAATCGGCAAACGTAGCGTAGGGCGCCCCCCTGCCAGGTGGACCGACGACCTAAAGAACGTGGCTGGAAGGGACTGGATGCGGAAGGCAGAGGACCGAGCGTTGTGGCGCAACTTGGGAGAGGCCTATGTCCAGCAGTGGACTGCGATAGGCTAAGTTGATTGATGAACTGTGATACGTTTAATTAGTTTGTGATGGTTGGTTAAGAAGTAACACAATTAAAACCATACGAAACTTTATCAACACATATTTAATAAAATAAAAAGTCATGGGTAGGTAGAAGACCCGTCACTATGTTTTCACTTTGTAAGGAGGGTAGCGCATGTACTCTCCTGGCTCAGCTCCGCAGTGGTGACCGCCGAGATGGTGAGCCCGAGGTGTTGATGGGCCGGCTGGATCACGGCACCTGATGGTGACAGGTGGTCGTCACCGGGCCGGCGAACGGTCGCGCGTAGGTAGGCCGCGTGGAGCGCCGCTAAAATGTAGCAGGCCAGCTACCACGCAGCATGATGATGATAAGCTACAGCGTAGCACCCTGGAATAATGTCCAGTGTGAGTGGCGTGATCACAAGCGTCTCCTCTGATTGCGACCACCGGAAGCATAAGCAAAGCGAGAGTACAATTGCGATAGTGATGGTGGTGTGTGATTGTCACAATCAGAACGGAGTTTACAATGGGGATGTGAGAAGCACTGAATGAATTTAAATTAAAACAATAGGCAAAACAAATGGTAAAGAAAAGTTACATATCAAAATATAGCAGAAGGCTCAAAGGTCAAGTTAAATTTAAACACAGAAAAATCGTTATTACTAAACTACCTGACATACAAAATAAAGTTATACTTGTTCAGCACTTACCCAATATGGGGATTTAAAACAATAACACATTAAGAGCCTACTAAATAGGCGACTACCGATGCCAATGATGTGGAGGGCACACGATTGAAGTCACGGCACCTAATAACGAGGTGCCGTAAACGTGCACCCCCCACGGTGGCAAAAGTCGGTGTGCCGGTGCAGGACGAACGAACTATAGAATTAACTCGAGCCCGAGCTAGGCGATAACAAATATCGCTGTGTGCGTGCGCTCGTGACTCGAGGCCGCGCGCGAATCTAATGGCCGTTAAGCATTTGGTTTTAAAATGAATGAAATAATAAAGAAAAAAGGTTAATAATAATGATTTTAAATTAAAAATACTAAAAATAACGTTACAACGTTACAACTGCCATCAGACCCTCGCAACCCAGTTACTGGGTAATATTGACATTCGGAGGTTAGACCAGTTGTCAGACTTTCAGGCTTCTGACTACCCGTAACGACTGCCATGGATATTCGTATGACAACCTATAATAAAAATAAAAAAACAATTATACTAATAATCCTTTCTATATAATTCCAGCAATCAAACTGGGTATCAACAGGGGTATCGTCGCCCCCCTCGGCGGCGACCCCGCACGCGCCGCTGCCCCCCCCGCTGCCCAACGGCCACCACCAGCCCATGCCCGTGTTCCAGCCCAGCATGGTGAGTGTATGTGCTCTGTTCACACACTAGAATGTTAGAGAGAGGTAGAGAGTGACTAGAAAATTGTGTTGGCAGTGTTGACAAATATTACCCATCAACGGTCGCAAAACCATTGAGGTAATATGTACTACGTACTCTCTCACAAATTAAATCGGTTTCTATGGGGTATCAGGTCAATGGGTGGTACGGAACCCTTACTGCGCGAGTCCGACTCGCACTTGGCCGTTTTTTTTTATTAAAAATACAATACAATACTAATCCTCTTTATTGCACAACAAGATTATATTAATTTCTTAAATAACTACTTATGCGCTAGTGTACAACTGGCGGTCTTAGCGCTCCACGGCGATCTCTTCCAGACAACCATTGAATGGACTGGAATGTCATGGAAGAGACAAAGGGTAGTTACCGGTGCACTTAAATGATATCGGAATCTTAACTAATTAAACTAAACTAACTTAACTAGTAAGAAAATATTTAAAAAAAATGCCAAAATATACATACATCTAAAATCTTGGTCTTATTAGAAAAAAGATAAGCAAGTTTATTTATGAGCCAAGTTATATGATTTAAATATATTTTTTATGTGTCATGGCTCATCGCAACTGCCCGTCGCTCAGTACAATGTCCGTTTCGCATGACAGTGACAGAAAATACCCCATCCTAGAACTTAAAAAGCGTGTATTCTTTCCATTTTTCATCGATTTTATTTATTTTTTAACAAATCGTGTTACATTTACTAATTCTTCAAAAAAAATTGTTATTTATTTTATATTGTATTTTTTAGTCAAATACCCTATTTTTTTTCAAATGTGTCATCTACGATACCTATCACAGCAAACTGTTCACTGTCACAGTTATTAAAACATGGAAGTAGTTCCTTTAGAAAATATCTGTTTATAAATCACATTGTCAACACAATTTCCGTCTCTTCTGTAAATACAAAACTCCAATACTGATTTGATACATTTGCTTGCCATTTAGCCAGCATTTTACAATAGCGCTCCCTCAAAGACTATGGAATTGAAGGATGTTAGAGAAGTATTATAGATATTATTTCTGTCCAAAATGCCTAAAGACTTTCCAATTTCTTCTACTCAATTTTCAGGTCAAATCGGGACATCAGTACTCTTAGCGAACTTGCCAGCTACGAGTTTGACAATTACGCGTTTGACAGCTACGCGTTTGACAGCTACGCGTTTGACAGCTATGAGTTTAACAGCTACGCATTTGACAGCTACGAATACTTATTGATATCGAATTGTTTACATTCATTCGCAAATTAGTAGTTCCTCCACACATCCGTTAAGCTATTTATTTGTAAATGAAAGTCAACGAATTCAATAAAAGTATTCATAATAATCAAACTCCCAGCTGTCAAACTCGTAGCTGTCACACGCGTAGCTGCTAAGCTCGTAGCTGATAAGCTTGTGCTAAGGGTACTCATGCTGCATTTACACGAGGCCAATTGGCGAGCCATTCCACTAAGCCAAGCTGTTATTGGCGTTGTGTAAATAAAGACAATCCATTAAATTAGAATGATTTCTAATTTTTAGGCGCCACTACCTTCCCCCTCCACATGCGCGAGGCATTGGCTTGTGGAATTGCTTTATGCAAACGAATTCTTTCTTATTAAGCCATTCCACTAGTTAGTTCTATTGACCTAATGGCTTGGCTTAGTGGAATGACTCGTGTGTAAATTGTCCTTTATATCACGATTTGACCTGAAGTTTGACTCCAATCCGTATGTTTAAAGTGTTACGGATTACATTTAAAATATCTAGTAGTAGAACTCAGCAATTTTTGTAATTTAGAAATAGCGTAAGGTAGGTTATTATACGACATGTTGATCTGTATTCGTGCCATATTTAAGGAGGTGACTATACCACTGATACTGAACACGAATCAATAAAAAAATCAAAACAAAAAAAAAAATTAAAAAAATCTCTAAATACCTTTTTGTAAACAAACCAATCCAATCCATCCGTGTCGCGTGCGACATAAAAAACGATGCGTGCGAAACCACCACAAAAAATGCAGGTATTTCCAGTTCCACCCTTTGACAGTGCCGCCGATAACTTAGTTTCAGAGTCGTTCAGGATTTATTCTCAAACCGTAGCTATGATTCTAATTGAAAATTGGTGTATTAAATAATCGTAGAATTTTTAAAGTATTTTTTAATGACTAAGCACATTATTTATCATTTGCTTTAGAAATATGGCGCCGATACAGATCAACATCTTGTATACAGTAAGAGAAGAATAAAAATACCACGTTTAAAAACGAAAATTTACTATAAAGATAGTCGAAAACAGTATTTTCAAAAACTATTGTAAACGTTTAAGTCCCTTGTCACCACGTGCGCCACAGCTGTTACCTACGGTTATTATTAGCGGCCTGTGATTGGTGGATTCGTAAAACAATATATTGTGTACATTGTAAAGATATTTGTTTGTTAGTTTATCGGTTATCGTTGTCGGAAGTCCATCTGTTCGGAGGCTTCTATGTTCTGTTTTGTTAGTCCATCTTGCTGCTCAAGTGAAAGTACCACGCATAGTGCTCCTACAGTGTAGTTGCGCGCTCGGCCAACGGAGTGAACCAAAAACGTCACCGTTAACAGTGCGTATGGCGGTGTACCCGTTATTTTTATTAACACGATTTAAAACAATCAAAGTTACCACTTCATAGCTAGATTGGGAAAAAATCGGAACGTCAGTAGGCATTCAAAGCAAATGTAGAAAATTAGTGATTTCATATACATAGTCGAAATTAATTGAAAGTTATTTCTAAGCATGACCCCCCTTTTAAGCATGGATGTAACTAATTTTACGATTTTCCCAGTAATTTTGATATTGAATTGTTTTTTTTTTTATGAATAATTGAAGCTTTGGATTTTCTTTTCTTTTTTTTCTGAATTAATATTTCGGAATGTTATACGAACTTTATAGAAGTGTGAATTATGAAACCTTTTGGAATAAAAAATAAGCCATTTGGCATAATTATATACCATTTGGCATAACAATATCCTATTTGGCATAACAAATAAATCTATTACGAACAAAAAACGTGAGTTAAATTTAGTAAAAATTTGAAAAAATATGCTGGCTGCACGGAAAATATTAATAATACACACATAAGTTCGTATGACATTTTCTGTGTATATTTTTTGTGTTTTTATGTTGTGTTTAATAGTAAGCGAGAAGTGAGGACTCGTGCCATAGATTATTCTTTATTTTTTTAGTACTAGTAGTATTTTAGTGTGTATATTGAATTAAATAATAGTTGCATTAGTAGATTTTTAGGCCAATTGGCTTTTGAATGGATAGTTTTTTAGTAACGTTTTAGGTCTTCAAAAAAAAAACCTTCAAACTAACATTTCATGGTTTAAAAAAAACTAAAATACTTACCAAAAAACGCGATTTAAACTGTTGATACAACGGATATTTAAAAAAAAATTGGTACTAAAATATTCCTTTAAAATTATTTCTGTTCCCCAAATAAAATCCTGTCAGTCCATGACAGTATGCCAGGATATGAAGGGCCGTGTCCTCACTACAGCCGCACTGGTTTCATACGGGAGTAACCTCCCGTCTCGCCACTTTGTGCAAGTATTTGCCGAAGCATGTTCCGACAAAACCTGCACCAGAAGTAAGGACATCGTTCCGTGTCGCCTCCGCACCTACACCTCAAGAATCGGCTGGCCTGACTCTGTTTTCCGGCACTGGGCATCTCCAGCCTCTCCTTGACTTTTTTTTTCTTTTTTTCCGTGGGAAAATCCTCATGGACTCACTCCGCCCGGGGTAGGTGGAGCCAGTGTCGGACTCTTACCGACTAAAACCACCACGGTGTTCCTTCAACTAATAGGCGAGCCCCTACTCCCCGTGCGGCCTAACGTTGGCCGCACTCTTCTAGGCGGCGCACACGGAACACTGCACGCCACCTCACCTCAAGGGCCTTTACCAGCTGCACCAGCTACGCCTGCTGTGTCGGCTACGCCAGCTGCGTCAGCTACGCCAACTGCGCCAGCTACGCCAGCATGCTGAGCCTCTCCTTCACTGGCCTAATACTGCGCCTCCCTGCGCCACCTCGTCATGGCTTCAGGTGGCGGGCGTCTGCCACTTTCCGCCGAATGGTCCGCTCAAACAGATACCCTGTGTCAGCTTGCGATTTTAATGTCTTCAATGACTTTTGACTTCACATTTCGTTATTCAGCCAAGGAGAACAATTGGTGGAACAATTTTGTTTAACAAGTGTCATCATCATCATTTCAGCCGAAAGACGTCTACTGCTGGATTATAGGCCTCCCCCAAGCATTGCCACAACTTAACAAGTGTACCCATTTAAAAAACTACGTAAATTAAACTATTTTTGTGTTATCCAAAATCAAATTACCTTATTATAAATATAATTTCTCAATCCAGGAAATACCTCGTAATAAAGGAATTATTTCAAGAGGGAAGTAGTTTCTTACCTCTTGTTTTTTGCTTTCTTTAATCCCAACTCTACTAAAGATCTCTGTTTGCTACTTTAATAGCAATAAATAATAATATTGCAAAAATTATGCCCCTGTACTGTTTCTTATTTTTTTAATTTTGACAACAAGTATAAGTATTTAACTTAAAATAAGTATTTAACTTAAAATTTAATTGAATAAGAATGTATTTTAAATATTATTTAACTTAAAATTTTATTGAATAATAATGTATTTTAAATATTATTTATGCTATTCTAATTACGTATTTGATGTTCTTGTTAATATTAATTTAAAATAAAAGACTGTATTTAACTAACTTATAACTATGGGTGAATTTGCCTGAAATAAAATTATTTTATTTATTTATGTATTTATAGCGCGTTCTTTAAATCTATTTCTTGAACAACTTAAGTCTGATTATTAACCAATAACTTTTGGAATTCCTCACGTGTGCTATCCTAAATAAACCACAAATCAAATCTCGTCGTAAACCGAGTTTCAATTCCTCAAAACATCGTAAAGTCATCAAAGTAAGTCAATGGCCCGTCCCCGCTCCTCGCTACAAGTACACCGCTTGGTTAGGGCGCGCCGGCCGAGCAGAGGCAGCTGGACGAAGCCATGGTGTTCCTGAGAGACCACTCCGATTGTGTGAGTATATGTGTTCCGTAGAAGGATGTTATATGGTGTAGTTTTGTAGGATTTATTTATAGTTCGTAAAATATTGCTGGAGTCCTGTGACAGATGACAAATACGTACAAAAAATATCAAACGACCGATGTTAAATTGTACTTATTTGACTACAGAGGAATTTCCGAAAATGAGCCAAAGATTTCGGGCTGTGAAGACCATATTTAAACGGAAGAGTTTTTTTTACCGAGACTAATTCTGATTTTGTTTTTCTCGGAACAAATAATTATTATCTAATCTATCCCAGTTTTAGAAACAGGAATGTAAGTGATACATGTAATATTATAAAGAATATTTCATGCAAAAAAAACCAGTAAAATCAAGTTTCAGAAAAATATAGTCTGCATTATTTCAGTAAAACGGGACATTACAAATTATTTTCACAACTACAATTTCTATAACAATAATTTCTTCGTTTCTATTGATTAAAAATCTACAGCATATAACCACCATATTTTCGAAAATAATACTATACAGTGCTATTGTCTCCTCTGAAAATTTCAAATCCATAAATAAACAAAAATATTTTCATGAAAAACAAAATATACATGCCATACCCACGAACGAATAAAAAAAGGCGGACAGAATCTAGCTAAGAAAAAATTGATGCATTTTTCTTAAAACCTCTACAAGTCGCCAGCATTTTAACACACCAGACGCCATATTTTAATTTTATTTGTGACACAACGACAATTACTTCAGCAAACGAAGTTTGTTGCGTAATGTTAGCTTTTAGACTTACTATGGGACTCAATGTGTGCGTGCCAGCCCGTACTTTCAAGCGAGCCGACTTACTATTGGGTGCTTCACTTTATTCACTTATTGCTTAGCGAGATTCCGTCCACCTTTTTTTATTCGTCCATGGCCATACCTTATACTGCAATAATAAATTAAAATTGTGTATCTATCTATCTCTTTTGTAGGACAATAACACTGTATGTATATGATGTATATTGTAAATAATGTATGTATTATATAGTCAGTATTTATAAGTATATAGAAGTTATGTGGCATGGTTTTAAGCTGTTTGTTCCTTTATTTGCGTTTGTATGTGATCCTTTTGTTTTTAACTTTCGTGTAAATTATATTGTTATGTTAATGATGACATATTAAACAGAATTATTCGCAGAGGTCTTGGAATTTGATTGAATTAAAAATATTTGCTATGTACGCAATTTACTAAAGTACAGTCAAATATTATTGCTTCGGACTGTACAGATTACTTTAAGTTTTTGGACACAAGGTATAGAAAGAACCGTTGTGTCGCTCTTAAGACATGAACAAGCAATTTATCCTGACTGAATAATAAATCAAACAAGACGTGAGAGTGGCTCCATATTCCGCTTAATCTCTACTTGATCTATATTTGAATTTAATACTTCAATGGAGAGAGAACCTACAACTATACTGGGTGCCAGGGAAACGCTTCCGAAAACGAAGATAGGTGATAGCGAAAGCACAAAATAAAATGCGATTCTTTTTTTAATTTTTCATACATAACCAGCTTTGGGCAGTTAAATAAAACTGATTTGCAAATAAACCCCATTTATTTACTTAATTTTTTAAAGTTCGCAATGTAATTCAAATAAAATATCAGCCGGCGCTAGGGGTGAACGACATCCGCTCGCATACGCAGTCCGTGTCATAGCGAGCGTAGCTAGGTTAGGTACGCGCGGCATTGATCCTGAGTTTTGTACGCTTTACATTGCGGGTTTGCAAAATACCAAATCACTAAAACATTGAGTATAAGGCTAATTGTTATTGGTATTCGATTGTGTTTAGGTAGTATAATAATAGCCTTTCAGTTTCGGGAGCGTTTCCCTGACACCCAGTATATTTATTAAGTGTATTCTCGCCAAAGTGCAGAACAGTAGGCCAATTCACGGAACTAAAAAAGTGCAGTGCAGTCAAGTTTCGATCAAAACAAAGCTTTTCGTATTCTCTTATCTACGGCGATCGCTGTCAGATACGCTCGCGTCATCTTTTATTCATAACTTCCATAGGCTGGTCTTTAATGGAACTTTGGCAATGTCCTTTTATATGTAAAATTTACGAGCGCTAAATATGCGTATTTGGAAAAAAGTACTAAACAAGTCCCGCATAAAATTTGTCGATAACTACAATATAAGGTTACCTACACGATACCGCAAAAACTCATGCTAGGCCCTTTGCAGGGCCGGATTATCCATTAGGCAGAGTAGGCAACTGCCTAGGGGCCCCGCATCGGCTAGGGCCCCCCCCCCCCCGCGCGCGCGCACAAAAGTAATAATTGAAAATTTTATTGCTTTCTTCGCTACATGCTGTCAGTTGACGAAATACTTTATAGTTACAGAACTGAACTATCTAGTATCGAGTAGCAGAACTAATAATATGAATGCGTTACGTAGCGTATTGTATGATAAACAAAAATTTTAAAATGCTTGATCTGTAATTGCGATTTGTGAGTTTTTCGATCGTGATTCCTTCATTAAGGGGCCGAAACCCATAATTCAACAAACTAATGCGAATCCCGCTCAAAAACTACTCACTCTATGGTACTAAAATTAAAATACGTGTTTCTCAACGATAGACGTGACAATATTATTAAGTCCAAAACATGAATTTACTAATTTGGCTCGATCATAAAAAAATCCAAACATACCTCGGAAACTGTTTATTTTCAATCAGTTTCCTAAATATATCCAACATTTATTGGTATTTTGGTATTATATTTTACCTAAATATTGTTTTATTATTTTGAAATAATTTTACTAAGCCATTTCATCGAAAATACACATATTTTCTGAGTAATATATATTTTTTTCCTTAAACGCACTTTCACTCGGAATGGCGTCAACTTTATGCCGCACTACTCCTTCCCGGCAAGCCTCGTATTTTGCGTCGCGCTCACTCTCATTCCGCGGCGTTCTGGGCCTTAACTTGAAAAGAACCGATGATCTTCAAACGGCTAAAAAGGGGCCTCGAGAATTGCGTTGCCTAAGGGCCCCGACATGTTTAATCCGGCCCTGACCCTCTGCACTGCAACGGCACTTGTTTAGTTACGTGAACTGGCCGACAGTTGTCGTGAATATGGTCGCGGGTCATCAATAGTGATGTAGTCGTGTTCCGGCCAGGGCGCGCGCATGGAGGAGCGGCTGGACGACGCCATCAACGTGCTGCGCAACCACGCGGAGGCGCCCGAGCTGTACCCGCAGGACTTGCACCAGCCGCACCAACCGCACCAGCCGCCGCCCGGTAATTATTAATAATAAATAGAGTAAGAAGGCTGATAAGAAGGCTCAAAGTCACTCAAAGGGCAATGGAGAGGACTATGCTCGGAGTCTCCCTGCGTGACCGAATCAGAAATGAGGAGATTCACAGGAGAACGAAAGTAACCGACATAGCCCGAAGAATTGCCAAACTTAAGTGGCACTGCCACTGCGGGGCACATTGCTCGCAGAACGGATGGCCGATGGGGCAGTAAAGTTCTGGAGTGGCGACCGCGTACTGGAAGGCGCAGCGTGGGTAGGCCCCCCACAAGGTGGACCGACGACCTGGTGAAGGTCGCGGGAATCCGCTGGATGCGGAAGGCACAGGACCGGTCGTTGTGGCGATGCTTGGGGGAGGCCTATGTCCAGCAGTGGACGTCTTTCGGCTGAAATGATGATGATCATGATGAAATAGAGTAAGAATAGTCTCAATAGTCATTTCAACGACAGGTGTCATCGCAAAACAATTATTCAATAGCATAAATACACTCAACCTTTCTAAGTACACATACCTCACACTTCGAAAAGCAGCTATTCTTAACACTTGCCGGATAGTTAGGAAAGGACATTGATAAAAATAGCCTTAAACTGTTACAAAGATGAACAATATACGAAAATTACATGCGAATTTTGTCGTTTCATAATATATATTGTATTTAATGCGGACAGTACATGAACCATTTTTTATATTTTAAGGAGTATCAATACATTAATGAAGTAACCGGATAAAATTGTATCATCTATGATATCTGTGTATCATCCATATTTTTATTTCGATACTCTATAGTGTATTATTCAATATTATAGACTCCTTTTCACACAAGAAATTCCAAAAAAATGGCATCGACTGACAACTTGATGGCAATGTAGGTTGTTTGACATAACAAAAAAATCAAAACATGACATCAAAATAGCACAGATATCTGTGATTATATGTGTCAAAATAGTAAATATTTTAAAAATCTACTATTATATTTAGTACTGTCCGTGTTTATGAATGTATTGCAATACATTGGCTTCATTGAGTTGTATATGGTGAGCATCAACTTTAATTTGTAACGCCTTAAGGCGGAGTCACTAAGGATCTTTAGCAATGTCCTTTTTACAGTTAGATTTAGACAACAGTATCTCGCCAATGCAGACAAATCAGCCATCTCAAACTTAAGGTCTCACTTTGGTTTACACCCGTGTGATCTTAAAAAACTCCAGGTATTAAAAGCCTGAGAAAATATAATTTAAAAAACAAAATAATAATAATCAGAAGTCACCTTCACTTGGCACACGAGGTTGTCGACATGTGGGATGTTGACTCAGCAGTCATTGTGCCGATTGTTGTGACGGCCAATGGCTTAATAGCCAAGAGCCTCGATCTACATCTTAGGAGGCTCGCGTTGGGCAGCTGGGTCAAGGGCTTGATACAGAAAGCGGTACTCCTGGATACGGCGCGTATCGTCAGGAAGTTCCTCTCTCTGAGGCCCTGACCACCGGTAGTTTGGACCCTGTTCCCGAAGCCGGTGGCCTACTATTTTTTATATTTTTAAATGTTTTTTTATATTTTTTTATAGAAATATTTAAAAATGTAAATAATATGTATAAAGATGAATAAAGGAATAATAATAAATACTTTTGGGACATTATTACACAGCACCATCTAGTCCCAAACTAAGCAGAGCTTGTGCTATGGGTACTAGACAATTGATGAAATACTTATATACTTTTTTTTTGTAAATACATACTTATCTACTACTATTATAAAATTGTTAAATGTCAGTTGTCTGTTTGTTTGTTTGTTTGTTCCAGCATCACTATAAAACTACTAGACCGATTTTGTTGAAAGGGTTTGTGACTAAAAACTTATGATTTGACTTGAAAACTGGTATGTACCAGGCCCCTCAGAAAGTATTGCGAAAAAAAGTTTTTATATATGGGAGACTGGCCAGTTATAATGTTTTTCGAGAATATGATTATTTATAAGTAAAAATAAGTAAGTTCCAATTTCAAAATTTCCCTCCACATTTTTTGCGAGTTAATTCAAAGTATTGTGTCTCACTGAAATATGGATCTGCGCCGGGAACATTTTAGAGCTATGATTTTATACGATTTCAAGTGTCGCCTGAAACCGGATGAATCGTACGATAGACTTCAAATGGCATTCATGGATGAAGGCCCTTCCAAGGCAACCGTGTATCGTTGGTATAACGAATTCAAGCGCGGTCGACCAACTTTGGGGGATGACGAAAGAAGCGGTCGCCCTTTGACGGCTGTTACCGAAGAAAACGTGCTAGCAGTGAAAAATTTTATCCAAGACAATAGGCGAATTACATATCAGGAGATTCAACACATATTGAAGATTGGATCGGGAAGCGTTCACGAGATTCTACACAG